>CM035415.1:100468664-101068664 GCA_020310875.1 Ceratopteris richardii
ACATAGTCGAGAAACAAACTACAAGGGGACTCGAAATAGGAGCTTCATCACAACTAGAACCTGCAACATCCTCAACACCACTTGCATCAACTACATTTGGAGTATTTGCAACTTCAATAAGACATATTTTGACATTTTGCACAATGTTGCACAATCTCTTTGCAACCAATACATGGCAGATCATATCAACGTATGGCTTGTACTTGTGAAAAAAATTCAAAGAAAAATCAGCACAAATGAACAAGATTGCATGCACCATGGCTTCGATAGTGCTAATGAAAGTTGAAACAAACATGGATGGAATTTTGATGACAATGAGCTCCTCAAGCTAAAACTTCTCGCTCAAAGGTCACCAATTCTGTAGCAATATGAGAAAGTGAGCAAAGGATTTTCACATTGCACCTCAAGAAACCTCGGCATGCTTTGATATTAACTGCTTGAGTTCAAAAGAGAAAGATCACACACAAACAAAAAAGGAAGAAGAAGAAGCTTGGAAGCATAAAACAATGATGTTACTCATTGTACAATATACAAAGATACATACCTCCATTAGGGTTCTAGATGCATAAACAAAACGAGGGAAAAAAGTGCCTCGACAATCCCAAGTGTGTTCACACCCATCACTACCAAAATATATTTATAAGATGAGCCTTCTCTAGATGTATAACTTGTGCTAAAAGGATGTTAAATGTCTTATCTATCTATCTATGCAACATACATCCGAAATTCGAAATGTTCTCAATAGTTATGTAGCAATAGGTCATGCACAATCCAAGAAGAGAAAAGATGAAATTTCAAAGTAATTCAAAAGATCAAGCTTTTAAAGAGATGATTTTGTATTGCAAAGTTACTAAGATGTCTTATCTATCTATCTATCTATCTATCTATCTATCTATCTATCTATCTATCTATCTATCTATCTATCTATATATATATATATATATATATATATATATATATATATATATATATATATATATATATATATATATATATATATATATATATATATATATATATATATATGCGACACAAGTCTAGGTGTTCGATATTCAAAGTGTCATGTCAATGTAAATCAATATATGCAGAATCCCAAAAATGTAATTGTTAGTTTTCATAGATTTTAATTGGATTAATGACATAAAGTAGCAACATTGTGCAAATGGTTTTGGTTTTTTTTATGGTAATTCTTGCGTATTATGGATAAGCAAGACCAGCCCACTATATATACCTTCATAAGTTCATAGTTATCCAAACTTATGAACCCAAGATAGAGAACACAAGCACATACATATAAGAACAAACAACAAATAAAAGCAAGAGAATACACAGAAAATAAGATCAATATATGACATGAAAGTTACCAACAAGAAAGAAAATCAATACAAAATGAACCACACTAAAGAAAATCATCAATATTTAAGTTTAAAAAATATAAATATATTAAAAAATAATAATAATAATTACACAAATAAATATATTAACAAGACCATCCCACTATCATCCATTCTAACTCGGAGATTTAGTGCAAGGACACATGGAGGATTTTGTCTATTTCTAACATTTTCTAAAAGTTTTCAATCATAAAATTGCAAACAAAACGAATATTTGAATCCATCATAGAAAATTATTCAACTATGTCAATTTTTGTTGTAACATGATAAGTATGTTTATGTATAGGCTAGATTTAACAATTACAAGACTTTTCTAAATTGTTTTTGACAAACTTGATGTGAATGTTACAAGAAGTATTTTATACTCATATATAACAATCATGGTGCTTATGGTGCATTTAGTCTTGCTTCTTCATGTGTGAATCTATTCAATTGCAAGTTTCAATTTAGTGCTCTTTTTGAACTTATTTGTGCTTTATACCTTTCGATGAAATTTTAGTCATGTAAATCAGCTCTACCTTTGGGCTTTTATTCCATCATCTTAGGCTCCTTGTTTCGTCATTGACCTTCATCAACTTTCCTTTTCGACTCAATTGGCCTCTTGTATTTCTTCTCCCTTCTCACTTTCATGGATTTAGAGAAATTTCTTATGATACCCAGTATGAGTTTTGATGACTCCCCTAGAGCTATTGTCACTTTTTTGCTAAGAACCTTCTCTTGAGTCATCTTACTATATCTCGTGAATCCCTTCTTTGATGTTGGGTAGGTTGGAAGGATTTAAGGTCATTGTGGAACCAACATGCCCAAACCTTACTGTTTGTCTCCCTTTCTGCATGGGAAGTGATCAAAAGAATCACATCTTTGCAAAATTTAATAGAGATCTTATCATACATTCTATTGATTTTCATAGAAGCACAAAGTAACAAGGCCCACTTCTATGATTGGGTCATTGGAAGGTTGCATCTTCTTCCACACTAAAAAACTCCAATTAAAGATTTAAGAGATCCCATGTATCTTTCTCAAGTACTTGGATGCATTTACCTTTTCTTTTGTGTCTTCCAAGATATGCATCATTTTCAATTTCTTCATGCAATTTAGTGGATATCACCAAAGAATGTAGTAAGACCAAAACTCTTCTCTCATCCCAACTCTTCAATGCACAAATCAAAGCTATGATAAAGACAGTGGTACATTCCCAAACCCAAAGGACATCTAGATGGATGCCTATAGTTAAAAGTGTCAGGTCAAGTGTGGAGTGTCCGACCAGTGCGAATTAGATCAGCTCCGTAAACAAGTCTATAGATAACACCCTTGGGCTCATTTGTTATTCATTCCGCATGAGGCACTTCTTGACTCTTAGCCCTTGGTGAAGTCCCTCACACACCCATATGGTGTGGGTATGGTGGTATGGACACCATGCCCTTCAGAGGGCTTCCACCCACTTGGTTGCACGCCCAAGCTCAAGGGAGGGGCCATTTGGCTCTATGGCAGCATGGTGAGCATGGTGAGTCCCATGTTCACCCTTCTATGCTTGTGGATATGACTTGTGTTTCGTCTTGTTAGTGGGAAGGATCATGGGATCTTGCTAACATTGTGGTATCTCATAATGCCAATTAGCCAACTATCCTTTGGTTCCCTGGTGAAGTTCTCCACAAAAAGAATCTACAAGCTTCCACCTTAGATTACTCGACCAACTTTCCCATCATTGTGCCACGAAATATACATTCGTGTTTCTTAAACACCTTTAATCCCTTCCATGGCATCCACCATGATATCATCTAGAAAAAAAGCAACTATTAGAGCTTTGGCTCCATATTGTAAGTTCAATTCTACTAGGTTTCAACCCTTCTAACAGTCTCAATCTCGGCATCTTGGTGGTCTAGAATGTTTAGTCATTCGCTATGTCATCCATGCAATACCTCAAGGGTTTCACCTCCTCTCCCCTGTCAGGTTCTGGCCTCCCAATATGTTTCTTATAGATTTCCAGTTCTCTTTCTTCCACTTTCTTCTTCCGTTTTACAATAGTCAACCCAGCCTCCTCCCTTTCATATCATCGATCAAGAGATTTAGTTAGCTGTTCCGGGAAGCTAGAGTAAGTATATTGACCCATATTAAGTGTACAAAAAAGACAATAATGACTTCCAAACGTGTTTAAAAGCTTTCTACAAGCAGAAAAGGAACATCACCTGTTTTCCAAGGAGCAAAAGCCCTGGTTCTTCTTTACGAACAAGAGCCTGGAGGAGCTTGGCAACTGCAAGTGGATATAACGGCCTCTCCGTTGCCACATGAATCCCACGGTCTGCACCCATCGCAAGGCCTGTACGCAGCACCTCTGTACATTTTTCGTTGCCCATGCTGACTATTACCACCTCGGACGCTGCACCAGACTCTTTTACACGCAGCGCTTCCTCTAACGCGATCTCGCAAAAAGGATTCATCGACATCTTGACATTTGCAGTCTCAACGCCAGTCTGATACAAGTTTTGTCAAACGGTACAAACCTCCGTTAAGCCACAACATTCACGGAGATGAAGCTGAATCTATCGCAGACATCTACATGCGAGTGCATTGAATGCATACAAAGAAAACGACCATACCTTATCCGGCTTGACACGGATTTTTACAGCATAATCTATAACACGCTTCACAGAGACGAGAATTTTCATAATTTTGTGATTCGAAGCAGACGAATGAATTATGTGATCGTTCGAACGATCCTCACTGCGTGAGCGCTCTTCTGTGAGATCGACTGCATGCAGAGAGAGGAAGTAAGAAAGACAGACAACAGCCCACGGCTTTGTGTGCGATCAAGCACGCTCGGCTTGCCATGTACGAGTTGAATTTAAAAACATGAGAAAGTCTGGACTCTTAGGTGGTGTCTCGATCCTCTTGAGTTTTTCGGTGTTCATCCGAGTCGTTTTTTTTTTTAAATATAAAGGAAGTTCGGCATTAGCTTACTTTTCCAGACTTGAATTAAATAAAGAAAAGTACAAGAGAAGGGGACTAGTGCTCACGGGACCCCCCAAATTCCACAAAGCAGGGGAAGCTTTTACAAAACTTAGATAGCATTACAAAAAAGGTTAATTACCCTCTCATCACGCTCATGTGGGGCCCACTTGGGTTTAAGCTTGTTATTGATCAAAAGGAGTACTTGATGATGCCTGAAGGGGGGGGACTTCTTACAGTTAATGATCCTTTTGCCAAGGAGGAACAGCAATTTCTCAATTGACCACTGTTTGGGGGAGTCACCAAAGTTGAAAGCACATCTTTCCCGCCAGATTTTCCATAGGACCTCTCTGATGGCGTTCCAGAGAGTCGCGGAGCAGCCGACTGCTTCTCCCGGCAGGGCTTGCTACCAACTGCGATGTTTCTGTAGTCTAATTTTCTTTCCAACCGTCTGCGAGAGTCTGTTGGAGTTGGGGCAGGTAAAGAAGATGTGTGAAACGTCTTCGATAGACCGGTAGCATCGTTTGCACCAGGGAGGAATCCCACAAAATTTGCTAGCCTTAAGGTTGGTCCAGATTCCATGATGAAGAATTTGCCATAAGAGGACAAAATTTTTTATTTCTATGAGGGGTTGCCAGATAGCCATGAACTTCATGTCCCATCGAAGCCGCATCCATGACAGGCATCACTTCTTGTTGAGGTTAACCTGATAGTCAATCGTTTCTTTGATGTTTGGGATTTTTGATAGGCTATTCCCATTGTGCCATTTGAGACCAAGCGAGCTCGACATGTCGTGTCCCATGAGGAGGCGAACTTTGTGTCGGTCCCAGGCGAGACATCTGCTTTGCAAAGTGTTCCATTCTTCGTACGAAATGTTGACGCAAGGGTCAATATCCTCGAAGTTGATCCAGCAGTTGGGTGTCTTGTTTCTAGAGATGTTTCCAGTTTTTGAAGCCTTTGTTCCATAACTTCTTGGCATTTTGAATGTTCCAAGATTCCACACTCCGGATGCCATGGATAGGAAACCAGATAGAGTCGTTTTGTCTGATACCGGCTGCCCACTTCCAGTCTTCACTTATTCTTGTGTAGCTTTTGACTTTATTCCAACTCTTCCATAGGGAGTACATGAGATTTGAGCCTTTCAGGAAGACGGGGATCAGGGAAAACAGCAAGGTCAAGATGTCAAGATTCTTCCAATTTGGGAAACCCATGAGAGCCAACTCATTCTTGTTTCTGAAGATCAACTTGGACCACGAGGCCTCCCCGTTGCACCAAGCCTTAATCATCCATTTGGCCGCCAGTTTGTTAGCCATGCACCCAATGTCCAAGATACAAAGTCCCCCACTATCTCTATGGCTGGTACAGATGGACCATTTGATTTTAGGCACCCCCCTCCTATTGTAGTCGCCCGTCCAAAGGAAGTTTCTACAAATACTATCCAGTTTGGACAGATCTTTCTCTTTCGGTCTCCAACAAGAAAGGAAATAAATGGTAGATGATAAGAGGAACGTGTTGATAACCATAGCACAACCAGCAAGATTGATTTGCATACCTCTCCAATAGTTAAGCTTGTTTTCGAGTTTGGCCAGCACCCAGTTCCACCGCTGTTCCACAGAGACGCCAAACCCCAAGGGAATCCCAAGAAGCCAAAAAATTTGGCCATGCGGAATGATTTGACAGCCATGATCAATGAGAAGGTCGGGCTGTGACCCAACAATAGCTCTAAAGGCGATCTTAGAGTGGTTGATTGTGGATCCAGAGGCTTCACAAAAAGTAGCCAAACACCTCCAGAACGTATCCAGGCTGGTACTATCATTGTGAACAAACGCGTTCATATCATCAGCAAAAAGTCTCATGGTGATCTGATGGTGGTCATGAGGCAAACAGAGGCCTTTGATATTATCAGCTTCCACTTGATGCTCCACCAGCCTGCTAAGCCCTTCCGTGGCAATGGCAAAGAGAAGGGGAGCCAATGGGCACCCTTGTCTGATAGATCTTCTAAGTTTGATCACCTTTGAAAGTTTTCCATTAATGTTAATTTGGGTCGATGCGTTTCCGAGAAGGGTCGCGATCATCTTGGTGAATTTCTGACTACATCTAAGATCTTGGAGCAATTGCAGAATATAGTCCCATTCCAGCCTGTCGTAGGCTTTATCAAAGTCGATCTTGAGGAAGACCACATCTTGTTTAGACTCATTTGCAAATTCAAGACCTTCCCAGATATCTATAATGGTTTCCAAAATTGGCCTGCCTTTGATGAAACCTTTTTGGTCCTCGCTTCTCCATGCTCTCAAGTGGCAAGAGATTCTATTGGCAAAGACTTTGGCAATGATCTTGTATCCTGTTTGGAGCATCGTAATAGGAAGCCAATTCTCTATTCTGTTCTTTTCCCCTTTTTTGTGTATTAACTTGATAATGCCATTGTTGAAACAAGATCGAAGTGCACCAAACTTGAGCGCCTCTTGCCAAACCACACAAAGAGGGGTGGCAACCACCAACTTGAAGGATTTAAAGAACTCATTAGTGAGCCCGTTGGGTCCCGGGCTTTTACCAGAAGGGAGGGCATCAATGACCTCAATGATTTCTGCTTCAGAGATAGGGGCATGTAGCAGGGAGTGAAGGTTGAGTGGTATCCTGTGGGGGGAAACCCTAGATATGGCTGCCATACAGTCCCTTCTATGATGGGAGAGGGGGTTTGAGGTCCCCAGGAGTCTCATGAAGTGCCCTTCAATGATCCCAAAATTATCTTCTTCTGTATTGCATACATTGCCATTTAAGTCTAGCAATAAGGGGATTGATTCTCTGTTATGTTTCCTTTTAAGGATACGGCACATCTCTTTGGTGGGTTTGTCGGCTTTGCCAGCCCACCACTCCTTGAAGAAAATTTGCAAATTTTTCCTTTGTATTTCTTCCTCGTATCTCAGCAGCGCTCTGATTTTTCAAAGAACTTTCTGGGCTTGAGATTTTCCTTTGTTCACTTCCTCCTCGAGCCTCTAGAGTCTATGATATAGAGCTTCTCTACGAGCCCGCCGCACAATCTCGGGCATCTTCCTAGATTTAATCATGATCTGTCGTGACTTATCGACCGCCCTTTTCTAGCACTTAGTTGGGGACAAGCCGGAGGCGAACGCCTCCTTCCACACATCAGCAATTTCTCGATGGACGGAGGGGAGAGAGAAGGAGGGCGCATTGGTGTGGAACCAAGGAGCCTTACGGATCTTGGTGGAAGGTTGGAAAGTGATAACGATCGGGTAGTGATCAGAGATGGTGAGGTCGGTGCGTTGCGAGAGGGAAGGGTGGCCCCACTGATGAGTAAAAATCTGAGAAATGTAGCATCTATCAAGTCTAGCTTTCCTCAGGTCCTCGCCCGCTTGGAGATTTGACCAAGAAAAGCCATTCGAATCTTTGAATTCGACCAAATCCAAGTGCAGTTTGGTTTTATCCCACGTTTCTTTCTCCTGACTATCGATGACCCTGCCCTTGCCCATCCATCTGTCCATAGGGTCCTCCACCATGAGGAAGTCACCACAAATAAGCACGTTGTGGGGGAGCGAGTCCAAGGAGGCCCAAGTGTTCAGTCTCTCTAACTCCCCATTAGGGGCATACAGAGAAACTAAAGTAAAACAAAAAGGAGCACCAAAAGAAACAACAATCCATTGATAGCATTCATGTTCAATGGAGTTCTCAAGCTTTTCAAACCTAAATTGATTAATACCGATTACCGTTGCACCGGATCCCTGCTGGTGCGCCGTTGAAATCAAAACATGGGTTGAGGAGACATGTCTAAGCCGTTTCTAGAGGTCCTCTCCATCAATTTTAATCTCTTGAATACATATAAATTTTGGGTTTAGGCTAATGTCGTGAAGCCATTGACCAATGATGGTCTCTCTTGAGGGGTCGATTAGCCCTCTAGCGTTTAACGAGATGATGATCATTGTCGTAGTGAGCCCTCTTTGCGGGAGGGAGCTTTGTCCTTTCTTTTCTTGGATTCATCTATCTTCATCACTGGGATCGGATCCCAAATTAGCAATAGGTTCTTGTGGGGGCTTTTCCAGGGTAACTCCATAGGTTGTTTTTTTTTGCAAGATGCCTCCTACTGGGAAGAAATGGGCACCGTTTTCGACATCGTTTCCGGAATAGTCGATCCGATGATGGAACTTTCACTATCCATGTTATCTTCGTTACTAGTAGTAAAGCCGTCTTCTTTGCTTGTAGTGTAACCCTCCTGGGAGGTTTCTTTATTGTCAGGGATCTCTGGGGCTTTGTCGTTGGTGTCAACCTCAAGTTGGTTCCCACCTGGGTAGTCAAACTCATTGATCTCCTTTTCCAGATTGCAATACAAATTGTTGGAGGGGGTAACTGACATGTTGTTTCGCTCAACAGTCGCCCTAGGGCTTCTTTTCCTTCTTCTTCTGACTTCGATGAACCCGTCTGCATCAGCTTCTGGATTACGGGGGCCCTTGACTTCCTCTTCCTTCATCGAGTGAGTCAATGCCCTTTTGTTGTCTTGAGCGTTTCTGGGGGCTTCTTGATTTCGCTTGCTTTTTTGTCTCAAAGGGCAATCTTTAATCCTGTGACCTTGTAGGCCACAACGAAAGCACGTGTTGGGAAGGTTTTTGTAAATGATTTCTTGCTCCCATACATCCCCTTTGCCCAAGTCCACTTTGATCTTTGATGGAAGCGGCATGCTGAGGTCAGCCTCGACATAGATTTGAGGGTGCCACTGAGCGTTGAACGAGTGTCTTGCACCTTCATAAATGAGACCACCAATGTCCTCGCGTGAGGCCAACGGCTTGCCGATAGGAGAAACAATGTCCCACATGAAGTTGTACAAGAAGTATGGCAGGTTAGGGAGCTCAACCCAGAGAGGGTACCGAAGTGATTTCAATTTGTCGGGAATAAAATCAGGGGACCATCTGAATAGGCACAAGGTCGCCCAACCGAGTTGTCAGGTTTCGACACTTAGGGCTCGAAATGCCATATCTTCATTTTCAAAGACTAGAAACATGTGGCTTGCCGGTAAGAACTGACACTTACAAACAATTAGCCCATGGGGGAACCACTCGTTGCGAAGCCACTATCGCACGGTTTCGAGCGGGGGCCTAGGGCCAAACATTTGGCCGACGAGGCAAACTTTCTTGACCTCCTCCTGAGTTGACAGAATAGCCGATCTACTGAGGGAGACGAAGGGGGGTTCAACACTCTCAGAGGCCCCAAGGGCGGCACAAGATCCCCCCTCCAACAGAGAGGCCAGGTTACCGGTCTCCCCCAGAGGAGGGGCCAAGTTACTTCTCACAAATAAGGGGGTCGCCAAATCCATGACCTCAAAAGGGAAACTTTGAGAAGAGCCAACTGATAACACTTAATGCTTAAAGAAGAGCTACTCACTTTCTCAGAAAATGAGCAAATTCACGACTAATCCTTCCCCACTCTAAGCTCTGCAAATTCGAAGACTAATCTTTTTACTTTACTCTCTTCTTTTTTCTTTTTACTTTTTTTCTTTTTTCTTTCTTTCTTTATTTCTTTTCTCTTTTTTTCATTAAAAAAACACTTAAAAAGACTTAGATTTTTGAATGGTCTAAACTTAAACACTTAAATGCCAAAAACTCCAGAAACGGAAGCTTAGAATGGAAACTTCTTATGGAGAAAAAAGCACCAAATCCTTGGGCCACGAGCGAAACAGAAAGCCAAGAAAATCGAAGGGAGAAAATCGCGATAGATGGTAACCGGCTGCGAAAGAGGCAGAACACATGGTGATAGACAGGGCACGAGAAATCGGGTAAGACCATAAAAGGTGGATTCAAGAAGCCGACACACGATTTTGAAGCACTTCGCGACAAAAGCAAGGCCGCGACAGACGGTTTTGAAGGGCCCATGATAGACGGTTTTGAAGGGCCCGTGATAGACGGGCCACGATAGATGCCAAACTCGAGAGATGTGCCTGTCTGTCACAGAGAGGGAAGCACCTGTCTGTCGCCGAGCAGACTCGACGACCGTCGGGAGGTGTCTATCGCGGACAGGTACTGGGGAAGTGATGGACGTTGGAACCCACAGTGACACTCAGACAAGTATCCAACGGCACTTGCTCAGACAACGACAACAAAGCCTCAGTCATCGTGGCTCACTGTCGTCACATGCATCGACGACAGTGAGCCACGATGCAAGTGAAAAACTAAATGCTCTTTCCCTTCCATGGCAAATCCAAGAGGTTGCTTCACATAAACCTCTTCTTGCAAATCACCATTCAAGAAAGCTATTCACGTCCAACTGATGTACTTTCCAACGTCGTAATTGGGTAGCCAATGCAACCACAATATGAATGGTAGTCATGTGTGAAGTAGGTGCAAAAGTTTCCTCATAGTTAATGCCATATTGTTGCACATATCCTTTGGCAACCAATCTAGCTTTGTCGCGATTAATGCTACCATCTGACTTTCTTTTAATCTTGTAAACCCATTTTGTACCAATTGCATTTTGCCTTTTTGCAATGGAAATAACTCCCAAGTACCATTCCTATGTATGGAATCCATTTTTTATTGCATAGCACTCCGCCAATGTGCGTCATCACATGCATCTTCAAAAGTAAGTGCCTTTTCATTACATGATGTTGCAATTAAAGAATAATCCAAAAAATTACTTGATGCATGCCGAGAGCTCGATCTTGTTCTACCAAGTAAAGGTGCACTCAATTTGTTGTCCTGCAAAGTTTTTTTTGGCCACTTTGGCATAGTTTCGGCCAGTTATATAAATAAAGTCACTCAAAATATTTTTTTTAGAGTACAATGAATTGGAAAACACACTCACTCACCCAACCTCGTAAAGTAGAGGTAGCTCATTGTAAAGTAGAGGCATCTCATCATGAGAGACTCATGGACATGTCTAGCCAAGATTTGAGCTCAGGACATTCTCCCACAGTTTCAAGGCATCAACCACTAGGCTACGCAGGCTCAGACGGTCACTCAAGATATTGCTTGACCAAATTGCTTTCAAAATCAGTGAGTCTTTGGATTGCAACTAACGTCGGAGGTCTTAGCTGTAGTGGTAAACATTTCGTCTTTGTACTGAAGATCTATCTCATAGATGGGAACTACCTCACTTTAGCCTCCAAATGTGAAAATAATGGAAGTATCATAACTACCTCACTACCTCAATTGGTTTATCTATAAGGTTAGAGCTCTAGTAATCTACATATCAAGCTTCATTGGAGTTTCATTAGTTTATCTCCAAGGTTAGAGCTCTAGTAATCTGCATATCAAGCTTCATTGGAGTTTCATTGGGACTTCATTGCAATTGATATATTTCCAAATTTATGTCTACCTTTCAAAAAATCCATAGGTGAAAGCATCCTCAAAAGTTGACAAGTAGGTGTTGCCCATGAATATGACTCAAGTGAAATATGCACTTGAGCATTTTCTATCTGGACTTTCACTGGATCAGAAAAGTAATGTATTATTGGAAGAATTGAATCCCAAAAAGTCTAGGGTCCTCAATACAAGAAGCTATTATCTATAGAAAAGTAAAAGTTTCTATACAAGAAGCTATCATCCATAGAGTATGAAACATTATGATACATGCATGATCCTCCATTGTTTCCATTTCTTTAATGAATTTTTTACTGACTTATGATCATATATTTGAAAGTAGGCCTCAATATTTTAAGTGAAAGGGATAATTTAGACTAATTAAACCACTCATTCAAAATTTGTTTATTTACCTTACTTTGTCAGAACATTTCCCATGATCTTCTTCTTCTTCTCATTGGGAAATAGGTTGGATTCATCTTGAAGCTCATAGGAGAATCCAACCATAAATGAACGGATTGATCTTCAAGCTCATAGGATGTTCCAAACATACATGTTTGCATTCAAGATAGAATGATAAAAAATGCTTTCTTTTGTAAAGATATTGAAATCAAACTAGGAGGTGCTCCAAATATTGCCGTAACATTGTGGTTAAATTTCGCTAGAAGGCTTTGTTCTAGTGTAAATTGTACAATTCTATCTTCAAATTGATCATTCAAATCTCTTAATAGTTGCAATTGTGTTTCTCTACTTTTCTTCAATTTCTTAGGAAACTCTTCATTCTCACTAGTATAGATATATGTTTGCGAAAAAAAATGTTTCTCATTGTATCCTTGCATCTATGACTTGTGCTTGCATTTTGCACTACAACATATCGAGGGTATACCGATGCTGCTACCGAGGCAAATGAACAGGCGTGATTTCTTCGCGACGTCGGTGTTACAGTCAGTATAGGCGTTGGAAAGAAAGCGCCAGTAAGGGTGCCGGTATAAGCGTCGATATAAGCGTCAGTATATGCGTCAGAAATACCGACGCTTATACCGACGTTCATCCAACGTCCCCGCTGGGTGTACCGGCACATATACCGATGTCCATACTAGAGCTATCGATGACCATACCTGCACAAATTTTTTTGGGCAGAGTGTGTTGTCTTTTGCTACAGCATGATGTTGTTTAGCAAAAGACAATACACTCTGCCCAACTGAGTACATGTGTTATGTACTCTAATGGCAACCAAAACATAAACTTATATGAGCAAAAATGAACAATGATTCATGTACAGAAAGTCGTATATTCCATAAATGAAAAATGTACAAAAGTGTGGCAAAGCACTTCTATATAGGAATCGAATACAAAATGTGACAAAACACTTCCATATAGGAATCGAATACAAAATTATGGTACATCATTGCCACATAGGAGTGTAATACAAAATTGTGGCAATGTGACAAAACACTTCCATATAGGAATCGAATACAAAATTATGGTTCATCATTGTCGTATGCGAGTGTGATACAAAATTGTGGCATTGATCAAAATATTTACACCTACAATCCTACAAAACATATGTATAAAATAAGAACAATTAACATGACATTTATAAACAACAACTAAAAACACGAAACCAAGATATAACTTTACCTAATCAAGAATATTCTCCCATGAGACGATTGCACCGCGTCCCTCTAAGTCTTGTAACAGTGCAGTCAGTCCATGTCGATATCCATATGATTCTTCAGTTCGCGTTGGAGGACGACCCACTGCCAACTCCTATAGTAAATATGCAAAATGTTAGATGAATATACATAATGTACTTAACACAAACAACTTCAATAATTAACATCATACTTACAAATGGTAGCGCATACTGTCGTATCCGCCGCTACCTAAATGAGACGTTCCAACCGTATCTAAACGTGTGGCCGCCGCATCTCTCTGTTAATGATATCGATCAGGAGTATGTTGATGCTCATCCTGAATCGATTCCCATTCTTCGGCATCTAGCCATACACGCTTCGGTAAGCCTGCTTTGAAAGCATCGCGAGCTTCCGATCGTCGATGAGACATCACCTCGCGTGCTGTATGTTGAATCCATTCGGAACTCACAATAGGATTGCCAGGTGCTGGCCGGTACTCTTCATATATGCATTGTGTGATATGATTTTTAGACTCTCTATCCTGTTCGGTCCATTTTAACATTATTGAATGATCGAATTTGATAGAGCAGAGTTGTCGTATGCGCTGACGCATTGACTTTCCCGTCGCATCCATAACTGGAGCTCCATTACAGATATGATATATCTTCGATTCGTCATGATCATGTGCACCCCAAGGTGTACGTGGAGATCCCATCTGATGCAATATGAAGATCTCATCTCATCCAATGTATATATATGCATGCTTAAGCTTGTATACATATGCATTCATTTATACATATGCATATGCATTCATGTATGCATATGCTTGCTTGTATGCATATGCATGCATGTATTTATATGCATATGCATTCATGTATGCATATGCATGCTTCTATGCATATGCATGCTTCTATGCATATGCATGCTTCTATGCATATGCATGCTTCTATGCATATGCATGCTTGTATGTATATGCATATGCATTCATGTATGCATATGCATGCTTCTATGCATATGCATGCTTGTATGCATATGCATGCTTGTATGCATATGTATTCATGTATGCATATGCATGCATGTATGCATATGTATTCATGTATGCATATGCATGCATGTATGCATATGCATGCTTGTATGTATGCATGTATGTATGCATATGCATTCATGCATGCATATGCATTCTTGTATGCATATGCATTCATGTATGAATATGCATGCATGTATGCATATGCATGCTTGTATGTATGCATATGCATTCATATATGCATATGCATTCTTGTATGCATATGCATTCTTGTATGCATATGCATTCTTGTATGCATATGCATTCTTGTATGCATATGCATTCTTGTATGCATATGCATTCTTGTATGCATATGCATGTTTGTATGCATATGCATTCTTGTATGCATATGCATTCTTGTATGCATATGCATGTTTGTATGCATATGCATTCATGTATGCATATGCATTCATGTATGCATGCATATGTATACATATATGTATGCATATGCATTCATGTATGTATGTATACATATATGTATGCATATGCATTCATGTATGTATTCATATATGCATTCATGTATGCATGCATATGTATACATATATGTATGCATATGCATCCATGTATGCATGCATATGTGTATTCATATCCCTCTCTCTCTCTCATGTATGCATATGCATTCATGTATGCATATGCATGCATTCATGTATGCATATGCATTCTTGTATGCATATGCATTCTTGTATGCATATGCATTCATGTATGTATGTATACATATATGTATGCATATGCATGCATGTATGCATATGCATGCATGTATGCATATGCATGCATGTATGCATATGCATTCATGTATGCATATGCATTCATGTATGCATATGCATTCATGTATGCATATGCATTCATGTATGCATGTATGCATGTATGCATATGCATGCATGTATGCATATGAATGCATGTATGTATGCATATGCATTCATGTATGTATGCATATGCATGTGCATGCATGTATGTATGCATATGCATGCATGTATGTATGCATATGCATGTATGTATGCATATGCATGCATGTATGTATGCATATGCATGCATGTATGTATGTATGCATATGCATGCATGTATGTATGCATATGCATGCATGTATGCATATGCATGCATGTATGTATGCATATGCATCCATGCATGCATATGCATTCATGTATGTATGCATATGCATGCATGTATGCATATGCATGTGCATGCATGTATGTATGCATATGCATGCATGTATGTATGCATATGCATGCATGTATGCATATTTATGCATGTATGTATGCATATGCATGCATGTATGCATATGCATGCATGTATGCATATGCATGCATGTATGTATGCATATGCATGCATGTATGTATGCATATGCATGCATGTATGTATGCATATGCATGCATGTATGCATATGCATACATGTACATGCATTCTCTCTCTCTCTCTCTCTCACTGGAAAACAAAAATAAAGAGAGAAGATATTAGAAAACAAAAATATAAAGAAAGATAAAAGAGTGATATATGTCTTACTTACATTGATGTAATTTTTGAATCAAGGTTGTCAAAATCCACTTGAAGTTCTCCTTCGTTGAATTTCCAAAGATTTGATCCTAAAAATCTCTTGCAAAACTAAAGAGAGAAGATATTAGAAAAGCAAAAACATAAAGAAAGAAAACAGAGTGTTACAATATGTGCGATCTACTTACCAAAGCGTCAGATCTATAAAAATAGAGGTGTGTTTAGAGAGAGAGAGAGAGAGAGAGAGAGAGAATTGTTTGAATCACGGTCGTCAAAATCCACTTGAAGTTCTTCTTTGTCAAATTTCCAAAGATTTGATCCCAAAATGTCTTGCAAAACCAAACAAAGAACATATTAGTAAAGAAAAAACATAGAAAAAGAAAAAAGAGTGCTACAATATGTGCGATCTACTTACCAAAACTTCAGATCTATAAAGATAGAGGTCTGTTTAGACACAGACAGAGAGAGAGAGGGAGAGAGAGGGAGGGAGAGAGAGGGAGAGAGAGTGAGAGAGAGAGAGGGAGAGAGAGAGAGAGATAGTGAGAGAGAGGGAGGGGGAGAGAGAGAGAGAGAGAGGGAGAGAGAGAGAGGGAAGGGAGGGAGAGAGGGAGAGAGAGAGAGGATGACAAACAGAGATCTGCTGTTGGCGCGCGCAAATCTGAAAGGAGAAGATCTAGATTCAAAACGCTCAGAATGACGAATTTCGGGTTCGGGCCCGGTTAAAAAGAGAGCGTCGGTATAAGCGTCGATAGTTCCAACAAATTACAGACGCGTATACCGATGCTTATACCGACGCTTATACCGACACTGTCTTTCCGAGGCAAAGCGGCTTTCCCAAATTGTCCGAGGGTCATACTGAAGCCGACAGCTGACCTTCGGTACACTGACTATCGGTATTCCCTCGATATGTTGTAGTGCTTGTTCTCTTGACCCCTCCTAAAATCTTTATTTTTCTTGTCTGAATCTTTAATTATGCAAGTTCCTTATTCCAATTTTTCTTGTCTGACTCTTTAATTTTGCAAGTTCCTTCTTCCGATTTTCAATCACAATAAGGTACAGCTGGAGTTTGAGGTCTACAAAAGCACATGAACAACACAAGGAAGAAGAAGAATCTTGAAGCACAACACAATATTGAATGTATTACCAAGTGAGTGTCCAAAGATAAGTGACATGTTAGGGTGTTGGGTGCATGTAGAAGTGAAAGAGACACACAAGAAGCACAGACAAGGAGCACAAACACCACACGACACATAGAGAAGACGAATGGTTGGAATAGCTCACTCCATTGATGATGAGCATTAGTAAAGTACGATGTAGGAGTTGAGATATCAGATGAAGAAATGGTAAATACGCTGATTAATTCACTTCCTATTTCATATCGATATTTTATAACCACTCTTACCCTTACCACAAGAGACAGAGAGGTTACATTTGAAGAGCTAGAGTTCTTGTTACTTCAAGATGAAGATTAGTTGAAGCGAATGGAAGAGAATGAAGAAGCACTTTCATCTTCATCAAAGGGTAAAAAGAAGAAGAAGGATAAGAAGAATAAACAATCCAAGAAGGAAAGTAGGTCCTTCTCACCTTCTACTTCATATTCTGTTTCTTCTACATCTAAAGAGAATTCTTCTAAGAAGAAGGAAATAATATGTTTTTACTGCAAGAAACATGGACATTTAAAAGAAGCATGTTATAAAAGGATTGTAGCAGAAAAGAAAAAGGCATCAGGTAATGCTGCAAAAGATGATAAAAAAGGGAAATCTCAAGGTGATTCTTATGCTTGTATCACCATTGAGGAAGTAGGTTTTGATCAGGCAGCTTTACAAGTTCTTTCAGCAAGTCCTTGGACATTTGACTTAGGTGCTACAAAGCATATGACAGGTTGCACAGATGTGTTTTCTTCTCTTTCCTATTCTTCCAGTAGAAGAGTTACTATTGCATATGGAAATGATTTGGATGTTGTGGGAATAGGTATAGTAACCCTAAAGTCAAGAGAAGGTGGTAATTTTCAGATTCCAGATATTCTATATGTACCTGAAATGAAGATGAATCTGCTATCTATATCTGCATTTTTAGGTGATGATTTCAAAGTTGTATTTGAGAGAGATCTTTGTAAGATCTTATCACACAAAGAAAACAAGTGTATTTTACAAGGTGAGCATAGAGGAGGGATCTTTGTTTTTCAAAAATCAGTCAGGCATATGCGGTCAAATCTTCATATGAAGCTATGGCATGAAAGATTTGGACATATTAGTTTTGCAGCTCTCAAAAGTATCAAAGACAGAGGTATGGTTGAGAGTTTACCCTCATTCAAGCTACCAGATGATTCAGATATATGTGAAGGTTGGCTTGAAGGTAAGATGCATAAACTAGCTTTCAAGAAACATGGTCATATTACAGCTACCAAGAAATTGCATATTATTCATTCAGATGTGAATGGACGTATAAGAGCAGAATCTATTCAGGGTTTCAGGTATTTTGTTCTATTTGTTGATGATTTTACTAGATACTCATGGATCTGTGGTCTTAAGTTGAAGTCAGAAGTCTTTCCTATGTTCAAGAAATTTGTAGCTATGGTTGAAAATGAAAATCAAGAAACTATCCAGATTCTCAGAAGTGATAGAGGTGGAGAATTCTTGTCAAATGAGTTCCAGACATTTCTTGATGAGAAAGGTATTACTCGACACCTTACTATTGCTTATACTCCTCATCAGAATGGTGTTGTATAAAGAAAGAATAGAGTACTTGTTGAGATGATGCGGAGCATGATGGCATCCAAGAAGCTTTCACAGAAATTCTGGTTTGATGCAGTACATAGAGCTTATCACATTTTGAACAGGTGATCTACAAAAGCTTTAACGGTAATCACAACTTATGAAGCTTATTATGGTAGAAAACTAATGTGAGTTACTTCGGAGTGTTTGGATCACTTTCTTATGTACATATTAAGAAAAAGGACTGAGGCAAACTAGATGTAAAGGCAAAGAAAGAAAGAGTTGAAGAAAGAGGAATTTCACATCCTTCTACAAAATTAGTTCCACATGAGACTTTGGTTACATAAATGGAAGAAGTTAGAGTTTCAGAAAGTCTTAGAACCTTGGTAGGACAAGTTCCAACACCTGTGGAAGTTGAAGGGTCAGAAAGAGTTTCACCACTATTTAAAGATACACCTACTTGGTTATATCAGACTTGGAAAGATAGTGGTATAAATACTTTTACTGGAAGAACAGGGAGTCAGACTAGACAACAGCAACAAGATCATATAAGAACAAGAAGTCAGACTAGACAACAACAACAAAGAGATCATGTAAGTTTTGCTGAAGACTTTGAGATTAATGATATTTTGGCACTTATGACTATTGAAGATGAACTTGCATGTCTTAAAGATGCACTTAACATTCCTATTTGGAGAAAAGCTATGCAAGAAGAGATTGATTCTATTCATAAGAATCAAACTTGGCAGCTTTGTGAGTTACCAGAGGGAAAGAAGGCTATAGGTGTAAAATGGATCTTCAAAATCAAAAGGAAAGTAGATGGTACTATTGACAGATACAAGGCTAGATTAGTTGTCAAAGGATATGCACAACAAAAAGGTATTGATTATGATGAGACATTTTCTCCTACATCTAGGATGATTGTTATTAGGTCAATATTTGCTTTAGCAGCACATTTTGGTTCGCATATATATCAACTTGACATTAAGACTGCTTTTCTAAATGGTGATTTACATGAGGATGTGTATATTCAGTAGCTAGAAGGTTTTGAAGAGACAGGTAAAGAACACTTAGTGTGTAATCTTATAAAAGCTTTGTATGGTTTAAAACAGGCACCTAGAGCATGGTATGAAAAGATACATACATATCTTTTGTCCATTGATTTCCATAACTCAGATGCAGCTCCAACTCTTTATGTCAAAGTTGAACTAGGCATGATGATTATAGCAATCATTTATGTGGATGATATTATAGTCAGAGGTCCAAGAGATGAAGATTTGCAGATGTTCAAAGAACAAATGAAGCAAACATTTGATGTGAATGATTTAGGCATTTTGCATTATTATCTTGGGATTCAGTTTTTGTTTTGAGATGAGTGTATCTATATGACACAGAAGAAGTACATTGAGAAAACTTTTGGAGAGGTTTCAGATGGTTGATTCTAAACCTATGCAAACACCTATGGATCACAACGCATCTTTACAGATGGTAGCATATGCAGAGTCATTAGATGCTACTTTATATAGTCAAGCAGTTGTGCTTGACATATGTTGGAGTTAGACGTCTGCGGAAGCACGCGAACAGCACAAGGAAGAAGAAGAAGCTTAGAGCACAACACACACGACTGAATGTATTACTAGAGAATGTACAAAGATAAGTAGCCCATTAGGGCAATAGGCGTATATACAAGCCGGGGGAAAAAAACCTCCTAAAGAGGGAAAAAAGTGCCCCGGCGGTCCTAGAGTGTTCACACACATCACTACCTAAATATATCAACAAATCCCCCCTGGGAGTGATGCGGTGAACAAGGAGCTGGCACTCATGTATAAGGAAGTGCCGAGCTATGTGGAAATCACTCCACAAAAGGAAGTAAGCCCAAAGCTTTGCGGAAAGCTTCAAACTTCTCCCTAGGCAGAGCCTTCGTGAAAAGGTCTGCAATGTTCTCCTGCGTGGGCACATATGCCAAGATGATCTCCCCAGCAGAGAACCTCTCCCTGACATAGTGATAATGCACCTCAATGTGCTTAGTGCGAGCATGGAACACAGGGTTCCTCGCAACTG
Organism: Ceratopteris richardii; assembly: GCA_020310875.1. Lineage (NCBI taxonomy): Eukaryota > Viridiplantae > Streptophyta > Polypodiopsida > Polypodiales > Pteridaceae > Ceratopteris > Ceratopteris richardii. Next base: position 100,489,266 of record CM035415.1, read on the forward strand.
CCAATGCGCTCTGACTGTCAGTGAAGATGGTGGTGGCAGAAGACTGACCAACACCCAAATCAGCCATAAGGCGTCTGAGCCACACACACTCAACAGTCGCTGTGAAAGCTGCCCTATACTCAGCCTCACAACTGGAAGTGGCCACAGTAGGCTGCTTCTTGCTCAACCAAGATATACATGAGCTACCAAGCATGAAGCAAAAACCACTGGTGGACACACGAGTGTCATAGCAACCAGCCCAATCTGAGTCAGAAAAAGCATGCAAATCTGGCGGTAGTGATCCCCCCTTGGGATAAAACAACCCAAGTAGCCGAGTACCACTCAAGTAGCAAAAGATGCGCTTAACCGCTTTCCAATGCGTGACTCCTGGGCAATGCATAAACCTGCTCATCTGTGAGACAGCAAACTGAATATCTGGCCGAGTAATGCATAAGTAAATCAAGCATCCAACAGCCTGCTGATAGAGAACAGCATCAAATGCATCTCCAGCATCATGAAGACTCAATCGTAAACCTGTCTCCATAGGAGTGGCAATAGGCTTACAGTCTTCAAGGCCAAAACGCTGCAATAATGTGTCAATATATTTCGTTTGACACAAAGCCATTCCACCATCAACGTGCATAAACTGAATGCCCAAATAGTGATGCAAATGCCCCAAATCAGACATCTCAAATGAGGCATGCAAATCAGCCTTAAAATCAGCAATATGTGTCTCAATAGGACCAGTGAGCAGCATGTCATCAACATAGACAACAATGATCAGAAGCACATCATTAGCACGTTTAACATATAAGGTGCTTTCAGTTGGACTGTTCTCAAAACCATGTGCAATCAAATAGGCATGTATCTTCTCATACCAAGCACGTGGTGCTTGCTTTAAACCATATAACGCCTTCTTTAACCTGCACACCTGGTTTTCATGCCCTTTCTGCACAAAGCCACGGGGCTGAAAAACATACACTTCTTCATGCAAGTCACCATTCAGAAATGCTGTTTTAATGTCCAACTGATGTACATTCCAACCATGATGGGCTGCAAGTGCACAAATGCTCCGAACAGTAGTCATACGGCATGTAGGTGCAAAGGTCTCATCAAAATCAATGCCTCTTTCCTGCGCATAACCCTTTGCAACAAGCCTAGCCTTATACCTGTCAACTGTACCATCAGGTTTACGCTTCAGCTTGTATACCCACTTAGTGCCAATGGCCTTCTTGCCAGGAGGCAAGTCACATAAAGACCATGTACCATTCTTCATTATAGCATCATATTCAGATTGCATAGCAGCCATCCAATTTTCTGAATTTTGTGCTTCATCAAAAGAAACAGGCTCATTCTCATCACAGAGACTAGATGTAGCCATAGCATAGCAATCTGATGCAAAGGAGGTACTATGAGAGCCTGAACGAGTACGATATGACAAAGGTGCATCTAATTTGCTGTCACGCAAAGTCTGCACCAGCCATTTTGGCATAGTTTTTGCCTGTTCAATATCAGCTCTCTCATCAACAAGTGCATCATGTAAATCTGCATCAGAAATGGAATGATCTGCATCATCATATGAAACCTGCAAAGGCTGAGAAGTTGCCTCATTAGGACCAGCGCTAGCCTGTCCACCTGTAAAAAGAGGCATCAAAGTATCATACATGTCTTTGGAGCTAACAGATGTCTCCTTAGTACATGAAAGCAATGGCTGAATAGCATCTTCCACAAAGACAACATCACGGCTAACCAGAATGCGTTTAGTCTGTGGATGATACAGACGATAGCCTTTACTTTCAGAACTGTACCCAACAAAAATACATTTTACTGCCTTATCATCCAATTTTCTGCGATGTTGTTCAGGCACTAATGCATATGCCAAACAACCAAAAACACGCAGATGAGCAACAGATGGCTTGCGGTCATGCCAAGCCTCATATGGAGTGATAGACTGCAACGCTTTGGTGGGACACCTGTTCAGTACATATGCTGCACACATGACAGCCTCAAGCCAGAAACTATGTGGTAAAGCCTGACTTTTGACCATGCACCTCGCCATCTCCATGAGTGAACTGTTCTTTCGTTCAGCAACTCCATTCTGTTGAGGTGTATACGGCACTGTACACTGGTGTTTTATCCCACGTTCAGCCAGAAATGCATTAAAATCTGAAGACATATATTCCCCCCCTCGATCAGAACGGAGGGTGCCCATTTTACATGCTGACAGATTTTCAGCCAAAACCAAAAACTGTTTGAAGCACATGAACACTTCGGACTTTGCTTTGAGTGGATATACCCATGCATGCCTGGAAAAATCATCAATGAAAGTCACGAAGTAAAGGTAATTTCCAAAAGAGGGTGTCTGCATAGGACCACAGACATCACTATGTACAAGCTGCAATTTCTGCATAGCCCGAACTGAACCATCTTTTGGAAAGGAAGAACGCTGCATTTTGCCCAAAATACAGCCTTCACAAACATGTTTTCCAGGTGCCTCAAGTTTGGGCAAAGAGGACACCATTTCAGATTTCTGCAGGCGTAACAAACTAGCAAAATTCAGATGACCAAAGCGTGCATGCCAAAGCTTTGCATCTGACATAGCCTGAGAATCATGAACTGCACATGCCGAATCATTCACAGATCTTTCATAGTCTATGAGCTTATACAGCCCACGACATAAAATGCCAGAAGCAATAATCACATCGCCATTTGAGAGATCATGGACTGTACACCTGTCATCAACAAATTTCACAACCAAGCCAATCTTGGCTAATGCAGAAACTGATAACAGATTCTTTTTTATCCCTGGCACAAATAAAGCATCTGACAAAGTGAAAGAACTACCATCAGCAGTAGTCAGAATGATCTTACCAACTCCCATAACAGGATAAGAGGAGTTATTGGCGCATGTGACAGTATTCCCTGTAGGAGCAGGCTCAAGTGAAGAGAAGAAACTGCGCTGCGAGGTAATATGTTTGGTCGCCCCACTGTCAAAGTACCAAACATCTGAGTCTACTGCAGACATGCACTGATCATGAGAAGATGGGTCAAAACTGCAGACAGTAGTAAACGCCCATTCTTCTTCCTGCACAAGATTTGCAGACTCTGTTTTTGGTGTAGAGGCCTCTGCAACAACCATTCCAGCCTCTTTCTTCTTTGCCTCTTTAGCAGCCAGTTTTGGACAGTTCTTTATAATATGATCATTTCCTTTACAGTACTTGCAGAACAATTTCTGCTTTTCTGATTTCTTTTCATCTTTATCCTGGTTCTTCGATTGTGCAGCATTTGCAGATTTCTGCTTACTAGTAGAAGAGCTCCATTTTCCTTTGCCCTTCTGACTAGCCAGGAAAGCTTGATCTGCAACACGCATAATGGACCTGTTCTGCCTGGACTGATCTTCCTGCAATAGAACAGAGACTAATTCCTCAAATGACAAGGCATTCGGATTGCCTTTCATCATCAACCGAAGAGTAGAGACAAAACTCTGATATGAATCAGGAAGACCATTCAGAACGGTCTGCACAAGTGAGCTATCCGGTATAACCTCATCAGCAGAAATCAATTGTTCCTTCAGGTCTTTGATCTTTGTAAGAAAACTGTCCATAGAATCACCTTCATTCATGTGCTCACTCTCCAACTGTTTTCGGAGGTAAGCAACACGAGCCTCATTCCTAGCCTGGTACAAAGTGGTAAGTGTATCCCAAGCATCCTTTGCTGTTCTGCAAGAGCGAATGTGAGGAATAATGGCACGTTTGATAGACAAAGCTATCAATGCATGTGCCTGGGCATCTCTGCCATCCCAACGAATCTGCTCTGCAGTAGGTGCAACAGAAACAGCAGCACGAACAGGAATCTGCGGAATATCATCTTCGACACCATCTTCATCAGCTCCAACACCTGTATTTGCAGTACCTGTCATTACAGGTGTAACAGGACGTCTTTCAACACCCTGCACAATGTTCCACAATCCTTTTGCAACCAGTACATGTCGCATCATATAAGCCCATAATGGGTAGTTGGTACCATCCAACTTATCCTCAACAGCCAACATACGGAATACATCACTGCTTTCAGCCATGGCCGGTGACTAAAATACCTTGATGCAGAAAATTGACTGTATCTAAAAAAGTTGAACGGAACTGCCCAAACGAGTTCTGCTAGACCTGTAGCAGACTTCGAGACGCTTAAACTTGCAAACAGAAACTGGTATATACCTTTGGCACAAAAGGACGAAATAGCCTGCATAAGCACTGCGATAGTGCGTTCGGAGGCCGAAACGAGCTCAGATCGCGATTTCGGCACCACAAAACGAAGCTGTTTTGATCTCGGAAACACCATGAGTATGCTCACCAAATTTTGTGCGAATCTGAGACTGCAAACGGAGGAGTGTCGACGGCACCCTAGAAGAAGCAACGACCTGCTCTGATACCAATTGTTGGAGTTAGACGTCTGCGGAAGCACGCGAACAGCACAAGGAAGAAGAAGAAGCTTAGAGCACAACACACACGACTGAATGTATTACTAGAGAATGTACAAAGATAAGTAGCCCATTAGGGCAATAGGCGTATATACAAGCCGGGGGAAAAAAACCTCCTAAAGAGGGAAAAAAGTGCCCCGGCGGTCCTAGAGTGTTCACACACATCACTACCTAAATATATCAACAACATATCTATGTAATACATGTCCTGATATACAGTTTGGAGTTTCTCAAGTATCAAGGTTCATGCATAATCCGAGAGTGTTACATTTAAAAGCAGTAAAGAGAATCTTTGGATATTTGAAGGGAACTTCAAATTATGCTATGGTCTTCTCGAAATCTATGCATTTGTTACTAAAAGGATTTTCATATTTTGATTGGGCAGGTGATAGAGACACTAGAAGATGAATATCCTACAGCATTTACAACTACTCTAGAGTCAGTTTGGTTGCAGAAGATTTTCAGTTATCTTGATGTGAGAGAACATGAACCCATTGAGATATTTTCAGATAGCCAGAGTGCTATAGCTATAGCAAAGAATCCAGTGCATCATGCAAAGACAAAGCATATAGAGGTACACTAGCACTATTTTTGAGAGCAAATAGCAAAGAAGCACATTGAGCTGGTTTATGTTCCTTCTAGTGAGAATATTGCAGATATATTTACCAAAGCATTGACTAGAGATAGTCATGAGAAGATTTGCAAGTTACTGAAGCTTGTACCAATCTAACATTGAAGGAGGGATTGTTGGAAGTCAATGAACATTTGGTATATTTCTGGAAAATCACATTTCGGGACTTAGCATTTTTTGAACAATTTGGGAAAAACTTTTTGAGATTAGATAGATAGAGCTTGGCAAGAGCTACCTAGTGGTATGCTTCATTTTTCCGACAGAGGTCAGAGTTGTAAGAAAAGTCAAACCCTAATTTTGCTCAAAGTGAAGAAAAGCTAGGTCATGTCCAAAGGCAAGAAAAATAGCAATTAAACATCTCTAATGATGAGGTTTATTGAAAACCACAAAAAACAAGTGCTTATTCTATTTTTAGAAGTCAGACACAAATAGAAAAGTCATCAAAAGCAAAGGAGTTTTACGAAATTGCGATAGAAGGCTTTTTTGTTACGATTTTGCTTTATTGGAGGTTTTTCTTTTATGCTTTATTATTGGAGGCTATACTATATAAGGAGCACGGTGGGCACAAACTTGATCATCACTCAAAGATCTCAAGCTAGAGTTTGAAGATTCTAAAGCTTTGGAGGTGAAGATTTGGTGAAGGAGAGGCTACTCTCTTGGAGCAAGAAGTGTTCTACAAAGTAGTGGTAACTATCTTTTGTGAGTTAACCTTATATTTTGTTTTAAGGTTTCTCTACCCTAATCTCAAAATTAGGGCTGGTGGATTTACAATTTTGTTACACTATTTTGTGAGAATAAGGTTAGCCTCGTTGCTCATTCGCTTCACACACTTAGATTATTTCAACATAATGTAAATTTTGTATCATCATCTTCTTGGATATTCTTCCATTAGTGAGTGCACCACTTTATATGGTTGAGTAGTACTCCCACGTTGTAATCTGGACATCTATTTTTAGTGATTAAGCATCCAGCTTACGTTCTCTATACTTGTCTCAAGATCTCTTTCTTTCTATCTCTCACTTATCATCTTAATTAATTAAGTGTGTATGCTCAAAAAGTTAAAGTATTGGACCGATCCCGGTGCCCCAAATTCCAACACTTGGTATCAGAGCATAATTGACATACACACTTAATTAAGATGAGTGAGATTAGAATTGAGATTGAGGACAAGTTGGATGGATCTTCTAATTATCCCATGTGGAGTTTCATGATGATGAATATATTGGTGACAAAGTATTTATGGAGTATTTCCAATGGATCCTTAAGAAGACCCAGACGAGAAGGTGAAGAAGGAGCCACAATAGCTTCAAGAGCTACTAGAATTACTATTGCAGAACCAACTGAAGAAGAGGTAACCACTTTGATATCTAGAGTCATAGGTAGGTCTTTACCTACAGTTCCTCCTAGTGAAGATGAGGCAAGGTGGGATGCTAGAGATGCTTTAGCACTCTCATTCATAGCAATGAGTGTTAAAAAGCATATTCTACCACATATCAGATCTTGCAAAAATTCTTGACAAGCTTGGTTGAAGCTTGATAATCATTTTCAGAGCAGAAATCCTACTAGGAAAGCTCACTTACAGAGACAACTAGAAAATACAAGGATGAAGGCTGGTGAGTCAAATCAAACCCACATTACGAGACTCGTTGACTTGAGAGATCAACTTCTAAATGTAGGAGTTGAGATATCATATGAAGAAATGGTAAATATGTTGGTTAATTCACTTCCTATTTCATATCGATCTTTTATAACCACTCTTACCCTTACCACAAGAGATAGAGAGGTTACATTTGAAGAGCTAGAGTTCTTTTTACTTCAAAATGAAGATCAGTTGAAGGGAATGGAAGAGAATGAAGAAGCACTTTCATCTTTATCAACGGGTATAAAGAAGAAGAAGGATAACAAGGAAAAACAATCCAAGAAGGAAAGTAGGTCCTTCTCACCTTCTACTTCAGATTCTGTTTCTACTACATCTAAAGAGAAGTCTTCTAAGAAGAAGGAGGTAATATGTTTTTATTGCAAGAAACCTGGACATTTAAAAGTAGCATGTTATAAAAGGATTGTAGCAGAAAAGAAAAATGCATCAGGTAATGTTGCAGAAGATGATAAAAAGGGGAAATCTCAATGTGATTCTTATGCCTGTATCACCATTGAGGAAGTAGCTTTTGATCAGGAAGCTTTACAAGTTCTTTCAGCAAGTCCTTGGATATTTGACTCAGGTGCTACAAAGCATATGACAGGTTGCAGAGATGTGTTTTCTTATCTTTCCTATTCTTCAGGTAGAAGAGTTACTATTGTAGATGGAAATGATTTGGATGTTGTGGGAATAGGTACAGTAACCCTAAAGTCAAGAGAAGGTGGTAATTTTCAGATCCCAGATATTCTATATGTACCTGAAATGAAGAAGAATCTGCTATCTGTATCTGCATTTTTAGGTGTTTATTTTAAAGTTGTATTTGAGAGAGATCTTTGTAAGATCTTATCACACAAAGACAACAAGTGTATTTTACAAGGTGAGCATAGAGGAGGGATCTTTGTTTTGTCAAAAATCTGTCAGGCATATGCGGTCAAATCTTTGTTACCGGTGGAAGATATGAAGGTATGGCATGAAAGATTTGGACATATTAGTTTTGAAGCTCTCAAAAGTACCAAAGAGAGAGGTATGGTTGAGAATTTACCCTCATTCAAGCTACCAGATGATTCAGATATATGTGAAGGTTGTCTTGAAGGTAAGATGCATAAACTACCTTTCAAGAAACATGGTCATATTACAACTACATAGAAATTGCAGATTATTCATTTAGATGTGAATGGACCTATAAGAGGAGACTCTATTCAGGGTTTCAGGTATTTTGTTCTATTTGTTGATGATTTTACGAGATACTCATGGATCTATGGTCATAAGTTGAAGTCATAAGTCTTTCCTATGTTTAAGAAATTTGTAGCTATGATTGAAAATGAAAATCAGGAAACTATTGAGATTCTCACAAATGTTAGAGGTGGAGAATACTTGTCAAATGAGTTCCAGACATTTCTTGATGAGAAAGGTATTACTCGACACCTTACTATTGCTAATACTCCTCAATAGAATGGTGTTGCAAAACAGGCACCTAGAGCATGGTATAAAAAGATACATACATATCTTTTGCCCATTGATTTCCATAACTTAGATGCAGCTCCAAGTCTTTATGTCAAAGCTGAACCAGGTATGATGTTTATAGCAATCATTTATGTGGATGATATTATAGTCACAGGTCTTAGAGATGAAGATTTGCAGATGTTCAAAGACCAATTGAAGCAAATGTTTGATGTGGATGATTTAGGCATTTTGCATTATTAACTTGGGATTCAGTTTCTGTTTCGAGATGAGTGTATCTATATGACACAACATAAGTACATTGAGAAACTTTTGGAGAGGTTTCAGATGGTTGATTCTAAACTTATGCAAACACCTATGGATCAGAATGCATCGTTACAGATGGTAGAAGATGCAGAGTCATTTGATGCTACCTTATATAGTCAAGCAGTTGTGCTTGATATATCTGTGTAATACACGTCCTGATATACAATTTGCAGTTTCTCAAGTATCAAGGTTCATGTAGAATCTGACAGTGTTACATTCGAAAGCAGTAAAGCGAATCTTTCGATATTTGAAGGGAACTTCAAATTATGCTATGATATTCTCAAAATCTACACATTTGTTACTAAAAAGGATTTTCAGATTTTGATTGGGCAGGTGATAGAGACACTAGAAGATGAATATCGTGCAGCATTTACACCTACTCTAGAGTCAGTTTGGCTGTAGAAGATTTTCAGTTATCTTGATGTGAGAGTACATGAACCCATTCAGATATTTTCAGATAGCAACAGTGCTATAGGTATAACAAAGAATCCAGTGCATCATGCAAGGAAAAAGCATATAGAGGTACACTACCACTATATTCGAGAGCAGATATATTTAGCAAAGCATTGACTTGAGATAGTCATGAGAAGATTTATAGGTTACTAAATCTTGTACCAATATATAGAGCTGGTTCATGTTCCTTCTAGTGAGAATATTGCAGATATATTTACCGAAGCATTGACTAGAGATAGTCATGAGAAGAGTTGCAGGTTACTGAAGCTTGTACCAATATGACATTGAAGGAGGAATTGTTGGAAGTCAATGAACATTTGGTATATTTCTCGCAAATCACATCTCCGGACTTAGCATCTTTTGAACCATTTGGGAAAAACTTTTTGAGGTTAGATAGATAGAGCTTGGTAAGAGCTATCTAGTGGTATGCTTCATTTTTCCATCAGAGGTCTGAGTTGGAAGAAAATTAAAACCCTAATTTTTCTCAAAGTGAAGAAAAGCTAGGTCATGTCCAAAAGCAAGAAAAATAGTGATTAAACATATCTAACAATGAGTTTTATTGAAAACCACGAAAAGCAAGCGTGTAGCTCAGTGATGAGTAGCACCTCCTTTAATGTCAATCCGGGAAGACGTGAGGATGGTATGAAGACCTCGAGCAAGTGGAGGCACAAGTGTGTGAGTGAGAAGCACACAAACATGCACACACATACACACACACACGCACACACGGCAAGACAAAGAGTGAGAAGCAATGGAGTTCTTAGATTACTTTCAAAAAGCTCTTACAAGTTCATTTCAATTACAATCTACCCTCAAAAATGAGCCTTCTATCTCTTTTTATAGTTTTTGACTAGGTTTTGGCCATGTTCAGACCTAGTGTCCGGCCTAGTTAAAAATTAGGTTCTCTACCCTATTCGGAGGTTCAAACGAAGTCTAAAAAATGTGAAAACTGACAGGTAGGTACTCCTAAAGCTCCTCAAGCTCAAGGACTCCTTGGCTTGCACAAAATGGAGCTACAAAAATAGGGAAATGATATTTACAATGATTGTTAGTGATGAAAATCACTATTTTTGTAGGGATTCTACTAACATTTGGACATACATTTCCTGGAGCTCCCTACTTGCTCCTTCTCCTTGTGTGTCCACCTCTCTGATATGTGTTAGTGTCCTGAAAAAACTATTGGCCTACTTGCCAGATCATCGTTGGCTGCTCTGTCTGCTTGTGCTTTCTCTTCTCTCTGACTCCCTTTGTACGCTTCCTTGCCTTGTGAGTCCTTCAGTTCCAACACCCCCCCCTCTCTCGCGTCTGTCGTCCCTGACAGACCCTTGTTGCTCGGAGTGTTAGATGTAATATTCCACAACCTGAGTGGCAAGCTGATGTTCTTGTATGCGTAGTCCTCTGGCCAAATCTGTCATCATACGATCCCAATCAATTGGTCCTGGAATGTCTGGATGTGGCAGACGTAACTGATCTGCATGGATTGCTTGTTCTACTGCGAATAGATGTAGCAAATGTGTGGGTCTGGGAATGAAAATTTCTGAATGATATTCCCAGAATCCCATAGAGAACATTTCCTCAAATGTCTGCTTGAAGCATGCGGGTAAGTACTTTATTCGTGCATGCCAGGCAAAGATTATAGTGACCGAGGGAGTCTGGCTCATGTCGTAGACTAAATCCTTGTTACCTTGAGAGAATCCAGGGGCAGAGATGTATGGAGCTTGTATCTTCCGAAAGGTTTTGAAGACAATGGTCATGAGCTCGAATATTTTCATACACATTTTCGCTGCTATGTCGGGTACATTATTTAGACGTGTAGACCAGTGCCGAATTGTTGATATCATGTAGGCTACAGTTGTGGTCCCTCGAGGTGGAGCAAAATATGGATAGTTAACCCAACCCGAGCATTCTTTATTGTTGCGTACCTTGATTGCAAATGCTTGCCATGATCTGCGGCGTACCATTGGGCAATAACATGGATTATACTTGATGTACAGTGGCATGGTTGCCCAGGTGCTCATCATCTCAGGGTAATCGGTTAGTAGACGTGCACGCCAATTAGGTTGGAAGATCGAGCCAGCACGCGCATCTGTCGGTAAGTCCTCTGGCTCAAATTGAGTGGCAAATGTGGGCTCCTTCCCTGTATGTCTTTTGACTTCTGCATTATAATCATGTAGCAAGACAAAATAAGGCATGTATTGCGACTCTGATGTTGTGATTAACCGTTGGTGGGATAGGTTCTGAAAGTAAGAAGACCAAAGGACAGTTTCTTCCAGATTTGTGAGAGCTTGCATTTGCACAGCAATGCGATCATCATGTGTCTTACCCACTTTCTCAACCCTTTTGACCCAATCTGGAACTTGAATTTCTAAAGTGTCCTGTCCTTCCTCTGTAGTCCGACCACCGGGTGTTGGCATCGGCTCGTATGGCTCTTCATAGCTGTCATCGACGGGGATTTCCACTACTGTTTCAGGTTCTGGTTCTTCAGTGGGCGAGGGTGGCCTTTCATATGGTGCGAGGCGTGCTTTGAGTTCTGCCACCTGCTTACGGAGGGTCTCTAATTCTTCTGTGGAGCGTTCCAAGATTATTGACTCCTGTTGAGCTGTGGGACACGGGCTATCTGCTTCTTTAGGTCTGCACATTCAGTCTCTAACTTTTCATATGACTCTAAGAAATTTGCATGCTCCTCGAGTAAGATGCGAATGTCTTCTGATGGGACTGCTCTATACTTGGTAGGGCTAATGGTTGCTCCTGCAGTTCCTTCCATAGCTGCTTCAAAGTTGTCTTGGTTTTGTTGCTGAAGCCTCTTGTTCTCTTCTAGTGCTGCTGCCATATGCTTCCTTAATAGCCCAAGGTTGCGTCTGAGTGTAGCATTAGATATCATTTGCGCTTGGAGCACTGTTTCTAGTTCCTTGACTGCTTGATCATCTACTGTCGATGTCTTTGATTCCAATTCGGAGTGAGCCTGCTGTAAGGTGGTATGCTCGGTTAGGAGCGTTTGGTAATCAGCTTCAAGAGTGTTGACTCTAGCTTGCAGACGTCGAGATTCTGCCTGGAGGGCCGCAGTGCGTTCTTCCAATTGATGGTATTCTTGTTGTAGTTGATGTGCACACTGAAGTAATGTATTGAACGTGCTATTTACATTATGAGATGCAAGGGGAAAAGTTTGGAATGCAGGGGAGGTGGGATTGGGGAGGGAGGTAGTGAATGCTGTGTGTGCCAATGATGTGGTGAGTGGTGAGGTGGGGGGTAAGGGAGGGGGAGATGGTGGAATCGTGGGGAGAGGTGCTGTGGTGGATGAAATGTCCATTGGGTCAGACAGAGTGGTGTGTACAGGGGCTACCATGTAGGTGGGTATGGTAGGTGAAGTGAGTGTGGTGTTCGTGTAAATTGATGTCGTTGCGAACATCGGGGAAATGTGCCTCTGAAACATTGGAGAGCGGATGAACTGCTCCACAAAGGATGGGTATTGGGGTGGTGAGGTTAGGTTGAAAGAGGTGTAGGGGCCAGATGGGAAAGAGGGTCATGGAATGGAGGGAATTGAGGGTCATGGAATGGAGGTACCCGTATTGGGGGATAGGCTGGGAAACACAGGGCGCCTTCAGTGGGTGCCGGGTTTCCAACCACACTTGGAATTATGGGATGGCCAATTATGGGCTCGGAGGGTAGAAGGGTTGAAGTGTACAAGGGATTGGTGACGAAAGAGAAGAGGGTGTCTTGTGAGGTGGGTTCTTGAAAGGAAAATGATGTGACTGAGGGTGGGTTATAAGTGAAGGTAGAGGTGATGACTGGCGTTTCTTCCATGGTGGGAGGTGGTGGTGGGGGTGGAGAAGGTGGTGATGGGGGATGCTGGGGTGAGATGGGTGATGTCTGAACGAAGGTTTCGGCAGAGAGGTCAATGGTGGTGGTGGGGGTAGCTGTGGCTTCAATGGTTATCTCTTGTTCTGTGACGGGCATCCTGATAGTCTTACCTGCTCGTGGTAATGTGTCGACTCTGCGTTTGTCATACCTCACGGACTGACGGACTGCAGTGTGGACAGCCTCCGGAACTCCTAAAGACTCTGACACTAATTTGAGGGTGTCAATGAAATGTTGATCCACCCCATCATCTGATAGCATTTCTTGCATCAAAGCTTGACCTGACACAAGAGAGAGTTGATGCCTTTCTTGCACTGCTTTGATTGTGTCGTATAACCTTTGTAGTTGAGCTGTATATGCAGGTGCACCTACAATTTCTGGCACTTCTTGTTGCTCATCATGATGCTCTTGATCATAATCCTCCTCATCTTCCTCCTGTTCTTCATCTTCATCATCCTCTTCATCCACTTCCACTGTGGTGACAGGTACTTGGGCGGTTGTTGCTTGCGTTTGCACATTCTCCACTTGTTGTGCCTCTTCTGCCTCCAGCTCTACATCTTGTAATAATTGTTTGAAATCTTCATTCGTGAGTTCTTCCAAAGGTGCACCACTGGGAAATTCAAGATCTGTTGGGATGGGAGGGAATATCAAGGTAGAACCATCGGTGCTGCGTCTTGGAAGTCGGAGTGTGAATGGTCGGACTCTTCGGGTTGGAGGGGTGACGTCTGGTGTTAGGGTGGCTCCACGTGGTTGAGCACAAGGGACTTGGACAGTACCTCTCATCTTCTTAGAAGGGGGTCCAGTGGATGTCCTGCCTCTAAACTGCTCTACACGATTCCACATTAGGGCCCTTTGAATAGGGATTTCATAAGCCAAACACCTATAAATGATTCTCGTTAGAGCACAGCAACCATATAAAACTTGTTTCCGCGGCCATCGTTTGTGAGCTAGGTGTATCTGATCAATTATCCAGTGGGGTAAGTTGATGGTGAGGCTCTGTGTCTCTGTCAGATACAAACTAAACCAAATCTTTTTGGGCGGCATGGTGAATCTATCTTGGGCAGGAAAAGCAAAGTGTTGCATGCACATACGAAGGTGTATTGCAACATTAGGCATCATGGACACCATGTCCTTGAGTTTGGTGAGGCTTCGATTCTTCATGTAATCCGGCACTAGGGTTTCCTTCTCTGTAGGAATATGAATTCCGCGCATATCTAGGGCCTCTCTCACCAAGTTGTTGGATAACCTAAACCTCTTGAGCTCATTTCCTTTTGTTAGAGATGGGATCACAAATGAGCTTGCACCTTTTGGGTTCTTGTTTGGAGTCAAGGTGTTGATGAGATAGTAGCATCGCATGAAGTCAGGCTTTGGGAGCCGTGCACTGAAATATGCATCCAATCCTGCCTTCTTCCATACCGAACATAGACCTTCTGCATTTTGTAACTTCTTGAATTCTCTTGTAAAGAAATGGTATTTGCCTTGCTTCCCATTAAAGTCCAACTCTGATTCCCATAGGTATGTTCCCTCTCCCAAGGGTCCTTCCACTTCACTAAACCAGTGGGAAGCTTTTCCTATGGGCATGGTATGGCCACTGAGAGGGTCCGCTATAGGTATGATTTTGATGGCCTGCAATTCTTCTGGTCTTTCGTTTGTTTCAGGCAAAATGGGTAAACTGTCTAAGTCCACCACTTGCTGGCTCGTTTCTGTTTGAGAGCTAGTTCCTGCCGCCTCAGCCATGTTGAAAACTTCGCAGCTGGTTCTGTGAGAATACATGAATAAATGTTAACATTGCAATGGACACAAAAATGACACTGTGTCCCCGTTACAACATTAACATGAGGCTCGAGAGAGGTTAGGGGGTTAGTAAGTGCTCGGTGCTTGTGTGTGTAGTTAGGAATTGGGTAGGCCTAAGAACTAAGCGGAATGATGTAGTGTGAGAGTGACGTAGTTAGTAGGTGGACATGGATTTACAACTGGGGTCCGGGGGTTTATTACAAGTTTTAGGTTGCCAAATGCAATGTATAGGTTTTGATCTTGACTTTGTAGAGACTCTGGAGAGTGTGATAGGGGTATTTACTTGAAAAATGGGGCTTTTAGGGACCCATTTACAAGTGATTCTACTTGTGCTCATGGACGAATACGTGTTCGTGCGTGATGTGTAAGAGTGGGCCTCAGATGTTCGAGTGAGTGAAACATGTTGTACAGGGTTTGGCCTTGGTGTAGCTATTTGAGCCCGCAAGCAAGCCTTAGGCACCCAGATTTGTCGTGATTGTGGGCTGGCCTTCATTGACTTCTTGGGTACCCAAATAGACTTCACTTTCACAGAAGAATTTATGAAGGACTTCTTATTAGTGTCGTGTTGTTGATTACTAATAAGAGGTTTTGGCCGTGGGGTTGGCCTGGTCGGAACAGGGTGTTCACATTTTCGCCTCCATACTTGTTTCATTGGCTGAAACAATCTACTTTGCTCCTTTTTTTGGCCCCCAGTATAGGTAGTGTTCTGCTTCTTCTGTATTCGATCTGCCTTTGGTTGCTGCATCCCTCTGGCCTTTGGAACAAAAGGGAGTGCCTTCTTATCCTTGACTTCGTTGTTGTGACAGTCCTCTCTCTGCATCACATTGTTTTGGACAAGAATAGCATGGTCAACTTCATGTGCACCCCTGGAAGGACCAGGAGTTCGTGCCTTACCTAGTTCCTTGAGTGCCTCATTTTCCAGTTCAACTGTAATTCGACTATGATTTACCCATACCTGAAGAAGTCCACTTCTTAGGTTTAGGTTGACTGCATGATCATAGATCCAGTCCTGACCCAAGATAAGAGGCTCAGTGAGGTCCTCATCTTGACACACTAGTACTTTGACTGTCATTGCTTCGTCTTGAATGGAGATGGGAAGATCCACCTCGCCCATGCAAGGGGTTTCCACACCTCCCAATCCTATGAGATATGCTTCTATAGGATTGACAGTTAATTTCAACTCTTGACAATAAGACAATTTAACAGCACCAGTGGCTGCACCTGAGTCAATCAAGGCTCTTACAGTCCTTGCACCCTTTCCTTGTCCTATATCTAAGGTTATAAAAGGACGTCGATCAATTATCCTATGGGAGCTGATACCTGAAACTTCACACATAGCCATGTGATATCCTTGATCTGCATCGGCATCTGGCCTAGGTTGCTCTCTACCTTGTCTTCTTAATTTCATTCTCTGTATGCGCTCTAAGGCTTCTGCTTGGGCTTCTTCTTGAATTCGCTTTTCTTCTTCTTTGCGTTTCTTAGCAGTATTGAGTCGACTTAGCATTTCCTCTCTGAGAGGTTCCTGATACAACTTGACCCTGCATCCACTTATGTAGCTCGGAAGAATATCACCTTCTAAGGTGGCTAGCTGTACTGCTCCACTCGTTGAGATTCTATTAATGATCATGGGTCCATAGCCACGTTTCTCTAATTTCCTCGCATGTTGTTTCAAAGTGTAGACTAGTACTAGATCGCCTGCCTTCAAACCTTTATCCTTAACATGGGCATCAAAGTATGCCTTCTGTCGTTTCTTAGCTGCATATATCCCTGCAGCCGCCCTCAGTCTTGTTTCTCCTAATCGTTCAAGGTCAAAAAATCTAGAGGAGAGTTAATGACCTGTCCATTCCTGTTCTTGTGCTACTTTCAATGTAGGTATTAAGAAGTCCAACGGTAGCACGGCGTTTTGGCCAAATACCATCTGAAAGGGGGTGGCTTGGAGTACCATTTTGTAGGCGACTCGGTATGCCCAAACAGCATGGTGTAGCTGTTTGTCCCAATCAGAGCGTTTATTATTCACTAGTTTGGTCAACACATTGCACAAAATCTTGTTTGTGCTTTCGGCTTTTCCATTAGCTTGAGGGTGGTAGGGGGCAGACTTCTTATGAACTACCAAGAATTCTTGGAGCAGATTTTCAATCACTTCATTCAAGAAGTGAGTGCCCCTATCACTTACTAGCTCTATAGGTAGCCCGTATCTTGTGAATACATTCTCAAACAAGAATTTAGCAGTTGTCTGAGCATCGTTCCTCGTTGTGGCTTTTACCTCTACCCACTTTGTCAGATAGTCTGTCGCCACAATGATGTATTCCGCATGAGAACCCTTAGCTGGGGGATTAATAGGACCTACAAAGTCTATTCCCCACTTAGAGAATGCACGTCCATCCATCATGGGTTTCAATGGCATCTCATCTTTGCGTATAGGAGGTTGAGCTTGCTGACAGACATCACACCGTTTCACATAGGTATGTGCATCCATGTGAAGGGTCGGCCACCAGAAGCCCGCAAATAGTATTACCTTGATCACCCGATCTGGTCCAAAGTGTCCTCTTGCTACACCTTGGTGAGCAGTTTCCAAGATCTTGAGATATTCACTTTCATGGACACATAGTCTCAGGTAACCATCCTTACCACGCTTGTATAGATTATCCCCAATGAGTGAGTATTCTTGGGATTCTTGTTCTAGACTTCTTTTCCGAGCCAGAGTCATGTTTGGAGGGAAGGCTTTCGTACTCAGGAAGGATACTAATGGTTCACTCCAATCTCGCACTATGGATACTTGATAAAGAGTGGCATGTTCCACAGGTGGTTTAGTGCAGCAGATTGGGCATTCCTTGCACAACTTTTGGACATCAGCTTCCATAGTCGGCCAATGCACTCCGAGTCTCCTTAGTGTTTGTAGGGTTCGTTGCTTTGAGTGGTGTTGCTCTAATGCACCTACATGTGCTAATTGCAACCATTTAGCGTACTCATCCTCTTCCACACAACAGGCCAAGATCCCTTGATCCGTGTGCTTGTACATACTTCCTGCCATGATGTGATATTTTTGGGCTTTTACTACCTCTCTATCTTGTGTGTTTATTATTGGGTGTTTAGGCCCGTATGTCAATACTGGCACTAAGGGCTTAGCCCATTGCGGCACCACTTCCAAATTAAACAAGTAAGCATCAGGAAGGTCATCTAACACTCCTTGTGGGGCTTCTCCAGATGTGAGTCTAGAGAGATGGTCTGCTCTCAAATGAGTCCTCCCTTTTCTCACCACTACCTCAAAGTCATATTCCATTAGTAAGAGAAACCATCTTACTAATCTACCTGTATTGCATGGTTTGTTTACCAAGTACAACAATGCCTGATGGTCAGTAAAAAATTTAAGCTTATTTGCAAGCAAATAATGTCTAAACTTTTTAACTGCATATACCATGCCTAATCCTTCTCTCTCCGTAGTGGTATAATTTCGTTCAGCTACGTTCAATTGTCTACTAGCATAGGCAATTGGAAGATCCATATTACCTTCACCAGTAGGTTGAGCAAGCACACATCCAATGGCATAATTGGATGCATCCACATGAACATGGAAAGGCTTATTCCAATCTAGTGTGGTTAAGATTGGTGCTGAACATAATCTTTGTTTAAGCTCCTGGAAGGAATTCTCACACTCATCAGTCCACTCAAAGTTAGTCAGAAGTCCATACATGGGCTTTGCAATGACCGCATACATGTGAATGAACCGGCGGTAGTAACCACAATGCCCCATGAAGGCCTATATTTCCTTGACGTTCTTTGGCCTAGGTAACTCGGCTATTGCTCTCACTTTCTCTTCATCAGTGGATATGCCATTCTTTGACACTATGTGTCCTAGAATCTTGCCTTGCCTGACCATAAAAACACACTTTTCTGGGTTTAGGCAGACTTGATATTCTCTACATTTGTCAAAGATTTGTCTGAGTTCAGGAATATGGGTTCGTCTGATGTTGGAATGAGCACAAAGATCATGAACATAGACTTCTAAGTTCTTCCTCAGGAACTCTTTAAATACGTGGCACATCAGCCTCTGGAAGGTTGCTGGTGCATTGGTAAGCCCAAATGGCATTACTCTAAAGGCAAAGATGCCCCATTCAGTGGCAAAAGCCATCTTATACTGATCTTCTGGAGCTATGGCTACTTGATTGTAGCCTAAAAATCCATCGAGGAAGCTGTACACTTCCTTGCCTGCCACTCTTTCTAAGAGATGTTCTGTGATAGGAAGCGGATAGTTGTCTCGAATTGTGGCTGCATTAACCTTCTTCAAGTTAATGCATACACGCAGCTTTCCGTTTTTCTTGGGCACCACTACAATGGGGGATACCCACTCAGTGTGCTCAATTTCATAGATAAATCCAGCTTCAACCAGCCTATCTATCTCTTCTTTGATCTTGGCCGCATAATTATCATTATATGTATAAGGCTTTTGCTTAGAGGGTTTGGCATCTTAGGTCATGGGGATAGTGTGTGAGCATATGTCAGGGTCCACTCCTTTCAAATCCTTGTAGCTCCAAGCGAATACATCTCTGTAATCTCTTAGCAAGGTTACCAATTCGTGCTCTTCGTCTTCCGTCATGTCATGGCCTATGTACGTGCATCTCTCTTCTCCTTCTTCTATGGCTACAACTATTTTCTTTGTGGTTTCTTTGTTATCATAGGCCTCTCCTGATTGTGCCTCCCGTTTAGGCATTCTGATCATGACTCTCCTGTCATCTATCTCATACTTCTTAAAATTTTCTGGGACCTCAAACAAAGATTCCTCCTCTTCTTGTGTGACTTCTTTCTTCTTCCTTTTCTTTCCTTCTTCCTTAGGGGTTACATGTGTGGCTAGCCTTATGTCTTTTGTAAGCTCTCCGTGCCTCTGGGGTTGAAATTCTACTTCATAGAAGTATTCTTCATCTGATGCAAAAGGTGGGTCCATAATGATTGACTCTAGATCGGAGTCACTTGCATCCTCAAATGCATCAGAGCTAGGTTCGCACTCTTCTAACACTGCCTCTCCCATGATTGACTCTATGGAGAAGACTGAAATGTCATAGCCATCTTCATCACAGTGAGGTGTCCATTGTTCTTCATTGATGGCTACATCCATTGTTGCTAGGATTTCTGCCCAGCCATGTGGTTCAAATTCTTCATCAGGAAATACTATAGGTGCATAGGCTGGGTCTTGAATGGGTCTATGTGTTTCGTTTGCGCCTATTTCTCTGGCCTTTTCTCTTTTCTCCTCTTCTACTGCCACTTTGCACATCCATAGGTGGGTGTCTTCATGCATCCATGAGGATCCTGATCCTATGGAATGCACAGATTCCGTATCATCTTTGGCTCTATGGATGGGATTCCATTGGATAGGAGGGACATCTCTATGAGAGTAATCTTTGAGATTCACTTCGGTCGTAACACCTAAGTGTTGTAGGTACAAAGAATTGGTTCCCCAGTCCTGTACCACTTGCAACTGTCGCATAAATGGTCTTCCCAAGATCATTTCATAGGCATGATTTTTGCTAAAATCACATATAGCAAATGTATGCTCGAACTCGACACCACACGTGGTGAGAGTTATTCCTTCTAACAACCCTAGGGGTCTCTCTATGTGACCATCGTCCATTTGCAATTTCATCCTCGTGGGCGTGAGTGCTGGCTTGCCCCAACGCTTCCATAGGGAAGTAGTAGCAATTGCAACCCCTGCGCCTGAGTCTAAAATGGCCTTGGTGGTGTATCCTTGATGGGTGATAGGAAGATATGTGTTTCCCTCTTTGCCCTCACTCATGTCTCCTATCTTGTCCAATGGTATCTCTGGCACTGTTCTCTGGGATCCTACCTGGAAACGAGGTTTCGCTATCTCTTGTACTTGTTTGGCCACATGTTTCCATAGCTCTGGCCTTACTTTGAGTAGTTCTTCTAAGGTGAGGTTGCATTGTACTTTAGTGTTTTTCACTACCTCTGTGTTCCTAGGTATGACCGAGTCCTCATTTCGTACCATCACTGTGGGTGCTCTCATACAAGTAGACTTGGCTTCCCATGGGCCTGTAAAGTGGGGTAATTCTTGTAGAGAGTTAGACTCAAAATCTAATCTTTCCTGAGACTGGGTGCTCTCCTGCTCCTCATAAATGGATGGGATGTCTTGTGGGAATTGGTCGTGTGCATCATCCACAAGTTCAATGGGAGGAGGGGCTTCACTTTCTTTCGCCCATTTGTCTTCTTGAATCTCTCGTAGGAATTCTGGTGTGAACCGATTCATAGAAGATGATGTGTCTGGTTCCGTAGAGTTAGGCACATAGGCTTCCTGGGCAGGAAGACCTACTCCTTCACTTGCCTTGTCCTTATGTTGAGAGGCGGGTTCCTTTTCTGATTGTGCAATTAGCTTCTCTATTCTTTCTAACAATCCATCAAGTGCAATTGTGTCTTCGCTAAACTAGAGATGTTAAATAGGCGACTGGCTTCAAACATGGTCTGAGCCAATTCCACCATTTTAGCACAAATCTTGGTTCGTTCTAGCTCCAGTTCTGCTCTAGGGTAACACTTTTCATGATCAGTTATGTTTGGCCCTTCTTGATTGTGGCCTGATATGCTCTAAGCATCATGTTTAGGTCCTCAGGAGTTGGATCTGCTAGGACTGATCCTACTCTAGGGGGTGGTGGTATTAGTTGAGGCGGGTTGGAAGGTGGCGGGTCGGATGGAGATGGGAATGGTGGTGGTGGGGTAGTGTGAGAGGGAGTTTGAGATGTGAGTTCAGTTATCCTGGCCTTTGTTTCTCTTAGGCTTTCCTCGAGTTCACTCATTTTCTTTGCCCATTGCCTTTTCATTCTTTCACGACTATCTCTCCAAGCTCTAGTCCTTTTCTTTGTCGTGCTCTCTGTTTCACTAACATCTGGGCTCTTTTCCTGGCCTACCCCTTGGTTTTGCTGCAATGCTTGAGCTCTAGTGACTACCTGTATGGGTGCAGTGGAAGTGACACTTCCTGTGGAATCTACCACTAACCCAATAACGTTAATAGGAGTGATTTTTGGCATATTATTAGGATTCTTAGGGCAGTCTCGTAAGAGATGCTCCTTTCCACACTCTTGGCAAAAGCCCTGGAATGTCACTGATTGGGTTTGGGTAGGTGCCGGCATGGGACAATCACAAATGAGATGATCTCCTTGACATCTGTAGCATGGTCCTCTAGGGAATGGAGGTCTTACTTGCCTAGGTTGAGGTCTAGGGTTGGGGTTTTCATACATGACGTTTGTGTAATCTGACTCCCAACTAGGTTCATTTGGCTCTTCACTATAATACGACTCACCATGTTCCGGAGATTGCATGTAGTAGGCATGGGGGCTGTCAATATGCATCAAATCAAAGCTATGGTCACTGGGATCACTTTCTGAGATTAATGGTGTTACTGGGACTATAGCTTTATTCAGGTTTTCTTCTGTAGCAGCATACTTTACCGGAATCACATTAGTAGGAGTAGGTGGTTGTTGTGCTAGCACTGGCTGGGGTCTCAGTTGGGCCTGATATTGCGGTTGGTAATTTTGTTGAGGTCTAGTATACTGTTGTGGTGGGTATTGACTCTGGTATCTGCCTTGTTGAGGGTATGGCTGAGGGTAGGTTTGCCTAACCGCTTGCTTATTGTATGGGCAATCTTGTGCTGTGTGATTAGTGTATTTCCGTTCTATGGTGCAGTATTGGCTATTGGGATTCACTTGGGGTTGAGCCATAATGGGACATACATTCGCCATATGGTCACCCCCACAAGTATAGCATCTTTTCACAGGGGCAAACCTTGGGATCTGTTTGTTAGATACACCTAATTTCTGAGCTACTTTCTCTGCTAATTCCTTGATAGATGTGGATTGGGTGGAAGAGAGGCTAGAACCACTATCTGAATCTTTGTAGATTTTGGAGAGTTCTAACTCTTCCCCTAGGTTATCCTCAATGTCAATGCACATGCGTACACACTCTTCAATGGTCATAGGGTCCTTCAAGTACACATATGACCTCAATTTGGTACTTAGCAATCCATCCAAGAATAGAGCCACTTGTTTGGCTGGTGTGGGTAACTCAGGGATGGGACATCTCTCTAGATATTGCCTAAATCTTCTTCCTGCAAGTCTCACGGTCTCTTGAGGGGTTTGCTTGAAGCTCTGAATCAGCGAGGAGGTATTATGTCTTATGCCACTCTTAGAGAATTCAATAATGAAAGCCTCTAGGAGTTGGTCTATGCTCTTGAATTGTCTCTCATTCAATGGTTGACACCACGTAAGGGCTGTGTTCCTAAGAGTTAGACCAAAGGCATTGTACTGCGTGAATAGATCCTCCACTTGTTTCGCTCTCAAGACTTGCCTAAACTCAGCCACATGATCGTATGGATCTCCAGTGCCATCAAAGTAGTTCTTCATGGACTTGACTAGCTGAGTCGGTCTCAAAGTCCTTGTGTGCTCTCTAGGTCGTGGTAGAGGGAACTCATCCGCATGTCTTTGATTCCTGGGAGTTCTAAGTACCTCAGGTTCTACTCTATTTGTTTCCGTCCTCGTTCTTTCTCTGCCCCCTGGGTTGGCAAAGCTTACCTCAGGTCTATCTCTATGTCTGTCTCTTTGAGCTCCATGAGCATGGGACGTTCCAGCTCCCGGGTGGCCATAGGACACGTTCGATCTTGGTTGGGGGAAAACGAATTCACCTTTCCAAGTGTAAGCATGCCTATCATTTTTTATCACCACAAAGATCCTCTCTGAAGCGTGATCTAAGTAGGTCACTCTGCCTGGGCTATCAGGATCCTTAAACTCATAGATCATGATTGTTCCTATATCAATTGGCCGATCAGATTTATACCTCCAAAAGGCTTCGTCAGTTTCTCGATTCAGAAGCAGATCTATGCTCTTATTATCTTGGGGAATCCACTCTGTGTGATAATCCTAGTGAGAACATATTTGCCTCGGGGGGTCCTCGGTTCTTCACCCATGTTTCCTTGCTCTAGGTCACCTAAGTCCGTTCCTGGGATCTCATTCCCAAATTCATCAGTCCTATCTGGATGACTGGTGACTACATATATTGTCCCTTCCTTGTCTAAGTATGCTCTGTTTTTGAACTTGACAGCTAGGTGCTCTAGTCCAATAGATTGGTCAGGATTCTTAATATGTACTACAGATCTTCCTAGGCCGTCCTCATAGATGCTAGCACCTAATCGGTTGGTCCTAAGGTATTCCAACTGCGTTTTGTAAGAGCCTTCTACCCTGTGCATATGGCACTCCTGAACTTCCCGTAGGTATGTCCATGCCTTGAGACATCTCTGATTCACTAGTCTCAGAGCTAGGGTAGTATGAGTGGTGACTCAACTGCTGGGCCCAAGACCTAGCAGTGTGGTTGACACTAGCCTCTGAAGACCTAAAAATTTGTCTATCTCTCCCTAGATGTCGCCCTGATCTAAGGTTCATAAGCCTAATTGAATAGCCCAAATTTGCCCAAGTACAACCTCGTTGCTGAGTTCTTTTGTTATCAGTTACTTGATTCTTTTTAGTGGTTACCGTGTTTATGCTCTTGTCAGAAATCACGTCGTCAAGAATATTTGATATAATTTTCGCACTGTAAGTTGATCGTTCCACGTTAGATTCTTTCCTTTAAGGTTATCGCATCACAAAGAGATTATGTTTAATCTTGAACTTGAGTGCATAGGTAGTCTTCCACTTGATTGATGCCTATCATTGCCCTGACTTACTCCTGGCACTTCCCACACTTAGCCTAAGCTACGAATTGATAGAGGGTGTTGAGGATTTTCCAACCTTGAGTTTCTTTCCTTGTGTTGTTGCCCTGGTGTGCCCAGGATGCGTGTTCCCAAGCTTGCACTTACTCTTGCTTGAATGCCCTAAAGTGCTCTTACTGGACCTGTAAAAGTCCCACGGTTAGCTCAAGAATTAGATTCAAATGACACAATAAACCACTTTCATGCATGTAACTCACAGACCAAATTATCCTTTGCCTTTATGGAAAACAATCCCAAGGATCCCTCAGTTTTCCTACCTCGGGGTATGGTCAACTTCAAAATACCCTATCTAATAATCTTGATATTAATTTTCACATAACTAGTGGAAGTTTTGGTTGTACTCCTCACGAGCTTTCCAACAAAACAAGAATCACCGCAAACTGATTTCGTATGAGAAAGTTATGTCAGTTCAGGCTTCAGGGATTAAAACAGGGTCCAAACAGGCTAACAGGTCAACAGGTTTTCCTCGGTTTATTTGCCTATAGCCTCCTTATGTGCTCTAGAGTCCATGATCCATGTCCAAAATTAGCAAAAATCCTCAATTTAATAAACCCTAGAAAATGGCCAAAAATGGCTGTCAATCGCGATCGACTGGGCTGTCAATCGCGATGGACAGGTGTCAATCGCGATGGACTGGTGTCAATCGCGATGGACTGGTGTCAATCGTGATGGACTGGAGTCAATCGCGATGGGCTGGTGTCAATCGCGATGGGCTGGTGTCAATCGCGATGGGCTGGTGTCAATCGCGATGGGCTGGTGTCAATCGCGATGGACTGGTGTCAATCGCTATGGACTGAAATTTTGCAAATTTTTCAAAATTTTTTGTGGATTTGTGCTGTGCAAGGCCTCTAGTCTACTGTGGTGCACTCAGTTTTACCAAAAGATGAAAGTTTATGTCAATCACGATCGACAGAAGCTGGCGACTACGAGACAGTTCTGCACATTTCCGTACCTGTGCAACGTGCTGGAGGGGATGATGCTGCTGGAACCTGCAAGAAACTCAACAAACATGCAAAAACAACGCACACAATATCGCTCTCTCGCTCTCTCTCACAAGTGGAATGAGGGAAATGAAAGGAGGAAGGAGATATGATCAAAAAACTGAAATTTTTGCGATGATGGAGATGGAGGTGGGAGATGGTGAGGATGATGATGGTGATGATGGTGGTGAGGTAAGGAAAAGAAAAACAAGAAGAGTAAAGAAATTACCTACGATGCCAACGTCTCAACTCTACGTCTTACCATCACACGCTCGTCCTCAAAGCTCGATCCCCGGCAACGGCGCCAAAATTTGGTGTAGCTCAGTGATGAGTAGCACCTCCTTTAATGTCAATCCGAGAAGACGTGAGGATGGTATGAAGACCTCGAGCAAGTGGAGGCACAAGTGCGTGAGTGAGAAGCACACAAACATGCACACACATACACACACACGCGCACACACGGCAAGACAAAGAGTGAGAAGCAATGGAGTTCTTAGATTACTTTCAAAAAGCTCTTACAAGTTCATTTCAATTACAATCTACCCTCAAAAATGAGCCTTCTAGCTCTTTTTATAGTTTGACTATGTTTTGGCCATGTTCAGACCTAGTGTCCGGCCTAGTTAAAAATTAGGTTCTCTACCCTATTCGGAGGTTCAAACGAAGTCTAAAAAATGTGAAAACTGACAGGTAGGTACTCCTAAAGCTCCTCAAGCTCAAGGACTCCTTGGCTTGCACAAAATGGAGCTACAAAAATAGGGAAATGATATTTACAATGATTGTTAGTGATGAAAATAACTATTTTTGTAGGGATTCTACTAACATTTGGACATACATTTCCTGGAGCTCCCTACTTGCTCCTTCTCCTTGTGTGTCCACCTCTCTGATATGCGTTAGTGTCCTGAAAAAAATATTGGCCTACTTGCCAGATCGTCGTTGACTGCTCTGTCTGCTTGTGCTTTCTCTTCTCTCTGACTCCCTTCGTACACTTCCTTGCCTTCTGAGTCCTTCAGTTCCAACACAAGCGTTTATTCTATTTTTTGGAGTCACACGCGAATAGAAAAGTCATCAAAAGTAAAGGACTTTTACAAAATTACGATAGAAGGCTTTTTTGTTATGATTTTGCTTTATTGGAGGTTTTTCGCTTATGCTTTATTATTTGAGGCTATACTATATAAGGAACATGGTGGGCACACACTTGATCATCACTCAGAGATCTCAAGCTAGAGTTTGAAGATTCTGAAGCTTTGGAGGTGAAGATTTGGTGAAGGAGAGGCTACTCTCTTGGAGCAAGAAGTCTTCTACAAAGTGGTGGTAACTATCTTTTGTGAGTTAACCTTATATTTTGTTTTTAGGGTTTCTCTACCCTAATCTCAAAATTAGGGTTGGTGGATTTACAATTTTGTTACACTATTTTGTGAGAATAAGGTTAGCTTCATTGCTCATTCACTTCACACACTTAAATTATTTCAACATAATCTAAATTTTGTATATCATCTTCTTGGATATTCTTCCATTTGTGAGTACACCACTTTATATGGTTGAGTGGTACTCCCATGTTGTAATTTGGACATCTATTTTTTAGTGAGTAAGCATCCAACTTACGTTCTCTATCCTTGTCTCAAGATCTCTTTCTTTCTATCTCTCACTTATCATCTTAATTAATTAAGTGTGTATGCTCAAAAGGTTTTAGTATTGGAACAATCCTGGGGCCCCAAATTCCAACACTTGGTATAAGAGCATAATTGAGATACACACTTAGTTAAGATGAGTGAGATTAGAATCGAGATTGAGGACAAGTTGGATGGATCTTCTAATTATCCCATGTGGAGTTTCATGGTGATGAATATATTAGTGACAAAGGATTTATGGAGTATCGTCAATGGATCCTTAACAAGACCCAGACGAGAAGGCGAAGAAGGAGCCACAAGAGCTTCAAGAGGTACTAGAATTACTATTGCACAACCAACTGAAGAAGAGGTAACCACTTTGACATCCATAGTCACAGGTAGGTCCTTACCTACAGTTCCTCCTACTGAAGATCATGCAAGGTGGGATGCTAGAGATGCTTTACCACTCTCATTCATAACAATGAGTGTTAAAAAGCATATTCTACCACATATCAGATCTTGCAAAAGTTCTAGACAAGCTTGGTTGAAGCTTGAGAATCTTTTTCAGAGCAGAAATCCTGCTAGGAAAGCTCATTTACGCAGACAACTAGCAAATACAAGGATGAAGGCTGGTGAGTCAATTCAAACCCACATTACAAGATCATTGACTTGAGAGATCAACTTCTAAATGTAGGAGTTGAGATATCAGATGAAGAATTGATAAATGCGTTGATTAATTCACTTCCTATTTCATATCGATCTTTTATAACCACTCTTACCCTTACCACAAGAGACAGAGAGGTTACATTTGAAGAGCTAGAGTTCTTGTTACTTCAAGATGAAGATCAGTTGAAGCGAATGGAAGATAATGTAGAAGCACTTTCATCTTCATCAAAGGGTAAAAAGAAGAAGAAGAAGGATAAGAAGGAAAAACAATCCAAGAAGGAAAGTAGGTCCTTCTCACCTTCTACTTCAGATTCTGTTCTTCTACATCTAAAGAAAATTCTTCTAAGAAGAAGGAAGTAATATGTTTTTACTGCAAGAAACTTGGACATTTAAAAGCAACATGTTATAAAAGGATTGTAGCAGAAAAGAAAAAGGCATTAGGCAATGTTGCAAAAGATGATAAAAAGGGAAATCACAAGGTGATTCTTATGCCTGTATCACCATTGAGGAAGTAGCTTTTGATCAGGCAGCTTTACAAGTTCTTTCAGCAAGTCCTTGGATATTTGACTCAGGTGCTACAAAGCATATGACAAGTTGCAGAGATGTGTTTTCTTCTCTTTCCTATTCTTCAGGTAGAAGAGTTACTATTGCAGATGGCAATGATTTGGATGTTGTGGGAATAGGTACAGTAACCTTAAAGTCAAGAGAAGGTGGTAATTTTCAGATTCCAGATATTCTATATGTACTTGAAACAAAGAAGAATCTGCTATCGATTTCTGCATTTTTAGGTGATGGTTTTAAAGTTGTATTTGAGAGAGATCTTTGTAAGATCTTATCACACAAAGACAACAAGCCTATTTTACAAGGTGAGCATAGAGGACGGATCTTTGTTTTGTCAAAAATCAGTTAGGCATATGCGGTCAAATCTTCATTATGGGTGGAAAATATGAAGCTATGGCATGAAAGATTTTCACATATTAATTTTGGAGCTCTCAAAAGTATCAAAGACATAGGTATGGTTGAGAGTTTACCCTCATTCAAGCTACCCGATGATTCAGATATATGTGAAGGTTGTCTTGAAGGTAAGATGCATAAACTACCTTTCAAGAAACATGGTCATATTACAACTACGAGGAAATTGCAGATTATTCATTCAGATGTGAATGGACCTATGAGAGCAGAATCTATTCGCAGTTTCAGGTATTTTGTTCTATTTGTTGATGATTTTACCAGATACTCATGGATCTATGGTCTTATCTTGAAGTCAGAAGTATTTCCTATGTTCAAGAAATTTGTAGCTATGGTTGAAAATGAAAATTAGGAAACTATCTAGATTCTTAGAAGTGATAGAGGTGGAGAATACTTGTCAAATGAGTTCCAAACATTTCTTGATGAGAAAGGTATTACTCGACACCCACTACAAGAAATAGGGGGGCGTAGCAACGCCCCCAAATTGAAAAAAAAACGAGCACCGTCGCTTATGCGACATTAGCATTGCATAATCGACGGTGCTGTTTTTGATTTTTTTTTTAAGGGGATTCGTTGCATAAGCGATGCCTGCATTGCTTATGCGACGCAAAACTTGTGTGTTGAAAATAGCGTCGCTACCTAGCGATGTTATTTGCGATGTTGGCAAACTGTATAGCATCGCATATAAGAGAGAGCGCGAGAGAGAGAGAGACACGCAAAGAGAAAGACCAGGTATGCGCACACACACACATACACACACATACATATGCATACACACGCATATACACACATAGACACACACACACATACACATAGACACACACACATACACACACAAATACACACACATATACACACATACACACATAATGTTGCATACACACACATATACATGCATACACACACATATACATGCACACACACATATATTCATACACACACCTATGCATACATAATGCACATGCAAACATACACATACATAATGCATACACATGCACACACATATACACATAAACATACACACACATACACACATATACACACACACATACACACGCACACATACACACACATATATGCATACACACACATAGAGATACATACACACATACACATACATGCATACATATGCATACGTAATGCATATGCAGATGCATACATACATACATACATACTTACATGCATACACACATATGCATACATAATGCACATGCATACATAATGCACATGCATACATACACATACATAATGCATATGCATACATAATGCATATGCATACATAATGCATATGCATACATAATGCATATGCATACATAATGCATATGCATACATAATGCATATGCATACATAATGCATATGCATACATAATGCATATGCATACATAATGCACATGCATACATAATGCACATGCATACATACACATACATATGCATACATACATGCATACACATACACACATAGATACATACACACACATAGACACATACACACACATAAACACATACACACTCATAGATACACACACATACATATAGACACACACACATACACACACATATACACACACACATACACACATAGACACATACACACATAATGATGCATACACACATACACATGCATACACACATACAGACATATATATACACACACACATACACACATACACACACATATATGCATACACACACATAGAGAGACATACACACACATACACATACATGCATACATATGCATACATAATGCATATGCATATGCATACATACATACTTACATGCATACATACACATACATAATGCATACACACATTTGCATACATAATGCATACACACACATACACACACATATGCATACATACATGCATACACATACACACATAGACACATACACACACATAGACATACACACACATAAACACATACACACTCATAGACACACACACACATACACACACATATACACACACATACACACATAGACACATACACACATAATGATGCATACACACACATACACATGCATACACACATACACACAGACACATACATGCACATACATACACACACACATGCATACATACACATACTTAATGCATACACACATACATATGTACACGTATATATATTGATTTCTAACCCATTTTGTTTTATATGTTAGGTATTATGGATCCTAGTAGAGAGAGAAAGGTGAAACTCACTCTCATTAAAAGTCTTATGGGAGCAAGAGTTCCATCTGATACTCTAGGGGCCATCATGCGTGATTACTCAGAGATATCTAATGATGAGCTGGACTATACGATCGAGATGCTTACCCAGCGAACAGAGGAGGGATCTTCTGCGACTCCACATGCAGGAAGACAACTATCTGCTCATAGGTATGTTTTTTTTCATAAACTTTTTTAATGATATTATAACACATAATTTTATTTATTTTTATCTATCTATTTTCAGGACACCTATATCACCTCCAGATCGTGATAGCAGAGCAGAGTTGCCTATGAGGACATGCATAGGCACCTTAGGACTAGAGTGTGATATAGAGCCAGAGGGGAACATTGTGTACATAGGGAATGGATTGGAGTTCAAGAGAAGAATGCGGGCATTATGCGACTCTTACTTGCGCCTTGTCCACTTACCGTGGAAGTAAGTATAAATTTTACATATAAATTGAAATAAATATCTTATGTTTTATTTACATTTTTTTTTTAAATTTTTGTAGTGAGCATGATGAGAGGGATAAAAAATACGTATTTAGTTCACTTGAGACAGAGTTTGGGATAGGATGGACGCTTAAGTGGTGTCTAAAAGAGATGCGGACACTTATGGCTCATCGTCGTGATAATGCACAATATGCACTGCTTTTATGTATATATATGTGGATATGAGTATGTGTGTTTATGTATCTATATATGTATATGAGAAAGATAGATAGATAGAGAGAGAGAGAGATAGAAAAGAGTGAGACTAGAGGTACAAATACACGCATACACACACATATACATCATACATGCACATTTACACATATACACATACATGCACATTTATACATACACACACATACATGCACATTTCTACACACACGTACACATGCATGCAGTTACACACATATAATGAATACACATAGACACATACACATACTCACATACACGTACACATACTCACATACACGTACACATACTCACATACACATACACATGCATAATCATATGTACACACACATAGGCTCATATAATCATATTTACATGCATGTATACATATACACATGCATATACACACACACACACAACACATGCATATGCACATTTACACATATACACATACATGCACATTTATACATACACACACATACATGCACATTTTTACACACACATACACATGCATGTAGTTACACACATATAATGAATACACATAGACACATACACATACTCACATACACGTACACATACTCACATACACATACACATGCATAATCATATGTACACACACATAGACTCATATAATCATATTCACATGCATATATACATATACACATGCATATATACACACACACAACACATGCATATGCACATATAAATACACATACATACACAACACATGCATATGCATAAATAAATAGATAAATAAATAAATAAATAAATAAATAAATAAATAAATAAATAAATGAATGAATGAATAAATAAATAAATAAATCCTATTTCAAAAATCCTAAATTGAAAACACTAATTTCGATATTAGGGTTTTAAAAACCCTAATTTAAAAACTCTAATTCAACCTTTTAGCCATATGTTTGATGTATATGTACACATTGCATCTATTCCTCGGACGTCCTACTAGAGAGATGTCTCTCCTCCCAAACTTATGCCTCTATATATAGCTACTCGAATCAACGAGGATCATAATATATATAAAGATATATACACATCATGTAGATGCACATACATAAATATAAAATGGAGTAGATATATTATGCATCACACATACATGCCTAAATGCACACATAAATATATATATACATGCATACATATTTACATGTACACATTTACACATAGACATGTATACATATATACATGTACACATCACATATACATGCCTACATGCACACATAAACATATATATATACATGGATACATATTTACACATAGACACATATACATATATACATGTACACAATTATAAACACTTGCATATATTACATGAATACATGAATATTTTACATAAATGCATATGCATATATACACATATGCATACTAACACATGTATACATATATCACACACATGCAAACACATACATATACATGAAATACATATATATGCATACTAACATATGTATACATATAATACACATGAATACACACACATATGCATACATACATGATAAAAATTTGCTCCTCGAAGATAAAGCTATATATAAAATAATTAGGCATACCCCCAAGCTTCATGTTCTAACTTAAAAGAACATGATTTCATCTCTCTATTAGGATTCATCGTTATTCAAGTTAATAAAAAAATCTATTATCTGATATTCATTAAGAAGCTTCAAGTTATTGATCCATAACTAGAGTAGAATTTACTGTCTAATCTGCTCATATGTTTTCATTATTGCCATCATTTTGGTAAGACATCAATATAGTCTCATCTTCATTATCCTTATTAATTTCATTTATTTCTTCTATTGTTAAATCTATGTTCTCATGAATCACATCATCTATTGATGGATTAATATCTATTTCTGGTAATTCCTCTTCCTCATCACTAGAATCAACATGTAGAGAATTATCCTCTTCATAAAAAAGATTAGTATCATTATGACGTATAATGATTCTAATTTCTCTTTCAGATGTTGATGTATCAGTATCTGATGTTGAATCATCATGAGGACTTTCTTCGATCTCTCTAACAATAAACTGTTCAAACAATGACCTACCTCTAGGTTGCACATGAATGACTTGCCACCAAGGATGAGCATCTGGGTTTTTATAAAAAAATGCTTGTTCAATATGCCTAGGAAGAATATATGGTTCTTTAGTAGATCGCATTACCTTGGAAGAATCAATTGCCCAAAACCCACATAATTCCTTTCTTAATGTGGAATTACTACCTTTATACTCGGCTCGAAACCAGTCAACCTTCAAAATGACCTATCAAAATATATAACAACAAAAACCAATTATTAGGTGCTTAAAAAAATAACTAACTCTATCATAAAAAATATAGACTTTTTTCTACCTGTTTGAATGTACGAAATGAAATTTCGTAGATACCAACAATAGTTCCTACGTAACCAAGTTCGCTATCTATAAGGTTCGTGTCTTTTGAGCTAGCACGTGATAGTTGCTTGAAAGAAGCAACAATACTAGAATCCTCTGTTTTACGTAAAGAATCAATGGCTTTGATTCTAATATGCTGTCCAAAAGCCCACATATTAGTGAACATTCGAGGCTGCAAAATAAATTCAATTAGTAAATAGAAACTAATATACATATATGAAAAAATTAAATATTATTTTAATAAAATTACCTTTCGTTCACAACCTATCATTAACTCTCTTTGCTCATCTGAGATTTCTTCATTATTTGCGTTGGTGCGTTGCAAATCACTATATAGCCAATCCGTGAAAGAAGATATATCTGTAATCTCATTATTATCGAGATTACGTCTATATATTTTGTTTTTTTGCCTTTTACTTCGGAGATTTTGAAGTTCCTTGTACTCGCTAAGGAATGCTTGCATGCATTCGCTATTATATGCTACAAAAGTAGAAACATCATTTTTTTCTTGAAATGTAAATAAGAATGGAACTCCCTTACCTGATAATACCTCATCTGTTATTTTTGAAGAAGACTCGTTGGTCCATGCACGTGGAGCTTCTTCATGAACTCTTTCAAGGTACTCACTAACGTAATACATGCACTCTTCAAGCATCCAACCCTTTGCCATGGATCCTTCTGGTTTCGCTCTTTGTTGCACATAACCTTTTAATATTACCATAAATAGCTCGACCCAAAACATCCATCGAGTGTTGACAACACCTGCAATCTCTATTTCATCTACAAGATGGACTAATAAATCAACTTGAATATCAAAAAATGAAGTAGGAAGTTCTTTCTCCATCAAACATAGTAGCTCTTTGCATTCACGTTTTTTTTGTGGGATCAAGTTTTTGTCAATCTCTTTGGATATAATCCACCTATACATATCATAAAAACAATTATAAAGAAGTTAATTAAAAAATAAAAGATATCCAATATTCATACATATTAAGTATAAAAGTATCATAATTACCTTATAAATGATCCAAGATGATAGATCACATTTCGTACTCCTTTCATTTTACATCCATCGATAACCAAAGGTAAAATATGTTTCAAAAAGTTATGCCAGTCATGGGTCTTTAACCCAAATAAGCTCTTATCATCCATAGTAAACATGTTTTGAAAAGATGCTCCATATCCTGTAGGAGTCTTAATCAATTGAATTCTATTGTTGATAGTCTATATCTCTTTTGTTGTAAGTACCCAAGGAGCAGGTGCATAAGTCGTTTCTTGTCGATGTCTATCAAAAATTGGCCATAACTTTGGTTTGGATTTTTTATCTTTCAAATCATTCCTTGATGCTATAATATCTTTTAGTCCAAGAAGATGCTACCATAGTGAATAACCAATATTTTTGAATATATGCATATGATCAAGAAGATGACATACTTTTAACTCTTTCCAATACTCCAAAGAATACCATATTGATATGTTCTCTGCGAGTGCCAATTTTCCTTTACCTCTCTTCACGTACTCATTATCTGAATCATCTCTGAAGATTTTTGATTCTGGATCTATTAGAGGTTCATCTGTCCATTTTTTATGCCAATCTATAGGCGTCATAGGTTTTGGACACTGAACTGTTTCAAGCTTTCCATTAAAATGAATCGCTTCTCTTTTAGATCTTAATGGATGATCATCAAGCAAGAATCGTCGATGTCGAAGATAAATATTTTTGTTGAGATTCTTACTATAGATTGATCTCAACCAATCACCATAATATGGACAAGCTTTATAACCCTTAGTAGATATTCCTGCATCATGAAAATGATAAACATATAATTAGATTAAATCATATTTATTTATATGCATATTGAATAAAGAAATTACATCAATAGCTGAACAAACACCATATCCTTGAAAATCGTGAATAGTCCAAGCCACAATACCACGAACCATAATATGTCTTTCATTGATGCTTTTCGATACATCAATGACATTAATACCTCTCCATCACTCTTGGAGATCATCAATGAGAGGATCAAGATACATATTCATATCTTTAACTTGTCTTTTGTATGGGATTAAAAGTGAAAGCATTAAATGTTCCTTTTTAATGCTAAGATATGGCGGAAGATTGTAGCTTATGACTACCACTAGCCCCATGTTGACCATTTACTGGATTTCATGGAGAATGGATTAACCCCATCTAATGCAACTCCTAACTTTAGATTCTATGGATTTTGTGCAAATTCAGGCCATGTAGAATCAATATGCTAAAAAGAAACACTATCATGAGGAATTCTGATTATTCCATCAATACTTTTGTGATCATGTCCCCAAGTCAAAAGCTTTGATAATTTGGGGCTTTGAAACATATGTCTAATCCGTGGAGCCAATGGAAAATGTCTCAATACCTTTTTTGGGATTTTACCTTCTTCGCGCTTATATCGAGAAGATTGACATTTGGGACATGTCAAAGAGTTTGTATATTCACCTCTATATAAAATACAATCGTTAGGACATGCATGTATACATTGATAATCTATACCAAGATTGTTGATTATCTTCTTCATTTCATCATGTGAGGTAGGAAGAATATTGTGACTTGGTAAAAACTTTTCAGATAATAACCTATAAGTTCATAAAAAAAGGATATATTAAAAAAATTAAATAAATAAATATACATATATATATGAATATAATTTTATATATGTGTATGCTTATGTGCATCTTTCAAAATATTCGCAGAAAATTTGATTGTTTTGGATGGCAGGATACGATTGTTTGTTTTGGAGGATATGAAGTATGTACCTTCATTGAATGATTTGTTGATTCTATCATATGTTCAGTTTGAAAGTGTGAGAAGCAGGTTTATAATTGCTATTCAAAGAATTTGGCACTGTTTATAGGCCATATGATGGTGACCTGGATGAATCGCATGCACAAAGGTTACTCAAGATAGAGCAACCTGATTATAATGGACTAGTGCCAGCAAGATTCCTGGGGTATGCAGTAAACCTCTTACATGTCAATGATGAGCATATGAACTGTAGGATACAAAGTGGAAATCATGGTGGCTTGAGAGGATCACTTTTATACAGCTTGTTCAAAGAACTTCAGGTTCATATCCATTCAATTCAAGTTCTTGTTCTTACCTTATCTAAAGTAAGAATAAAAACCTGCATTGAATGGACACTTTTCGTTCGCCCATCCTTTAAAATTATTTTTCCATCCTTCAAAATGTGTGTGTATATTTATATGTGTGTGTATGTTTATATGTGTGTATGCATTCATGTATATTATGTGTATGTTTATATATGCATATATATATATATTTATATTTATGCATATATATATATAAATAGATAGAAAATTGAAAATTATACCTTAATAGTGTCGAAACAAATACATTACTCCATCCAAAATGATTTTGAAGATTGAGAATAAGTAAGCTCACACTTAGTCGTGTCAAACCACTTCCTTCATATACATGCTTTAGACATTCCTCTCGAAGATATTTCTCATTTTTAGAAATATCAATGCTCTCACTTTCATTTTGATACCAATCCTCAATAAAATCTGCCATGCCATCATCTTCATCATTGTCACACAAATCTTGTACTTTATCGTCTTTTGAATATAGATCTTTCAACCTTGCATATTCCACAGGATTACTTTTGCGTAGCCTCTTCATAGAAGCTTCTGATAAATGAGGTCTTACTGGCAATTGTGAATGCTGTGGAGGAATATCATCAACATCATACATTGGAATCTACACATATAAATAAAATTCATTAGTATTCCATAAATGAATAAAAAGTAAACTTTAAATATAAAATTAAGTATTTAACTCATTAAATATGGATAGAAAATTTTTATTCTCTCTAGCTAAAAGGTGCTCTTGGAGGTCTACGCCATCCATAATTCACTAATAGTTCATCACCGGCATGTAATGTAGTAATAGCATTGACAACTATGTATCTTGATACATCTCTACTCATGTATGGTGATTCATGACTATTTTCACGCTCCTCAAATGTGCAATTAGTCATTGAACTATTATGTAACCCTCGACTACTATTTATTAAACCTGCTATATTTCCATGTGTGTAAGGTCTTCCATCAATATATCATCTTTCATTTTCTGCATGTAAAATCCTTCTACTAGTAAGGGATGCTGCGTTCAAACATATTCCATAAGTACTCATGCTTTGAACATAACGTGAAAGTCGATGCCAATCTCCCCATCCATATATAGGACCACAAAATGACATAAGAGTGACTTCAAAGTTCGGAGGCACATACAAATCCTCTACAATAAAGAGACCACGACCAACATTAGTAATAGTGGATGGAGTAATCATATAGCGATTACCCCAAAAGTTGAAAACCTCTCCATCTAAAGGAAGTGGTCCTCTATTCCATCCTCCATATCTTCTTCTATCATATGTTTGTACTAAAGAACAATCACGAGCTGGCAATGGATAATCTCCAGCCGTTTCAGTCTCTAAACCAGGAGGTAGAGGATTTCTAGAAACCTCTGCTTGTAATTGATGAACAACAAGTCCATGACGTGTACGAGGTATATTAACATTATGAGAAAAATTATCATGATCATCATCATCGAGCAAGTATTCCTGTATATCAACAGTAATTTGATTTTGTATATGGTTTTTAAATAAAATAATGACATTAATATAAATAAAAAATACATACCCAAGCATTATCACGTTGACCAGGTGATGGTGCACGCTCAAAAGTACCATACTCTGCCTCATGTTCAATACATTCCAATCGTGGTCTTCGATACGTGCCATAACAAGAGTTACACCAACATATAATATGGTCTTGATAGTAAAATTCATCATAATTCCTATCGGAGGACACATGTGAAGTCGTTGCACGGGTAGGAGGTGGTGGAGTACCCTCAGATTGATCAGAATCTGCACATAATAAGAAACAAAAAAAAAATATAAGTTATGTATCCATCAAATATATTTAAAATTAAATGTTTGATATACTTATAGTATATAGTCGTTGCACGATGAGGAGACGGTGGTGGAGTTCCATCTGATTGATCAGAATCTACAAATAATGGTATTTGATATTAATAATCTGATTATCTACATACACAAAAAATTCACATATACATATTTACACATACACACATGTTCACATATACACATTTACACATACACACATATTCACATATACACAACTACACATTATTGTGGGATAAATGCATTTATTTTGTATGAATAAGTGTATATGCATGCATGTGTGTGTACGTATATATATGGATATGTATATGTGTGTTTATGTTATATGTATGTATATGTGTATATGTATACATATATGTATCTGTATATGTTTGCATGTATATGTGTATGTGGGTATGTGTATGTGTGTGTATATATGTGTATGTATATATGTGTATGTATGTATGTGTATGTATTCTGATTTTTTTTTTCTATTTGAGATTAAGTTAACAGGAGATATTGTATGGTGGAAAAAAATAAGAGGCGACCTAACATACCACCTGAGACATGGCAGTTTTTTCGTAGACAGCTACATCTTCAGGAGTCATTTCCTCAGCAGAAGGTACACAAATTAATAGTTTATATTTATAATTTTTATATATTTTAGTAATTTTTTACATTTATTTTATGTATTTTTTTCTTAAATAAATAGGCTACTGCAAAGAAGAGAGTGGAGTCGGGCCACACATCACACCTAGGTCAAATGGGCCATAATGGTTTTGTAGCTACATTTGTAAGTATATGTGTTATTGTGAGTATATTTTTTATTTTAGTTAAAATGCAAGCAACTAATCGTTTTTATTTGTTTCAATGCAACGGAAGGATTATGGCTGATATCCTACAAAACATGAGATCGAGTATGCTACACATTTTGGATATCAACGTTTGAGAAAGTATATGCGAGATCATCCTGATGCCTTTGTGAGTATTATTAAATTTTATATAATTATTTTATTTTTATGAATGGTTTAATTGTTTTATTTATTTATGTTTGTTATATGTTATACAAGAGTATTATGGAGAGACAGATATGGATGAGGTGGAGAGATAGACACAGGATGGACGATCTTGATCGTCATAGGGTGATCATGACGATTAGGATGATCAGGATGATCATGATACTGCTGCTGCTGATGATGATGATCATCATGATGATGATTAGGATTTTAGTTGATTATGACATTGGATTATATGTATTTACATTGACATATATATATATATATATATATATATATATATATATATATATATATTAGCTATATATTTTTCATTTCAGTTATGTTTTGAATTGTGTGTATGGTATTAAGTAATGAAGAGTTTTGTTCTATTGATTGTTATTATTGTTTTTATTAAGCATCTGTTTTAATAATTTAATTATATAATTCATTCATATGTGTGTACCTAAGTGTATATGTATGTGTGTGTATATGTATGTATGTGCATGTGTATGTGTGTGTATATGTATGTATGTGCATGTGCATGTGTAAGTGTATATGTGTGTATGAGTATGTGCATGTGCATGTGTATGTGTGTGTATATGTATGCACATGTATATGTGTAACTCTAATGTGTATATGTGTGTATGTGCATGTATATGTGTATATGTAGGTATGTGCATGTGTGTGTGCATGTGTATATGTGTTTTAATACTTTAATTATATAATTCATTCATATGTGTGTACCTAAGTGTATATGTATGTGTGTGTATATGTATGTATGTGCATGTGTGTGTGTGTATATGTATGTATGTGCATGTGCATGTGTAAGTGTATATGTGTGTATGAGTATGTGCATGTGCATGTGTATGTGTGTGTATAGTATGTACATGTATATGTGTAACTCTATGTGTATATGTGTGTATATATGTGCATGTATATGTGTATATGTAGGTATGTCCATGTGTGTGTGCATGTGTATATGTGTTTTAATACTTTAATTATATAATTCATTCATATGTGTATACCTAAGTGTATATGTATGTGTGTGTATATGTATGTATGTGCATGTGTATGTGTGTGTATATGTATGCATGTGCATGTGCATGTGTAAGTGTATATGTGTGTATGAGTATGTGCATGCGCATGTGTATGTGTGTGTATATGTATGTGCATGTATATGTGTAACTCTATGTGTATATGTGTGTATATATGTGCATGTATATGTTTACATGTAGGTATGTGCATGTGTGTGTGCATGTGTATATGTGTTTTAATACTTTAGTTATATAATTCATTCATATGTGTGTACCTAAGTGTATATGTATGTGTGTATATATGTATGTATGTGCATGTGTATGTGTGTGTATATGTATGTATGTGCATGTGCATGTGTAAGTGTATATGTGCATGCGTATGTGCATGTGCATGTGTATGTGTGTGTATATGTATATGCATGTATATGTGTAACTCTATGTGTATATGTGTGTATGTGCATGTATATGTGTATATGTAGGTATGTGCATGTGTGTGTGTGCATGTGTATATGTGTTTTAATACTTTAATTATATAATTCATTCATATGTGTGTACTTAAGTGTATATGTATGTGTGTGTATATGTATGTAAGTGCATGTGTATGTGTGTGTATATGTATGTATGTGCATGTGCATGTGTAAGTGTATATGTGTGTATGCATTTGTGCATGTGTATATGTGTGAGTGCATCTTGATCATGTATAAG
Organism: Ceratopteris richardii; assembly: GCA_020310875.1. NCBI lineage: Eukaryota > Viridiplantae > Streptophyta > Polypodiopsida > Polypodiales > Pteridaceae > Ceratopteris > Ceratopteris richardii. The sequence continues at coordinate 100,530,807 of CM035415.1, forward strand.
TGTATAAGTGCATATCAATAAGTGTGAGTATGCTATCTAATGAAGATAACACAATTCAAATGATATACAAAGAATAGAAATTGTACTTACAATACTTAGCCATACTTTTTGCTTGGTTACCTTCTTGAATAACCTGCAATAAAGAGAGAAAGGAGAGAGAGAGAGAGAGAGAGAGAGAGAATTCAAAGAGAGAAAGATGGTAGAAAGAGAGAAACAGAGACAAAGGGAGACAATAAGAGAGAGCTTAGGCAAAACAACAATTCTGCATATACTTGCTTAAGCTCGTAAGCGCAACGCAATTGGGAATGTTGGAGAGCTCTTCGATCAGATGCATGAAAATGCCGATCGAAGAGCCTCCAACATTTTAATTTTTTTCCATCAACAGACCAATGCTATGAGCGACATGTTTTAGCGTCGCTTATGCGACGCATAAAAGCATCACTTATGTGATGCAGAAAAGTGTCGCTTATGCGATGCTATTTAAAACCAACCTGTTAGCGACGCTCTATGTGAGCGTCGCAGACCCTGTCATGCCACAAGTCGCAAAAAATGTCGTTTGGCTCATCGTTTAATCGACAGTGCACACACGACGCTCATAACGATGCATTTTGTAATTTTATAGCGACGAAATTGTGTCGCCTTAACCATTGCTATACGCCCGTATTCCTTGTAGTGACCTTACTATTGCTTATACTCCTCAACCGAATGGTGTTGCAGAAAGAAAGAATAGAGTACTTGTTGAGATGATGCAGAGCATGATGACGTCCAAGAAGCTTTCACCGAAATTCTGGTTTGATGCAGTACATACAGCTAATCACATTTTGAATAGGTGATCTACAAAATCTTTAAAGGTAATCACAACTTATGGAGCTTATTATGGTAGAAAACTAATGTGAGTTACTTCAAAGTGTTTGGATCACTTTCGTATGTACATATTGAGAAAAGGACCGAGGCAAACTAGATGTAAAGGCAAAGAAAGAAAGAGTTGAAGAAAGAGGAATTTCACAACCTTCTACAGAATTAGTTCCACATGAGACTTTGGTTCCATAAATGGAAGCAGTTAAAGTTTTAGAAAGTCTTAGAACCTCGATAGGAAAAGTTCCAGAACCTGTGGAAGCAGAAGGGTCAAAAAGAGTTTCACCACTATTTAAAGATACACCTACTTGGTTATATCAGACTTGGAAAGATAGTGGTATAAAGACTTTTACTGGAAGAACAAGGAGTCAGACTAGACAACAACAACAAGATCATATATGAACAAGAAGTCAGAATACACAACAACAACAAAGAGATCATGTAAGTTTTGCTGAAGATTTTGAGATTCATGATATTTTGACACTTATGACTGTTGAAGATGAACTTGCATGTGTTAAAGATGCACTTAACATTCCTATTTGGAGAAAAGATATGCAAGAAGAGATTGATTCTATTCATAAGAATCAAACTTGGCAGCTTTGTGAGTTACCAGAGGGAAGGAAGGCTATAGGTGTAAAATGGATCTTCAAAATCAAAAGGAAAGCAGTTGGTACTATTGATAGATACAAGGCTAGATTAGTTGTCAAAGGATATGCACAACAAAAAGGTATTGATTATGATGAGACATTTGCTCCTACGTCTAGGATGACTGTTATTAGGTCAATACTTGCTTTAGTAGCACATTTTGGTTGGCATATATAGCAAATTGACATTAAGACTTCTTTTCTAAATGGTGATTTACATGAGGATGTGTATATTCAGTAGCCACAAGGTTTTGAAGAGACAGGTAAAGAACACTTAGTGTGTAAGCTTATAAAAGCTTTGTATGGTTTAAAATAGGCACCTAGAGCATGATATGAAAAGATACATACATATGTTTTGTCCATTGATTTCCATAACTGAGATGCAGATTCAACTCTTTATGTCAAAGCCGAACCAGGTACGATGATTATAGCAATCATTTATGTGGATGATATTATAGTCAGAGGTCCAAGAGATGAAGATTTGCAGATGCTCAAAGAACAATTGAAGCAAACATTTGATGTGGATGATTTAGGCATTTTGCATTATTATCTTGGGATTCAGTTTCTGTTTCGAGATGAGTGTATCTATATGGCACAAAAGAAGTACATTGAGAAACTTTTGGAGAGCTTTCAGATGGTTGATTCTAAACCTATGCAAACACCTATGGATCAGAACACATCTTTATAGAAGGTAGCAGATGCAGAGTCATTTGATGCTACTTTATATAGTCAAGTAGTTGTGCTTGATATATTTGTGTAATACACGTCCTGATATACAGTTTGGAGTTTCTCAAGTATCAAGGTTCATACAGAATCCGACAGTGTTACATTGGAAAGGAGTAAAGCAAATCTTTCGATATTTGAAGGGAACTTAAAATTATGCTATGCTATTCTCGAAATCTACACATTTGTTACTAAAAGGATTTTCAGATTTTGATTGGGCAGGTGATAGAGACACTAGAAGATGAATATTGTGCAACATTTACAGCTACTCTAGAGTCAGTTTGGTTGCAGAAGATTTTCAGTTATCTTGATGTGAGAGTACATGAACCCATTCAGATATTTTCAGATAGCCAGAGTGCTATAGCTATAGCAAAGAATCTAGTGCATCATGCAAGGATAAAGCATATAGAGGTACACTACAACTATATTCGAGAGCAGATAGCAAAGAAGCACATTGAGCTGGTTTATGTTCCTTCTAGTGAGAATATTGCAGATATATTTACCAAAGCATTGACTAGAGATAGTCATGAGAAGATTTGCAAGATACTGAAGCTTGTACCAATCTGACATTGAAGGAGGGATTGTTGGAAGTCAATGAACATTTGGTATATTTTTGGCAAATCACATTTCGGGACTCAGCATTTTTTGAACAATTTGGGAAAAACTTTTTGAGGTTATATAGATAGAGCTTGGCAAGAGCTATCTAGTGGTATGCTAGGTCATGTCCAAAAGCAACAAAAATAGCGATTAAACATCTCTAATGATGAGTTTTATTGAAAACCTCAAAAAGAAAGTGCTTATTCTATTTTTAGAAGTCACACGTAAATAGAAAAGTCATCAAAAGGAAATGAGTTTTACGGAATTGCTATAGAAGGCTTTTTTGTTACGATTTTGCTTTATTGGAGTTTTTTCTCTTATGCTTTATTATTGGAGGCTATACTATATAAGGAGCATGGTGGGCACAAACTTGATCATCACTCAAAGATCTCAAGCTAGAGTTTGAAGATTCTAAAGCTTTGGAGGTGAAGATTTGGTGAAGGAGAGGTGTAGCTCAGTGATGAGTAGCAGCTCCTTTAATGTCAATCCGGGAAGACATGAGGATGGTATGAAGACCTCGAGCAAGTGGAAGCACAAGTGCGTGGGTGAGAAGCACACTAACATGCACACACATACACACACACGCGCACACACGGCAAGACAAAGAGTGAGGAGCAATGGAGTTCTTTGGATTTCTTTCACAAAGCTCTTACAAGTTCGTTTCAATTACAATCTAACCTCAAAAATGAGCTCTCTAGCTCTTTTTATAGTTTTTGACTAGCTTTGGCCCTGTCGAGACCTAGTGTCTGGCCTAGTTAAAAATTAGGTTCCAGGGCCAATTTGAGGGCTTAAACGGAGTCTAAAAAATACGAAAATTGATATGTAGGTACTTCCAAGGCTCCTCAAGCTCGAGGACTCCTTGGCTTGCACAAAATGGAGCTACAAAAATATGAAACGGTATTTACAATGATTGTTAGTGATAAGAATCACTGTTATAAGGATGTTGGTTTGGAAAAATTTGAAGGGCCTATCTGCCAGATTTGCGTCTACTGCTTTGTCTACTTACTCCTTCAGCTCGCTCTGACTCTCTCCGCTGGCTTCCTTGTCTAGTCAGTCCTTGGGTGCCCATACTGCTCTCAACACCTCCCCCTCTCTCGCGTCTGTTGTCCCTGACAGACCCTTGTTGCTGGGAGTGTTGGATGTAATATTCCACGACCTGAGTGGCAAGCTGATGTTCTTGTAGGCGTAGTCCTCTGGCCAAATCTGTCATCAAACGATCCCAATCAATTGGTCCTGGAATGTCCGGATGTGGTAGACGTAACTGATCTGCATGGATCGCTTGTTCTACGGCGAATAGGTGTAGCAAATGTGTGGGTCTGGGAATGAAAATTTCCGAATGATATTCCCAGAATCCCGTAGAGAACATCTCCTCAAATGTCTGCTTGAAGCATGCGGGTAAGTACTTTATTCGTGCATGCCAAGCAAAGATTATAGTGACCGAGGGGGTCTGGCTCATGTCGTAGACTAAATCCTTGTTACCTTGAGAGAATCCAGGAGCAGAGATGTATGGAGCTTGTACATTTCGAAAGGTTTTGAAGACAATGGTCATGAGCTCAAATATCTTCATACACATTTTTGCTGCTATGTCAGGTACATTATTTAGACGTGTAGACCAGTGCCGAATTGTTGATATCATGTAGGCTATGGTTGGGGCCCCGCGAGGTGGAGCAAAATATGGATAGTTAACCCAAGCCGAGCATTCTTTATTGTTGCGTACCTTGATTGCAAATGCTTGCCAGGATCTGCGTCGTACCACTGGGCAATAGCAAGGATTATACTTGATATATAGTGGCATGGTTGCCCAGGTGCTCATCATCTCTGGGTAATCGGTTAGTAGACGTGCACGCCAATTAAGTTGGAAGATCGAGCCAGCGCGTGCATCTGTCGGTAAATCCCCTATCTCAAATTGAGTGGCAAATGTGGGCTCCTTCCCTGTATGTCTTTTGACTTCTGCATTATAGTCATGTAGTAAGACAAAATAAGGCATGTATTGCGACTCTGATGTTGTGATTAACCGTTGATGGGATAAGTTTTGAAAGTAGGAGGACCGAAGGACAATTTCTTCCAGATTGGTGAGAGATTGCATTTGCACCGCCACACGATCATCATGTGTCTTACCCACTTTCTCGAACCTTTTGACCCAATCTGGGACTTGAATTTCTAAGGTGTCTTGTCCTTCTTCTGTAGTTCGACCACCGGGTGTCGGCATAGGCTCGTATGGCTCTTCATAGCTATCATCGACGGGAATTTCCACTACTGTTTCAGGTTCTGGTTCTTCAATGGGCGAGGGTGGCCTTTCATATGGTAAGAGGCGTGCTTGGAGTTCTGCCACCTGTTTCCGGAGGGTCTCTATTTCTTCTGTAGAGTGTTGCAAGATTACCGGCTCCTGTTGAGCTGTGGGGACACTGGCTATCTGTTTCTTTAGATCTGCACATTCAGTCTCTAACTTTTCATATGACTCCAAGAAATTTGCATGCTCCTCAAGTAAGATGCGAATGTCTTCCGATGGGACTGCTCTATATCTGGTAGGGCTAATGGTGGCTCCTACAGTACCTTCCAGGGCCGCTTCGAAGTTGTCTTGGTTTTGTTGTTGAAGTCTTTTGTTCTCTTCTAGTGCTGCTGCCATATGCTTTCTTAATAGCCCAATGTTGCGTCTGAGTGTAGCATTAGATATCATCTGCGCTTGAAGCACTGTTTCTAGTTCCTTGACTGCTTGGTCATCTACTGTTGATGTCTTTGATTCCAATTCTGAGTGAGCCTGCTGTAAGGTGGTATGCTTGGTTAGGAGCGTTTGGTAGTCAGCTTCCAGAGTGGTGACCCTAGCTTGCAGACGTTGAGATTCTGCCTGGAGGGCCGTAGTGCGTTCTTCCAATTGATGGTACTCTTGTTGTAGTTGATGTGCACACTGAAGTAATGTGTTGAACGTGCTATTTACATTATGAGATGCAAGGGGAAAAGTTTGAAATGCAGGGGAGGTGGGATTGGGGAGGGGGGTAGTGAATGCTGTGTGTGCCAATGATGTGAGTGGTGAGGTGGGGGGTAAGGGAGGGGGAGATGGTGGAATCGTGGGGAGAGGTGCTGAGGTTGGTGAAATGTCCATTGGATCAGACAAAGTGGTGTGTACTGGGGCTACCATGTAGGTGGGTATGGTAGGTGAAGTGAGTGTGGTGTTCGTGTAAATTGATGTTGTTGCGAACGTCGGGGCAATGTGCCGCTGAAACATTGGAGAGCGGATGAACTGCTCCCCAAAGGACGGGTATTGGAGTGGTGAGGTCCGGTTGAAAGAGGTGTAGGGGCCCGATGGGAAATGAGGGTCATGGAATGGAGCTACCCTTATTGGGGGATAGGCGGGGAAACACAGGGTGCCTTCGGTGGGTGCTGGGTTTCCAATCACCGTTGGGATTATGGGATGGCCAGTTATGGGTTCGGAGGATGGAAGGGCTGAAGTGTACAGGGGATTGGTGACGAATGAGAAGAGGTTTTCTTGTGAGGTGGGTTCTCGAAATGAGAATGATGTGAATGAGGATGGGTTGTAAGTGGAGGTAGAGGTGATGGCTGTCGTTTCTTCCATGGTGGGAGGTGGTGGTGGGGGTGGAGAAGGTGGTGATGGAGGATGCTGGGGTGAGATGGGTGATGTCTGAACGAAGGTTTCGGCCGAGAGTTCAGTGGTGGTTGTAGGGGTAGCTGTTGTTTCAATGGGTACTTCTTGTTCTGTGACGGGTATCCTGATAGTCTTACCTGCTCGTGGTAACGTGTCAACTCTGCGTTTGTCATACCTTACGGACTGGCGGACGGCAGTGTGGACAGCCTCCGAAACTCCTAAAGATTCTGACACTAATTTGAGAGTGTCAATGAATTGTTGGTCCACCCCCTCATCTGATAGCATTTCTTGCATCAAAGCTTGACCTGATATAAGAGAGAGTTTATGCCTTTCTTGTACTGCTTTGATTGTGTCGTATAACCTTTGTAGTTGAGCTGTATATGCTGGTGCACCTACAAGTTCTGGCACTTCCTGTTGTTCATCTTGATGCTCTTGATCGTAATCCTCCTCATCTTCCTCCTGTTCTTCATCTCCATCATCCTCTTCATCCACTTCAACTGGTGTGACTGGTGCTTGGGAGGTTGTGGCCTGCGTTTGCACGTTTTCCGCTTGTTGTGCCTCTTCTGCCTCCAACTCTACATCTTGTAATAATTGTTCGAAATCTTCATTAGTGAGTTCTTCCAAAGGTGCACCACTGGGAAATTCAAGATCGGTTGGGATAGGAGGGAATATCAAGGTGGAACCATCGGTGCTGCGTCTTGGAAGTCGGAGTGTGAATGGTCGGACTCTTCGAGGTGGAGGTGTGACATCTGGTGTTAGGGTGGCTTCACGTGGTTGAGCACACGGAACTTGGACAGTGCCTCTCATCTTCTTCGAAGGGGGTCCAGTGGACGTCCTACCTCTAAACTGCTCTACACGATTCCACATTAGTGCCCGTTGAATAGGGATGTCATAAGCCAAACACCTATAAATTATTCTCGTCAGAGCACAGCAACCATATAAAACCTGTTTTCTCGGCCATCGTTTGTGAGCTAGGTGTATCTGATCAATTATCCAATGGGGTAAGTTGATGGTGAGGCTCTGTGTCTCTGCCAGATATAAACTGAACCAAATCTTTTTGTGCGGCATAGTGAATCTATCTTGTGCAGGAAAAGCAAAGTGTTGCATGCACATGCAAAGGTGTATTGCAATATTAGGTTTCATGGACGCCATGTCCTTGAGTTTGGTGAGACTTCGATTCTTCATGTAATCCGGTACTAGGGTTTCCTTCTCTGTAGGAATATGCATTCCGCGCATATCTAGGGCCTCCCTCACCAAGTTGTTTGATAGCCTGAACCTCTTGAGCTCATTCCCCTTTGTCAGAGATGGAATCACAAATGAGCTTGCACCTTTTGGGTTCTGGTTTGGAGTCAAGGTGTTGATAAGATAGTAGCATCGCATGAAGTCAGGTTTTGGGAGTCGTGCACTGAAATAGGCACTCAATCCTGCCTTTTCCCATATCGGACGTAGACCTTCTGCATTTTGTAATTTCTCAAATTCTCTAGTGAAGAAATGGTATCTGCCTTGCCTTCCATTGAAGTCCAACTCTGATTCCCATAGGTACGTTCCTTCACCCAAGGGTCCTGCCACCTCGGTAAACCAGTGGGAATTCTTTCCTACGGGCATGGTGTGGCCACACGGGGGGTCCGCAATAGGTATGATTTTGACGGCCTGCAATTCTTCTGGTCTTTCATTTGTCTCAGGCAACACGGGTAAACTGTCCAAATCCACCACTTGCGGGTTTGTTTCTGTGTGAGAGCTAGTTCCTGCTGCCTCAGCCATGTTGAGAACTTCGCAGCTGGTTCTGTGAGAATACATGAATAAATGTTAACATTGCAATGGACACAAAAAAGACATCGTGTCCCCGTTACAACATTAACATGAGGTCGGGAAGAGGTTAGTAGGTTAATAAGTGCTCGGTGCTGGTGAGTGTAGTTAGGAATTGGATAGACCTACAAGCTAAGCGGAATGATATGATGTGAGAGTGGAGTGGTTAGTAGGTGGTCATGGATTTACAATTAGGGTCCGGGGGTTTGTTACAATTCTTAGGCTGCCAAATGCCGTGGATGGGTTTTGCTCTTGGTTTCGTAGAGACTCTCGAGAACTTTATAGGTGTGTCGGCTTGAAAGTGAGGCCTTTTAGGGACCCATTTACAAGTGATTATGGTCATGCTTATTGGCCTTGGTGTGTTCCTGAGTGTTGAAAACGAGTGGAGACCGGCTGTGCGAGTGAATGGATCATGCTGTATAGGGTGTGTTCTTGGTGTAGCTATTTGAGCCCGCACACAAGCCTTAGGCACCCAAATTTGTCTTGATTGTGGCCTAGCCTTCATCGACTTCTTGGGCACCCAAATTGACTTCGCGTTAACAGAAGAACTTCTGAAAGACTTCTTATTGTTGTTGTGTTGTTGGTTACTAGTAAGAGGCTTTGCCCGTATGGTTGGCTTGAGTGCAACCGGGTATTCGCCTTTCCGCACCCACACTTGTTTCACTAGCTGAGACATTTTGCTGTGCGGGTACTTTTGATCTCCGAGATAGGTAGTACTCTGCTTCATCTGCCTTTGATCCACCTTTGGTTGCTGCCTCCCTCTGGCCTTTGGAAAAGAAGGGGGTTCCGTTGCTCTCCTGACTGCTTTTGTGCGAACATCATTCCTCTGCAACACAGTTTTGGACAAGAACAGCATGATCATCTTCATGTGTACTCCTGGAAGGACCAGGAGTTTGTGCCTTTCCTAGTTCCTTGAGTGCTCCGTTATCTAACTCTACCGTAATTCGACTATGATTGACCCAAACCTGAAGAAGTCCACTTCTTAGGTTTAAGTTGACTGCGTGGTCATAGATCCAGTCTTGACCCAAGACAAGGGGTTCAATGAGGTCCTTATCTTGACACACTAGTACACTAACTGTCATTGCCTCATCATGAATATTGAGGGGAAGTTCCACCTCGCCCATGCAAGGGGTTTCCACACCTCCCAATCCTATGAGATATGCTTCCACAGGATTGACAGTTAATTGCAATTCTTGACAGTAAGACAATTTAACAGCACTAGTGGCTGCGCCTGAGTCAATCAAGGCTCTTACAGTCCTTGCACTCTTTCCTCGTCCTATATCTAAGGTTATGAAAGGACGTCGATCCGTTATCCTATGTGAGCTATCACCTGAAACATCACACATAGCCACGGGATATCCTGGATCTGCATATGCATCTGGGACAGGTTGCTCTCTACCTTGTCTTCTTAATTTCATTCTCCGTATGCGCTCTAGGGCTTCTGCTTGAGCTTCTTCTCGAATTCGTTTTTCTTCCTCTTTACGTTGCTTAGCAGTATTGAGTCGACTTAGCATTTCCTCAGTGAGGGGTTCCTGATACAACTTGACCCTGCATCCACTAATATAGTTTGGGAGAACATTACCCTCTAAAGTGGCTAGTTGTACTGCTCCACTCGTGGAGATCCTATTGATGATCATTGGTCCGTAGCCTCTCTTTTCTAGCTTCCTCGCATGTTGTTTCAATGTGTAGACTAAAACTAGATCTCCTGCTTTCAAGCCTTTATCCTTCACATGGGCATCAAAGTATGCCTTCTGTCTCTTCTTAGCTACATATATCCCTGCAGCTGCTCTCAGTCTCGTTTCTCCTAATCGTTCAAGGTCAAAAAGTCTAGAGGAGAGTTCATGACCCGTCCATTCGTGCTCTTGTGCTACTTTTAAGGTAGGTATCAAGAAGTCCAAGGGTAGCACCGCGTTTTGGCCAAATACCATCTGAAAGGGGGTGGCTTGGAGTACCGTTTTGTAGGCGACTCGGTATGCCCAAACAGCATGGTGTAGCTGTTTGTCCCAATCAGAGCGTTTAGTGTTCACTAATTTTGTCAGTACATTGCATAAGATCTTGTTGGTGCTCTCGGCTTGTCCATTAGCTTGAGGGTGATAAGGGGCAGACTTCTTATGAACTACCAAGAATTCTTGGAGTAGATTTTCAATCACTTTGTTCAAGAAGTGAGTGCCTCTATCACTTACTAGCTCTATAGGTAGCCCATATCTTGTGAATACATTCTCAAAAAAGAATCTAGCCGTTGTCTGAGCGTCGTTCTTCGTCGTAGCTTTTACCTCCACCCACTTGGTGAGATAGTCCGTGGCCACAATGATATATTCAGCATGTGAACCCTTAGCTGGGGGATTAATAGGGCCTACAAAGTCTATTCCCCACTTAGAGAATGCACGTCCACCCATCATAGGTTTCAGTGGCATCTCATCTTTGCGTATAGGATACTGAGTTCGCTGACAGACATCACACCGTTTCACATAGGTATGTGCATCCATGTGAAGGGTTAGCCACCAGAAGCCCGCAAATAGTATTGCCTTGATCACCCGATCTGGTCCAAAGTGTCCTCCTGCTACACCTTGGTGAGCAGTGTCCAAGATCTTGAGATACTCACTCTCATGGACACATAGTCTCAAGTAACCGTCTTTACCACGTTTGTATAAATTATCACCAATAAGTGAGTAATCCTGGGCTTCTTGTTCTAAACTCCTTTTCCTAGCCAGAGTCATGTCTGGAGGGAATGTTTTCGTCCTCAAGAAGGATACTAGTGGTTCACTCCAATGTGGCACTAGGGACACTTGATAAAGAGTCGCATGTTCCACAGGTGGTTTAGTGCAGCAGATTGGGCATTCCTTGCACAACTTTTGGACATCAGCTTCCATAGTTGGCCAATGTACTCCTAGTCTTCTTAGTGTTTGTAGGGTTCGTTGCTTTGAATGGTGTTGCTCTAATGCACCTACATGTGCTAATTGCAACCATTTTGCGTATTCATCCTCTTCCACACAACAGGCCAAGATCCCTTTGATCTGTGTGCTTGTACATACTTCCAGCCATGATGTGATACTTTTGGGCTTTTACTACCTCTCTATCTTGTGTGTTTATTATTGGGTGATTAGGCCCGTATGTCAATACTGGCACTAGTGGCTTAGCCCACTGCGGTACCACTTCCAAGTTAAACAAGTACGCATCAGGAAGGTCATCAGATACTCCTTGTGGGGCTTCTCCAGATGTGAGCCTGGAAAGATGATCAGCTCTCAGATGAGTCTTCCCTTTTCTTACCACAACCTCGAAATCGTATTCCATTAGTAAGAGAAACCATCTTACTAATCTTCTTGTATTGCATGGCTTGTTTACGAGATATAGCAATGCTTGGTGGTCAGTAAAAAATTTAAACTTGTTTGCAAGCAAATAGTGTCTAAATTTCTTAACTGCATATACCATGCCTAAGCCTTCTCTCTCAGTAGTGGTGTAATTTCGTTCAGCTGCATTCAATTCTCTACTAGCATACGCAATTGGAAGATCCATATTACCTTCACCCGTAGGTTGTGCGAGTACACATCCAATAGCATAATTGGATGCATCCACGTGGACATGGAATGGCTTGTTCCAATCTGGTGTGGTCAAGATTGGTGCTGAACATAATCTTCATTTAAGCTCCTGGAAGGAATTCTCACACTCATCCGTCCACTCAAAGTTAGTCAGAAGTCCGTACATGGGCTTTGCAATGTCAGCATACATGTGAATGAACCGATGGTAGTAACCACAATGCCCCATGAAAGCTTGTACTTCCTTGACATTCCTCGGCCTAGGTAGCTCTGCTATGGCTCTCACTTTCTCTTCATCAGTGGATATGCCATTTTTTGACACGATGTGTCCTAGAATTTTGCCTTGCCTGACCATAAAAACGCACTTTTCTGGGTTCAGGCATACTTGATATTCTCTACATTTGTCAAAGATTTGTCTGAGTTCGGGGATATGGGTTTGTCGAATGTTGGAATGAGCGCAAAGATCATCAACATAGACTTCTAAATTCTTCCTCAGGAACTCTTTAAATACATGGCACATTAGTCTCTGGAAGGTAGCTGGTGCATTGGTAAGCCCAAATGGCATTACACAAAAGGCAAATATACCCCACTCTGTGGCAAAAGCTGTCTTATGCTGATCTTCTGGAGCAATGGCGACTTGATTGTAGCCCGAAAATCCATCGAGGAAGCTGTACACTTCCTTGCCTGCTACTCTTTCTAAGAGATGTTCTGTGATGGGAAGCGGATAGTTATCTCGAATCGTGGCTGCATTAACCTTCTTCAAGTTAATGCATACACGCAGCTTACCATTCTTCTTGGGCACCACTACGATGGGGGATACCCACTCAGTGTGCTCAATTTCGTAGATAAATCCAGCTTCGACCAGTCTATCTATCTCCTCTTTGATCTTAGCAGCGTAATTATCGTTATATGTATAGGGCTTTTGCTTAGAGGGTTTGGCATCTGAAGTCATGGGGATGGTGTGTGAGCATATGTCTGGGTCAACACCCTTCAAATCCTTGTAACTCCAAGCGAATACATCTCTGTATTCTCTTAGCAAGGCTATTAACGCATGCTCTTCTTCCTCTGTTAGGTCATGGCCTATGTACGTGCATCTCTCCTCTCCTTCTTGTAGGGCCACTACTATTTTCTTGGTCGTTTCTTTGTTATCATAGGCCTCTCCTGATTGTGCTTCTCGTTTCGGCATTCTGATCATGACTCTCCTGTCATCTATCTCATACTTCTTAAAATTTTCTGGGACCTCAAACAAAGATTCTTCCTCTTCGGGTGAGACTTCTCTCTTCTTTCGTTTCTTTCCTTCTTCCTTCGGGGTCACATGTGTTGCTAATCTTACATCATTTGTAAGCTCTCCATGCCTCTGGGGTTGGAATTCTACTTCATGGAAGTATTCTTCATCTGATGCAAATGGTGGGTCCATAATGATTGACTCTAGATCGGAGTCACTGGCATCCTCAAATGCATCAGGGCTAGGTTCACATTCTTCTAGAACTGCCTCTCCCATTATTGGCTCTATGGAGAAGACTGAAATGTCATAGCCATCCTCATCACAGTGAGGTGTCCATTCTTCCTCATTGATGGCTACATCCATTGTTGCTAAGATTTCTGCCCAGCCATGGGGTTCAAATTCCTCATCAGGAAAGACTACAGGTGCATAGGCTGGGTCATGAATTGATCTATGGTTTTCTTTTGCACCTACCTCTCTGGCTTTTTCTCTCTTCTCTTCCTCTACTGCTACTTTACACATCCATAAGTGAGTGTCTTCATGCATCCATGAGGATCCCGATCCTATGGAATGCACCGATTCCGTATCATCTTTGGCTCTATGGATGGGGTTCCATTGGATAGGAGGGACATCTCTATGAGAGTAATTCTTGAGATTGACTTTGGTCGTAACACCTAAGTGCTGCAGGTACAGAGAATTGGTTCCCCAATCCTGTACCACTTGCAACTATCGCATAAAGGGTCGTCCCAAGATCATTTCATAGGCATGGTTCTTGCTAAAATCACATATGGCAAAGGTATGCTCAAACTCGACACCACAGGTGGTGAGAGTTATTCCTTCTAGCAATCCTAAGGGCCTCTCTATGTGACCATCGGCCATTTGCAATTTCATTCTCGTTGGCCTGAGTGCGGGCTTGCCCCAACGCTTCCACAGGGAAGTGGTGGCAATTGCCACTCCTGCACCTGAGTCCAAAATTGCCTTGGTGGTGTGTCCCTGGTAGGTGATGGGAAGATAGGTGTTCCCTTCTTCACCTTCACACATGTCTCCTATCTTATCCAAGGGTATTTCTGGCACTGTTCTCTGGGATCCTACCTGGGAGCGAGGTTTTGCTATCTCTGGAACTTGTTTGGCTACATGTTTCCATAATTCAGGTCTAACCTTGAGTAGCTCTTCCAACTTGAGATTGCACTGCACTTTAGTGTTTTTCACTACCTCTTTGTTCCTAGGTATGATCGAGTCTTCGTTTCTTACCATGACAGTGGGTGCTCTCATACAAGTAGATTTAGCTTCCCATGGGCCTGTGAAGTGGGGTAACTCTTGTAATGAATTAGACTCAAAGTCTAATCTTTCCTGAGAGTGGGTGCTCTCCTGCTCCTCATAAATGGATAGACCCTGTCGGCTCTTCTTATACTGAGGTTTTTTGTTTCGGTTTGGCTTCTTTTGGGCACATGATTTAGGAATCCATATTTGTGATCGATCTGGTTGAGCGGCTATTACTTTCCTTGGGATCCAAATTGTAGCAATTCTTCGATGACTTCGTTGTTCCGACTGAGTTGTTTTCTCATTTGATTGTTGGTTCTGATGTCGGTTGTGCTTCTGTCGTTGAAGATATTCCTTCACTTGATCTCTCCTTATCCAAGCTTGTTGAGTGTACGGAATAGGGTATATTTTCATAGGTACAGATTTTGAATTACTCAAAGGACTAGTCTCTTTTAGGCGTTGTGTTTCACTGAGGTCAGTTTCAGATTGATTGACACTCTCATGACTTGCTAAACTAGAAGATTGTGTGCAAGCAGAATTCAACGTGTCCTCACATATAGTACTTGACGAAGGTGTTTCTATAGTGCTAGTGAACATACATCCATGACTTTGTTCGTTAGAATGAACTTCTTGCTCTATGCTCACAGATTTGATTGGTCGTTCATCTAGCAGACTGAATACTTCACGATGTCCTATCCTGGCTGAGATGTATCCTAAAGCCAATTGAATGGTCATGATGAGTCTTGAGCCCAAGGAAAAGATGATTATAAGAGGCTTTATTTTGTTCAAATCCCTCGGAATCGGTCCAATTGGATCACTTGGAGCCCATAATTGTTTCACAATGGATTTTTCTTATGTCTATGCACTAGCTCATATGCTTCCCGGAAAACGCACCAAAATGATAGGGTCTTGAGCCCAAGGAAAAGATGTCAATCTATGCTTACATTTGATCTAATTTACTCGAAACCGATCCACCCTTCTTGCTTAAAGTCACGGAGTCATACTTGAATGTATCCCAAACTTCTTCTTGCACATGCACTCTCTTTCTAACTAATTCGCATTTCCTATTCTCTTTCCTACTCTTAGTTCCTTTGGTTCACTCCCCCACATACACACATATGGCCTCCTATTCTTTGCCTCAATACTTGCTTCCAAGTTCATATACATACCTACTCACACCCATAGTGCACACTTGCGCATTTCCGTCCACGCTTTTACTCTCTTTCACCTCTCTCTCTCCCTTTCTCTTTCCCAATCACTTACTTCCCGTTCAAACATCTTTTCCTATCCTCGCACACCCATGCTCACACACACTTTTGTACACACATCCACTCTCATATCCCTCTACCCACACACACACACACATATTCGCACACACCACATCCACATGTGCACTTGCCATCTCCATCTTTGTTCCTCATGGTGGCGTTCAGAAACCTGCAGCAAGCAGTTTGTTCAGGAACATCAAGGTGAATCTTAATTAGCATCATCCATTTTCCTCTCTGATTTCTGTTCCTGGGTCTCTATAACGCTAATTGGGTTGTGTGGAGGAGATGAACCCTGAAATGTGCTGGACTCAACCTGGTACTCCAGATTTTGGAAGATCAGATTCAAAAGGTTGCTAAGTGAACTTCATATCCCGATCACTAACAATCTCCTAAAACAATCAGCAGATGGCAGCATAGTAATCTTACTATTATATGTGAATGACATGCTTTCAGAGGGGAAAGTACTGAAATTCTCACTAACACATTCAGCAGCACATTTTCGGGGTGTGTGGATCACATAGGAACATCACCCTTCTCTCACAAGAAAAGCGACTTGAAAAGCTTTGAGATGTGGTTCTTCCCCTATGGCTTTTAATTTTCTCATACACAAGCATTATGTATGTTGGATTGAATTGAGGCTCCCATGTTTCGCAATGGGATCGATCAACTACAAATGTAATGTAATGGCAAGATGATTTCCATTATAGATGAACGCTTGAAGCTTCACATACAAATTAGAACTATGAAATGATCATCATCTTTTCATGACAATGTACGCTAGTAAGTTTACCATACGCTCATCGGTTAATAATACCCAAGGAAGTACATGTAACAGAAAAACGGACATAACAGTCACATATGTCAAGCTCAAGATATGCAGACACAATAACATGCAGATATGAATAAAAATTCTAAACCATTTTCATTCCATCATTATATACGATTTGTTTTTAACAGTCGAGTAAAACGATGTATGACAACAGGGAGCTCACACACTCAGACACCTGGCAACGTTTCTGGATGTACCAAAAAAGGTTGATCTATGATTAACTTATGGAGACAGAGTTCTTGGTTGAAGACATGAGCAAAAAATCGTGGACTTCCAGCATTATGAAAATATAATTTCACTTAGAAGTACTCACAGTGGGTTACTGGGGAATAGTGTGCACCTCCCTCAACTTCATGATAAAGCATGTGCCTGAATCGTAAGTTAGGGTCACCCTTGGGACATGACCTCTTCAGCTTTTCTGTGTTGGATAAGACAGGAGTTG
This sequence comes from Ceratopteris richardii, assembly GCA_020310875.1. Lineage (NCBI taxonomy): Eukaryota > Viridiplantae > Streptophyta > Polypodiopsida > Polypodiales > Pteridaceae > Ceratopteris > Ceratopteris richardii. Next base: position 100,547,587 of record CM035415.1, read on the forward strand.
GAACACTGTTCACTTTCTGTTTTGATACTCTTTCTGTTTTAGATTGCATTGTTCAGCATTAGACTCCACGAAATTCACTTTAGCTTTAGATCCTCGAATTTTCCGAACTGCAACATCATAGGCCCTTGCAGCTTCTTCTGCAGTTTCATATGTCCCAAGCCAAACCCGTGAGCCCTTCTGAGGATCACGAATCTCTGCTGCCCACTTGCCCCATGGTCGCTGCCTAATTCCTCCGTAAGTGTGTTTTCTTGGCCGAAGGTTTGCACTTTCTAAACATGTTGAATCTGGAGTAGTAGGCGCAAAAACTTGCTGCTGCACCTGCTGCTGAACAAGTGGTGAAAATGAAGACTGCTCGGAGATCAAACCATCAAATGATTCCAAGAATCCGTAGGAAGCATCCTGCTCTTGCTGCCGTATGAAGGCCGCCTTGTCTGCATCGTAAGAAGCGAGGGGCAAATCCAAGAGCTCTGACCACTTAACCCATTCCGCTGATGTCTGCCCATTAACACCCCTCGCACCATTGCATACAGCTCCTTTAGATGTGGCAGGCGGTATGAGAGAGTGGGAATGATCGATCCCCCCCCCTACGATGTTGCCGTCAAGAAAATAACTCCTACTACTTTCTTATGCCCGCCTGCAACTCCCCTCTGATGATCCGCCGCCCCTCTGTCAAGTCTCCACACAAAAACGAATCCCAGAAAAAAAACCCCACCGCCAACGAACCCTCCTCCTTATTTCCAACGTCCATACTTTCTTTTCTACCTGCTGTCATCGTCGATCCTTGTGATCTGCCCCCTTTTGTACGCCACATGACAGGCCGCCCTAGCTTCTCTTCTCCTCCCTTCTTTTTCCCTTTGATTTCCTGCTGTGCCCTCTTTCCAAGATCTTCATTTTCCTTCGATTCCCTTCTGCCCCAAGCGCAACTCATTTTCTTCCACCTCCAAGAGGAATATTTGTGCATATATGTAAGGGGAGGCACCACCACAAACTCTTGCAATAATACTCAACATGGTCTTTCATGCGCTTAACACAACGTTTTAACTTTCTATCCACATAAATACTCTATTGCTTCATCTTGTTCCACGATGCCGGCCTTATATACTTGATAGCCTCTAGGATGGCTTGGGTAAGATAGCCTCCATAGTTTTGCCTCTTTCTTAGCTATGAGAGTATCCTCTGATTTAAACTGCAGAGCAGAAATTGATCCTTTGATAGAAGAACAATGAAGAACAATTTGGTTTTTGCCCGGAAGGTATTGTCTGTGAAGAGATGGATATGTATGTGTTTGAAGATGAAGAGGTGTTGCAAAATCCTTGATCTACACCAGCCAAATGAACTCCAGGATGGTGGGCCCTTTTAGCTTGCCAATGGATGTATTAGACACCCTATGTACCTTGGAAGATCACTCTCAAAAAGATAGATCAAAACAGATAAGTTGGAGTTAGCTCAGAGGTGAAAACTTGCTATTCTTGGTTCATATACCTGTCCAGTGTTTTACATAATTCTCTGAGCACAGCAGCAATTAGCTTAATTCCTCTTGGGGAAGTCTAGTTAGCTTAAAGAGCTAACTTTCAAGAGTAATCTCATCAAAAATAACAAAGCACACACTGAGAATGAGTTTTAACAAGTGATGACATCATCCCGATTTTCACGGGCTGCTACAGAAATAGACCAGTGAGCAGAAAAATCACCATAACTCAAAATGTAGAAATCCAATGATTATGAAAATTTGTATGGTTATACTAGACAGTAAGCTGAATCCAACAAGCTTTAAATCACTGAATGTGGATAAGTAACCACTGAGAAACACCTCTGACAAGATGAGTGAAAAACTCGGGTACCTGACAGAGAGGTGAAGATGAACAGACCCTGTTGACTTCAAATGAACATAACTGAATATTGCAAGATCCAAATGACATGAAAATTTATGAGCATATATTAGACTTATAGAGCTAAAGTTACCAAGTTAAATCACTGAAAATGATGCACCAAGCTCAGAGAAAACATCTCTGCAAGCTGACTGAGAAAACTGAGAGTAATGGCAGTGAGTAGTACACTTCACAAGAACATGGAAAGATGAACTCAAATAATCATGAAAATGAAAGTATATTGCTTGTACAATACAATGACTTACTGATACATATGTGTGCCTTGTAATCACACCTTGATATGGCATAAAGCTCAGCTCTTGGAGGTCTTCACATAGGTCTCTCTAACCACGACTAAAACTGCCATCTATTTATAGTTGAGTTTGGGAGGCTAACTTCCCTCAATCACTCTCCAATCAATCAACGATTGATTTGATTATCTACCTACCACAAATCACGAATTCGTGGCTCCTCTTTCCATTCTTGATCAAGTGGACTCAACCACTTAAGATTCTCTTACTTTTACATTAAGTAAACTCTTCAAAAGTTACAAGAGGTAGTTCACAAGTGAACTTTACATAGTCTTCTTTTTAAAGCTTCTTCTAAGACTTTGTGAGACTCAAGCCAATACTTAGGCTTGTCATAGACTTGCTCCAACAGCTCCCCCTCAAGCCAAGTATGCTTGAGGTCTTCAATCTTCCAAGATTACCTGCAAACCTATCATAGCCTTGAATTTGCAAAGCTTTGTACCATCCAATGCTTTGGTTAGAATATCTGCACATTGTTGATGAGTGGACACATATGATATTTGAATCTCTTTGCTTAGAACCTTTTCTCGTACATAGTGATAATGAACTTCAATATGTTTAGTCCTTGCATGAAAAATAGGATTAGCAGCCAAGTGAATAGAACTCATATTGTCACCAAAAATAGTTGGAGTTCCAAACTCCAATCCAAGATCTTTGAATAACGTCTTCATCCACATAGCTTCTTGTGTAGCTATGGCAAGACCTCTATATTCAGCTTCAGTAGAAGAGAGAGCAACTGTGGGTTGCTTCTTGGATGACCATGAAATAAGCTTTGAACCTGCAAAGGTAAGATAACCTGAAGTGCTCCTTCTATCTTCCTTGGAGCCAGCCCAATCTGCATCAGAAAATAGCTTCAAACCTAAATCAGATACATAAGGATAATAAAGTCCTTCATTTATGGTTCCTTTGAGATACTTGAGAATCCTTTTGGCAGCATCCATATGTGGTTTCCTTGGTGTGTGCATAAATTGGCTTAGCACACTCACACTGTAACATATATCTACTCTTGTCAATGTGGCATAGTTGAGACTACCCACTAGACTTTGATATGATGTGATGTCCTCTATGAGTTCACCTTCATGTGAGCTCAATTTGTGATTCCATTGGAGTACCTGCAATCTTACAATCTTGCATCTTGAATTTTGCCAACATGTCCTTAATGTACTTCCTTTGAGTGAGAAACAAACCATGATCTTTGTAGACAACTTCCAAACCTAGGAAGTAGGTAAGTGAACCCAAATCACTTATCTTGAACTCTTCTCTCATCTGATCTTTGATCTTCTTCATACCATCTGCATCATTTCCTGTCAATATAATATCATCTACATATACACATAGATAGATGACCTCGGAATTACTCTTTTTAATAAAGAGTGAAGGATCTGCCTTGCTTGGTTGAAAGCCTTTGTCCTACAAGAATGAAACAAGCCTGAAATTCCAAGCTCTTGGAGCTTGCTTGAGACCATACAATGCTTTGTTAAGTTTACACACATAATCAGGATAAACTTGATTCTCAAAACCAGGTGGTTGTGCCATATATACCTCTTCTGTTATCCAACCATTCAAGAATGCATTCTTTACATCTAGTTGAAGTATCTTCCAATTCTTGGAAGAGGCAATACTAAGCAAAACCCTAATAGTAGGCATCTTTGCCACAGGAGAGAAGGTCTCCTCATAATCGATTCCCTGAGTTTGTGCAAAGCCTTTTGCTACAAGCCTTGCCTTATACCTGTTAATGGAACCATCAGAATTCTTCTTGAGTTTATAGACCCATCTTGAGCCTATTACCTTCATGGATGAAGTCTTGGGCACCAAATCCCAAGTGTTGTTTTCCTCAAGTGCTTCAATCTCTTCCTTCATTGCATGCTTCCATTCTATTTTTGCTTTGGCCTCTTCAAATGATGATGGCTCCTCTTGGTTTATGTCCTGTGCTATGTAGATAGAATGTTTAGTTACTAATGAGGTGTCAAACCCATACCTTTCTGGTTTTTTCTTTTCCCTCATAGATCTTCTTAGGCCATGATGTGATGATTCTGCTTCATGTCCAAGTTCCTGCAATTTTGCTTTACCTTTAGACTTCCATGCTTTGATCTTTTCCATGTGAGATTCTTCATCATCCTCTGAGGTGTCTTGTTCTTCAATCTTTGATTGTTCTCTACCAAGCTTTGGAAAATCTTCTTCAAGATCATATGGTAAATTGATCTTCCTGCATGAATCTTCATACCATGAATTGTTCTCATCAAAAACTACATCTCTGCTTACCAAGAATCCTTTGTTGGTAGGGTTGTATAACCTGTAGCCCTTTTGATTGTTGTCATATCCAATAAATACACACCTTTCTGCCTTTGGATCCATCTTGCCTCTAACTTGTGAAGGAACATGAGCAAAAGCAATACATCCAAAAATTTTACAATGATCTAAGCTTGGTCTTCTTCCATTCCAAGCCTCATATGGAGTCATCCCATCAAGGGATTTTGAAGGCAACCTGTTAATCAAGTAAGTGGCTGTAGATACAGCCTCGGCCCATAAGTAATTAGGTAAATGCTTTTCATTTAACATAGACCTTGCAGCTTCAACAATTGTCCTATTCCTCCTTTCTGCCACTCCATTTTGCTCAGGAGTGTACCTTGTAGTTACCTCTCTTTTGATTCCTCTTTCTTGAAGAAAAGAATCAAAATCATGGGAGAAGTATTCTCCCCCTCCATCTGACCTTAGCCTTTTTAGTGATTTACCTGTTTGATTCTCCACAAGAGCCAAATATCTTTTGAAACATGAAAAAACTTCATCTTTGTGTTTCATAAAGAATAGGATAGTCCATCTGCTGCAATCATCAATAAAGGAAACATAATACCTTGATCCAGATATTGAAGCTTCCTTGCTAGGTCCCCATACATCTGTATGAACCAACTCCAAGAGATCTCCATGCATATAACCTTTCTTCATGAATGGTAACCTGTGAGACTTTCCAAATTGACATGCACTGCACTTATAAATCATATGTTGTTTTGACAAATTAGGAAGTCCAAGCACACTTTGGTCCCTGCAGATTTGCTTTAATGACCTTTCACCAATATGTGCTAACCTTTTGTGCCATACTTCCAATTCTGTGAGTGTCTGACTACCATAATTAAAGAGAGCAATGTTTCTAGTGTCCTGTAATTCAAATGTGAACAATCTACCTATCTTTTCACCTTTTGCAATTCTTCTGAATCCTTGACTTGGATCTTCAACAAATGCTCCTGCTTTTGTGAACCTGACTTGCAACCCTTTCTCTACTATCTGCCCAACACTTATCAAATTCTTTGTAATGGTAGGGACATAGAGTACCTTACTGAGTAGGTTGATGTTTCCATCAGGTGCTTTGACATTGCCTATTTTCTCCACAGGATGTTTTGTATCATCTCCTGTTTGTACCTCATGCTTATTCCTTGGATCTTCTAAATCTGATAGGAGTGCCACATTTCCTGCCACATGATTTGAACAACCTGAATCTATGTAGAAAACATGCTCATCAGATTTACCTTGTGGCATAGCCATGTTCATGATCAATAATGAATCCTCTTTGTTTGAGTCTTCTGTGTAGTTATTGTAGTCTCTCCTTCCTTTGTAGCCTCCTTGATAGTTTGAATGATTGTAGTTGTTGTAGTTGCCATGGTAGTTGTTGAACCTTCCTCTTGAGTAGCCATAACTTCCTCTATTGTATCCTCTGCCTCTTTGATTCCTGGAATTCCTAAAGCAATTTTCAGTTGTATGATTAGTTAATCCACAAATAGAACATGAGTTGGAGTCTTGGGATATCCCCCTGCCTTGTCTACCTCCTCTTCCTCTACCTCTGCCATGTCTTCCTCTACCTGCATAGTTAGCTTGATATGTACCTGCTTCATCATCCACTTTCTTTGCCTTTCCTTTGTTATCTTTAGACTTGCTTTTATCCGTGTATAAAGCTGAAGATTGATTACCTTTAGAGCTTTCTCCATTTTTGATAAGCTTTGCCTCTTGAGTAAGTAGTTGTCCAATGAGTGTGTTGAAATCAGGTACATGCATGTCCATGTACAAATCCATAGCTGTGGTGAATGCTTCCCACTTGTCATCTGCCTTCAAGCCATTGATGACCTGCCTTACAATTTGCTCTTCATCTATTACCTCTCCAATGCTTCCCAATTGATCCGCTATGTCCTTGAGCTTTGTGACAAAATCAGTCACATTTTGTTTGGGAGCCTTCTTGAGAGTTGTGAACTCCAGCCATAGTTGATGCTTCCTAGCTTTGGTACTTGAAGAAAAGAAAGCTTCAAGTGCATCCCACACTTCCTGAGATGTCTTACAACTTCTAATGTGAGGCAACAAAAAATCTGAGATAGAGTTGAGGAGATAAGACCTTGCAAGTGCATCCTTGGAGCACCATGTGCTCAATCTTTCTTGCTCTTCTTGTGTTGGTTGACTTTTGTTCCTGAAACTTGGCATAACTTCATCTCCAGCCACATAACCATATAAACTTCTACCTTGGAGATAAGCTTCCATTCTTAATGACCAAGCTGAGTAGTTACCTCTGTCCAATTTGTCAATTGATGAAGGAAATCCATCTGCCATGTTGTCCAACCTTGCTCTGATACCACTGTGAAGAGATGGATATGTATGTGTTTGAAGATGAAGAGGTGTTGCAAAATCCTTGATCTACACCAGCCAAATGAACTCCAGGATGGTGGGCCCTTTTAGCTTGCCAATGGATGTATTAGACACCCTATGTACCTTGGAAGATCACTCTCAAAAAGATAGATCAAAACAGATAAGTTGGAGTTAGCTCAGAGGTGAAAACTTGCTATTCTTGGTTCATATACCTGTCCAGTGTTTTACATAATTCTCTGAGCACAGCAGCAATTAGCTTAATTCCTCTTGGGGAAGTCTAGTTAGCTTAAAGAGCTAACTTTCAAGAGTAATCTCATCAAAAATAACAAAGCACACACTGAGAATGAGTTTTAACAAGTGATGACATCATCCCGATTTTCACGGGCTGCTACAGAAATAGACCAGTGAGCAGAAAAATCACCATAACTCAAAATGTAGAAATCCAATGATTATGAAAATTTGTATGGTTATACTAGACAGTAAGCTGAATCCAACAAGCTTTAAATCACTGAATGTGAATAAGTAACCACTGAGAAACACCTCTGACAAGATGAGTGAAAAACTCGGGTACCTGACAGAGAGGTGAAGATGAACAGACCCTGTTGACTTCAAATGAACATAACTGAATATTGCAAGATCCAAATGATATGAAAATTTATGAGCATATAGTAGACTTATAGAGCTAACTTTACCAAGTTAAATCACTGAAAATGATGCACCAAGCTCAGAGAAAACATCTCTGCAAGCTGACTGAGAAAACTGAGAGTAATGGCAGTGAGTAGTACACTTCACAAGAACATGGAAAGATGAACTCAAATAATCATGAAAATGAAAGTATATTGCTTGTACAATACAATGACTTACTGATACATATGTGTGCCTTATAATCACACCTTGATATGGCATAAAGCTCAGCTCTTGGAGGTCTTCACATAGGTCTCTCTAACCACGACTAAAACTGCCATCTATTTATAGTTGAGTTTGGGAGGCTAACTTCCCTCAATCACTCTCCAATCAATCAACGATTGATTTGATTATCTACCTACCACAAATCACGAATTCGTGGCTCCTCTTTCCATTCTTGATCAAGTGGACTCAACCACTTAAGATTCTCTTACTTTTACATTAAGTAAACTCTTCAAAAGTTACAAGAGGTAGTTCACAAGTGAACTTTACATAGTCTTCTTTTTAAAGCTTCTTCTAAGACTTTGTGAGACTCAAGCCAATACTTAGGCTTGTCATAGACTTGCTCCAACATTGTCCACCCAAATCTACATCCTCTGTTCTTTTTCTTTCCCCTCCAGACCTCCTCCTCCTTTTCTGTAGCTGGTCGCGCCAAAACCGAAGGCCCCCCCAGCTATAAATGATACCTGCCTCCACTTTTACTGCCCACAATGTGCGTAGACTTTAGGGGCGTACCCCCTTCTGACCTCCACTCATAAAGGGAAACCTTCGGTATTTTACTGCCAATAAAACGAGAACAAGTCCAGCATGCCAGTCATTGGCTACAAATATACATTTCTCTCCATAAGTGCAGCCTCCAAGGGGTAATACTAGAGGTGCTTCACATGCAGCATGGCACAATAACGTGAATCGGAACTGGTTATCGCCAAAAGCTCCTCTTGTGTCACCAAGGGGTTCCCACGCCCCATGTTCTGCTTCAAAGCACCCAATTGTAATGCGACATTGCATGCCGAAAGCTCCTGCAAATTGAAATCAAACGTATTTTCCTGCCAAATAGAACCACATTAGTGCATCAAAACCAATCATTTCCTGAGCTAACATACTCCCCTCTTCTTATCTGCGAAGTCGTCCTCGACAAGCCAATTTGTTCCTGCGCTCAAATCATCCAACATGTACTGATCACTCAATCAAATACAAATCTTTACCTTGCATGACCATACTCTTCTTCCTCAATGTAGCACCTGCAATCACCCTCATACAATTGTTGATCAGTACCAAAATCCAATCATTCCACTTACCATCTTTGTCCATCTTCTCGCATCTTCACCGCCATGTTTACCTGTCTACAAACTCATCAAACATATTAGATCATTTTTCATCAAACACCACATCTACTACCAAAATGAGAAACATCCATATCAATCATCCATATCACACATATATACTCAGCACACACATCATGATCCGCGTCACACATGCATTCTCGTCACGAACAACACACATGCAAGCAAAAAGCCCATCCACATTCCCTCTCGTCACTCTTCTAGATTGTTCGTTCAACACGTCACGAATCTCTATTCCACGTGCATACTCAACTCACTTTCTACACACACCATCAAAAACCATTTTCGAGTTTCGTTTTTTTTTTATACTTTTCCCAGTCACATGATCGTTTTGCTGATTCCTTTGTCTCATTTCTAACCGAGTTCTCTTGCCAATTTCCCATTTCCTTCCCACCTAGGGTTTTCTATTCCCACTTACCTTTTCATCTACTCTGTGCTCTTTTGTTCATCGATCAGATCCTATGCTTGGTCGCCACCACCTCTCCTTAATTGATGGACACACGACAAAGACCACTCAAGGCTAACACGAGCTCACTCTAACAAGATCACTCATCGTCGACGCGATTCCGAACTTCACAAGTCATTGCACCACCTAAGAGCCAAATTGAACACTTCCGGAAGGTTTGCAGACAAACAATGCAACTAGCACGAGTGGATTCCTCAAGTCCAAGCTTTCCATAGACACATCGCAACCAAAACCCTAGCCGAGCTTAAGCTTCAATTTGACATGTTTCATCGGGAGCCCACACATAACCCAAATCCCCACAACACAAACACATATATTCCCATCCGAGCATCATGCTCTCTCACCTCTCTTATGTCCCCCCTCGAGCGAGGAATTCTTCTCATTCATTTTTTCCACATTTTTTCCTCTTTTTTTCATCATCATTTTTTTTTTCACATATTTACTCACACTTGCCGGCCTACGCCGAAGTTGGATGCGACTCGTGGACTCGACCACCCGATCAAGTTTGTTCCACCCATCTACCAACCCAACGCAGCGCGCGACACACAGACAGCTAGCCCTATGCGAAACCGACGTCGGTTCGTGGCTTTGACCACCTGGCCAAAGTGGGTCCACCCACCTATCAGCCCACATAGGCGCGTAGCCACACTCACACATACACCAACATATATTTTTTCATTTTCTTTTCATTCCCGCATCTGGAGAATTAGGAGACAAAAGAAAGGACTTTTTCCCAACCCAACCAATCACAACACACACACATATATCCCCTCGTGGACATCCCGATGAGACATATCTCCTCTCTGCTGCCACTCAAGCCAAAATCCAGCCACTAATGCCATGGTCAACCCGTCCTCGCAAAACCCGCACATACTAACCACCTTGTCAACCTGAAACCTCAAAAAGTGTCACTTTAGTTCCTAAGTGTACAACACACTTGGTCCACCCGTCCTCACATCTCTGACTCGCAATCCGCAAAGCGAACCCTAATCAGACTCAAGCCATCCTCACCAACATCCATTGCCTCTTCTATCTCTTTTTCATCTCCAACCTCTGCCTCGCAGAGCTTCCACATGATTCGACAGCTTGCTGATATTGTCCTCTAGCCAGGCGATACGGTCTGGAAGGCCACCATTCATTACTACACCTCTTAATGCCTCGAGCTTCAAAGCCAAATCCCTTATCCCTTCTTCTTTTCGCTCATCACTGCCTTGGAGTCGAAAAATCTCATCATCCACTTGATGGAAACGAACCCACATTTTCTTCTTCTCCTCTTCTAAATGGCTCATCTTTCTTTCTATTTCCAAAGGAACCTCCTCGCTCCTCCCGACTTGGCCAGACAACTTTTCAACCTCTTCTCGAATCGACCTCTCCTCCCAGATTCTACTTATATTTTCTACTTCCAGATCATCCACTTTTTTCGACAACTCCTTCGCCTTTTCTAACTCCACGCCTATCGCCTCTAACTTGTCCAACATCACTTTTAGCTCTTCCTCTATTCTACCTACTTTCGGATCCTCTACTCGTTCTCGGGTCTCATCGTCTTTCTGATTCATCCACCTACCGAGTTTGCTACTCAGCCTTTCATTCTCTTTCTCTACACGTCTCATTTTCTCATCACTCTCCGCTTGGGCACTTTTCATTCTTTCTAACTCCAGGTGGAACTCGTCACATGCCTTACTCGCTTGATCACTATATCGACGGATTATGCTTTGTACCTTCTCGATTTCATGCTCCATTCGTTCGACTCTCCTCATCAGGTCATCCTCGTCTCTTGAGAGCTCTTCTTCGATCGCAACTCCAAAGCAGTCGGCTACCATCAAACCGGATCTCAAGTCCCAGACCACGTTTTCACTCTCGGGCTTCACAAGATCTTGCCTCCAGCTTTTGTTTACTCTTTTCCACTCCTTGTTTTCATTTTTCAACATTCGTACTTTCTTTTCCCAAGTTCCTAGGACCTCGGCCATTTTCTCCTGATTTTCCTCTAATTTCGCTATTTTGATCCTCTCGTTATCTCGCTCCACATGCAACCAATTGACTTGACATTCCAAGCTCTTCACAAGTTCTACCAAGTCTCGATCATGAGATCCAGTGTCCTTGCTTTCACTTGCTCTCGCAGTCTCCGTCGACGAAGTAACTCCACCCTTGTCAACTTCCACATACAAGGAGGATAAACACCTATCAGCTTTATTCGTTGTGACCTTTACGTCAGTCACCTCTTTTGAGCCACACACGTGCTCACATAGTCTCTTTTTCCCGCAGTCCACACATGTGGGGACAAAATCCAACGGGGTGCATACACGAGGGCAATATTTGGCTATATGCCCAATCTGCTCGCAACACCAGCATCTCACATAATTTGATATCGGGCCAAATCGCCACCCTCGGTTCACATGATGTCTCATGGTCGGACGAGAACATATCCATCTATTTTGTCCAAAATTCGGTTGCCTCATGTTGGCCTTCTCAAAACCACAGGCTTGCCTTTGTTGAGCCATTTCTTTCATGAAGATCAAAGAAGATTTGGGATCGACTCGGCTGTGCCACACGATTGGGGCACCAAGCAAACTCGTAGCACTCTCTATGAGATGTGCTAAGCCAATTCCCGGCAAACGCACCAAAATGATGAGTCTTGAGCCCAAGGAAAAGATGATTATAAGAGGCTTTATTTTGTTCAAATCCCTCGAAATCGGTCCAATTGGATCACTTGGAGCCCATAATTGTTTCACAATGGATTTTTCTTATGTCTATGCACTAGCTCATATGCTTCCCGGCAAACGCACCAAAATGATAGGGTCTTGAGCCCAAGGAAAAGATGTCAATCTATGCTTACATTTGATCTAATTACTCGAAACCGATCCACCCTTCTTGCTTAAAGTCACGGAGTCATACTTGAATGTATCCCAAACTTCTTCTTGCACATGCACTCTCTTTCTAACTAATTCGCATTTCCTATTCTCTTTCCTACTCTTAGTTCCTTTGGTTCACTCCCCCACATACACACATATGGCCTCCTATTCTTTGCCTCAATACTTGCTTCCAAGTTCATATACATACCTACTCACACCCATAGTGCACACTTGCGCATTTCCGTCCACGCTTTTACTCTCTTTCACCTCTCTCTCTCCCTTTCTCTTTCCCAATCACTTACTTCCCGTTCAAACATCTTTTCCTATCCTCGCACACCCATGCTCACACACACTTTTGTACACACATCCACTCTCATATCCCTCTACCCACACACACACACACATATTCGCACACACCACATCCACATGTGCACTTGCCATCTCCATCTTTGTTCCTCATGGTGGCGTTCAGAAACCTGCAGCAAGCAGTTTGTTCAGGAACATCAAGGTGAATCTTAATTAGCATCATCCATTTTCCTCTCTGATTTCTGTTCTTGGGTCTCTATAACGCTAATTGGGTTGTGTGGAGGAGATGAACCCTGAAATGTGCTGGACTGAGCCTGGTACTCCAGATTCTGGAAGATCAGATTCAAAAGGTTGCTAAGTGAACTTCATATCCCGATCACTAACAATCTCCTAAAACAATCAGCAGATGGCAGCATAGTAATCTTACTATTATATGTGAATGACATGCTTTCAGAGGGGAAAGTACTGAAATTCTCACTAACACATTCAGCAACACATTTTCGGGGTGTGTGGATCACATAGGAACATCACCCTTCTCTCACAAGAAAAGCGACTTGAAAAGCTTTGAGATGTGGTTCTTCCCCTATGGCTTTTAATTTTCTCATACACAAGCATTATGTATGTTGGATTGAATTGAGGCTCCCATGTTTAGCAATGGGATCGATCAACTACAAATGTAATGTAATGGCAAGATGATTTCCATTATAGATGAACGCTTGAAGCTTCACATACAAATTAGAACTATGAAATGATCATCATCTTTTCATGACAATGTACGCTAGTAAGTTTACCATACGCTCATCGGCTAATAATACCCAAGGAAGTACATGTAACAGAAAAACGGACATAACAGTCACGTATGTCAAGCTCAAGATATGCAGACACAATAACATGCAGATATGAATAAAAATTCTAAACCATTTTCATTCCATCATTATATACGATTTGTTTTTAACAGTCGAGTAAAACGATGTATGACAACAGGGAGCTCACACACTCAGACACCTGGCAACGTTTCTGGATGTACCAAAAAAGGTTGATCTATGATTAACTTATGGAGACAGAGTTCTTGGTTGAAGACATGAGCAAAAAATCGTGGACTTCCAGCATTATGAAAATATAATTTCACTTAGAAGTACTCACAGTGGGTTACTGGGGAATAGTGTGCACCTCCCTCAACTTCATGATAAAGCATATGCCTGAATCGTAAGTTAGGGTCACCCTTGGGACATGACCTCTTCAGCTTTTCTGTGTTGGATAAGACAGGAGTTGGAACACTGTTCACTTTCTGTTTTGATACTCTTTCTGTTTTAGATTGCATTGTTCAGCATTAGACTCCACGAAATTCACTTTAGCTTTAGATCCTCGAATTTTCCGAGCTGCAACATCATAGGCCCTTGCAGCTTCTTCTGCAGTTTCATATGTCCCAAGCCAAACCCGTGAGCCCTTCTGAGGATCAAGAATCTCTGCTGCCCACTTGCCCCATGGTCGCTGCCTAATTCCTCCGTAAGTGTGTTTTCTTGGCCGAAGGTTTGCACTTTCTAAACATGTTGAATCTGGAGTAGTAGGCGCAAAAACTTGCTGCTGCACCTGCTGCTGAACAAGTGGTGAAAATGAAGACTGCTCAGAGATCAAACCATCAAATGATTCCAAGAATCCGTAGGAAGCATCCTGCTCTTGCTGCCGTATGAAGGCCGCCTTGTCTGCATCGTAAGAAGCGAGGGGCAAATCCGAGAGCTCTGACCACTTAACCCATTCCGCTGATGTCTGCCCATTAACACCCCTTGCACCATTGCATACAGCTCCTTTAGATGTGGCAGGCGGTATGAGAGAGTGGGAATGATCGATCCCCCCCCCCCCTACGATGTTGCCGTCAAGAAAATAACTCCTACTACTTCCTTATGCCCGCCTGCAACTCCCCTCTGATGATCCACCGCCCCTCTGTCAAGTCTCCACACAAAAACGAATCCCAGAAAAAAAACCCCACCGCCAACGAACCCTCCTCCTTATTTCCAACGTCCATACTTTCTTTTCTACCTGCTATCATCGTCGATCCTTGTGATCTGCCCCCTTTTCTACGCCACATGACAGGCCGCCCTAGCTTCTCTTCTCCTCCCTTCTTTTTCCCTTTGATTTCCAGCTGTGCCCTCTTTCCAAGATCTTCATTTTCCTTCGATTCCCTTCTGCCCCAAGCGCAACTCATTTTCTTCCACCTCCAAGAGGAATATTTGTGCATATATGTAAGGGGAGGCACCACCACAAACTCCTGCAATAATACTCAACATGGTCTTTCATGCGCTTAACACAACGTTTTAACTTTCTATCCACATAAATACTCTATTGCTTCATCTTGTTCCACGATGCCGGCCTTATATACTTGATAGCCTCTAGGATGGCTTGGGTAAGATAGCCTCCATAGTTTTGCCTCTTTCTTAGCTATGAGAGTATCCTCTGATTTAAACTGCAGAGCAGAAATTGATCCTTTGATAGAAGAACAATGAAGAACAATTTGGTTTTTGCCCGGCAGGTATTGTCCACGCAAATCTGCATCCTCTGTTCTTTTTCTTTCCCCTCCAGACCTCCTCCTCCTTTTCTGTAGCTGGTCGCGCCAAAACCGAAGGGCCCCCCAGCTATAAATGATACCTGCCTCCACTTTTACTGCCCACAATGTGCGTAGACTTTAGGGACATACCCCCTTCTGACCTCCACTCATAAAGGGAAACCTTCGGTATTTTACTACCAATAAAACGAGAACAAGTCCAGCATGCCAGTCATTGGCTACAAATATACATTTCTCTCCATAAGTGCAGCCTCCAAGGGGTAATACTAGAGGTGCTTCACATGCAGCATGGCACAATAACGTGAATCGGAACTGGTTATCGCCAAAAGCTCCTCTTGTGTCACCAAGGGGTTCCCACGCCCCATGTTCTGCTTCAAAGCACCCAATTGTAATGCGACATTGCATGCCGAAAGCTCCTGCAAATTGAAATCAAACGTATTTTCCTGCCAAATAGAACCACATTAGTGCATCAAAACCAATCATTTCCTGAGCTAACAGGTCACCTCATATTCGTAAATCTAGTCTTGACCTAACACTACCTCTTCAAGTAAATCCTGATCATGACACACTAATAGCTTTTGTTCCATGGTGTTGTTGCCAAGATGCAGAGGCAAGGTTATCTCACCTATGCATTGAGTAATCGTTCCTCCTATTCCTATCAACTGTGCCATTGATGGACGTACCTCCTCCTGGAATTTTTGGGTCAACGAAAGCTTGATACAGCTTACAGCAGCTCCTGTGTCAATGAGAGCATCCACTAAGTGGTACTCCATTCTACCTGCTCCCAAATTTAAATATGGTTGCGTTCTCTGTGATCCTAGGTTTTGAGTGGCTCTAAAATTAGCCATCGGGATGAGTTCTTCTCCTAGTCGATATCTCTCATCTCGCTCTCTCATCCACTCTTTCCGTTTCTTTATTCTTTCCTCTCGCTTCTTCTCGTATCCTTTCCTCTTCTATGCGTCTATTCTTGCCTTTGATTAATCGAGACATTGTTTCTTTGGTCAATGGTTCTAGATATTTTCTTACTCTACATCCACTGATATAGTTTGGTAATACATCCCCATCCAAGGTTGCTAAGCTGATGGCTCCACTTGTCGATATACGATTAATGATTAATGGGCCATATCCTCTTTTCTGTAACTTCTTAGCATGTTGTTTCAAGGTATATACCAAAACTAAATCTCCTTCCTTCAAATCTTTTTCTTTGATGTGAGCATCAAAATAGGCTTTCTGTCGTCGTTTAGCAGCGTAAATGCCTGCTACTGCTTGTAACCTAGTTTCGTGAAGCTTTTCTATTTGATCCAATTGAGCTGATAGTTCATGTCCTGTCCACTCATAAGTAGTTGCTACTCTCAGAGTGGGAATTAAGAAATCAATTGGCAAAATAGCATTTTGTCCATATACTAAGTTAAAAGGAGTAGTACCTATGGCGGTTTTATAGGCTACTCGAAATGCCCATATAGCATGATGTAATTGCTTATCCCAATCTGATCTACCATTGTTAACAATTTTGGTGAGAACTGTACACAAGATTTTATTCGAACTTTCGGCTTGTCCATTGGCTTGTGGGTGATAAGGAGCTGATTTCTTATGAATTACCAAGAATTCATTCAATAAAGCCTCTAAAACTTCATTCACAAAGTGCGTACCTCTATCACTCACAATTTCTATTGGCAATCCAAATCTAGTGAAAACGTTCTCAAAGAGAAACTTGGCCGTAGTTCTCGCATCATTTTTCTTGGTTGCTTTGGCTTCAACCCATTTGGTCAGATAGTCTGTGGCTACGATTATATACTCGGCATGGGATCCTTTCGTTGGTGGGCTAATAGGTCCTATGAAGTCTATTCCCCATTTGGTGAAAGCTCTGGCACTCATCATGGGTCTCAGTGGCATCTCATCTCTCCTAATTGGATATTTGGTTCGTTGACAAGTATCACAACGTTGCACATAAGTTACCGCATCTTGATGTAGAGTTGGCCACCACATTCCAGCAAAGAGGATCATTTTTGCTGTTTTATCTGCAGAGAAGTGCCCTCCTGCAGCTCCTGTATGTGCCATCTCTAAAACAGAAAGATATTCGTCTTCGTGAATGCACACTCGTAATTGGTTATCTCTCCCTCATTTAAAAAGTTGTTTTCCTATAATGGCATAATCCTTACTTTGTTCTACAAGTGCACGTTTCCTTGCTATAGTGGCTCCTTCGGGGTATTCTTGAGTCTTTAAGAACTTTACCAGAGGCATGCTCCATCTCGGTGCTACTGTGGAATAGCATAGAGTTGAGTTCTCTTCTGGATTTTGTTCTTGACAGATTTGACATGCTGATACATAGTTATGTGCATCTCTCTGCATGGTTGGCCAATATGCCTAACCTCCTCAGAGTTTTCCATGTTCCGTTTGCATTCAAATGAGTTTTCCATTGGTTTACATGTGCTTTCTGAAGCCACATTTCTTGTTCCTCTTCTTCTACGCATCTCATTAACAATCCAATTGAATCCTGGTGATACAAACTTCCCGCAATGATATGAAGGTTTTTAGTCTTCTAGAGGTCTTGGGTTTGGTTTGGGGTGATCCCATCTTTCGGTCCATGTGTGAGTATAGGGATCAACTTTTCTGCCCATTTGGGACATACTTCCAGGTTAAAAAGATACGTATCTGGCAAATCATCGGGTACTCCTATGGGTGGTTCTCCATGGGTCATTCTTGATAAGTGGTCTGCTCTTACGTGGGTATTTCCTTTCTTGACTACTACCTCAAAATCAAACTCCATTAGCAATAAAAACCATCGTACTAGTCTTCCTGTATTGCACGATTTATTGACTAGGTACAGTAGGGCTTGATGATCAATGAAGAATTTGAATTTGTTTGCCAACAGGTAATGTCTGAACTTTTTGACTGCATACACCATCCCTAGGCCTTCTCTTTCAGTGGTAGTATAATTGCGTTCTGCTTGATTTAATTGTCTACTAGCATAGGCTATAGGGTGGTCTAGTTTTCCCGTATCTGCAGGTTGAGCTAAGATGCAACCAATGGCAAACTTGGAAGCATCCACATGAATGTGAAATGCCTTATTCCAGTTTGGTACTCGAAGGATTGGTGCTGAACTCAATCGATTCTTTAACTCGTTGAAGGCTTTTTCACATTCTTCGGTCCAATTAAATTGTGTCAATAATGCATAAAGAGGTCTAGCAATTATGGCGTACATATGTATAAATCTTCGATAGTATCCACAATGTCCCATAAATGCTTGAACTTCTTTAGCAGTCTTAGGTCTTGGTAAATCCAAAATCACCTTGATTTTGTCTTCATCAGTTGAAATTCCGTTTTTAGAGACAATATGTCCTAATATTTTTCCTTGTCTAACCATGAAGACACACTTTTCTGGATTGAGGCATACTCGGTATTGTCTACATTTGGCAAAGATCTTTTCTAGTTTTAGGATGTGCTCTGATCGTATAGCTGAATAAGTACAAAGATCATCCACGTATACCTCCATACTCTTTCTTAGGAATTCTTTGAATACATGGCACATCAATCTTTGGAAGGTAGCTGGGGCATTAGTCAGACCAAAAGGCATGACTCTAAAGGCGTATACCCCCCATTCCGTTGCGAAAGCGGTTTTATGTTGGTCTTCAGGAGCAATGGCCACCTGATTATACCCTGAAAGCCATCCAAAAAGCTATAAACTTCCTTTCTTGCCACTCTTTCCAAGAGATGATCTGTAATTGGTAATGGGTAACTATCTCTTATGGTCGCAGCATTTACTTTCTTTAGATTGATACACACTCTCAACTTTCCATTCTTTTTTGGTACAACCACCAACGGTGACACCCATTCTGTGTGCTCAATCTCATATATGAATCCATCATCTAATAATTTGTCTATCTCTTCCTTTATCTTTGTTGAATACACATCATTGTATGTATATGGTCTTTGTTTCGAAGGTTTGGCTTCAGATGTCATGGGAATTCTATGGGCGCATATAGATGGATCCACTCCTTTCAAGTCCTTATAGGTCCATGCAAAGACATCCCGATATTCCCTTATGAGGCGTATTAATTCTTGTTCTTCCTCCATTGAGACATCCTGTCCTATGAAAGTACATCGTTCTTCTCCTTCTTCCAACGCTACCACTATCTTCTTGGTTTGTTCTTTATTGTCATAAGCTATTCCTGGCTGTGCCTCTCGTTTAGGCATTTGAATAGCAATTTTCCTCTCTTCTACTTCATATTTCTTGAAGTGAGCTGGCACTTCAAACTGATCTTGTGGTCTGTTTTCTTCATTCTCTGGCTCTTTATCTAACTCCAGCTCTTCTTTCTGTGTATGTTCTTTATAGTTTTCGTTAGCTGTGATGCTTATTTTTTTATCGTCATCCTCAGGTTCCATTGGTTCTGGCTCCATTTCAATGCTCTCATAGTCCTCCTTCCATTCTTTCTCTATCACTTCTCCTTCTTCAACCTCCTGAAGGAATACTACATAGAGACTAACGTCATATCCTTCCTCGTCAATGCATTCATTCATAGTTATCACTTCTTCATTCACACACACATCGAGGGTCGCTAAAATCTCCATCCAACCATGAGGTTCAAACTCTTCATCTAAAAAGACTTGAGGCATGTATGCTGGATCTTGTACAGACCTAGCTACTCCTTGCCTTTGCTGCCATCCTTTTCTCCTATCCTCTTCTTTTTTGGCAGTTTGGCATATCCATAGATGAGTGTCCTCGTTCATCCAAGATTGGTCACTAGAACCTATGCTGTGAACGTACTGATCGTCTTCTTCCTTATGAATTTGATTCCATTGTAAGGGAGGAACATCTTGATATGTGTAAGTGTGGAGATTTATTCTCGTGGTGGTTCCTTCATGTTGTAGGTATACAGCATCTTTTCCCCAATCTTGCACAACCTTTAACTGTCTCATGAAAGGTCTTCCAAGTATCATTTCATAATTTCTCGGCCTTTCAAATTGACAAATTGCTAAGGTGTGTTCAAATTCAACTCCACAGGTGGTGAAAACTACTCGTTCCAATAATCCCAAGGGTCTTTCTGTGTGTCCGTCAGCCATTTGTATTTTCATATGCGTTGGTCTTAAAGCTGGTTTTCCCCATTTCTCCCAGATTTCTCTAGTGGCAATGCCTACACCAGCTCCTGAATCTAAGATGGCTTTGGTTGTATAACCCCTAAAGGTAATTGGAAGGCAAGTTTTTCCTTCATCTCCCTCACTAAAATCTCCTACCTTATCCACTGGGATCTTTACCGTGTTTACTTCGTCCAATATCTCTTTTTTTTCCATCTTGCTCTCCAATTGACTAGTTAGTTTCTCCTTCAGATGTGGTTTGACCTTCAACAATTCTTCTAATGTTAAGGTACAAGGGATTTTTACTTTTTTAAGGTGTTGTATGATGTCTGATGTTTGGACGGATGGGTTCGGTTCTTTTTTCCTTATTGAGGGAATACAATATAATTTTGAATTATGTTTGTAATCTCCTGTATAGTTTGGCAAATCCTTTATTCCATCATCTCCCTTGTCACTAGGATCCATTGGTATAATTTCTTCTGAATTTAATTCAGGTATTGAACCCTCTATTTCCTCTTCTGCTTCTATCTCTTCAAAGGGTGGTTCAATTCCTTCTACTTTCTTCCATCTGTCTTCTTGGACTCTAGCCCACAAATCTTTAGGCCATTCCCCTTCTACTTCGGGAATAATGGATCCTTCCCTTTTATCCTCACAATCATTATCATTCAGTGTCTTACTTACTTCAGTTTTTTCGTGGTCATTGGTGATGATGCACTCTTGGAATTCTCTTTCAAGAATTCGGGTCTTGGATAATGGCAATGCAGGTTTTTCTAGGGTCTGTTGGGCAACTTCTATTAGTTTTTTGCAGATCTCCAACCTCTCCTTCTCTAGGTCACCTCTAGGATATTCTCTTTCATGTTGTTCGATGGTCGGTCCGGCTCTTATTCGTGCCTTGTATGCCTGAATCCACATGGCTAATTCTTCAGGCATGGGGTCTGCTAAAACCGATCCTACCTCTCCTTTTTTGTAGTTTTCATTTTTATTCTCTTCTACCTTTTTCTATTCCTCTTTTGGATTTTGTTCGTTCTTCTCATTTTCCTTTTTCCGAAGTAACTTCTTTTCTTTTATTCTATCTCTACGGTTCCTCCATCTTTGAGTTCTTTTACTTACCACACTTTTCTCAGGCTCTTCTGAGTCTTCAACTCTCTGTGGTGTGGGTGTATTCATCTCTAGGTCACTTTGATTGTGTTCTTTTGGTTTTTCTGGGGTCTCTCTAGCTTTGGCTCTTGTTATTGCCTTCAGTGGTATAGTGTATTCCTTATCACTTCCTGATGATTCAATTACTTCAATCACATTGATTTGCACGTTGGATGTGACCTTGTTGGGGTTCTTGGGGCAATCTCTAAAAAGGTGTTCCTTACCACAATCACTACAGTAGCCTTCCCAGACTCGTTGTGGTGGTGGTGGGTTTGGCAATGTGCATTCTCTGATGTAGTGATCACCTCCACATCGGTAGCATGGTCCTCTGGGTACAAGCGGTCTGTTCATGGGTCGGGGTGGTATGGTTGCTCTAGGAGCTGTGTACATTAATGACACATAGTCCTGCTCATATCCGTATGGACTTTCTGGTACTTCCATGCCATAGGCATATGGTTCATATAGTTGTCCATATTCTATCATAGAACTTTCATAATTGGGATATGCTCCTTGACTAAGGTCATAAGACAAGTCATATGGTTCATTACTAGCCAAAGGTGTGGCTGGTACTATAGCTCTCTCGAGGTTTTCTTCAGGTTGAGCTCTCTTGACTGAGACAACATTCTGAGGATGGGGTGGTTGTTGTCCAAGTACTGGTTGTGGTTGGGTGTATCCTTGATACACATGTGGTCGTGGCACTGGTGCCTGTTGTTGATAGGTTGGGTACCTTCCTGCTTCACCTCCTTGATCTCTCTGAGGGTATCCATAAGGTCTCATATATGGCTGTGTTGGTCTAGCTTGCCTATTATAAGGGCAGTTTTCTGTGCTGTGATTTGTATATTTTTGTTCTATACTGCAATATTGTAGAGATCCTGGGACAGGTGGTCTATTATAGCCATAAGCAGGCGGTGGGACTACTCCCCTAGTACACAAGTGAGAAGGATGATCACCTCCGCACTGCATACATTTTCTGAGCATGGGCACTCTCATAGGGTTACTGGGGTAGTTCCTCTGTCCTTGAACATTCAGCTTCTTTGCTAGCAAATCGGCTATCTCCTCTACATTGTTTTTAGGAATTGATGTGCTAGTGGCAGAATCTTCGCTTTTCAAGCTACCTTGAGGTATTTTCAAATCTTCTGCTAGGTTGTCTTCTAGGTCTATACATTCCTTCATGCATTCTTGCAAAGTTTGAACTCTCTTTACATATACTAAAGATCTCAAAGATCCGTTCAACAATCCTTCCAAAAATAATGATACCATTTTATTTTGGGTAGGTCTCTCTTCTACTGGGCATCTGTCCACATACTGTTTGAATCTTCTTGCTGCCAATCTCACTCATTCGGTAGGGGCTTGCTTAAAGCTATGGATCAATGATGAAGAGTTGTTTTTAATTCCTGACTTAGTGAATTCCTCAATCATTTCTTGATAGACTTGCTCCATGTTTTGAAAATTATTAGGGTCCAATGGCTGAAACCATGCTAACGCAGTGTCTGACAATGTGAGACCAAAGGACTCATATTGGATCAAGAAGTCTTCTACCTGTTCGGCTCTGATTACTTGTTTAAATTCAGCTATATGATTGTAAGGTTCACTAGAGCCATCATAGTGATTTCTCATGCATTTGGCAACTTGAATTGGCCTTAATCTTCTTCCCGTTTCGGGTGGTCTAGGCATAACTGGGAAAATTGGTCTTCCTATGGGTATGCCTGGTCCTCTTGCTACTGGCGGTCTGACTGGAGTAGGGATTCCATGTCTTGGGTCAGTAGTTGGTTGAGGTCGGTAATTAGGGTTATTTGCAGGCATTGCAAACTGCACATGTGGTCTAACTGGGATTTGTGTTTGTTGTGTTTGTTGTGTTTGGCCCGACTGCTGATATGAATCATTCTGGGATGTTCCAAGTGGGTTTCTTGAAGTAGTGGCTTGGTCCCTAGGGGGAAACACTAGAATATTCTGATATTTCAGTTCAGCTCTTTCTAATTCAGTTAAGGGCCAATATCTTCTATGATTTTTATCCAAATATGTGATGATGGTGGGGAAATCAGGATCCTGTAATTCGTAGATGGTGACAGGACTAGGGGCAGCTTCCCAAATTGAAGAATGTGCTCTAAGAAGATACTCCATCCCATTGATCAAATACACATCTATTAGGGAGTCATCTTGGGGAATCAGGTCTCCTCTCCATATCCTCGCAACCGTAGATCTCCCTCTAGGTGTAGTTACTTGCTCTTCATTCCCACCTCCATTTAAGTTTGAAGCAATATTTTCTTCACCATGTTCATTAATATTTTCTGGGCGTTCAGTGACGACATATTGGATATCTCTTTTGTCCATATAAAACCCTCCTACATACTTGACTGCTGGTCTAGGCACTATGTAAGCCTCTGACGCCTTCTTTAACCTGGCCACTGATCTGTTTAGACCATCCAAATAAATAGGGATCTCATTCTGGTTGGTGTTCACGTACTCCAAGGAGGTCCTGTACTACACAAAACAGCCACAGAAGAAAAGCTACAGGAAAATAAAGGAGTCTGCAGTAGCTACACCGACTAATTTCAAATTCAAAAATCAGAAGAAGCAGACATACCACAAGAGACGAACCACATTCATCAAAAAGGTGGAGCATACACTACATCCCAACAGAATGAAGCAGATTTGGTTGCCGAAAGACAAGACAGAATGCATATCACCCACTACTTACAAATGCACACATATGGAGTTATCAGTACCCAAAGTATGCATGATAGGGCCACTTTACACGGCCTCCTTGTGTGTGTGTGTGTGTGTGCATCTTGCATGCTTCTCACCTTCACCTTCACTCACTTCACTTGCTCACGATCTTCATATCCTCCTTATATCTCCACGGATTGACAACACATCATAGGAAAGGAACCAACATTTGAAACTCAATTTCAACTAGAAGGTGTACTAGAAAGAGCATCTAAAGGCACCATCTTTCAATCGGATTCGTGCAAACATTTACTAGAGACATACCCAGGAATAATGCATACATGGTCACATTCTAGCCTACATATCTCTATAACCCATGCTATGGCCTTATACCAAGAAGATGCTCATGGCTAGCATTCGCTTTCAAGGCTAGAAATAATACCAAGTGTGTAAATTGGTTAAATTACCTATATCTCGCACCACCACAAGGATCACCCACAATGGCATATATGATATCAACCATCTGCCATTGGATATCGCATCTCAAGGATATGCCTAATGTAGCTGCACAAATGACATTAAAAATCTTTGAGCTGATGAGAGCAGTGTTTAAGACCTTCCGCAGTGTAAAAGCACCGTATATATCCTCACCTTGTTTCGAAGAATGCAATTATAACTTAGTGTATGATATGGGCACCATGCTGCCACTGAAGAATGTCTATGCTTGGCGCATGTGAATCAAATACTTATCGGCATGCTATAAACATACCTTTGAAGAAATGTTCTCAATCAAATTCTAGGAATACCACTCAGAGGTATTTATCTCTAAACCCAACCCACTTGTTGCAGCTATTTTCTTTGCAGCAAGCCCTACATTTGGAACAATATAGGATGCCACATCCAGAAGTCCCAGATGCTATTGATAGGGAGCAGCTAAAGATAGATCTAACACATTGTCATGAAGATGCATAGTCAGACGGATCAACTCCAACTATCAGTTCCCAAATGTTGGCACATGCAGGGTGTTGGTCGGACGAAATAAGAGGAAATTGCATTTATACTTGGTGGGTGAAAAATCTTGTATTTAGAAACAAGACTTTAGTGATGATCTCTTTATTTATCAGTTATGCTTGAAAGTCAAGTCTAGTTTAATTAGAGTGGAAGGAATTCATCTCTATTTGGCAATATTAGTTAAATTTATGTAATAATTTATTCTTCAAAGAAGCAATAAAAAAGAAGGTTGCAAATCAAAACCTTATAAAAGGAACTCAAGTTAAGGTTTCATTTTCTCAAGCTTTGGAACAAGAAAGGCATGCATTCATTTGAAATGTTTCCATTGTTTTAGCGAAGGTAAGTATGCATACTCGATCCTTCATTTGGATGGCTCTACTTCAATAAGTGCTACAGATTTCACAGAGCTTGGCGTCTAGTACATGGTTATCATCCGTCGCTCAAATCTCTCCTTCTTTTTGGCGCAAAGTCATCCATGAGAGGAGGACTTTAGCACAACCTGATTTTGAGCCCCACAAAATTGGTGCATTTCTTTTTGAATCATCTTGAAATATTGGTCCAATAGCAGTTTCCTCATAACTTAGAGTTACGTCCAATTAATCATAAACTCACCATAAAATGCTTAAGTTACTTGCTTCAGAAGGAGATCAATAGCTAAACTTTAGCACAATGACTATTCGAAGGTATCTACTATGATGCTTCATATTTGTTAACCTCTTCCTCTCTGATTTGCCATACATTAGCGGCCTTCCATGCTATTTTTGTCTTCGGAAAAACTTCCTTTTCTCTTGTTTCAGAGCACTCCAATGAACCAAGTTGAATGCACCTTCCTTTGTCTGTACTACCCAAAGAGGAGATATCCCTTGACTTTCATTTGTATGTCTCCTCTTCTTGCTAACATAGTGATCAATTTAGCATCACAAAAATATGCATCCGTTCCATTCTTCCAAAAAAATCTATGCATCCCAAAACCTACTAAAATTTAACGGAATAAAATTATTTCAATTGCACCAAAATATATTTCATGCCTTGAACTATATGCTAAAAACAAAACAACATGCTTCTTCTTTTCTTTCTTGTCCATCCTAAAGACAGTGCAAGTCATCTTCCTGTGCATATATCCTTTTGCAAGAGGCCATACTCCCTCAGCTTCATCTTTATCTTCAAAATTCCATCTGCGTTTCCTACATTGATTAGACTGTAAGCGGTTTTGTCCTTCCAAAAAGAGTAGAGATCAAATTTTCTATGACATTCACTCCCACCAAACTTGCACATCGCCGTCAATGGTCCAAGAAGTATTTGCTTTGTGCTTCAAAGATAAAATCACCTTGCATGTGAGTGAGCAGCTTCAAAAACATATTTAATGTGCATGGGATAGTAAGAAAAGTGCCTATGCAAGGCTATGAAATGGAGTCCTATCATATGCATACTTTACATGCATTAGAAAACGTAATGGTGCATAGACAAGGTAATAGGCATATGATGATTAGGTTTTTCCTCC
Organism: Ceratopteris richardii; assembly: GCA_020310875.1. NCBI lineage: Eukaryota > Viridiplantae > Streptophyta > Polypodiopsida > Polypodiales > Pteridaceae > Ceratopteris > Ceratopteris richardii. The sequence continues at coordinate 100,573,983 of CM035415.1, forward strand.
CAAACTCAAACTTAGTTCTAAAAATTCATCATTCATTTACAATTCAGATTTGTTCAATTGGACGTGCATCTATTGGATAAGAAGCTTACATGCACATACATACCAATCATGCATACTTTGGATTCAAGACTTTATGGAAAGCATGGTGCAAAAATTGAAAATTGGGATGGATTTTTTTTTTGAGAGTGCAATGAATTGGAAAGACACACACCCGACCTCGTGAGGTAGAGGCACCCTTCTTGGGGAACTGTGAGGCATCCATCCCTAGGCATGACTTGAACCGTGGCCATCTACCTAGGAGTATAAGGCACATCCGCCAAACGACACCCGTTGGATTTTCTAAGATCAAAAACTTGTTGTGAAAGATCTTTTCTTCCTATCTTCTTCAATCCACCTTTTACCTACAAATGACATCCAACTTGGAATACAAAAAAAAATCATAATTTCCATTCTTTTCCATCCTTTAGAAACTTGGCTTGAGCTCAAAAAATATGGTTAGTCAAATCATCAAATCAAACAAATTTTACATTCATTTCAAACTTAATTTACTTATCTTTCCTTAGTTGCTACAATTTCTTGGTCATCTTCTTCACCATCTCTCTCATCAGTCAGCGGTTGTATGAAAACATAAAAAATGAGAGCAAAAGTCTTATTTACATGTAAGTCTCACTCGAAATCCCTCATATAATCACATCATCTCTTTGAATCAATTCTTCTTCATCTTCCATACCTGTAAAACAATTTGTCAAAACATATTAGTAGGCATTGTGCAACTTAATAAAAGAATCTTCTTTGTCATCAAAAGTCTCTTGTATTGTTAACTTTATCTTCAAAAATTTCTTGTATGATTTTACCAACTATGCCTGATATTTTTTCTCTATCTTCAGCTTGTTCATGATTTGATTCATTATCTTCATCATTATCTACACTTATATTGTCATCATCTTCTTGTTCTTTAACTTCTTTTCATCCTGAAAATTGATTTGATTTAGATTGCACAATAATTCTTACCTTTTCATGATCAAAGAACTTATCATTATTCAAAAACTTCAGATCAAGTTGTACATAGAATATGCCATCATTCTTAGTTTTGACTTTAATTGAATTTTCTTTGTTATTTTTAATCATTCATTCAAAAGCTTCTCAAACCATCCTATATCCACTTGAAATGGTTCATCTTGTTTTATCATTATGGAAGTCTCATGTATGTCAGATGAAAAACTACTTTCACGTTTACTAGACTGAGTTTTGTTATGTGTCTTTGTCATCCATTGCTTACTCAATCTATTTTAATGATCTAGGTTAAGTTTTGATTGGTCAAAATATACTTTCATTCCAGCTCTTCCTGAATTCAAGTATGAAGGGGCATGATTGTGAAAAGTACATATTTTTTGCTCAATTTCAAGTACTAATCTATGTCTACATGCATTTTCATAGGCAATACAATCCCCATACTTATGATCAATTCGATCACACCAAAAACATATAACAATACCCTTATGGATTGTATTCGGTCTTTTTTGTATTGCTCTAGGAGTGGATCTTGTATGGTCAGGTAAAGGGTTTCATTCTATAGAATGTGTAGAGATTCTTTGTACTTGTGCTTGATATTCATATTTACACTTGCATATTGCAATATCTTTTAATTGAGCGTATAAAATATCCAAACTTTCTTTAAATTAGATGACATTTCATATCTCATTGCTCCATCTAAAGACCCAAACTCATTGTCCACTCCTACATGTAATGCTTTAATATTTTCTATAATTTGTGTCATTGCTTGAGTCATCTTTGAGAGAAATGAGGTCAATGAGTCAAATTTTGAGTCAAACTTTGCATCTATAGATGAAACTATGCATGATCCCATGTTAGAAAGAAATTCTTCACAAGCAAGGTCCATCTTCATATGTATATTTGCAAGCAATAAAAATAGAAGTATGGAATTCCTAGAATTTCTTTTTCTCCACTCGATGGGTCCGTGAGGAGCCTTACCACCAACTTCAAGTTTTTGAATCATGAGACTCACCGAGATGCCACAGAATGTTTCAGCTTTGGTTCAACGTGGCAAAGGTGTACATTTGAAGGGATCAACTCCAATTGCCAATTCCCAAATATTGTCACACATGGGGTGTTGATTGGATGAAATCGGAGGAAGTCAGGTTTATACTTGGTGGGTGAAATCTCTTGTACTTGGAAACAAAACTTTAGTGATGATCTCTTTATTAATATCACTTATGCTTAAAAGTCAAATCTGGTTGAATTAGAGTGGAAGGAATTCATCTCTATTTGGCATTATTTGTTAAATTCATGTAATCATTCATTCTTTAAAGAAGTAATGAAAACAAAGGTTACCAATCAAAACCTTATGAAAGGAACTCACGTCAAGGTTTCATTTTCTCAAGCTTTGGAACAAGGAATATTTCCAAGAATGTGAGTGTAAGTCATAATTTTCCAACAATTTATTTCTCAAATAAATTCGTCGATAAATTTTTTTTTATTCTTATTTTTCACAAGTTCATTGTCCTTGATATACAAAAACTTGCATTATTGATCTTAACAAGAGTCATTAAGATATGAAAGCACTTTAGACTATATAGCATGCGTAGAAGATCATTGTATAAAATGTTTTGAGTTCAACTTGAGCGATAAGTTGGAGAAGAACAACTTTCATGCTTGGAGATTCATAATGATGAGTTTCCTGATGGGAAAAGGTTACTCAAAGAACATCAAAGGAGACATTGAAAACGCTCCATAGTTAGTAGAAAGGAATCAAATTATGGACCAATGAAAAGCATATGAAGAGTGGAATCAAGAAGCATGGAAGGTAATGTATTGGATGTCTATTAGTATACAAGATAGCATGGTTGGACACATACAAGATGCCAAAAATCCAAAAGAAGATTGGAACAATTTGGTCACATTGTATGAGACCAATACAAAGGCACAAAAATTTGCAACTCAAGAATAAGCTACATACACTAGAGAAAAAGAGCATGTCGGCAAGTGACTACACCTTAAAAATAAAAGCCATATGTGAGTCTCTTGCATCTATTGGCATCAATGCAGATGAAGATGATAAGGTTGAAGTGTGCCATCATGGTTTAGGAGCTACATATAAGCAGTTCAAAACTTCTATTTATATTAGGGAGAATATTCCAAACTTTGATGAACTTGTGTACATGCTAAAAATTGAAGAAAAGAACCTTGGTGAAGACTCAAAATCCCAAGGAAAAACTACTTTTGAGAAGGTATTCTACTTTGGCAAAGGAAGAGGCTTCAAAAGTGGAAGAGGAAATAGTAATTAGGATCAAGGTCAACAATAGATTAATGTAGGAGGTAGACGAAAATTTTGAGCCAAGGGGATCCAAAGAGGCCGCAAAAATTTCCAAAGACATGATTGAGGTAATGGTAGTAAGGGATGCTAGAATTATGGTAAACCTAGTCACTTTCAACGTGATTGCATGTTGAAGAATCAAAATAACAAAAAGCAACAAAACAACTATGCATCCAAAAGTGTAGATGATTTAGAGAAGTTGTTCATGGTCCAACATCACATGATGAATACAATGTCTGTTAATGTTTCAAAATCAAATGGTAATATTTGGTATGTTGATTGTGGTGCTTTGAATCACATCACCAACCATGCAGAATGGTTTAGTAGTTTGCAAAAATTTCCAGCTGTTGGATTTGTTCAAAGAAGTGATGATACATCACATACTATTGAGCATACAAGAAACATAGCACTACCCATGGAGGATGGGAAGGTAAAACATCTTGTTGATTCTACATGCTCTAGATATAACAAAGAACCTAATTTCTTTTGAAAAAATGGTTGAACAAGGATAACAAGTCAGGTTCAATGCTAATGGTTTATATGTAGAGGAGTACAAATAGAATGGAAGGTTGATTGCCAAAGGAAACAAAATGGGTAGGATGTTCACCTTGAATGTCAAAATTCTTAAAATGAATGCATCCATATTTGCAAAAGGTGTAGGTGTTATTGCTGATATAGATATTTGGGACAAGCAAATTAAACATGCAAATTTGCAGAGGCTAAAGCTGATGCAGTGAAAGGAGCTTGTCAATGGGCTACCAAATTGCAAGGTTGTAGAAATGCAGAAGGTATGTGAAGCATGTCAGTTCAATAAAAAATCAAGGGCATCATTTCTACATGACAAGCATGTTAGTGAGAATGTTCTAGAATAGTACATACAGATGTTTGGGATCATGGAAAGACCATATCTATGGGAGATTGTAGGCTTTATGTCACTTTCATTTATGACGATACACAAACAATATGGGTATACTTCATATAAGAGAAGAGTGAGGTGTTTACTCACTTCCATAATTTCAAGGTTATGTGTTGGTAGCAGCTAGGGCAATCAAGGCCTTACAAGATAGGGACACCCCAAAGGGATTCAGAACAAAGGGAGAGCCAAACAGGACCAAACAAGTAGGGCAATCAACAAAGATCTGGCAAGTAGGACACATAATTTTTTACAGAGAAATATTTCCCGAACAGTGATTTTAGTCACTTCACACCATTGTAAATACCATTTTTTATTAATTCCTACTCCATTTTGTGCAAGCCAAGGAGTCCTCGAGCTTGAGGAGTATTAGGAGTATCTATGTACCAATTTTCGTGATTTTTAGACTCTATTTGAGCCCTCAAATAAGCCCTAGAACCTAATTTTTAACTAGACCAGACACTAGGTTTGGACTGGGCCAAACCTAGTCAAAAACTATAAAAAGAGCTAGAGAGCTCATTTTTGAGGTTAGCTGGTTAGAGTTTTGAGCTATTGTAAGAGATTTCTTGAGTAATAGAAAGCAATCCATTAGTCCTCTCTTTGTTCTTGCCTTGTGTGCATTTGTGTGTGTGTATGTGTGTGAACGCTTGTGTGCTTCTCACTCACGCACTTGTGCCTTCACTTGCTCATAGTCATCATACTAGTCCTCACATCTCCACGGATTGATATTTATGAGGTGGATCTCCTCATGTTGGTACTTACCATTGTGCTAAAGTGACACCAAATTTGGCACCATTGCTGGGGAGAGAGCTTCAAGGATGAGCGTGTGATGGTAAGATGTAGATTTCTGATGTTGGAGTCGTAGGTAATTTCTCTACTTTTAATATTTTCTCTTTCTTACTTCATCACCATCATCATCCTCACCATCTCCCACCTCCATCTCCATCTTTGCCAAATTTTCAATTTTTTGGTCATATCACCTTCCCCACCTCATTCCTCTCATTTCACTTGTGAGAGAGAGCAAGATAGAGCTTGTGTGCATTTTGTTTTGCATGTTTTTTATCTTTTCTTGCAGGTTCTGGCTGTATCACCATCTCTAGTAGCTCCAGTAGGTACGAAAAATGTCTGCGCAGTCTACAAGGCATTGACCTCTGTCAATCGCGATTGACAGAAAAGTTGACCATTTGGTAAAATTGAGTGCATATTCATAATCTAGAGACCTTGTACATCACATCCACACAAAAAAATAAAAAAAATTGCAATATTTCTGTCCATCATGATTGAGACCATCAATCACAATTGACAGTGTCCATCGCGACAGACCGCCTGTCCATTGCGATTGATAGACTGCAATGGAAACCTCTGTTCATCACGACAGATGGGTGTCCGTCATGACAGACACCTCGGTCCATCGTGATCGACATAAAAATCGCAACTGACATGTGCAATCGACCAAAATATTATCCATCACAATGATTAGACCCTTGATTGACACATATCCACGAAAAAAGTTGAAAAAATCAATCAATCTCGATTGATAGCCCACGACGGACTGTCTGTCCATCGTGACAGACAGGTGTCCATAGCGACAGATACCCCTGTCCATCGGGACTGACTAAAAAATCATGATTGACACTCCATTTTGGTGAAAAATCCATCCATCGTGACTCATAGGCCCACGATTGATAGGTATTCATGCAAAAAAGCTGAGAATTTGTCCATCGCGATTGACACCATCAATCGCGACTGACACCACCAATCGCGACGAACTCGTCTATCGCAATTGACACCATCAATTGCGATTGAAATTGTCCATCACGATTGACCCATCAATCACAATTGACACCATCCATCGCGATTGACAGGCCACAACAGACAGCTCTATCCATCGCGATTGACAACCCTATCGATCGTGATTGACAAGCCATTTCCGCCAATTTTTTAGGGCTTTTAATCTTTAATTTTTGGCTAATTTTGAGCATAAATTTCAAGTGATGGAAGCATAGTGAGGCCCCTAGCAAACAATTTGAGAAAATCCTGTTTGCCTATTAGCCTATTTTAACCCTGTTTTGACCCCCAAAACCGTGAATAGACATAACTCCTTCATACGAAATCCATTTCGGGTGATCTATAGTCGTTGGAAAGCCATTTTGGGTGGAGTTATAGATATGGTATTTTTGAAGTTGAGCTTCCATAGGGGTGAGGAAGTTGAGGGATCTCTAAGGAAAATTTTTATAAAGACAAGGGAAATTGGGTCTTTGAATTACATGAATAAAAATGGTGTGTTATGTCAATTAAATTTAAATCTTGAGCTAATGTTGGGACTTTTACATGTCCATTTGAGAGGATCGAAGGGCATCTGGAGCACGAGCATATTGGAAGCTTGAGAATGATTGTCTTGAGCACTCAAGCATGAGCAAGGAATAAGTGACTTGAGGTTGGATCATTCTCAACCCCCTCTGTCAATTCCTAGCTTATGCTAAGTACGAATAGAGGTTTTGATTAATTAGGGAAACATTAAGCATGATCAAGTACAAGAACCCTAATTTCTCAAAGTGCAAGCATCAATAACTTAGTTCTGCGACAAACTCTAAGGTGAAAGTATATAAATCAAGTGATTAAACTTCAAGTGGGAAAAATTTAAGTATTCCTTGCGATGAGAACTTATTGGAAAAGAAATGACATCCTAAGGAAAATAAAAAGAATTAGTGACTAATACCAAAGAGCTCTGCAATGAGGTTGTACTGGGAAAAATCGGGATAACCACCAAGGCTTATGAACCTTAGGTCGGGAGGATATCTAGGAGGGGATAAACAAAGCCTCATATCCTCTAAAGCTAGTATCAATCATATTTCTAGGTCTTGGGACCAACAATTGAGTGATTACCCATACACTCTAAATTTCAAAATGAGTAATTCTGAGATGACATATAGCATGGAGAGACCCATAGGTAGCTCAGGAATGGCGTACCTAGAGAAACCAGAAGGACCCTACAAGACTCAACTGGAATACATCAGGACCAACCGATTAGGTTCTCGCATCTATGAGGATGGTCTGAGAAGATCTATTGTCCAAATTAAAAACTCGGATCACACTAGAACATCCAATCCTCAAATTCAAAAATGGTGCATACATAGATAAAGAAGGGACCATGTATGTGGTCACCAACCAACTAGACAGGACATATGAATTTGGCAATATAATCTCAGAGGCTGAAATACGTGACATAGAGCAAGGGAACTTACGAAGAGAGCCAAAGACCCCTCGAGGCAAATCACTCTTGGCTAGAATAATCACTCTAGAGTGGGCTCCCCAAGACAATACGAGCATAGATTTGCTCCTAAACCGAGAGACAGACAAGGCTTTCTGGAGGTATAAACCCAACCAACCTAATGAAGTGCAAATGCTTACAATATATGAATTCAAAGCTCTTGATACCCTGGGCAAAGTGACCTACTTAGACAATACTTTAGAGAGGGTATTTGTGGTCTTGGAGCATGGTAGGCATGACTACACTTGGAAGGGTGAATTTGTTTTTCCCCAACCAAGATCCAATGTCTGTTTTGGTCACCAAGGAGCTAGAACATCCCAATCTCATGGAGCTCAAAGGGAGAGGAGTAGAGATAGACCCAAAGTAATCTTTTCTAACCAAATAGGAAGAGAAAGAACGAGAAATGAGATGGAAAAAATGGAAAATGAGAGACATAGAGACCCAATGAATCAAAGAAATGTAGATGATTTCCCTTTTCCAAGACCTAAAGAACACATGAGGACCTTAAGGCTTACACAAGTAGTCAACTCTATGAAGAACTATTTCGATGGTACAGGAGACCCTTATGGTCATGTGGAAGAATTTAGGCAAGTATTGAGAGCTGAGCAAGTTGATGACCTAGTCACACAATACAAAGCTTTTGGTCTAGCACTCAAGAACACTGCTCTTTCATGGTTTCAACCACTACACAAGAGGCAATTTAGAAACATAGACCAACTACTAGAAGCCTTCATCACGGAGTCTTCTAAGAGTGGCATCAGACACAATACTTCCTTGCTGATACATAGCTTCAAACAGACACCTCAAGAAATGGTTAGACTTGCAAGAAGGTTCAGACAATAGCTAGAGAGATGCCCAATGCCAGAGTTACCCACTCCAACCAAACAAGTGGCCTTATTCTTAGATGGATTGTTAAGTACCGAATTGAGATCTTATGTGTATCTAAAGGACTATAGATCTATATTAGAGTGTGTACACATGTGCATAGATATTAAGGATAACCTAGGGGAGGAATTAGAGCTTTCAAAGATCTATAAAGATTCAGATAGCTCTACTAGCCTCACTTCCAAACAATCCAGTTCTATAGAGGAACTTGCAGAGAAGGTAGCTCAAAAATTAGGAGTCTCCAGCAAACAGATACCTAGATTTGACCTAGTAGGGGAGGAGACCATATGGCTAATGTGTGTCCAATTATGGCTCAACCCCAAGTGAACCCTAACAATCACTACTGCACCCTAGAACAGAGGTACCATAATCACACCGCACAGGATTTCCCTTATAATAAGCAAGTTGTTAGACAAAACTATCCACAACCATATCCACAACAAGGAAGATACCAGAACCAGTACCCACCACAACAATATGGTAGACCCCAACAACCCTATCAGCCACAATATGAGGCTCAACAAAGGCCTCAGCTAGTGTTAATCCAACAACCTCCACCTCCCCCCAATGTGATCCCAATGAAGTGTGCGATTGATGAAGAAAACTTGAATATAGCCTTGGTGCCAATATCATTGTTGCTTTCAGAAAGTGACCCAAGTGATCATAGTTTTGACCCAACTCATATGGATAGTCCACATGCTTACTATATGCAGTCACCTGAGCATAATGAAACATACTATTATGAAGACCCTAGTGAATCTAGTGGGGAGCCGAAATACACTAATGTCATGTATGCAAATCCTAATTCTAGGCCCAACCTAGACAAATAAGAGTCAACGCACCTAGAGGACCATGCTATAGATGTCAAGGTGATCACTTCATTCGTGATTGCCCTATACCTGCACCAGTGCAACCCCAATCGATGACAATTCAAAGCTTTTGTCCAAATTGGAGGAAGGAGCACTTGTTATGAGATTGTCCTAAGAACCCAAAGAATGGGCCAAAGATCACTCCTATCAATGTCATTGGGCTACTAGTAGATTCTACTGGAAGTGTGACATCCACTTCCCTAGTGCAAGTGGTCATGAGAGCTTAGGCATTGCAACAAAACCAAGGCTTAGGCCAAGAAAAGAGTTTCAAATTTAGCGAGACTCAGAGCCTAACAAAGAAAAGGACTAGAGCTTGGAAAGGTAGTTGCAAAAGAATGAAAAGGTAATGGTCTAAGAAGATGAGCAAGATAGAGGAAATCTTAAAAGAACTAAAAGCCAAAATAGTTAACCTCACATCTCAAACACACTCTCTCATACCACCACCACCAACACTCCCCTCTCTAATACCACATCTCAAATGCACTCTCATACCACCACCACCAACATCCCCATCCCCTTCCAATCCGCCACATTCAAATACACCTCATACAACCCCACCACCACCTAGAGTAGGATCCGTCTTAGCGGATCCCATTCTCAAATATCTAGACATGATGGTTAAAGCTATCAGGCCAAAATCCAAGAACGGCCAAATGTATCAAATCATGAAAAAAGTTACCCTAGAGCTGATCTAGACATAGAAGGAACAAAGCTTTGTGCTAAGATGGTAGAATTGGATCAAACCATGTTTGAAGCGAGTTATTACCACTAGAATGTACAAAGATAAGTATCATTTTAGGGCAATAGGCGTACATACAAATCAGGGGAAAAAAGCCTCCTAAAGAGGGAAAAAAGTGCCCCAGCAGTCCTAGTGTTCACACACATCACTACCTAAATATATCAACAAATCCCCTCTAGGAGCGATGTAGTGAACAAGGAGCTGGCACTCATGTATAAGGAATTGCAAATCTATGTGGAATCAATCCACAAAAGGAAGTAAGCCCATAGCTTTATAGGAAGCTTCAAACTTCTCCCTAGGTAGAGCCCTCATTAAAAGCTTTACAATGTTCTCCTACGTGGGCACATATGCCAAGCTGATCTCTCTAGTAGAGAACCTCTCCCTGACATAATGATAATGCACCTCAATGTGCTTAGTGCGAGCTTGGAACATAGGGTTCCTCACAACTGCCAATGCGCTCTGGCTGTCAGTGAAGATGGTGGTGGCAGAAGACTGACCAACACCCAAATCAGCCATAAGGCATCTGAGCCACAAAGAGTCAACAGTCACTGTGAAAGTTGCCCTATACTCAGCCTCACAACTAGAAGTGGCCATAGTAGGCTTCGTCTTGTTCAACCAAGGATAAAACAATCTAAGTAGCCGGGTACTACTCAAGTAGCAAAAGATGCACTTAACCGCCTGCCAATGCTTGAAACCTGGGAAATGCATAAACCTGCTTATCTGTGAGACAGAAAATTGAATATTTGGCCGAGTAATGCATAAATAAATCAAGCATCCAATAGCCTGTTGATAGAGAACAACATCAAATGCATCTCCAGCATCATGAAGACTCAATCATAAACCTGTCTCCATAGGAGTGGCAATAGGCTTATAGTCTTCAAGGCCAAAATATTGCAATAATGTGTCAATATATTTCATTTGACACAAAGCCATTCCACCATCAACTTGCATAAAGTGAATGCCCAAATAGTGATGCAAATGCCCCAAATCAGACATCTCAAATGAGGCATGCAAATCAACCTTAAAATCACCAATATGCATGTCATGAGGACCAGTGAGTAGCATGTCATCAACATACACTAGAATGATCAGAAGCACATCATTAGCATGCTTAACATATAAGGTGCTTTCAATGGGAATGTTCTAAAAACCATGTGCAATCAGATAGGCATGTATCTTTTCATGCCAAGCACGTGGTGTTTGCTTTAAACCATATAATGCCTTCTTTAACTTGCACACTTGGTTTTCATGCCCTTTCTGCACAAAGCCATGGGGCTGAAAAACATACACTTCTTCATGCAAGTCACCATTCAGAAATGCTATTTTAATGTCCAACTGATGTACATTCCAACCATGATGAGTTGCAAGTTCACAGATGCTACGAACAGTAGTCATCCAACACGTAGGATCAAAGGTTTCATCAAAATCAATGCCTCTTTTGTGTGCATAACCCTTTGCAACAAACCTAGCTTTATACATGTCAATTATTCCATCAGGTTTATGCTTTAGCATGTATACCCACTTAGTGCCAATGGCCTTCTTACCAGGAGGCAAGTCACATAAAGGCCAGGTACCATTTTTCATGATAGCATCATATTCAGATTGCATTGCAGCCACCCAATGTTCAGAATTTTGTGCTTCATCAAACGAAATAGATTTAGTCTCATCACAGAGACTAGAGGTAGCCATAGCATAGAAATCTAATGCAAAAGAGGCACTATGAGATCTTGATCGATTTTGATATGATAGAGGTGCATCTAATTTGCTATCACTCAAGGTCTACACCATCCATTTTGGCATAGATTTTGCCTACTCAATATCAGCTCTCTCATCAACAAGTGCATCATGTAAATTTGCATAAAAATGGAATGATCTGCATCATCACATGAAACCTGCAAAGGTTGAGAAGTTGCCTCATTAGGACCAGCACTAGACTGTCCACCTCTAAAAAGAGGCAACAAAGTATCATACATGTCTTTGGAGCTAACAGATGTCTCCTTAGTACATGAAAGCAATGGCTAAATAGCATCTTCCACAAAAACAGCACGGCTAACCACAATGTGGTTAGTCTGTGGATGATACATACGATAGCCTTTACTTTTAGAACTATACCCAACAAAAATACATTTTAGTGCTTTATCATCCAATTTTCTACAATGTTGTTAAGGCAATAATGCATATGTTAGACAACCAAAAACACATAGATGAGTAATAGATGGCTTGCGACCATGCCAAGCCTCATATGGAGTGATAGACTCTAGCACTTTAGTGGGACACCTGTTCAGTACATATGCTGCACACATAATAGCCTCAAGCCAGAAACTATGTGGTAAAGCCTAACTCTTGACCATACACCTCGCCATCTCCATGAGTGACCTATTCTTTTGTTCAACAAGTCCATTCTGTTGAGGTGTATACGATACTATACACTGATGTTTTATCCCATGTTCATCCACAAATGCATTAAAGTCAGAAGACATATATTCCCCCCCTTGATCAGAACAAAGGGTGCCCATTTTACATGCTGACAGATTTTCAGCCAAAACTAGAAACTGTTTAAAGCACATAAACACTTCGGACTTTGCCTTCAATGGATATACCCATGCATGCTTGGAAAAATCATCGATGAAATTCACAAAGCAAAGATAGTTCCCAAAAGGTCTCTGCATAGGACCACATACATCATTATGTACAAGCTGCAATTTCTAAGTAGCCCAAACTGAACCATCTTTTGGAAAGGAGGAACGCTGCATTTTGCAAAAATACAACCTTCCCATACACGTTTTTCGGGTGCCTCAAGTTTGGGCAAAGAGGACATCATTTTAGATTTCTGCATGTGTAGCAAACTAGCAAAATTCAGATGACCAAAGCGTGCATGCCAAAGCTTTGCATCTGACATGGCTTGAGAATCATGTACTACACATGCCGAAGCATTTATAGATCTTTCATAGTCTATGAGCTTATACAACCCATGACATAAAATGTCAGAAGCAATAATGACATCGCCATTTGACAGATCATGAACTGTACATATGTCATCAAAAAATTTCACAACCAAGCCAATCTTGGCTAATGCAGAAATTGATAACAGATTTTTCTTGATCCCTCGCACAAATAAAGCATCTGACAAAGTGACAGAACTACCATCAGCAGTAGTCAAAATGATCTTACCAACTCAATAACAGGATAAGAGGAGTTGTTGGCGCATGTAACAGTATTCGCTGTAGGGGCAGGCTCGAGTGAAGAGGAGAAACTACTTTGTGAGGTAATATGTTTGGTTGCCCCACTATCAAAGTACCAAACATCGCAGTCTATTGTAGACATACACTGCTCATGGAAGATGGGTCAAAACTGCAAACAGTAGTAAACACCCATTCTTCATCCTGCACAAGATTAGCAGACTTTGTTTTCGGTGTAGAGGCCTCTGCAACAACCATTCTGACCTCTTTCTTCTTTGAATCTTTAGCAACCAATTTTGGATAGCTCTTAATGACATGATCATTTGCTTTATAGTATTTGCAAAACAATTTTTTCCTTTCTGATTTCTTTTCATCTTTGTCTTCCTTCTTCAAATGTGCAACATTTGCAGATTTTTGCTTACTAGTAGAAGAGCCCCATTTTCCTTTGCCCTTCTGACTATCCAAGAAAGCTTGATCTATAACACACATAATAGCCCTGTTCTGCCTAGACTAGTCTTCGTGCAACAAAACAGAAACTAATTCTTCAAATGTTAAGCATTTGGATTGCCTTTCATCATCAAACAAAGACTAGAAGCAAAACTCTGATATGGGTTGGGAAGACCATTTAGAACAGCCTGCACAACTGAACTGTCAAGAAGGACTTCATCTGCAGAAATCAACTATTCCTTCAAATCCTTGATCTTTTTCATAAAACTATCCATAGAATCACCTTTATTCATGTGCTTACTCTCCAACTGTTTTCGGAGGTAAGCAACACGAGCCTCATTCCTAGCCTGATACAATGTGGTAAGTGTATCCCATCCTTAGCTATTCTGCAAGAGTGAATGTGGGGAATAATGGCATGTTTGATAGAAAAATCTATCAATGCATTTGCTTGAGCATCTCTGCCATCCCAACAAATTTTCTCTATAGTAGGTGCAATAGAAATAATACCACGAACACGAATCTACAGAATATCACCATCATTGACACCATCTGCATCAGCTTCAGTACCTACAGTTTTAATAATTGTAGGTGTGATAAGACATTTTTCAACACCCTGCACAATGTTCCACAGTCTTTTTGCTACCAATACATATTGCATCATATAATCCCATAATGGGTAGTTGGTACCATCCAACTTATCCTCAACAGCCAACATACAGAATACATCACTGTTTTCAGCCATGGCCGATGACTAAAATACCTTGATGCAAAAAATTGACTATATCTCAAAAAGTTGAACAAAAGTGCCAAGACAAATTCTACTAGACATGTAGCAGAACTTGAGGTGCTTATACTGGCAAATCAAAACTAGTACATATCTTTGGCACAAAAAGATGAACTAGCATACACAAGCTCTATGATAGTGCGTTTGGAGGCCAAACGAGCTGAAATCGTGATTTCGATGCCACACAACAAAGCTATTTTGATCTCTGAAGCACGTTGAGTATGCTCACCAAAATTGGAGTGATTCTAAGACTGCAACCGGAGAGGTGTCGGCGACGTCCTAGATGAAGCGGCGACTTGCTCTGATACCAAATGTTTGAGCTAGACATCTGCAAAAGCACGTGAACAGCACAAGGAAGAAGAAGAAGAAGCTTGGAGCACAACACATCATGCTGAATGTGTTATCAGGATCTTCAGTGCACGCACACACAGAGGCAGAAAGAAGACAAAACAGGAATCAGAAACAGAGAGACAATCAATGCAATAATGGGTGCAATCTCCCCCCGTGTACTCTGATGGACGAGTCTCTTAGAGTACACGTATTTATAGGTTTATTTCTATTACGTCCTGAAAATAGAAGTTACATGAGGACCATCGCTTTTAGAAGCGTCTTTTTAGGTAAAACTACTTTATTTACAAAAGGTGTCGCTTTCTAAAGCGAACCACTACTTTTACAACAAGATAAGCCTAAAAATAACTATTCTAGAAGTCTTCGATTTAGTCTTCGAATTTATTTATTTATGCACATCCACTTGTATCCACGCCTTCATGCTTTCTTCACCTGCTAGATCAAACAAAACCACATTAAAACCTTCTGGACATTTAAAACATTAAAAATCCATTTAACCTTCCATGATTCCATAATATACATGCCTCCCAGTTGACGTGATGAGCAACTGACCTCAGTTGATAAATATAAAAATAGACATAGATGATCAGTTGCATGTCCCATCACTGAAAAATAGTAAGCATGAACCATGTAAAACACATGCATGGAATCGGAAACCTGAAAGTTTGATGTGATTGGGAATGATATGGAGAAATTAAATGATCATAGTGAGGTGATAATTGTGTTTTAAATAAGAAAATATTCTAATTCATTTTCAAAAGTATATCTAAAGTATGATCCTACATACTAAATTCTATGTAAATGCATTACATATAATCAAAGAAAATTAAGCTAGCAAAAAGATTGTTGTTGTTGATGTGGCTACTGCGAACGGATCCTCTTGATAAGCAAGTGGTACTCGTTCTCCACATCATGAGCAAAGACAATAGATTCATGAAGAGATGTAGGCTGGCATGAGCGAAGCTTTGCTTGAACCTCCTTATATATCCCATCATCATACTTCTTCTTCATAGTATTGTTGGAAACATCTTCAAGCAAGCAAAGAGTTAGTAAGTATTGGTAAAATGGGTCCGTATAGGTTGTCAATGTATCACCTTCCATCCATGTAAATTTATCCCACAATTGTCAAACATGTAGATTGAACTGTAAAGGTAGAAAAGAATCCTTAAACTCTTCTTGAAAAGCCTTCCATGTGCATGGACAATTGGAACTATGAGAAAGATCATTCCACCATAGCTGCGCTCTTCCCACCAAGTAATTGGTAGCAAACTTGACTTTCTTATTTTCTGAATATGACTCATCGGAATAGAAATCATCGAATAGAGAGAGCCATGACAAGACAAATCGGCCATCCTTTCGTCCATCGAATTGGAGCATAACATAACGTTTTTGTATAGCTTGTTGAATTGCTTGAAGTTCTTGTTCCATAATCTCTAATTGTTGCTCGAATGAGACCCCAGGTAAAGGTGAATTGCCAAAATCCTCCATTGTTGTAGGGTCCATAACTAGAAAATAAAATCCCTCTTTCAAAACTATGTTGGATTCTCAAACTAATAGGATAACTAAAAAGCTTGTTGCGAGAGCTTTCCAACGATATATTATATCCTAAAATCTGAGTTATATAGTGAAAGTTATGCCCTTTTTATGATGCACCCCCTAGGAAAATCGGCGGGCGCTTCCACATGTGTGAGCTTAACTTGGGAATTGTAAAAGGAAGAGGGAGGTGAAAGTTGATGTAAATATCACAAAAGGGAGATAGAGTGATAACTCAAAGAGATGTAGTGGTTAAAGTACTTCCCTTGTAAGTAGGAGGTTGTGGGTTCAAATCCTCCTACCTTAGGGAGTCTAAAACTCTCTATTGCCACTCAAAATTAAAATTGCCTCGTGCGTAGCCAACGGCTGCCAATGGTCGCCAAGGGAGCCTTGGGTGCCAATGTTGCCAATGTATTGCCTAAGTTATTGCCTAAGTTCTTTGCCTTAGTCAACACCTTAGTCGATGCCTTGGAGTAAGCCGTAGGTATAAACACAGGTTCTGGTTCTGGAACTGAAACTGAAACTGAAACAGGGATAGAGACAAACACAGAAGTAGAAACAGAAGCAGATTCGGATTCGGATTCAGATTTGGATTACGAGCAGAGAATGCAAACAATCCCCTCGACAAACAATCACCTCCGGAGTGATACGTGCTAGGGTCTGATACCACTGTTATCAGGATCTTCAGTGCACACACACATAGAGGCAGAAAGAAGACGAAACATGAATCAGAAACAGAGAGACAATCAACGCGATAATGGGTGCAATCTCCCCCCGTGTACTCTAATGGACGAGTCTCTCAAAGTACACATATTTATAGGTTTATTTCTATTACGTCCTGAAAATAGAAGTTACATGAGGGTCGTCGCTTTTAGAAGTGTCTTTTTAGGTAAAACTACTTTATTTACAAAAGGCGTCGCTTTCTAAAGCGAACCACTACTTTTCCAACAAGATAAGCTTAAAAATAACTATTCTAGAAGTCTTCAATTTAGTCTTCGAATTTATTTATTTATGCACATCCACTTGTATCCACGCCCTCATGCTTCTTCACCTACTAGATCAAACACAACCACATTAAAACCTTATGGACGTTTAAAACATTAAAAATCCATTTAACCTTCCATGATTCCATAATATACAACAAAATGTATTACCACTAGAATGTACAAAGATAAGTAGGCTTTTAGGGCAATAGGCGTATATACAAGCTGGGGGAAAAAAACCTCGTAGAGAGGGAAAAAAGTGCCCCAACGGTCCTAGAGTGTTCACACACATCACTACCTAAATATAGCAACACATGCATGAGACAACTGCAAGTAGTACAAGATTGGGGGACCAATTCATTGTATTTGCAACACTTAGGTGTTACGACCAAAGTCAATCTCAAATATTATTCTCATAGAAATGTGCCCCTTATATAGTGGAATCGCATCCAGAGTCACAGACAACATGGATTCCATGCATTCCATAGGATCTTGATCCTTATGGATGCATGAAGACACTCACTTATGGATGTGTAAAGGTGTAGTCGAGGAAGAGAAAAGAGAGGATACGAGAGAGGTAGGTGCAAAGGAGACACATAGATCAATTCGAGACCCAGCCTATGCACCTGTAGTATTTTGGGACGAAGAACTTGAACCTCATGGTTTGGCTGAAATTCTTGCGACAATGGATGTAGCCATCAACGAAGAACAATGGACACCCCACTGTGATGAAGATTTTTCACAATCAAATCACTCGTGTGATTCGGTTATAAAAGAGTGCGAGCCTAGCATGGAAGAACTAGAACAAGAAAGTGACTCAAATCTAGAGTCAATTATTATGGATCCTTTTTGTGCATCAGAAGAGGGATACCTACTTGAAGTAGAAGATCACTCTCAAGAACAAGGAGAGCTCACGAATGATGTGAGACTAGCCACACAAGTAACCACTAAGAGTGAAGTCAAGAAGAGAAAAAAGAGAGAACTCCCAGTAGAAGAGGAAGAATCTTTGTTTGAGGTCCTTGAAAATTTTAAGAAGTATGAGATAAAGGATAGAAAAGTCATGATAAGGATGCCTAAACATGAAGCACAAGCAATAGATGTTACCGTTAGTGTCCATGTGAAAGGCCAAATGGCCACCAGACACTTCTTTGTATATGTTCTTTAATAAAACATATAGTGGCCTGGTCAGTCACAGACTGTAAGTTCGACCGCATTTGTAAGACCTAAGAAGTCTGTCTTCGTGCTCCCTGTGTACTGCGTTTTCTGCGTATTCTACAACCTCTGTGTGGAGTACTGTGCGTGGCGTCAGGAGCTCGATTTTGTACTTCGAGCATATCGTCGTGGAACTCTCGAGAAGGAGAGTGCAGTGTGGTGCATCGCCATCGAAATACTTCACTGGTATCAGAGCAGTTCGAGGCAAAGAAAAAAAAAAGCTTTGTTACTTTTGTGGGAGCGAAGCGAGCACCCCCCCCCAGGCTTTCTCCAAGGCTTACGACTAAGGCGGCGACTAAGGCGGCGACCAAGGCATAGACCTTGGCATACCTTGTCATCCGAGTCACCGAAGTCACCGTTGGCGCTGTTGGCTGCGCGCGAGGGAGGACCTCAACGATCAAGGAATATAGAGGTTCCCGATACTTCCCGGGAGGTCACCCATCCCAGTACTGTTCCCCCCAGAGCTCGCTTAACCGTGGCAATCTCTTGCCACTAAGCTACACTCTTGTGGTGTTTGAAGAAGGGGAAAGACTAAGGTTGACATTACCTTGAACAAGTTTTGGTCCCTCAAAGCTTCATTTTTGCTTTTAAAGCCTATTTCTGAAGCAATTTTGGGGTGTTTTTGGAGCCATTTCGGAGTACTTTCGCACGTAGTTCTCTTCACACAGGTCCAAGAATATCAAGAAGAGTGTTCCTTGTACTTCTCAGACAATAAATATCAACCTTTGGGGCTGTATTTTCAGCCACACTCGTAAAACTACAGGTTTCTCGAGGGGTTTTCAGTTTTGGTGGGAGCAATCGCTGCAAATTTATGCAGGTTTTTAAAGCCTAAAACATCAGAGTTGACAGACACTTGCAGGTGCTATTGGCTAGTTTTTGGGCTGTGTATTCAGCCATTTTAGTGTCATTTTACTGCATATATTGAGCACATACACACCATGTACGCTTCTGTGGACACCGCTTATGTACGTCCATGTGGGCATTGATATAGCAGTTACGTTCTTTGCATAAAGCCTTTTACGTTTGATAAAGAGGGTCGTGGTGAGGTTTTCTTAACTGGGAGACACCCAGATGTCGGGGTCTCTTCGGTGATGCAGGTGGAAGACTTACCCAGCCTCGCCATAGGAGATGTATGATAGTTGTTCATAGGTGCTCGATAAGCCTAGTTGGCTTCTATTGGGTAACTGATTATATGCAGTGGAGTCAGTGATTCACTATGCAGGTAGACATGTCAGTACTTGCAGTTTTATGATACTTTGACACTGGTCATATGCTAATTTTGCAGAGGATACTCTGGCAAAATTTTTCCAGATTTCTGGTTTAATCAACTATATAGTGGTCGATTTACTCCTTGATACACTTATTTGTTGGTGTTTGGACTCTTCTAGCACCATTATCATTCTACTCAGTTCTCTACAATCATGGCATCAGAGGTCTCAGGCACATCCGGTGGATCAGGGTCTAGTGCTAGCGTTCCGAAGAGGAGCTATAACTTGCAGGGCAAAGACCATTTTGAGATCTGAAAATTTGATGGCACAAACTTTGCTCTATGGAAGAATCAGATTAAAGATGTGCTGAGATTCAAAGAAGGCAATGGAAGCCAGTAAATGGGATTTCAAAGAAGCCTGCTGACATGGATGAAGATGATTGGGATGAGTTAGATGAAATGGCCAGGTCTACCATTCGCTTGCACCTGGCAGATAATGTTTACTTTACAGTATTAGACTGTGAAAGTGCAGAGGAGCTTTGGAAGAAGTTATGCAATACATATGAAAAAGAGACGGCATCAAATAAAGTATATCTGATGAGAAAATTATACGACCTTCGTATGACGGACACAGATAGTGTTGCTGCTCATCTAAATGAGTTTGATGCCATATTCTCCCAGTTACAGGCTCAGAAAATGGATATGGACAATGAAATGAAAGCAGTATTGCTGTTATACACCTTGCCATCATCATGGGATACATTTTGCACAGCTATTAGAAATAGTGCACCAGGTGGTAAACTCGTCTATGATGACATATGTGGAGCACTCTTGAGTGAGGAGATTCGTAGAAAATCTATGGTTGGAACTCAGAGTGGAGATGCATATAATGTTCGTGATTCTTACCAAGGAAAGAATCAACAGCGTGGCAGGAGCAAGAACAAGGAAAAGAATGGTCAACGGAATAAGAGCAGAAGTAAATCAAGGAAGAGGGATATTGAATGCCATTATTGTCATAAGAAAGGACACATGAAGAAAGACTGTTATGCATTAAAGAATGCTAAAGGTAAAGGACAGAATGTTGATGGGCATGTTAAACAGTTACCTGCACCATCTACTTCGACTGTGAAGATTGAAGAAATTAATGCTATTTCTGATGATGCTGATGTGTTGACACTTGATAGTACTGTGCCATCTGAGGCACTTATGGCTGATTCTCTTTCCCACACCTGGCTGCTAGATTCTGGTGCTTCTTTCCATGTGACACCACATAGAGAATGGTTCTCTAATTATGCAGCAAAGTCTCTTGGTACCGTGAGACTTGGTGACTCTTACCAGTGTGATGTTGTGGGGATTGGAGATGTGGTTGTGCAGTTCATTGACGGTTCAAAATTTACTATGCATAATGTACGCCATGTACCTTAGTTATCACGCAGTTTGATGTCAGTTGGTCAACTTGATGACCTTGGTTACAAGGTGGTCTTCTATGCTCAGTCCTTTCGTATATCAAAGGGCAATATGGTTATTGCAAAAGGAAGGAAAGTTGGCTCACTTTACCCTTTATTTGTATCACAGAAAGAACACTTGTTAGCTGTTACTGAACAGCCTATGGCTTGTATTTGGCATGGTCGTTTGGGCCATATATCTCGTAGTGGAATGGAAAATCTTTCTCGTTCTGGTTACTTACCTGTGTTATCTTTCTCTGATTTTTCATTTTGTGAGCATTGTCAATATGGAAAGCAAACCAGAAATGTGCATAAAACGCACATTGACTCTTCAATTCAGCCTTTAGATCTTGTTCATACAGATGTGTGTGGTCCTATGCCCACTAGGTCCTTAGGTGGTTCTCTTTACTTTGTCACTTTCATAGATGATGCTACTAGAAAAGTCTGGGTATATCCTATCAAATCGAAGGATGATGTATTCCCTACTTTCAGAAAATGGCTTGCTTCAGTTGAGACTGAAAAAGGAACTAAGCTTAAGGCTTTACGTTCAGATAATGGGGGTGAGTATACCTCACATGAATTCAGCCTTTTCTGTCAATATAGAGGGATTCGTAGAGAGTTTACAGCTCCTTATACCCCAGTACAGAATGGTGTAGCTGAGAGGATGAATAGAACTATTCAAGATAGAGTAGTCTCTATGTTGCATCATGCAAACCTCTCACAAGGTTTTTGGGCAGAAGCAGTATTGACTGCAGTTCATGTGATTAACCTTTCACCTAGTACTGCCAAAGGTCTGAAAGTGGCACAAGAGTTATGGACAGGGAAACCACCATATTATGATCATCTTCGAGTTTTTGGGTGTGAAGCATATGTTCATATACCCAAGAATCTTAGACAGAAGTTGGACCATAAGTCAAAGAAATGCATTTTTCTTGGATATGGTCGAGAAGGACAATTTGGATATCGCTTATGGGATCCTGAAACACGGTCAGTGATCAGAAGTAGTGATGTCAATTTTAATGAGTCTAAGATGCATAAACAGCCGATTAAGGAGGTTGAAGTGAGAAGAGTGGTGTTTGAGGATACTAGTCCTCCGGTTAGCATGCATAAAAATGCTGCATATAGGGATGTTCAAGAGAATGTCCATTCAGATCAGTCTGCACATGTTCCTGTTCAGCAACCATTGAGACGTTCTGCACGTGTCTCATATCCACCTGATAGATATGTTCCAGGTTTAGATTTTGTTATGCTAACAGATGCTGGTGAGCCCTCTTGCTACAAAGAGGCTATGCAGACAGAGGATCATGTCAAGTGGGAGCGTGCCATGAAGAGTGAGTTGGATTCTATTCACAAGAATGGTACTTGGGACTTAGTACCTTTGCCAAAGGGCAGGAAAGCTTTACCATGTAAATGGGTATATAAGCTGAAATTCACATCAGATAGTGCTTCTCCAAAATATAAAGCACGACTTGTTGCAAAGGGTTTTAAGCAACAACATGGTGTTGATTTTGAGGAAATCTTCTCTCCAGTGGTCAAGATGACTACTTTGCGCATGTTGCTTGGATTCGTTGCAATGGAGGACTTAGAGCTAGTCCAAATGGATGTGAAAACAGCTTTCTTGCATGGAGATCTTACAGATGAGATCTATATGGAACAACCAGAGGGTTATGTATTTCCTGGCAAGGAAAGTCTAGTTTGTAAGCTCAAGAAGAGCTTGTATGGACTTAAACACTCTCCTAGACAATGGTACCAAAAGTTTGATGCTTTTATGAAGTCCCAAGGCTATTCTCGGAGCAATGAGGATCATTGTCTCTACACAAAGAGATGTTCTGATGGCAGCTTGATATACTTGATACTTTACGTCGATGATATGTTGATTGCTGGGAAGTCCTCTTATGATTTGTCAATTCTCAAAAAGAAGTTGAGTCAGACATTTGATATGAAGGATTTGGGGGATGCCAAACATATTCTTGGCATGCGCATTACTCGTGATAGGAGTAAAAGATGCATATACTTGTCTCAAAGTGAGTACATATCCAAAGTACTTCATCCATTCAATATGCAGGGTGGAAAGGCATTGAGTACACCTTTACCCACATATGTGAAATTGAGCAAGGATGACTGCCCCAAATCAGATGAGGAAAAGGAATTCATGACCAAAATTCCCTATCAGTCTGCTGTTGGTAGTCTCATGTATGCTATGGTAGCTACGAGACCAGACATTGCATTTGCAGTGGGAGTTGTGAGCAGATATATGTCTAATCCTGGCAAGAAACATTGGGAAGCGGTCAAAATGATTTTGAGATATCTGAGTGGCACTAAGGACAAGTGTCTATGCTTAGGTAGAGGGAAAGCATCCATTATTGGTTACACAGATTCTGACTATGCTGGTTGTGTAGACAATCGTAAGTCTACATCAGGGTACATTTTTCATTTTGCTGGAGGTGCTATCTCTTGGAGATCTCGTCTTCAAGAATGTACAGCTGTTTCCACCATAGAAGCAGAGTATGTTGCAGCAAGTGAGGCATGTAAGGAAGCATTGTGGCTTTCCCGTCTTGCTTGTGATATGGGTTTGCCTCAGCATGTACCTCACTTGCTCAGTGATAGTCAGAGTGCCATTGCTTTGGCTAAGAATCCGGTCTATCATGCAAAGACCAAGCACATTGAGGTGAGGTATCACTTCATTAGAGATTGCTTAGCCACTGAGAGCATTATTCTTGAGAAGGTTCACACTCGAGATAATGCTGCAGATGCTTTGACTAAAGCTCTACCGCAGGATAGCTTTCGACACTGTTGTCACTTGATGGGGGTTACTTGATTCTTGATCTTACGCAGTCACTTGTATACTGTGTAACATGCCCATCAGGTGGGAGGTATAGTTTGTATAATTACACTCAGGTATTCTTTATCATTCTTTCTTTTTTCTCCCATAGTTACTTTAGCCATATTGGCCTTTAGTGGGAGATTGTTACCGTTAGTGTCCATGTGAAAGGCCAAATGGCCACCGGACACTTCTTTGTATATGTTCTTTAATAAAACATATAGTGGCCTGGTCAGTCACAGACTGTAAGTTCGACCGCATTTGTAAGACCTAAGAATTCTGTCTTCGTGCTCCCTGTGTACTGCGTTTTCTGCGTATTCTACAACCTCTGTGCGGAGTACTGTGCGTGGCGTCAGGAGCTCGGTTTTGTACTTCGAGCATATCGTCGTGGAACTCTCGAGAAGGAGAGTGCAGTGTGGTGCATCGCCATCGAAATACTTCAATAGAGACCTATGATAACAAAGAGAAAGCTAAGAAAATCATTGTGACCATAGAGAAAGGTGAAGAGCGATGTACGTACATAAGACATGATTTGATAGAGGACGAGGAGTAAGAGTTGATAGCCTCACTAAGAGAATACAGAGATGTGTTTGCTTGGAGTTATAAGGACTTAAAAGGAGTAGACATATGCTCACATATGATTCCCATGACCTCAGATGCCAAAGCCTCTAAGCAGAAGCCATACACATATAACGAAAATTATGCTGCCAAGATCAAGGAAGAGATAGATCGTTTGGTAGAAGCTGGATTTATCTATGAAATTGAGCACACTGAATGGGTGTCACCCATTGTAGTGGTGCCAAAAAAGAATGGGAAATTACGAGTTTGCATTAACTTGAAGAAAGTTAATGTAGCCACTATTAGAGATAGCTCTCCGCTTCCTATCAGTGAATATCTATTAGAAAGAGTGGCATGCAAGGAAGTCTACAACTTCCTTGATGAGTTTTCTAGCTACAATCAAGTGGCCATTTCCCCGGAAGATCAACATAAGATGGCTTTTGCTACAGAGTGGGGTATATTTGTTTTTTGGGTAATGCCATTTGGTCCTACCAATATACCAACTACCTTTTAGAGGCTGACGTGTCATGTGTTTAAAGAGTTCTTGTGTAAAAACTTGGAAGTTTATGTTGATGATCTTTCTGCTCATTCCAACATTTGAAAAACACATATACTTGAACTAAGAAAAATCTTTGACAAATGTAGAGAGTATCAAGTCTGATTGAGCGCTGAGAAGTGTGTTTTCATGGTCAAGCAACACAAAATTTTAGGCCACATAGTGTCAAAGAATGGCATATCCACGGATGAGGAGAAAGTTAGCGCTATTGCAGAACTACCTAGGCCAAGGAATTTCAAGGAAGTGCAAGCTTTCATGGGGCATTCTAGTAATTACCGAAGTTTCATACACATGTATGCCATAATTGCAAAGACTTTGTACTCTCTTCTAACTAACTTTGAGTGGAAGGATGAATGTGAAAACTCCTTTAACGAGCTTAAACGATGATTGTGTTCAATACCAATCTTGACTACACTAGATTGGAACAAGCCATTCCATCTTTGTGTGGACACATCTGATTATGCTATCAGGTGTGTACTAGCACAACCGACTGATGAAGGTAATATGGACGTTCCCATTGCATATACAAGTAGATAGTTGAATGAAATTGAACAAAACTATACCACTATTGAATGAGAAGGGCTAGGCATGGTATATGCGGTGAAAAAGTTTAGACATTATTTTGTCACAAATAAATTTAAACTTTTTACAGATCATCAAGCATTGCTATATCTAGTGAACAAGCCCTACAATACTGGCGAATGAGTAAGATGGTTCCTCTTACTAATGGAATATGTCTTTGAAGTTGTTGTTAGGAAAGATAGGACTCACCTTAGGGCATATCAGCTTTCTAGACTAACTTCAGGAGAGTCCACTCAAGGAGTGTCAGATGACCTTCTTGATGCTTACTTGTTCAATCTAGAAGTAGTGCCTGAGTGGGCCAAGAATATAGTGCCTATCCTCATGTTTGGACGTAAACATGTTGCATTGAGAGCCAAGGATAAAGAAGTAGTGAGGTCTTATAAGTATCACATAATGGCATGCAACATGTATAATCACACCGACAAAGGCATATTGGGTTGCTATGTGGATGATGATGAGCATGCAAAGTGGTTGCACATAGCACATGTAGGTGGTGTACAACAACATCACTTGAAACATCGAACCCTATAAACACTACAAAGATTAGGTGTGTATTGGCCAACAATGGAAGTAGACATTCATAAGCTATGCAAGGAATGCCTAGTCTATTGTATTAGACCTCCTATGGAGCACGCTACATTATATCAAGAGTCGAATACCATATTGGAGTGAACCATTTGTAAACCTATTAAGGACAAGATTATTCCCTTAAGAAGTGACATTGGCCGGACAAAGGAGCTTAGAGTAAGAAGCACTAGATTACACACTCATAGGTGATAATCTATACAAATGAGGAAAAGACGAATATCTTAGGTTGTGTGTCCATGAGAGTGAATATCTCAATATCTTGGAGATTGCTCACCAAGGTGTGGCAAGACGACATTTTGGACCAGATCAGTGATCAAAGCTATATTATTTGTAGGTCTTTGGTGGCCAACACTTCACATGGATGCACATACCTATGTGAAGCGATGTGATACTTGTCAGCGAACTCAGTACCCAATACGAAAAGATGAGATGCCTTTGAAACTTGTGATGGGTGGATGTGCATTCTCTAAGTGAGGAATATACTTTTTCAGTCCTATTAATCCCCCAGCTAAGACTCCACATGCTGAATATATCATTGTGGCAACCGATTATCTAGCTAAATGGGTGGAAGTGAAGGCAACAAGAAAGAATGATGCGCAGACTACAACCAAGTTCTTATTTGATCATGTATTTACAAGATATGGGCTGCCGATAGAATCGGTAAATGATCATGGTATGCACTTCTTGAATGAGGTCATTGAATACTTGTTACAAGAATTCATGGTGGTTCACAAGAAGTTCACGACTAACCAGAATGCATTTAGTCTGTGGATGATACAGACGATAGCCTTTACTTTCAGAACTGTACCCAACAAAAATACATTTTACTGCTTTATCATCCAATTTTCTGCGATGTTGTTCAGGCACTTATGCATATGCCAAACAACAAAAAACACGCAGATGTGCAACAGATAGCTTGCGATCATGCCAAGCCTCATATGGAGTGATAGATTGTAGCGATTTAGTGGGACACTTGTTAAGTACATATGCTGCAGACATGACAACCTCAAGCTAGAAACTATGTGGTAAAGCCTGACCCTTGACCATACACCTCGCCACCTCCATGAGTGACCTCTTCTTTCATTCAGCAACTCCATTATGTTGAGGTTTACACGACACTGTATACTGGTGTTTTATCCCACTTTCAGCCAGAAATGCATTAAATCAAAAGACATATACCCCCCCCCCCCTTGATCAGAACGGAGGGTGCCCATTGAACATGCTGACAGATTTTCAGCCAAAACCAAAACTTGTTTGAAGCACATGAACACTTCAGATTTTTCCTTCAATGGATATACCCATGCATGCCTGGAAAAATCATTGATGAAAGTCACCAAGTAAAGATAATTTTCAAAAGAAGGTGTCTGCATATGACCACAAACATCACTATGTACAAGCTTCAATTTCTAAGTAGCCCGAACTGAACCATCTTTTGGAAAGGAGGAACGCTGCATTTTGTCCAAAATACAGCCTTCACAAACATGTTTTCGCGGTGCCTCAAGTCTGGGCAAAGAGGACACCATTTCAGATTTCTATAGGCATAGCAAACTAGCAAAATTTTGATGACCAAAGCGTGCACGCCAAAGCTTTGCATCTGACATAGCCTGAGAATCATGTAGTGCACATGCCAAATCATTTATAGATCTTTCATAGTCTATGAGCTTATACAAGCCACGACATAGAATGCCACAAGCAATAATCACGTCACCATTTGACAGATCATGAATTGTACATCTGTCATCAACAAATTTCACAACCAAGCAAATCTTGGCTAATGCAAAAACTCATAATAGATTTTTCTTGATCCCTGGCACAAACAAAGCATCTGAAAAAGTGAAAGAACTACCATCAGCAGTAGTCAAAATGATCTTACCAACTTCCATAACAGGATAAGAGGAGTTGTTAGTGCATGTAATAGTATTCCCTATAGGGGCAGGCTTGAGTGAAGAGAAGAAACTGTGCTCCGAGGTAATATGTTTGGTCTCCCCACTATCAAAGTACCAAACATCTGAGTCTACTGCACACATGCACTACTCATGAGAAGATGGGTCAAAATTGCAAACAGTAGTAAACACCCATTCTTCTTCCTGCACAAGATTAGCAGACTCCGTTTTTGGTGTAGGGGCTTCTGCAACAACAATTCCAGCCTCTTTCTTCTTTGCCTCTTTAGCAACCAATTTTGGACAGTTCTTTATGATATGATCATTCCCTTTACAGTACTTGCAAAACAATTTCTGCTTTTTTTATTTTTTCTCATCTTTATCTTGGTTCTTCAAATGTGCAGCATTTGCAGATTTCTGTTTACTAGTAGAAGAGCTTCATTTTCCTTTGCCCTTCTGACTAGGTAGGAAAGCTTGATCTGCAACATGCATAATGGACGTGTTCTGCTTGGACTGATCTTCCTGCAACAGAATAGAGACTAACTCCTCAAATGACAAGGCATTTGGATTGCCTTTCATCATCAACCGAAGAGTAGAAGCAAAACTCTGATATGAATCAGGAAGACCGTTCAAAACGGTCTGCGCAAGTGAGCTATCTGGTATAACCTCATCAGCAGAAATCAATTGTTCCTTCAAGTCTTTGATCTTTGTTAGAAAACTGTCGATGGAATCACCTTCATTCATGTGCTCTCTCCAACTGCTTTTGGAGGTAAGCAACACGAGCCTCATTCCTAGCTTGGTACAATGTGGTAAGTGTATCCCAAGCATCCTTAGCTATTTTGCAAGACCGAATGTGAGGAATAATGACACGTTTGACAGACAAAGCTATTAATGCATGTGATTGAGCATCTCTTCCATCCCAACAAATTTGTTCTGAAGT
This sequence comes from Ceratopteris richardii, assembly GCA_020310875.1. Lineage (NCBI taxonomy): Eukaryota > Viridiplantae > Streptophyta > Polypodiopsida > Polypodiales > Pteridaceae > Ceratopteris > Ceratopteris richardii. The sequence continues at coordinate 100,603,057 of CM035415.1, forward strand.
AGATGCAGCAGAAACCGCAGCACGAATAGGAATATGCAGAATATCATCATCTTCGACACCTTCTCCATCAGCTTCAGTACCTGCAGTTGTAACAATTGCAAGTGTGATAGGACGTTTTTCAACACCTTGCACAATGTTCCACAGTCCTTTTGCAAATAATACATGTTGCATCATATAAGCCCACAACGGGTAGTTGGTACTATCCAACTTATCCTCAACAGCTACCATACGAAATACATCACTGCTTTCTGCCATGGTCGGTGACTAAAATACCTTGATGCAAAAAATTGACTGTATCTCAAAAAGTTGAACGGAACTACCCAAACGAGTTCTGCTAAACCTGTAGCCGGAGGAATAGATGCAACCTGTACATATACTTCAATCATATGGCTAAAAGGCTGAATTAGAGTTTCTAAATGAAGATTTATAAAACCCTAATATCAAAATTAGTGTTTTCCAATTAGGATATATATATATATATATATATATATATATATATATATATATATATATATATATGTGTGTGTGTGTGTGTGTGTGTGTGTGTGTGTGTGTGTGTGTATACATACATACATACACACACACACACATATATATATATATATATATATATATATATATATATATATACATACATATATATATATATATACATACATATATATATATATATACATATATATATATATATATATACATATATATATATATATATATACATATATATATATATATATATATATATATATATATCTGTGTGTGCATGTGTGTATGTGCGTATGCATGTGTTGTGTGTGTGCGTGTGTATGCATTTGTATGTGTATATATGTATGTAAATATGATTATGTGAGTCTATATGTGTGTACATATGATTATGTATGTGTATGTGTATGTGTATGTGTATGTGAGTATATGTATGTCTATATATGTATTCATTATATGTGTGTAACTGCATGCATGTGTATGCATGTGTGTAAATATGCATGTATGTGTGTATGTATAAATATGCTTGTATGTGTGTATAAATATGGATGTATGATGTATATATGTGTATATGCATGTATTTGTACCTCTAGTCACTCATTTCTCTCTCTCTCTCATATACATACATACATACATACATAAACACACATACTCATATCCACATATATATATATACATAAAAGCAATGTGTATCGTGCACTATCACGCCGATGGGCCATAAGTGTTGCCATATGTGTATATGCATGTATTTGTGCCTCTAGTCACTCATTTCTCTCTCTCTCACATATACATACATACATACATACATAAACACACATACTCATATCCACATATATATATATATATATATATATATACATAAAAGCAATGTGTATCGTGCACTATCACGCCGATGGGCCATAAGTGTTGCCATATGTGTATATGCATGTATTTGTACCTCTAGTCACTCATTTCTCTCTCTCACACATATACATACATACATACATACATAAACACACATACTCATATCCATATATATATATATATATATATATATATATATATATATATATATATATATATATATATATATATATATATATATATATATATATATATATACATAAAAGCAATGTGTATCGTGCACTATCACGCCGATGGGCCATAAGTGTTGGCATCTCTTTTAGACACCACTTATGTGACCATCCTGTCCCAAGCTCTGTCTCAAGTGAATTAAGTACGTATTTCTTATCCGTCTCATCATGCTCACTTATACAAAAATAAAAAAAATTCATGTAAATAAAACATAAGATAGTTATTTTAATATATATGTAAAACTTATACTTACTTCCACTGCAAATGGACAAGGCGCAAGTAAGAGTTGTATAGTGCTCGCATTCTTCTCTTGAACTCCAATCCATTCCCTATATACACTATATATTCCCCTCTAGCTCTATATCGCACTCCAACCCTAAGGTGCCTATGGATGTCCTCATAGGCACTTGTGCTCTGCTCTCATGATTTGGAGGTGGTATAGGTGTCCTAAAACTAGATAGATAAAAATGTGTTATAATACTATTAAAAATATTTTGTGAAAAAGAAACATACCTATGAGAAAATAGTTGTCTTGTTCCATGTGGAGCTGCAGAAGAGCCCTCCCTTGATCGTTGGATAAGCATCTGGATCGTAAAATCCAGCTCATCATCAAGCATCTCTGGGTACTCATGCATGATGATCCCTAAAGTATTAGACGGAACTCTTGCTCTCATAAGACTTTTTATGAGTGAGTTTCGCCTCTCTGTGTCTACTATGACCCATAATACCTATACATATAAAACAAAATGGGTTAGAAATCAATATATGTATGTGTACTTATGTATGCATGTATGTGTATGTAGGTGTATATATGAGTGTGTGTGTGTATGCATGTATGTATGCATATGCATGTGCATTATGTATGCAAATGTATGCATGTGTACGTGTGTGTGTATGTATGCATATGCATTATGTATGCATATGTATACATGTATGTGTATGTGTATGTGTATGGATATATTTGTGTGTATGTCTCTGTGTTTCTATGCATGTGTGTGTCCATGTGTGTATGTGTGTGTCTATGTGTGCATATACGTGTGTATCTACATATATGTGTCTCTATATGCATGTGTTTGTGTGTGTAAATGTGTGGATGTGTGTGTGTGTGTGTGTGTGTGTGTGAAAGTGTGTGTGAGAAAAAGTGTGTGTGTGAAAGTGTGTGAGAAAGTGTGTGTGTGAAAGTGTGTGTGTGTGTGAAAGTGTGTGTGTGTGTGTGAAAGTGTGTGTGTGTATTTTTGTGTGTTTATGCATGTGTCTGTATATGTGTGCATATGTGTGCATGTGTGTGCGTATGTGTAAATTTGTGTCTATATGTGTGTGTGTCTGTGTGTGTAAGCATGTATGTATGCATATGCACGTGCACTATGTATGCATATGCATGCGTGTGTGTGCATGTAGGTATGTATGCATGTGTGTTTGTCTATCTCTCTATGTGCGTGTATGCATGTGCGTGTATGTGTCTCTCTACGTGTATGCATATATGTGCGTGCGTGCGTGCGTGCGTGCGTGCGTGAATATATGTATGCATGTATGCATATTATGTATGCATATGCATTATGTATGCATATGTATGTGTGTGTGTGTGTGTGTGTGTGTGTCTGTGTATGCATATGCATTATGAATATATGTATTCATGTATGTGTATGTGTCTCTCTCTAGATGTGTGCACATGTGTCTGTGTGTGTAGGTGTGTGTCTGTGTGTAGGTGTGTATATACGTGTATCTATGTGTCTGTATGCATGTGTATGTGTGTGTGTGTGTGTGTGTGTGTGTGTTCGTGTCTGTGTGTGTGTATTCGTGTCTATGTTTTTGTGTAAATGTGTGTGTATGTTAAATGAACAAAATGATACCTGTGTCTGTGTGTAGTCCCAAGCCGTTGTCCTAGTGGTTGGGCCTCTCACCTCATGCAAGGGCGAGGGTTCAACCCCTATTTGCAACACTTGTGAGGGACATGTAAACCTTGGAATGATGTATCATATGGCTATTGTGCCATCGTGTATTCTGCCCTACAGTAGTTGTGACTGCCGTTCAACCCAGCTATGTAAACCCCTGTTCTTGTGGGATAAGGGGGGTCCCATGGGTACTATGCCCTTCTTTGTACAGTTGCAATTTCAAAGTTAAAGCCCGGGGAGTAGGGCTCGGCCGAAGCTCCATTTAAAAAAAAAAATGACGCTTGTTTGCTACTTTTGAGTCTTGGATGCGCATTTGCATACTTGTTCACCCAGTGCGGTGCTTCTCGAACATCAGCTCCAATATCAAATATCAGTGCGCTCATTCTCCTTGTGTCTGCAGTTCCGATATCAAATATGATTTGAATCATTAGATGGTAATAAAATTACTTCCCGAACATTTTCTGAAACAGCACGATGCTCATTTAAGGTGTTTAAAATTATCACAGAAGCTCCGAATATGAGTTCCAATCCAATCACAGTATCGGTCTCATCCATCTCACCATGGCTGCTTTACATTCGTATAAAACAACTAATTACTCTAGGGATAAGCGAGCGTTTGTAAGGAAAAAACTATGTAGCATAAGATAACATCATACTAAATAGCGAAATTAAGTAATTAAGACCAACAACAATCTAAAAGGAACATAATAAGATCATCACATATGGACACCTATAATACACACCTCTCAACAGACTCAGAAACATTTGAACATTCCTAATTAACAGGTACCCACACACAAAGGTAATCGTATATGGACTAGTGAGAATGTTCAAAGAGCATTCTACATATTACAAGATCAAATTTCGCTCCCCTGGGTAAGGTTTAATCAGATGACGAGCAGCCGCTAGCATTCAAGGTTCTCAGGTTAAAAACAAAACATGATATAACCAAATAGAGTGGTCTGCATCATCTGACAGCCTGTCTCAATTAGATTTACCAGTCAAAATACAACGATAATTAGATCTACCAGTCCAAAGATGAACTTTGTCTCTCTAGCAGTTTTCACATCATCATTAGGTGCATGGTCTAAATGTTATTCATCAAACGAGGCGGGCTTTCAAAATTATCCATCGTTTCCTTCGTCTTCAACAGCACCATCTAATGTTGTGAGCCCATTTTCCAAGCTCACTGATCGATCTTCACTTGTAAGCATTTGGGCCTGGTATACGCTCATCTTATTTTGCCTGTCCTCCAGGCTCCATGTCAAATTATCGTGTTCACCCGAGTTGTCCAGATTGATTGCACCACGATACGAAGGGTCTTTGGAAGAGGCATTCAGCTCTGAAAGTTGGCATACATCCATTTGCTGAATGCTAGCATTTTCTGTAATGGTAGGAGGCTGTCCTCTTCCATCCTCGGATGAGCACCCGTGCTCATGGCCATTTACATGACATAGTTGCAAATCACTAACATTCTGGACCTCTTGCATATACACTCCTCTTTGCCCCATATCTGGTTTTCCAGCGACATCCTCTACCAGCTTCTCACTTGACCATTGCTGTTCTTCATGGTGTTCAGAGGTTTGATGTGGCGGTGAGGACTCACATCTGCCAAACTGTGGTTGATCGTCGGTCTGTAGACCGACAGCTTGCTGCCATGTCAAGTTTGACAAAATATTTGAATCTAAGAGCTCATTAAGCTTCATTTTCAGAAGCGCAGGATGTATATTACTAGGAAAATTGCTCGCTTCAGGAAGTTGATCTTCCTCTTTCATTTTCAAGGAGATACTTGGGATCAATTGAAATGAGCCATCTGCTGAAAGTGGAAGTACTGTGCTTGCACCAATAAAGAAGTTGCTGTTTGTAGGTTCAGTGGTGCCATCCATGGGCATGTTAGCCTTTTGCTCATCGATGTACGCTGGCAACCCTAACAGAGAAATTTGATTCACTAATCCCTCCTGAAACCTCTGTGAGTTGGTATCCATTACGCTAGAATACGAGGAGGATGGATTGTGCTCCACATTATAAGGGTTAAGATTAGACATGAGCTGGTGATAGGGGCCAGCCTGAGAAGACATAATCAACTCGTGATTAAGCTGGGCCGAGTTTAAAACATCAAGGTCTCTAATAGCACCGTCTCCTGGAGAAAGCAAGAAAATAATTAACTATATTCCTCACAAAATTAAGAATAAGTTGCTCTAACAAAATTTAGAATAAGTTGGCATTAAACAATATGGAACTATAAACAGAGAAAGTATGAACATAACAGCAGTTGACGACAAGAATGGCTACGGAAAGCTAGCATTGAACAATATGAGATATAAAAGTCCAGATATAACATGTTTCTTTATAACATGTTTCTTTATAGAGCAGGAAAAGACTAATAAACTGCTTTCTTGTAACGAAAATCACACTTACTATTCCTGAAGGGCAGCAGCAAAATCACATTGTACTATGACGAAACATTTATAAATTTGGTCTGCCCTCTGTTTATTGAATGTGTAACACAATGCTCCTATAATAGATTCTCATTTCCTACTCTTTAACAAACTATATTTTATATATCACCTCTCAAGTTTTTAAACTCTTAAATCAATGCGCCTTTTGTGTTCTTTTCGAGTGGCAGTACTGGTAGCGACAAACATGTTGTGCCAGGTTTTTCCATCGACTTGTCTCACAAGGCATTTGATCATCTCTCCCTTAATGCCGCGTATCACAATAGTTTCGAATCCATACATAAATGTCCAGCACCGCTAGTTTGAGTGGCTGAGACATTTGCCTCCCTCCGGGAGAGCATGGCTTCAAGCTCTGTGGGTTGCATAGATAGGCAATATTCCCTCTTCTGCATGAAGTGGTGGTGAGAAAAGCAATACCTAGCGGGCCTTTTTGAGCTCTGTTCACTCTTGATAGCTGCTAAGGGTCAATCGCTTCTTGTGTGGGATTCCGAGTCCTATGATGCTATGCCCTTCACTGGTCTACTTTCTAATTAATTCAAGCTATCAGAAAGAGTATAAGATGGCACGATTTAACTTTTTTTTTTTTAATCTATATGTTCATGCTTTGATAATGTTCATGCTGAAAGTCTGGAATCCGAGAAACTGCGAACTAAACAAACACAATACCTGCAGTGGTGTTTTCATCACCACAAAGTGGCCCTCCTGGATGTCGCTCCATTGCCTTTCCAAATCCCTGCAATATTTCCTGATGGTGCTGAGAAACGTAAGAGATCCTCTCATAAACCTGTCTAACACGGTCAAGCACAACCTCAGCAAGTTGCTTCAGTTGATCAATGTTATAAGCATCGAGTCTTTGGTCCCAGAGCATATACGCACGGTCAGTCTCCATCTTCCGATTCTGCTCCATCTTACTCTTGAGCTCGACTTTCAGTTTCTTAATTTGTTGTTCCAGAAGGCTCGTGTTGTCAAGTTTCTTCTTATCTTGCTCCTCTTTACTAAGACTACGGTATTTATTAATGACGTGGGCTACCCCTGGTAGACCCCAGCTATAAGGCGTACTCGATGGCTTCCCAACCTGCGGACCAAAGCAAATCATGCAGACCTCAACACCACACAAAATGGCCAGTTCCTCAACCTTCTTCTTGAGGCCCTTCTTCCGCTTTGTAAAAGTGACATGCCGTGATGCATCGCTTTTTATCCATGTTATCGGAATCTTGGCCCTGCCAGTTTCTGCAAGCTCAAGGAAGATTAGAAGTCTGAACTTGAGATTCAAATTGGACGTGCATGATACGGCAACAGCGTAAACCTTTTTTAGAAATGCAAACATCAATGTAGTCATGTACGATGTTATCAGACAAAATACACAACAAAGTAACGACCGTATATCTGCATATATTTCATATGCATGCGTGATCGCGAATCAGTAATGGAGATAAGCATGTACGTTGATGCGAATGCACTAGAAACGCCGGATGACAAGATCACAAAACATCAAGACACGATCACAAAACATCAACAGAAAATTCACACAAAGTGAATAAGTTGATGACGCAGTAGCGAGCAGGAACAATAACAAGAAAACATAATAGAAGATCCAGAATGTGTTCGACCCGCACGCGCCTCACAAGCGAAAGGTAATGAAGAGGATCCTTGCACAAAAACCATGGATCTCTTCTACCACAGGTTACTTCCCAGCTGTTAATTCTAAGCATCCCGGACAAACATGGATCTCTTCTACCATAGGTTATTTCTCAGGTGTTAATTCTAGGAGTCCCCAAACGAAAAAAAAGAAATAAAACTTGTACGACATGCAAGGCCCACTTAATTCTTCCTTCGAGTGACAAACAAAGTAAATACAATTTGCGATGAGAAAACCTTAGCGACTGTTTCTGTAAGTAAACGTGACCGCTTGCGGCTTGTTCAGGATCAGACATTGCTGTATACGATTCATTTATCTATGACCTAGCGCGAACGTGCAGATATATAAAATATATAAGAACCTGTAAAAAAACTATCATATTGCTTAATATATAAGAACTCCATTTTACCTGATGTCGCGCTTTCATATTGCTTAAAATATAACAACTCCATTTTATTCGACAACCGTTCCCTGAAGCCTTGTGTTTAAAGCACCCCTCCCGAGGTCACGACTTATCAACGTAAGCTTCCAGGACTTCCGTGGTAATCAGCGAAGTCCGAGAACCCTCAGTAATTATGTATGACCTAGAGGTCGCAAACAGGCTTTCAACGTGATCCAGGAAGTACTGAAATGTCTGTATAACAGCCTAGAGGAGACAGAGGCATAACCACAAGCTACTACTCTAGACCTCAGTTCTGTTACTACAATGACCTTAAATATTGACTACGGCCATGAACAGTCGTACTCCAAAATCCCTGCTGCATCCTCCATGATCTCTAACATATAAGAAGAAGGCTCTAACACATCCTCCATGATCTCTAAAATATAAGAAGAAGGCTCTAACACAGTTTGCATAATCCGAGGAATCAGGGAAGCATCACTCCCACTCACGCCTTGGAATTATCAAAGGGCCTATCCAGCGCCCTTTATTCATCGTAAATCCTTCGTCGGGTCATGCACGCAATATACATTTTTATATCCTGCCCCATGGCGAGATACATGCACCGCTCATACGTTGCACTGCCCAACTTCAACATCGTCATCGTCTATCTCGATCGCGCAGCACCCACGGAAAGAAAACGAGATCATGAAGCTACTTACTCTTGATCAGCACCATCACGAACTCCCGCAGCGGTACCTGAAGGTGGAATAACTGAGAGTGGTAAGCTGAGGCTATTGTTTTGTGCACGCCGGAATGACTTTTGCCGCTTCGGGCAGGACTCTGTGGTAAAAAAATGTTCCTTTTAGAAAAACCAGAATGTTCCTAATTTGGAAATTCTCTAAAGCCCTTGATTATAGCTTCGAGAAACTAGAATTTGCGCACATCGTAATGAGACTGATTGTAATGAAACATTGCGTCTACCTAAAGATTCGAACCCACAGATTTGTAAGAGATTATAATATAAAATCCGATTGCATGAGATGGATCAACATTTATACTGCTTTTCAATTCTGTTGTGCAGTTGGTTGAGCATTGGCCTTTTGAGGCAGAGGTAGTTGGTTGAGCATTGGCCTCTTGGGGCGGAGGTCCAGGGTTCAAGTCCAAGGCTGTGCATGTATGGCTTTGGCTAGTTAAACTAGTTGTAATGTCGTAATCATGTCTAACCCTTGCTTTGTGGGATGCGAGGGGTCCTGCAAGTACTACGCTCATTCACTTGTACAGTTGCACTTTCAAAGTTAAAGCTCGAGGGAGTAGGCTTCGGCTGAACCTCCATTTTAAAAAAAAAAACATTTGTACTCCTCGATAAAGAATGATTATTATTATATAATCTTGATCGCAAATTGTGTTGAGAATAAAAACTAGCAAATCTCCCTTGATGTTTCTAAAACAAAAGCTCTTTAATAAAGAAAATTCGATCATTGAGATCTACTCTTCCGGTTTGAGATAATAATCCAAGGAATTTGTTAAGGAATAGAACTAAGTCCCATGATAAAAATGATTATTAACCTCTCTAGAACCACAATGGATACTCTTTCGATGTAATCCAAGCGATACCTTTTGATGTAAATCAAATCCACCTCAATCAAAGTTTAATTTTGATGTTCCAACATTAGCAACTATCAAATACAAGTATTCTTCTTGTGATTGGCGAAATGGATCCATTAAGATGGATTCTAGGTCTTTATCATTCTCTTGTTCACATGTGTCTCTACTAGGTTTGCATTCTTCAACTATGGGTTCGCGCATGAGTACTGAGATGCCATAGCCATCCTCATCTCAATGAGGAGTCCATTGTTATTCATTCACAACTATGTCCATCATGGCTACAATTTCAGCTCAACCATGAGGTTCAAACTCTTCATCTAGAAATATGATAGGTGCATAGGTTGGGTCTTGAATTGATCTACTATTCTTTGATGAACCTATGTCTCTAGCTTTTAATTTTTTACCTTCTTCTTCTGCGAGCTTACACATCCACAAGTGGGTATCCACATGCATCCATGAAGGATTTGAACTTATGAAGTGCACTCACTCCATGTCCTCTTGAGTTTTGTGGAGGGGATTCCGTTGTAGTTGTGGAACATCAACCCATTGTCTCATAAAGGGTCTACCCAAAATCATTTCATAAACACGATTCTTTTGAAACTCCTATATCACAAAGGTATGTCTAAAATCTTCACCATAAGTGGTGAGAGTGATCCCTTCTAACAATCCTATGGATTTTCTATGTGGTCAACAAAAACTTATTTCTAAGAGTGGTAGGTACCTCCTCCAGATCATGGTCTTGTGAATCTTGAACTTGTAACTCTAAGAGAACATTCTTGAAGTTGGTCGTTCTATAAGTGTGACTAGAAACAACATACATAGTTCCATGTTTTTCTATATGTGAACCATTCTCAAACTTAACTACTAAATTATCAAAGACATAGGGTGCTCTCGGTTTCTTAATTCTACCACGTCTTCTAAGATTGTCTTCTCATGATAGATGGTGTCTATAGGGGTTGATCAATCACAACAAACGGGTGGTCTTTTGCAGTAAAGCCCATCAATCATGATGAGATCTGTCATCTTTCACGTTGTCAAATTCATTAAAATCTCCATGGTCTACCATTGGTCTATGTGCATTTGGTCAAGGATCCTAGTTGAGTCTAGGACCAGAGCTCAGGGGAGCCAAGGATCTAGCATGAGTCTTCTAGGTTATTAATTCCATCTTCCCAGAGTGGTCATATGAGGAGTGATTGGACCTTAGAGAAGACTCAAGTAGGATGATGGATTAATATATTAATTGATAAGAGTGTACTAAGTAATTTTCTGACATGAAAAGAGATTAAAATGATTAAATAATATGCACTAAGAATCAAATCATTCTCAAAACGATTAGTTCATTAAATTAATAATATAGTTTTTTTATTGTGTGATTTGACATTAGTGGAAGCAATGCATGATTTGATTTTGCCAAAAATGTTGGAGATAGATGTCTACGGAAGCACGCGAGCAGCACAAGGAAGAAGAAGAAGCTTGGAGCACAAACACACAATACTGAATGTATTACTAGAGAATGTACAAAGATAAGTAGCCCATTAGGGCAATAGGCGTATATACAAGCTTGGGGGAAAAAAACCTCCTAAAGAGGGAAAAAAGTGCCCCAACAGTCCTAGTGTGTTCACACACATCACTACCTAAATATATCAACAAATCCCCCCTGGGAGTGATGCGGTGAACAAGGAGTTGGCACTCATGTATAAGGAAGTGCCAAGCTATGTGGAGATCACTCCACAAAAGGAAGTAAGCCCAAAGCTTTGCGGAAAGCTTCAAACTTCTCCCTAGGCAGAGCCTTCGTGAAAAGGTCTACAATGTTCTCCTAAGTGGGCACATATGCCAAGCTGATCTCCCCAGCAGAACCTCTCCCTGACATAGTGATAATGCACCTCAATGTGCTAAGTGTGAGCATGGAACATAGGGTTCCTCGCAACTGCCAATGCGCTCTGACTCTCAGTGAAAATGGTGGTCGCAGAAGACTAGCTAACACTCAAATCAGCCATAAGGCATCTGAGCCACACACACTCAACAATCGCTGTGAAAGCTACCCTATACTCAGCTTCATAACTGGAAGTGGCCACAGTAGGCTACTTCTTGCTCAACCAAGATATACATGAGCTACCAAGCATGAAGCAAAAACCACTAGTGGACGCACGAGTGTCATAACAACCATCCTAATCTGAGTCAGAAAAAACATGCAAATCTGGCGGTAGTGATCCCCCCTTGGGATAAAACAACCCAAGTAGCCGAGTACCACTTAAGTAGCGAAAGATGCGCTTAACCACCTTCCAATGCATGACTCCTGGGCAATGCATAAACCTGCTCATCTGTGAGACAACAAACTGAATATTTGGCTGAGTAATGCATAAGTAAATCAAGCATCCAATAGCGTGCTGATAGAGAACAGCATCAAATGCATCTCCAGCATCATGAAAACTCAATCGTAAACTTGTCTCCATAGGAGTGGCAATAGGCTTACAGTCTTCAAGGCCAAAACGCTGCAATAATGTGTCAATATATTTCGTTTGACACAAAACCATTTCACCATCAACTTGCATAAACTGAATGCCCAAATAGTGATGCAAATGCCCCAAATCAGACATCTCAAACGAGGCATGCAAATCAGCCTTGAAATCAGCAATATGCTTCTCAATAGGACCAGTGAGCAGCATGTCATCAACATAGACAACAATGATCAGAAGCACATCATTAGCACGCTTAACATATAAGGTGCTTTCAGTTGGACTGTTCTCAAAACCATGTGCAACCAGATAGGCATGTATCTATTCATACCAAGCACGTGGTGCTTGCTTTAAACCGTATAATGCCTTCTTTAACATGCACACCTGGTTTTCATGCCCTTTCTGCACAAAGCCACGGGGCTGAAAAACATACACTTCTTCATGCAAGTCACCATTCAGAAATGTTGTTTAATGTCCAACTGATGTACATTACAACCATGATGGGCTGCAAGTGCACAAATGCTCCGAACAGTAGTCATACGACATGTAGGTGCAAAGGTCTCATCAAAATCAATGCCTGTTTCCTGCGCATAACCCTTTGCAACAAGCCTAGCCTTATACCTGTCAACTGTACCATCAGGTTTATGCTTCAGCTTGTATACCCACTTAGTGCCAATGGCCTTCTTGGCAGGAGGCAAGTCACATAAAGACCATGTACCATTCTTCATTATAGCATCATATTCAGATTGCATAATAGCCATCCAATTTTCTGAATTCTGTGCTTCATCAAAAGAAACAGGCTCATTCTCATCACAGAGACTAGAAGCAGCCATAGCATAGCAATCTCATGCAAAGGAGGCATTATGAGAGCCTGAACGAGTACGATATGACAAAGGTGCATCTAATTTGCTGTCATGCAAAGTCTGCACCAGCCATTTTGGCATAGTTCTTGTCTGGTCAATATCAGCTCTCTCATCAACAAGTGCATCAGAAATGGAATGATTTGCATCATCATATGAAACCTGCAAAGGCTGAGAAGTTGCCTCATTAGGACCAACACTAGAATGTCCACCTGTAAAAAGAGGCATCAAAGTATCATACATGTCTTTGGAGCTAACATATGTCTCCTTAGTACATGAAAGCAATGGCTGAATAGCATCTTCCACAAATACAACATCACGGCTAACCAGAATGTGTTTAGTCTGTGGATGATATAGACGATAGCCTTTACTTTCAGAACTGTACCCAACAAAAATACATTTTACTGCGTTATCATCCAATTTTATGCGATGTTGTTAAAGCACTAGTGCATATGCCAAATGACCAAAAACACGCAGATGAGCAATAGATGGCTTGCGGTCATGCCAAGCCCCATATGGAGTGATAGACTACAGTGCTGTAGTGGGACACCTATTCAATACATATGTTGCACACATGATAGCCTCAAGCCAAGAAACTATGTGGTAAAGCCTGACTCTTGACCATGCACCTCGCCATCTCCATGAGTGACCTGTTCTTTCATTCAACTCCATTTTGTTGAGGTGTATACGGCAATGTACACTAGTGTTTTATCCCACGTTCAGCCAGAAATGCATTAAAATCAGAAGACATATATTCCCCCCCTCGATCAGAACGGAGGGTGCCCATTTTTACATTCTGACAGTTTTTTAGCCAAAACCAAAAACTGTTTAAAGCACATGAACACTTAGGACTTTGCTTTGAGTGGATATACCCATGCATGCCTGAAAAAATCATCAATGAAAGTCACGAAGTAAAGATAATTTCCAAAAGAAGGTGTCTGCATAGGACCACAGACATCACTATGTACAAGCTGCAATTTCTGAGTAGCCCGAACTGAACCATCTTTTGGAAAGGATGAACGCTGCATTTTGCCCAAAATACAGCCTTCACAAACATGTTTTCTAAGTGCCTCAAGTTTGGGCAACGAGGATACCATTTCAGATTTCTGCAAGCATAGCAAACTAGCAAAATTCAGATGACCAAAGCGTGCATGCCAAAGCTTTGCATCTGACATAGCCTGAGAATCAGTTACTGCACATGCCAAATCATTTACAGATCTTTCATAGTCTATGAGCTTATACAGCCCACGACATAAGATGCAGAAGCAATAATCACATCGCCATTTGACAGATCATGAACTGTACACCTGTCATCAACAAATTTCATAACCAAGCCAATCTTGGCTAATGCAGTAACTGATAACAAGTTCTTTTTTATCCCTGGCCCAAATAAAGCATCTGACAAAGTGAAAGAACTACCATCAGCAGTAGTCAAAATGATCTTAGCAACTCCCATAACAGGATAAGAGGAGTTGTTGGCGCATGTAACAGTGTTCCCTGTAGGGGCAGGCTTGAGTGAAGAGAAGAAACTACGCTGCGAGGTAATATGTTTGGTCGCCCCACTGTCAAAATACCAAACATCTGAGTCTACTACAGACATGCACTGCTCATGAGAAGATGGGTCAAAACTGCAGACAGTATTAAAAGCCCATTCTTCTTCCTACACAAGATTTGCAGACTCTCTTTTTGGTGTAGAGGCCTCTGCAACAACCATTCCAGCCTCTTTCTTCTTTGCCTCTTTAGCAGCCAGTTTTGGATAGTTCTTTATGATATGATCATTCCCTTTACAGTACTTACAAAACAATTTCTGCTTTTCTGATTTCTTCTCATCTTTATCTTCCTTCTTCGAATATGCAGAATCAGCAGATTTCTGCTTACTAATTGAAGAGATCCATTTTCCTTTGCCCTTCTGACTAGCCAGGAAAGCTTGATCTGCAACTCGCATAATGGACCTGTTTTGCTTGGACTGATCTTCCTGCAACAGAACAGAGACTAACTCCTCAAATGATAAGGAATTTGTATTGCCTTTCATCATCAACCGAAGAGTAGAAGCAAAACTCTGATATGAATCAGGAAGACCATTTAGAACGTTCTATACAAGTGAGCTATCTGGTATAACCTCATCAACAAAAATCAACTGTTCCTTCAAGTCTTTGATCTTTGTTAGGAAACTGTCCATAGAATCACCTTCCCTCATGTGCTCACTCTCCAACTATTTTCGGAGGTAAGCAACACAATCCTCATTCCTAGCTTGCTACAATGTGGTAAGTGTATCCCAAGCATCCTTAGTTGTTCTCCAAGAGCGAATGTGAGGAATAATGGCACGTTTGACAGACAAGGCTATCAAAGCATGTGCTTGGGCATCTTTGCCATCCGAGCGAATCTGCTTTGCAGTAGGTGCAGTAGAAACAGTAGCACGAACAGGAATTTGCGGAATATCATCTTCGACACCATCTTCATCAGCTCCAGCACCTGTATTTGCAGTACCTGTAGTCAGAGGTGTAAGAGGACGTCTTTCAACACCTTGCACAATGTTCCACAATCCTTGTGCAACCAATACATGTCGCATCATATAAGCCCATGGTGGGTAGTTGGTACCATCCAACTTATCCTCAACATCCAACATACGGAATACATCACTGCTTTCAACCATGGCCGGTGACTAAAATACCTTGATGCAGAGAATTGACTGTATCTCAAAAAGTTGAACAGAACTGCCTAGACGAATTCCACTAGACCTGTAGCAGACTTCAAGATGCTTATACTGGCGAACAGAAACTCGTATATACCTTTGGCACAAAAAGACAAAATAGCCTACATAAGCACTGCGATAGTGCATTCGGAGGCCGAAACGAGCTCAGATCGCGATTTCGGCACCACACAGCAAAGCTGTTTTGATCTCTGAAACACCCTGAGTATGCTCACCAAATTTCGTGCGAATCTGAGATTGCAAATAGAGGAGTGTCGACGGCGCCTTAGATGAAGCGACGACCTGCTCTGATACCAATTGTTGGAGATAGATGTCTACGGAAGCACGTGAACATCACAAGGAAGAAGAAGAAGCTTGGAGCACAAACACACAATACTGAATGTATTACTAGAGAATGTACAAAGATAAGTAGCCCATTAGGGCAATAGGTGTGTATACAAACCGGGGAAAAAAACCTCCAAAAGAGGGAAAAAAGTGCCCCGACAGTCCTAGTGTGTTCACACACATCACTACCTAAATATATCAACAAAAACCACCTTTTCATTCATGATTTACTGCAAAGGATTGCATTTCCTACTATTGAATTCATATATCCATACATACCATTCCATAATATTGGTTTAATTAGAGGCAAAAAGTAGCTCAAATGCATAAGAAGAATCATTAAAGTACATTGAACTTATTTTTTAAAAAATGGGATGGTATTGTTGCATGTTGTTGTACCCATAACTTCATAAAAGAAATGCCGTTTTGTATGTGATTCACTAAAGCTTTGATGGAGTAATTTTTTTTGGGTATTTAATCGCTCACATTCTTGCACATTTGAATCTAATGGTTCTAGCTTTACAACCGAAGAGACAATATTATGGATTAAAAAATTATACTAGATCTTCTTCATTCCACCCTTCCCCTAATTCGTAACTAACGGAATCTGTGACCTATAGTCACATAATTTTTTATCAATCTCAATGACTAATTGTTGTTCTCTAACTTCCTCAAGGGCCTCACAAGTATACAAAAAATATCCAGTTGCATCACACCAAACACATCTTTTTCCTCAAGTGTTTCTACTTTCGTTTTGCACCATATTCCTTTTAAATATTGGGTACATAGGAGGAGGCATTTGTTGCATCGTGATAGAGTAGGAGTTGCCTGCATTATATTAGGTTTACCTACTTTAGGTCCTTGAACTCCCAATGTATAAACCTTATATGAAGATTTGCAATATCTTTTGAAAGAGATGCCTGCATCATCATGACATTTTCGATTTGCTTGCTTAGTATCTCAAGTTGCAACTCGATTGGAGTCCTAGATGTGGATCCTAAATTGGCATATGTAGCCACATTGGGCTCCCTAATCTAAGAATCTCTGACCTAAGATGGTGGAGGCTGGTTGTACAAAAGTGATTGGCATTGCTTCATATGAGAAACTACTTCCACTAGTCCCATCATAGTTTTCCAATTGTGAGTCAACCCATATCTCTTGCGTGGCTCTTCTAAGTGTTGGTCAACTTTTGCTCTATCATTAGGATTTAGAATTTTTAGAAAGTTGATCTACGTTTTGGTTTAAAGATATCCTATTAGCGTCTAGTATATAAGCGTACCTTCTCATAAACTCATTATGCAAGTGTTTATAGACACATTAGGCTTCCGAGAGTTTACCCATCTTAAAAACCCATCCCTATTGTGTTGTCTAAAATCTTCTAGGTAGAATGCTTTGCACATCCCTTTCCTAAACGTCTAGATCTTGTGCAAAATAGATCGAGATATTACTTTTTTAAAATATGAGATCAAAAAAAAATTCCTGTAGGAGTCCATGGATATGGGCTTTTTCTTTGAAAGCATCCATATGTTCAATTACAATTAATACCATGAATTTTCCCTTATCTTTTAGGATAGATTGCACTATACTCACCCCCCGCTTTTCAACTATAATATTTTTGAAGAGATCATCTATTTCTTGTTTAGAATTAACTTTCATATGCCTTACAATCTCTAGGATGAAGGTTCAAGGCTCCTTTAAAGTTGTAACTATAGTTGAGATAAAAAATCACAATGTTGTTAACCAAGTGGTTCGTTTTTAGTTCCAATTTCTGTTCTTCTTGATATATGTTCTCGTACCTTGGTTTGAACTAGAGATCAAAGCTTGATTCCTTGATTAATCTTAGTTGAATTATTTTCACTTTAATAATGAGTTCTCTTTTTTTCTTGCCGATCACTTCCTTAGTGAACATGCCAAAAGTTTTATATTAAAGTCAAGTAATTGCGTGAGTACAAAAAAGATCTAGAAGTGCATTTTTGTGTATATCTACTTCAATTAAGGGTAAAGGAGAAGTAAGGAGGCTTAGGTAGCTAGTAGGAATCTTTATGGAGGTGCTCACATCCCTAAGGACCAACCCCCAACAACTATAAGTCCGCACTTCAATCGGGGAAACTCCTACAAACAATAGCTACATGTATTATTTAACAATACCTTGTGAGTTCAATCTAAAACCTAAGCTAAACACATTGTGGTTCCATCACGCTCAACTATCAGATTGAGAAGGTGCATCACTTGGGTGGATGAGCTCCAGCTAGAGGAATGTGGCTACCTTGCGACACACACACACACACACACACACAACACACACATTGTGATTTTGTGCTTAGGTGACGAGGCAAACTGATATGATATGCAAGATACACTAATTTTGAGCACATGAGATTAAAAGAGAAAATCCTGTGTATGCTTATTTAATTATGAAAATAAGGTTTATAAATACATGTATTTTAGAGCTTAATCTAGGGGACTCGTAATTACATGATATATGAATGTCAGACCATAATAATACCATCGAATCTAGTGGAGGGTAGCACTAGGTTTGTGTGTTCTAGTGAGCTGTGGGGTAAACTAAAGACGCATCATCACATGAATCACTAATCTTGCATTTTCCCAATACATCTTTGTTATTCATAATAACTAAACAATGAATACGTAAGGTGAAATAGATGAACATTGAGTCCTCTAGCAGATGGATTTCCAATACTTTGCTCTCAATTCCTACCTCTCTCCTTCTTGCCCTCTCTCTCTCTGTCACTATTTCTCTCTATCATCTAGCCCTTATACATGTTTGTCTATGAAAGTTTGTGCAAAAACTGAACTCTACAACAATGTTGTGTACCTAAGCAAGAACTTAGGGACTTATGACGAAAGAGACTATACCTCTATTACCAACAAGTACATATAGTGGGGATCACACATTTTAATTATCAATTTGAGAAGTATCTTGAACCTAACCGAGTGTATGAAGACATGTACTTGCACAATAGTAAATGAAGTGGAATAACTTTTGATAAATGCAAATGCGTATTTTCATGCACATTCATCACTCTCACAAGTGGAAATGGTGTCACGATACATGAAATAGAAGGAAGCATACAAATGGACTTTTCTCTTCAGCTCCGAACTTGAAATATGGTCAATAGCAGGTTCCTTTCGAAGCTCTCGAAGAGACGCATCCAATGTTTGTATCGTTGTCCGATTCTCACAACTCTACTTCAAGATATGGGCAAAAATAGAGCTACACAACTCACCTAGATTCACCACACACCCCCTCATGCCTCACACACACATTACACACTTCAGAAAAGCAATGAATAATGTAGATGACACTTCCATGCACTCATTCCAAGCTACAAACACACATGCAAGCTCACAAACAAGGAGATGCAAGAGGAAGAAGAAGCAAATTCGAAATTAGAGCTCTCTTACTCACAATGGCCAAAATTCTTTACAAAGTGTCATCAAATGAATTATATACATGTGGCCTAAAACATGGTCCTTTCACAAAAGAGATCGGTAGTTTATTGTAGAAACCCTAATTTCCTACTATTTACAAGGATTATGATACATTGCTTGGTATATATGCATCTAGAGGACTCCTCTAGTGCATTTACATGGCTTTCATGAAATTTCCATAAGCATTTGAAGAAGAAAAATTGTGCCCATAATTTTGAAAATTTTGGGGCTCCTCTTTAGTGCTCTATTTTCTCTGCAATACTCTCCCCCTCTTTATCTCTATCGTCCCTTGGTAGATTTTGCTTCATGTCTTCGTTTGTTGTGTTAATTTGGGCTGCCACGCATGCATCCCGTGGCTAAGAATGTGATATTCTTAGTCACATGTTTCCGACTCTCAGCCTCTCACCTTTCTAGCTTTTGGTCCTCATTGTTCTTCTTTATTTCCACTCCTCGAGAACTGGTCCTTTTGCATTGTAGCCTGATGCATGCCCCTGCGGGGCTTTGGGTAAAGGGTGATACTTCTTATTGCACAGTCTTTCCTTTTGATTTTTGTCATCTTCTTCTTTTGTTGGATTCCCCTCTCTCTACTACCACACATCCCCCCTCCTAAACTCTATCTTCCCCGATAGGCTTTGGATGTCGATGGGAGTGCGTCTTATATATCGTTTGCTCTGTTTCATTTAGCAGATTGGCTTCACGTATCAGGAGTTGCTTCCATTGTTCAGACTTGACACCATTGTGTGGTGGTTGGCGATGGTCAGCAAAAAAACTGAGTTCATAGGCGACTAATCTTGCATTCAAATTCACGGACATCTTTAGGAAGATTTTTGAATCAATCTCAAAAAATCTAGTGAAGAAGGCTTCTTCAAAAGTTTGCATGTATGTACTAGGCAAAAATATAAGTCATGAATAATAGGCCATAATGGTTAGGCTACTTGGCATAATAGAAAGGTCGAATATTAAAACATTTGAGCCTTGATTGATGCCAATAAAATTAAAAAATGTGTACTCTACATGCTTGAATACTTTGAGTACACTTAGAATCATGCTGAGGATTTTGTTAGTCACTTTGATAGTGAGGTCACGAACTTTTGCATACCGAGATAACCAAAATTGTGGGGTGGGCTTGGGAGTAATGGAAAATTGAGCCATAGGATCGACAACGTCAAACTATTCTTGAGTGTATTGAAAGGTGTCTATTTTAAAGTTTAGCTGCTCATTTGGATCCTTTTCTATAGTCTTCTTAATATACTTCCTAGTTTGTTCTTTCATAATTTCGTACGGGAGATTGAAGGGCTTCATGATTGCCTCTAAATCTTTACTCTTGATTTTAGCTTCCTTCATGACTTTTATGACTTCATTTTCAAAATTCTCGATAAGCTAGGACACCAGCAATGCTCGCTCTTTCTGACTTAACTCTATAGTATACGACATTGGGGATTGTCATACTCATCAATACCTGGTCCGGTTATTGGTGAATGAACGATTGAGGGAGAAAGAGGGCATACCTTAGTCTCATCAGAAGCCATCGTGGATTGCACTACTGGTGTCCCCAAGTTCTTGGTCTGTTCTATTTGGGCCTTTTGTTGATATATTTAGGTAGTGATGTGTGTGAACACTCTAGGACCGCCGAGGCACTTTTTTCCCTCTTTAGGAGGTTTTTTTCCCCCGGCTTGTATATACGCCTATTGCCCTAATGGGCTACTTATCTTTGTACATTCTCTAGTAATACATTCAGTATTGTGTGTTTGTGCTCCAAGCTTCTTCTTCTTCCTTGTGTTGTTCACGTGCTTCCGTAGACGTCTATCTCCAACAATTGGTATCAGAGCAAGTCGTCGCTTCTTCTAGGGCGCCATCGACACTCCTCCGTTTGCAGTCTCAGATTCCCACAAAATTTGGTGAGCATACTCAGGGTGTTTCCAAGATCAAAACTGCTTCGCGCTGTGGTGCCAAAATGGCGATCTGAGCTCGTTTCGGCCTTCGAATGCACTATCGTAGTGCTTGTGCAGGCTATTTCGTCCTTTTGTGCCAAAGGTATATACCAGTTTCTGTTCGCTAGTTTAAGCGTCTCAAAGTCTGCTACAGGTCTAGCAGAACTCGTCTGGGCAGTTCCATTCAACTTTTTGAGATACAGTCAATTTTTTGCATCAAGGTATTTTAGTCACCGGCCATGGCTGAAAGCAGTGATGTATTCCGTATGTTGGCTGTTGAGGATAAGTTGGATGGTACCAACTACCCATTATGGGCTTATATGATGTGACATGTATTGGTTGCAAAAGGACTGTGGAACATTGTGCAGGGTGTTGAAAGACGTCCTGTTACACTTGCGACTACAGGTACTACAAATACAGGTGCTGGAGGTGCTAGATCTGATGAAGATGGTGTCGAAGATGATATTCCACAGATTCCTGTTCGTGCTGCTGTTTCTGTTGCACCTACTACAGAGCAGATTCGTTGCGATGGCAGGGATGCCCAGGCACATGCATTGATAGCTTTGTCAGTCAAACGTGCCATTATTCCTCACATTCGCTCTTGCAGAATAGCAAAGGATGCTTGGGATACACTTACCACTTTGTACCAGGCTAGGAATGAGGCTCGTGTTGCTTACCTCCGAAAACAGTTGGAGAGTGAGCACATGAATGAAGGTGATTCTATGGACAGTTTTCTTACAAAGATCAAAGACCTGAAGGAACAATTGATTTCTGCTGATGAGGTTATACCAGATAGCTCACTTGTGCAAACCGTTCTGAATGGTCTTCCTGATTCATATCAGAGTTTTGCCTCTACTCTTCGGTTGATGATGAAAGGCAATCCGAATGCCTTGTCATTTGAGGAATTAGTCTCTGTTCTGTTGCAGGAAGATCAGTCCAGGCAGAACAGGTCCATTATGCGTGTTACAGATCAAGCTTTCCTGGCTAGTCAGAAGGGCAAAGGAAAATGGAGCTCTTCTACTAGTAAGCAGAAATCTGCAAATGCTGCACAATCGAAGAACCAGGATAAAGATGAGAAGAAATCAGAAAAGCAGAAATTGTTCTGCAAGTACTGTAAAGGAAGTGATCATATTATAAAGAACTGTCCAAAACTGGCTGCTAAAGAGGCAAAGAAGAAAGAGGCTGGAATGGTTGTTGCAGAGGCCTCTACACCAAAAACAGAGTCTGCAAATCTTGTGCAGGAAGAAGAATGGGCGTTTACTACTGTCTGCAGTTTTGACCCATCTTCTCATGATCAGTGCATGTCTATAGTAGACTCAGATGTTTGGTACTTTGATAGTGGGGCGACCAAACATATTACCTCGCAGCGCAGTTTCTTCTCTTCACTCGAGCCTGCCCCTACAGGGAATACTATCACATGCGCCAATAACTCCTCTTATCCTGTTATGGGAGTTGGTAAGATCATTCTGACTACTATTGATGGTAGTTCTTTCACTTTGTCAGATGCTTTATTTGTGTCAGGGATCAAAAAGAACCTGATATCAGTTTCTGCATTAGCCAAGATTGGCTTGGTTGTGAAATTCGTTGATGACAGGTGTACAGTCCATGATCTCTCAAATGGTGATGTGATTATTGCTTCTGGCATCTTATGTCGTGGGCTGTATAAGCTCATAGACTATGAAAGATCTGTGAATGATTCTGCATGTGCAGTTCATGATTCTCAGGCTATGTCAGATGCAAAGCTTTGGCATTCACGCTTTGGTCATCTGAATTTTGCTAGTTTGCTACGCCTGCAGAAATCTGAAATGGTGTCCTCTTTGCCCAAACTTGAGGCTCCTAGAAAACATGTTTGTGAAGGCTGTATTTTGGGCAAAATGCAGCGTTCTTCCTTTCCAAAAGATGGTTCAGTTCGCGCTACGCAGAAATTGTAGCTTGTACATAGTGATGTCTGTGGTCCTATGCAGACACCCTCTTTTGGAAATTACCTTTACTTCGTGACTTTCATTGATGATTTTTCCAGGCATGCATGGGTATATCCACTCAAAGCAAAGTCCGAAGTGTTCATGTGCTTCAAACAGTTTTTGGTTTTGGCTGAAAATCTGTCAGCATGTAAAATGGGCACCCTCCGTTCTGATCGAGGGGGGGAATATATGTCTTCAGATTTTAATGCATTTCTGGTTGAACGTGGGATAAAACACCAATGTACAGTGCCGTATACACCTCAACAGAATGGAGTTGCTGAACGAAAGAATAGGTCACTCATGGAGATGGCGAGGTGCATGGTCAAAAGTCAGGCTTTATCACATAGTTTCTGGCTTGAGGCTGTCATGTGTGCAGCATATGTACTGAACAGGTGTCCCACTAAAGTGTTGCAGTCTATCACTCCATATGAGGCTTGGCATGACCACAAGCCATCTGTTGCTCATCTGCGTGTTTTTGGTTGTTTGGCATATGCATTAGTGCCTGAACAACATCGCAGAAAATTGGATGATAAGGCAGTAAAATGTATTTTTGTTGGGTACAGTTCTGAAAGTAAAGGCTATCGTTTGTATCATCCACAGACTTAACACATTCTGGTTAGCCGTGATGTTGTCTTTGTGGAAGATGATATTCAGCCATTGCTTTCATGTACTAAGGAGACATCTATTAGCTCCAAAGACATGTATGATACTTTGATGCCTCTTTTTACAGGTGGACAGGCTAGCGCTGGTCCTAATGAGGTAACTTCTCAACCTTTGCAGGTTTCATATGATGATGCAGATCATTCCATTTCTGATGTAGATTTACATGATGCACTTGTTGATGAGAGAGCTGATATTGAGCAGGCAAAAACTATGCCAAAATGGCTGGTGCAGACTTTGCGTGACAGCAAATTAGATGCACTTGTCATATCGTACTCCTTCAGGCTCTCATAGTGCCTCCTTTGCATGAGATTGCTATGTTATGGCTACATCTAGTCTCTGTGATGAGAATGAGCCTATTTCTTTTGATGAAGCACAAAATTCAAAAAATTGGATGGCTGCTATGCAATCTGAATATGATGCTATAATGAAGAATGGTACATGGTCTTTATGTGACTTGCCTCCTGGCAAGAAGGCCATTGGCACTAAGTGGGTATACAAGCTGAAGCGTAAACCTGATGGTACAGTTGACAGGTATAAGGCTAGGCTTGTTGCAAAGGGTTATGCATAGGAAAGAGGCATTGATTTTGATGAGACCTTTGCACCTACATGCCGTATGACTACTGTTCGGAGCATTTGTGCACTTGCAGCCCATCATGGTTGGAATGTACATCAGTTGGACATTAAAACAGCATTTCTGAATGGTGACTTGCATGAAGAAGTGTATGTTTTTCAGCCCCGTGGCTTTGTGTAGAAAAGGCATGAAAACCAGGTTTGCAGGTTAAAGAAGGCATTATATGGTTTAAAGCAAGCACCACGTGCTTGGTATGAGAAGATACATGCCTATCTGATTGCACATGGTTTTGAGAACAGTCCAACTGAAAGAACCTTATATGTTAAACGTGCTAATGATGTGCTTCTGATCATTGTTGTCTATGTTGATGACATGCTGCTCACTGGTCCTATTGAGACACATATTGCTGATTTTAAGGCTGATTTGCATGCCTCATTTGAGATGTCTGATTTGGGGCATTTGCATCACTATTCGGGCATTCAGTTTATGCACGTTGATGGTGGAATGGATTTGTGTCAAACGAAATATATTGACACATTATTGCAGCGTTTTGGCCTTGAAGACTGTAAGCCTATTGCCACTCCTCTGGAGACAGGTTTACGATTGAGTCTTCATGATGCTGGAGATGCATTTGATGTTGTTCTCTATCAGCAGGCTATTGGATGCTTGATTTACTTATGCATTACTCGGCCAGATATTCAGTTTGTTGTCTCACAGATGAGCAGGTTTATGCATTGCCCAGGAGTCACGCATTGGAAAGCGGTTAAGCGCATCTTTCGCTACTTGAGTGGTACTAGGCTACTTGGGTTGTTTTATCCCAAGGGGGGATCACTACCGCCAGATTTGCATGCTTTTTCTGACTCAGATTGGGCTGGTTGCTATCACACTCGTGTGTCCACCAATGGTTTTTGCTTCATGCTTGGTACCTCATGTATATCTTGGTTGAGCAAGAAGCAGCCTACTGTGGCCACTTCCAGTTGTGAGGCTGAGTATAGGGTAGCTTTCACAGCGACTGTTGAGTGTGTGTGGCTCAGACGCCTTATGGCTGATTTGGGTGTTGGCCAGTCTTCTGCCACCACCATCTTCACTGACAGTCAGAGCGCATTGGCAGTTGCAAGGAACCCTGTGTTCCATGCTCGCACTAAGCACATTGAGGTGCATTATTACTATGTCAGGGAGAGGTTCTCTGCTGGGGAGATGAGCTTGGCATATGTGCCCACGCAGGAGAACATTGCAGACCTTTTCACGAAGGCTCTGCCTAGGGAGAAGTTTGAATCTTTCCGCAAAGCTTTGGGCTTACTTCCTTTTGTGGAGTGATTTCCACATAGCTTGGCACTTCCTTATACATGAGTGCCAGCTCCTTGTTCACCGCATCACTCCCAGGGGGGATTTGTTGATATATTTAGGTAGTGATGTGTGTGAACACTCTAGGACCGCCGAGGCACTTTTTTCCCTCTTTAGGAGGTTTTTTTCCCCCGGCTTGTATATACGCCTATTGCCCTAATGGGCTACTTATCTTTGTACATTCTCTAGTAATACATTCAGTATTGTGTGTTTGTGCTCCAAGCTTCTTCTTCTTCCTTGTGCTGTTCGCGTGCTTCCGCAGACGTCTATTGTAATAAAGTAAGTCTATGATCCAAGGATCTGGCCGGTTCAGACAGATCTGAAATCGGACACCGTTTGGTCATCCGTGTGTATGACCAAAGATCTCGGGTTTAGACTTACTAGGAGGTCTTGTGCTCTTGTGAACAAGTGATCCACTTAGCTTAGTGGTTAAGTCTCAAGGATGTGAAGGAGGAGGTCTTGGGTTCAACCCCCATGGGGTACATGGGGAGAGTGTTTTTGCCCAAAGAGCTCTAGAGCCTTCTAGAAGCATCCACTTGAGTTAACTCGAGTTAACTGGGACACTTGGCGCACATGTAGTTACATGGATGACACTTGGATGGTTAGTATCCACCTGCCCAAGAAGGCAGTCCCTTGGAGAGAGCTATATATAAAGGCATTTGGTTGGGAGGAGAGTCATCTCTCAAGCATGTGGTGGTCGTAATCCTTCATTCTCTTGCATTGGTAAGTCTATGATCCAAGGATCTGGCCGGTTCAGACAGATCTGAAATCGGACACCGTTTGGTCATCCGTGTGTATGACCAAAGATCTCGAGTTTAGACTTACTAGGAGGTCTTGTGCTCTTGTGAACAAGTGATCCACTTAGCTTAGTGGTTAAGTCTCAAGGATGTGAAGGAGGAGGTCTTGGGTTCAACCCCCATGGGGTACATGGGGAGAGTGTTTTTGCCCAAAGAGCTCTAGAGCCTTATAGAAGCATCCACTTGAGTTAACTTGAGTTAATTAGGACACTTGGCGCACATGTAGTTACATGGCTGACACTTGGATGGTTAGTATCCACCTGCCCAAGAAGGCAGTCCCCTGGAGAGAGCTATATATAAAGGCATTTGGTTGGGAGGAGAGTCATCTCTCAAGCATGTGGTGGTCGTAATCCTTCATTCTCTTGCATCTATCTCCAACACCTTTAGCTCTGCTATGATTTTATCTTTCTCTTCATTCGCTTGTTTACTAATCCTGAGCTCCGCTTCCACTTTTACCTTTGCTTCACAGATAGTTTTGACTTGATCAGCATCTTCCTTGCATTTCTCCATGTACTTGTGTATTGCCTCATTCCATTTGAGCTCCCAAGATTTGGCTTCCGCTTTATATTTGATCTCCATCTCTACATGTTTTCTTTGTTCTTGAGTCAGTTGCTCTTCCAACATTGACAACTTGGCCTGTAACTCTTGTATGCTGGTGTCATCAGTGCTTTCCAATGGTTGATTTAGTAGAATGGAATTCATTACTTCTTCATTTCTCATTGCAGGTTATCAGCTTTGTCCATAATGTGTCTCTAATTAATTCTTTTTGATACATCAATGACATGCATACCTCTCCATAACTCTAAGAGATCATCAACGAGAGGAGCAAGATATATATTCATGCCTTTAACTTTTCTTTTTACTAGGATTAAAAGTGAAAGCATCAAATGTTGCTTTTTAATGCTAAGGTATGGCAGGAGATTGTAGTTAATGACTACCACAAGCCATGTTGACCATTTACTAGATTTCATCGAAAACAGATTAACCCCATCTTATAGAACTCCTAACTTTAGATTGCATGGATCTTTTGCAAAATTAGGCCATCTAGAACGAATATGTTGAAAAGTTGCACTACCTGCAAGAATTGTCATTACTCCATCATTACTTTTATGATCAAATCCTCATCTCAAAAGCTTTGATGATTCAGGGATTTGAAACATATGTTTAATTTGTGGAGCCAATGGAAAATGTCTCAATACCTTTTTTGGGATTTTACCCTCTTTGTCCTTATATTGAGGCGATTGATATTTTGGACATGTCAAAGACTGCATATTCACCTCTATATAATTACAATCGTTAGGACATGCATGTATACACTAATAATATGTACCAAGATTATTGAGCATCTTCTTCATTTTATCATGTGATGTAGGAGGAATATTCTTGCTTGGTAAAAAATTTTCAAATAGTAACCTGTAAGTTCATGAAAAAAGATAATATGAATGAAAATAAATAAATAAATAAATAGAGAATTAAAAATTATGCCTTAATAGTGCCAAAACAGATACATTACTCCATCCAAAATGATTTTGAAGATTGAGAATAAGTAAACTTGCACTTAGTCATGTCAAGCAACTTCCATCATATATATGCTTTAGACATTCTTCTCGAAGATATTTCTCATTTTTAGAAATATCAATGCTTTTACTATCAATTTGATACCAATTCTCAATAAAACTTGCCATGCCATCATCTTCATCATTATCACAAAAATCTTGTACTTTATCTTCTTTTGAATATAGGTCTTTCAATCTTTCATATTGGACAGGATCACTTTTGCATAGCCTCCTCATGGAAGCGTTTGATAAATGTCTTATTGGCAACTCTGAATGATGTGGTGGAAGATCATAATTGTCATACATAAGAATCAACACAAATGAATAAAAATCATTAGGATTCCATAAATGAATGTAAAGTAAAATTTGAACATAAATTTAAATATGTAAGTTAATTTAAAAACAGTTTCAATAAATTAGAAAGTTTTCATTGCTCTCTAGCTCTTGGAGGTCTATGCCATCCATAATTCACTAATAATTCATCACCAGCATATAATGAAGTAATAGCATTGACAACTATGCATCGTGGTACATTTCTAATCATGTATGGTGATTCGTGACTATTTTCACGCTCCTCAAATGTGCAATTAGTCATTGAACTATTATATCCTCAACTACTGGTTATTAAACATGCCATATTTCCATGCTTGTAAGGTCATTTATCAATATATAATTGTTGGCAGCAGTCAAAGCACCCAAGGACTCACAAGACAAGGAAGCCAAAGAAGGGAGCCTAAGCGGAGAGAAGGCACAAGCAGACAAAGTAGTCAACAAAGATCTGGCAAGTAGGCCACTCAAATTTTTCCAAAACAACATCTTCATAACAGTGATTTCCATCACTAAAAAATCATTGTAAATACCATTTCACCTTTTTGTAACTCCATTTTGTGCAAGTCGAGGAGTCCTTGAGCTTGAGGAGTATTAGAAGTATCATCGTACCAATTTTCATGATTTTTAGACTCCGTTTGAGCCCTCAAATAGGCCATAGAACCTAATTTTTAACTAGGCCGGACAGTAGGTCTGGACAGGGCCAACAGCTAGTCAAAAACTATAAATAGAGCTAGAGAGCTCATTTTTTAGGTTAGCTTGTAATAGATTTGAACTAGTATGAGCACATTTGAAGTAATCTAAAAGAATTCCATTGTCTGTCTTTGTTCTTGACGTGTGTGTGTATGTGTGTGCATGTTAGTGTGCTTCTCACTCACGCACTTGTGCCATCGCTTGTTCGAGGTCTTCATACCATCCTCACGTCTTCCCGGATTGACATTAAAGGAGTTGCTACTCATCACTGAGCTACACCAAATTTTGGCGCCGTTGTCGGGGATCGAGCTTTGAGGACGAGCGTGTGATGGTAAGACGTAGAGTTGAGGCATTGGAGTCGTAGGTAATTTCTTTAGTTTTATCTATTTTCTTTTGTTTTCTTCATCATCATCATCACCATCATCATCCTCACCATCTCCCACCTCCATCTCCATCATCGCAAAAAATTTCACTTTTTAGTCATATCATACGAAATCCATTTGCTGTGATTTTTGTTTTGTTGGAAAGCTCGTGGGGACCATACCCAGGGGGAAGAAAAACTGAGGGATGTTTAGGATTGTTTTGCATAAAGCCAAAGAACATGTTGATCTCTGGATTGCATGAATGAAGATGGGATGTTGTGTCAATTGAATTCAAATCCTAAGCTAACTTTGGAACTTTTACAAGGCCTTTGAGAGCAGTGAAGGGAAATATAAGCAAGAGTAAGTGCGAGCTTGGGAACACGCTTCCTGGGCACACAAGGGCAACCAAGGAGAGAAACTAAAGGTTGGAAATTCTCAACACCCTCTATCAATCCCTAGCTTAGGCTAAGTACGGATAGAAGTTTTGATCAATTAGGGATACGTTAAGCACGACCAAGTCCAAGAACTCAAATCACTCAAGTGCAAGTACCAGGAGATTACATTTGTGATACAACCTAAGGGAAAAGAATTTAAATCGAGTGACCACACTCAAAGTACGATAAAACTTAAGTGTTCCTTGCGACGAAGATTGATTGGACAAGAAGTGACACCCTAAGGGAAATTAAAAAGAACAAGTGACTAATACAAAAGAACTCAGCAACGAAAATTGTACTTGGGAAATTTGGGATTATTCAATTGGGCTTATGAACCTTAGATCAGGACGACACCTAGGAAGAGATAGACAAAGTCTTAGCTCTTCAAAGGCTAGTGTCAATCATACTACCAGGTCTTGGGCCCAGCAGTTGAGCCATTATTCGCACTACCCTAGCTCTGAAACTAGTGAGTCTGAGATGTCTCACGGTATGGAGAGACCTACATAAAGTTGAGGTGTGCCATATTTACATAGGGTAGAAGGCCCCTACAAGATGCAGCTGGAATACCTTAGGACCAACCGATTAGGTGCTAGCATCTATGAGGACGGCCTAGGAAGATCTATGGTCCAGATTAAAAACCCTGACCAATCCATTGGAATTGAACATCCAGCCGTCAAATTTTGAAAATGGAGCATACTTGGACAAAGAAGGAACCATATACGTAGTCACCAGCCACCCAGATAGGACAGATGAATTTGGTAATGTGATCCAGAGACAGACGTAGGTGACCTAGAGCAAGGAAACTTAGGTGGAGAGCCTAAAACCCCCCGAGGCAAATTTGTTTTTACTAGAACCAGAGTGGATTCCCGAGGACAACAAGAGCATAGATCTACTCTTGAACCGAGAAACTGATGAAGCCTTTTGGAGGTATAAGTCTGATCAACCTAATGAGATAGGAATGATCACAATTTATGAGTTCAAAGATCCGAATAGCCCAGGCAAAGTGACCTACCTAGACAGTACTTCAGAGAGGATCTTTGTGGTCACAGAACATGGTAGACATGCCTACACTTGGAAGGGGGAATTTATTTTTTCCCAACCAAAATCTAATGTCTCTTTTTGCCACCAAGGGGCTGGAACATCCCAAGCTCATGGCGCTCAAAGGGATAGAAGTAGAGATAGGCCAGAAGTGAGCTTTGCCAACCCAATAGGAAGAGAACAAACGCGAACAGAGACGAATAGAGAAGAAATAGAGAGAACTAGAGTTCCAAGGAACTTAAGACAAGGGGTTTCAACCACTAAATGAGAGGCACTTCAGGAACATAGACCAACTTCTAGAGGCTTTCATTATTGAATTCTCTAAGAGTGGCATCATGCATAACACTTCCTCACTGATTCATAGCTTCAAGCAAACCCCTCAAGAGACGGTTAGACTTGCAGGAAGAAGCTTTAGGCAATACCTAGAGAGATGTCTTGTTTCTGAGTTACCCACACCAGCCAAACAAGTGGCTTTATTCCTAGATGGACTGCTGAGTACAAAGCTGAGATCATATGTGTACTTGAAAGACCCTAGGACCATAGAAGAGTGTGTATGCATGCGCATTGACATAGAAGATAACCTAGGGGAGGAATTAGAGCTTTGAAAAATCTACAAAGATTCAGATAGTTCCACTAGCCTCTCTTCCTCGCAATCCACATCTATCGAGGAACTCGCTGAGAAAGTAGCTCAAAAACTAGGTGTCTCTAGCAAACAAATCCCAACATTTGCCCCAGTTAAGCGGTGCTATACTTGTGGAGGAGACCATATGGCGAACGTATGTCCCATTATGGCTCAACCCCAAGTGAATCCCAATAGCCAGTACTGCACCATAGAACGGAGATACACTAATCACACTGCACAAGATTGCCCATACAATAAGCAAGCGGTTAGGCAAACCTGTCAGACATTGGTCTACAGAGACCATTCCGTGTGTGTGTGTGTGTGGGACGAGGGCTAATTAGCCAAGGTCCTAAGCTCGGGGGTATATCCTAAGGTATTTGATGGTTAGTGGGGATGAGTGTTGCATGCTGGCCACATGGCAATGCTATAACATTCCAGATCACTGCTGTTGGAGCAAGTCTATGACAAGCCTAAGTATTGGCTTGAGTCTCACAAAGTCTTAGAAGAAGCTTTAAAAAAAAGACTATGTAAAGTTCACTTGTGAACTACCTCTTGTAACTTTTGAAGAGTTTACTTAATGTAAAAGTAAGAGAATCTTAAGTGGTTGAGTCCACATGATCAAGAATGGAAAGAGGAGCCACGAATTCGTGATTTGTGGTAGGTAGAGAATCAAATCAATCATTGATTGATTGGAGAGTGATTGAGGGAAGTTAGCCTCCCAAACTCAACTATAAATAGATGGCAGTTTTAGTCGTGGTTAGAGAGACCTATGTGAAGACCTCCATGAGCTGAGCTTTATGCCATATCAAGGTGTGATTACAAGGCACACATATGTATCAGTAAGTCAATGTATTGTACAAGCAATATACTTTCATTTTCATGATTATTTGAGTTCATGTTTCCATGTTCTTGTGAAGTATACTACTCACTGCCATTACTCTCAGTTTTCTCAGTCAGCTTGCAGAGATGTTTTCTCTGAGCTTAGTGCATCATTTTCAGTGATTTAACTTGGTAAAGTTAGCTCTATAAGTCTACTATGTGCTCATAAATTTTCATGTCATTTGGATGTTGCAATCTTCAGTTATGTTCATTTGAAGTCAACAGGGTCTGTTCATCTTCACCTCTCTGTCAGGTACCCGACTTTTTCACGCATCTTGTCAGAGGTGTTTCTCAGTGGTTACTTATCCAAATTCAGTGATTTAAAGCTTGTTGGATTCAACTTACTGTCTAGTATAACCATACAAATTTTCATAATCATTGGATTTCTACATTTCGAGTTATGGTGATTTTTCTGCTCACTGGTCTATTTCTGTAGCAGCCCGTGAAAATCGGGATGATGTCATCACTTGTTAAAACTCATTCTCAGTGTGTGCTTTGTTATTTTTGATGAGATTACTCTTGAAAGTTAGCTCTTTAAGCTACCTAGACTTCCCCAAGAGGAATTAAGCTAATTGCTGCTGTGCTCAGAGAATTATGTAAAACACTGGACAGGTGTATGAACCAAGAATAACAAGTTTTCACCTCTGAGCTAACTCCAACTTATCTGTTTTGATCTATCTTTTTGAGAGTGATCTTCCAAGGTACATAGGGTGTCTAATACATCCATTGGCAAGCTAAAAGGGCCCACCATCTACTCCTGGAGTTCATTTGGCTGGTGTAGATCAAGGATTTTGCAACACCTCTTCATCTTCAAACACATACTTATCCATCTTTTCACAACTGCTATTTTAGATACAAGAGGATATAAATGGATGGGAGGAGAGTGGCACACACATCATTCGCAAGTTTCTTGAGGAAAGCCTCACACTTGCCACGAGCGTTTCTTCAGCTTGGGCTTTTTCGATCGTCTGCGGCGTGGTTGTTTTTGGAGGGTAGCCGTCGTCGTCATCGAGCGGTAGCAGAAGAACTATCGGGGTGAGCCCATAAGACCCCACTCTGAAGAAGCACGCATACAAAAGATCTTCAGGCGCTTTTGAATTTTCAAGCGCTTCTGATCTTCAGGCGACTCAGAGGATTTGTTGGCTCGAATTTCCAGGCTTCAGCGCTCTGCATCATTGGCCCCATGCCTCATCATACGTAGGCACTGGGCAGTTCAGAGTTGGCCGCCTCCCAACAGTTTGTCAGGAGTTCTGCCCATCTTTATTTTCAAGTTGAAGATAGGCATCTACGTGCTCAGCCGCGAGAGACTCTCCACGTGCTTCAACCTGAGAAATTGAAGAAGAATCCCTCAATATATGGCTTTCTTGGTTATATCAATACATATGGTATATTGTACTACCTACGCGCGCACGTTCTTCTCTCAGGCGAAATTTGTTT
This sequence comes from Ceratopteris richardii, assembly GCA_020310875.1. NCBI lineage: Eukaryota > Viridiplantae > Streptophyta > Polypodiopsida > Polypodiales > Pteridaceae > Ceratopteris > Ceratopteris richardii. Next base: position 100,637,006 of record CM035415.1, read on the forward strand.
AACAGTCATAGCCAAAGAGCTTAGTATTTAGAAATTTGGAGTTACCAAAATCTCACCAAAATAGCTAAATTGGTCATAACTTGGGCAAATCATATCCAAATTTGGAGTTCTTGGACTTGTTAGAAAGCTCTCTCAGAGATCTTTCCAGAGAGTGGCTATAAGGCATACTTTGGGTTCAGTTTTCACCTGCAATAGAGGCTGGAAGTGGATTGTTTTTTATCGAGCACCTTCAACGAAGCATTTCTTGAAGACTTGTGCGACCCACGAACCAAAGGGAGTTGATAATCTACCCGTAGTTAGATTACTGATCCGTGGAGAACCAGATCTCCAAGAGATGCTATTGGTGACTGCTACCAAGTTGCTCAAAATTGATTGTAAGTATATCTATTTTCTTTATTTCATGTATTTATCGTATGTTGAGATGGATTCATGCAGTCATGGAGACTCAAGTTGGAATGCTCCAACACTTTCAACTAAAGTGAGAGCAGAATTCCAAGAGTTGTTTTTAAAGGAATTACCATCAGTTTTGCCTCCTTGCAGGAATATAGAGCATAGAATCGAATTGGCAAACCCATATTCCCGAACTCAGACAAATCTTTGACAAATGTAGAGAATATCAAGTCTGCCTGAACCCAGAAAAGTGTGTCTTTATGGTCAGGCAAGGCAAGATTCTAGGACACATAGTGTCAAAGAATGGCATATCCACTGATGAAGAGAAAGTGAGAGCCATAGCAGAGCTACCTAGGCCAAGGAATGTCAAGGAAGTACAAGCTTTCATGGGGCATTGTGGTTACTACCGCCGGTTCATTCACATGTATGCTGTCATTGCAAAGCCCATGTATGGACTTCTGACTAACTTTGAGTGGACTGATGAATGTGAGAATTCCTTCCACGAGCTTAAACGAAGATTATGTTCAGCACCAATCTTGACCACACCAGATTGGAACAAGCCATTCCATGTTCATGTGGATGCATCCAATTACGCTATTGGATGTTGTAGCTCAGTGATGAGTAGCACCTCCTTTAATGTCAATCCGGGAAGACGTGAGGATGGTATGAAGACCTCGAGCAAGTGGAGGCACAAGTGCGTGAGTGAGAAGCACACCAACATGCACACACATACACACACACGCGCACACACGGCAAGACAAAGAGTGAGGGGCAATGGAGTTCTTAGATTACTTTCAAAAAGCTCTTACAAGTTCATTTCAATTACAATCTAACCTCAAAAATGAGCTCTCTAGCTCTATTTATAGTTTTTGACTAGGTTTTGGCCCTGTCCAGACCTAGTGTCCGGCCTAGTTAAAAATTAGGTTCCAGGGCCAATTTGAGGGCTTAAACGGAGTCTAAAAAATACGAAAAACTACAAAAATATGAAATGGTATTTACAATGATTGTTAGTGATAAGAATCACTGTTATAAAGATGTTGATTTGGAAAAATTTGAAGGGCCTATCTGCCAGATTTGCGTCGACTGCTTTGTCTACTTAATCCTTCACCTCGCTCTGACTCTCTCCACTGGCTTCCTTGTCTAGTCAGTCCTTGGGTGCCCATACTTCTCTCAACACCCCCCCCTCTCTCGCGTCTGTCGTCCCTGACAGACCCTTGTTGCTGGGAGTGTTGGATGTAATATTCCACAACCTGAGTGGCAAGCTGATGTTCTTGTATGCGTAGTCCTCTGGCCAAGTCTGTCATCATACGATCCCAATCGATTGGTCCTGGAATGTCCGGATGTGGCAGACGTAACTGATCTGCATGGATCGCTTGTTCTACTGCGAATAGATGTAGCAAATGTGTGGGTCTGGGAATGAAAATTTCTGAATGATATTCCCAGAATCCTGTAGAGAACATTTCCTCAAATGTCTGCTTGAAGCATGCGGGTAAGTACTTTATTCGTGCATGCCAGGCAAAGATTATAGTGACCGAGGGAGTCTGGCTCATGTCGTAGACTAAATCCTTGTTACCTTGGGAGAATCCAGGGGCAGAGATGTATGGAGCTTGTACCATCCGAAAGGTTTTGAAGACAATGGTCATGAGCTCGAATATTTTCATACACATTTTTGCTGCTATGTCAGGTACATTATTTAGACGTGTAGACCAGTGCCGAATTGTTGATACCATGTAGGCTACGGTTGGGGTCCCTCGAGGTGGAGCAAAATATGGATAGTTAACCCAAGCCGAGCATTCTTTATTGTTGCGTACCTTGATCACAAATGCTTGCCATGATCTGCGACGTACCATTGGGCAATAACATGGATTATACTTGATATACAGTGGCATGGTTGCCCAGGTGCTCATCATCTCAGGGTAATCGGTTAGTAGATGTGCACACCAATTAGGCTGGAAAATCGAGCCCGCACGCGCATCTGTCGGTAAGTCCTCTGGCTCAAATTGAGTGGCAAATGTGGGCTCCTTCCCTGTATGTCTTTTAACTTCTGCATTATAATCATGTAGCAAGACAAAATAAGGCATGTATTGCGACTCTGATGTTGTGATTAACCGTTGGTGGGATAGGTTCTGAAAGTAAGAAGACCGAAGGACGGTTTCTTCCAGATTTGTGAGAGATTGCATTTGCACGGCAACGCGATCATCATGTGTCTTACCCACTTTCTCGACCCTTTTTACCCAATCTGGAACTTGAATTTCTAAAGTGTCCTGTCCTTCCTCTGTAGTCCGACCACCGGGTGTTGGCATTGGCTCGTACGGCTCTTCATAGCTGTCATCGACGGGGATTTCCACTACTGTTTCAGGTTCTGGTTCTTCAGTGGGTGAGGGTGGCCTTTCATATGGTGCGAGGCGTGCTTGGAGTTCTGCCACCTGTTTCCGGAGGGTCTCTACTTCTTCTGTAGAGTGTTGCAAGATTACCGGCTCCTGTTGAGCTGTGGGGGCACTGGCTATCTGTTTCTTTAGGTCTGCACATTCAGTCTCTAACTTTTCATATGACTCCAAGAAATTTGCATGCTCCTTAAGTAAGATGCGAATGTCTTCCGATGGGACTGCTCTATACTTGGTAGGGCTAATGGTTGCTCCTGCAGTTCCTTCCATAGCCGCTTCAAAGTTGTCTTGGTTTTGTTGTTGAAGCCTCTTGTTCTCTTCTAGTGCTACTGCCATATGCTTCCTTAATAGCCCAAGGTTGCGTCTGAGTGTAGCATTAGATATCATTTGCGCTTGGAGCACTGTTTCTAGTTCCTTGACTGCTTGATCAACTACTGTCGATGTCTTTGATTCCAATTCGGAGTGAGCCTGCTGTAAGGTGGTATGCTCGGTTAGGAGCGTTTGGTAATCAGCTTCAAGAGTGGTGACTCTAGCTTGCAGACGTTGAGATTCTGCCTGGAGGGCCGTAGTGCGTTCTTCCAATTGATGGTATTCTTGTTGTAGTTGATGTGCACACTGAAGTAATGTGTTGAACGTGCTATTTACATTATGAGATGCAAGGGGAAAATTTTGAAATGCAGTGGAGGTGGGATTGGGGAGGGAGGTAGTGAATGCTGCTTGTGCCAATGATGTGGTGAGTGGTGAGGTGGGGGGTAGTGGAGCGGGAGATGGTGGAATCGTGGGGAGAGGTGCTGTGGTGGGTGAAATGTCCATTGGGTCAGACAGAGTGGTGTGTACAGGGGCTACCATGTAGGTGGGTATGGTAGGTGAAGTGAGTGTGGTGTTCGTGTAAATTGATGTCGTTGCGAACATCGGGGAAATGTGCCTTTGAAACATTGGAGAGCGGATGAGCTGCTCCACAAAGGACGGGTATTGGGGTGGTGAGGTCAGGTTGAAAGAGGTGTAGGGGCCCGATGGGAAGTGAGGGTCATGGAATGGAGGTACCCGTATTGGCGGATAGGCTGGGAAACATAGGGTGCCTTCTGTGGGTGCCGGGTTTCCAACCACACTTGGGATTATGGGATGGCCAGTTATGGGTTCGGAGGATAGAAGGGTTGAAGCGTACAAGGGATTGGTGACGAAGGAGAAGAGGGTGTCTTGTGAGGTGGGTTCTCAAAATGAGAATGATGTGAATGAGGATGGGTTATAAGTGAAGGTAGAGGTGATGACTGTCGTTTCTTCCATGGTGGGAGGTGGTGGTGGGGGTGGAGAAGGTGGTGATGGGGGATGCTGGGGTGAGATGGGTGATGTCTGAACGAAGGTTTCAGCAGAGAGGTCAATGGTGGTGGTGGGGGTAGCTGTGGTTTCAATGGGTACTTCTTGTTCTGTGACGGGTATCCTGATAGTCTTACCTGCTCGTGGTAATGTGTCAACTCTGCGTTTGTCATACCTCACGGACTGGAGGACTGTAGTGTGGACAGCCTCTAGAACTCCTAAAGATTCTGACACTAATTTGAGGGTGTCAATGAAATGTTGGTCCACCCCCTCATCTGACAGCATTTCTTGCATCAAAGCTTGACCTGATACAAGAGAGAGTTGATGCCTTTCTTGTACTGCTTTGATTGTGTCGTATAACCTTTGTAGTTTAGCTGTATATGCAGGTGCACCTACAAGTTCTGGCACGTCTGGTTGCTCATCATGATGCTCTTGATCATAACCCTCCTCATCTTCCTCTTGTTCTTCTTCTTCATTGTCCTCTTCATCCACTTCAACTGTGGTGACAAGTACTTGGGAGGTTGTTGCTTGCGTTTGCACATTCTCCACTTGTTGTGCCTCTTCTGCCTCCAACTCTACATCTTGTAATAGTTTTTCGAAATCTTCATTCGTGAGTTCTTCCAAGGATGCACCACTGGGAAATTCAAGATCGGTTGGGATGGGAGGGAATATCAAGGTAGAACCATCGGTGCTGCGTCTTGGAAGTCGGAGTGTGAATGGTTGGACTCTTCGGGGTGGAGGGGTGACGTCTGGTGTTAGGGAGGCTCCACGTGGTTGAGCACAAGGGACTTGGACAGTACCTCTCATCTTCTTAGGAGGGGGTCCAGTGGATGTCCTGCCTCTAAACTTCTCTACACGATTCCACATTAGGGCCCGTTGAATAGGGATGTCATAAGCCAAACACCTATAAATTATTCTCGTCAGAGCACAGCATCCATATAAAACCTGTTTCCACGGCCATCGTTTGTGAGCTAGGTGTATCTGATCAATTATCCAATGGGGTAAGTTGATGGTGAGGCTTTGTGTCTCTGCCAGATACAAACTAAACCAAATCTTTTTGGGCGGCATGGTGAATCTATCTTGGGCAGGAAAAGCAAAGTGTTGCATGCACATGCGAAGGTGTATTGCAACATTAGGCGTCATGGACACCATGTCCTTCAGTTTGGTGAGGCTTCGATTCTTCATGTAATCCGGCACTAGGGTTTCCTTCTCTGTAGGAATATGCATTCCGCGCATATCTAGGGCCTCTCTCACCAAGTTGTTGGATAACCTAAACCTCTTGAGCTCATTTCCTTTTGTTAGAGATGGGATCACAAATGAGCTTGCACCTTTTGGGTTCTTGTTTGGGGTCAAGGTGTTGATGAGATAGTAGCATCGCATGAAGTCAGGCTTTGGAAGCCGTGCACTGAAATATGCATTCAATCCTGCCTTCTCCCATACCGAACGTAGACCTTCTGCATTTTGTAACTTCTCGAATTCTCTTGTAAAGAAATGGTATTTACCTTGCTTCCCATTGAAGTCCAACTCTAATTCCCATAGGTATGTTCCCTCTCCCAAGGGTCCTGCCACTTCACTAAACCAGTGGGAAGTTTTTCCTACGGGCATGGTATGGCCACTAGGAGGGTCCGCAATAGGTATGATTTTGATGGCCTGCAATTCTTCTGGTCTTTCATTTGTCTCAGGAAAAACGGTAAAACTGTCTAAGTCCACCACTGGCTGGCTCGTTTCTGTTTGAGAGCTAGTTCCTGCTGCCTCAGCCATGTTGAAAACTTCGCAGCTGGTTCTGTGAGAATATATGAATAAATGTTAACATTGCAATGGACACAAAAATGACACCGTGTCCCCATTACAACATTAACATGAGGTCCGGGAGAGATTAGTAGGTTAATAAGTGCTCGGTGCTTGTGTGTGTAGTTAGGAATTGGTTGGACCTAAGAACTAAGTGGAATGATGTAGAGTGAGAGTGACGTAGTTAGTAGGTGGGCATGGATTTACAACTGGAGTCCGGGGATTTATTACAAGTTTTAGGTTGCCAAAGGCAGTGGATGGGCTTTGATCTTGATTTTGTGGAGACTCTGAAGAGTTTGATAGGGGTATCTGCTTGAAGATGAGGCTTTTTAGGGACCCATTTACAAGTGATTCTACTAGTGCTCATGGAAGAATATGTGTCCGTGCGTGAGGTTTAAGATTGGGCCTCAGATGTTCGAGTGAGTGAAACATGTTGTACCGGTTGCGGCCGTGGTGTAGCTATTTGAGCCCGCAAGCAAGCCTTAGGCACCCAGATTTGTCGTGATTGTGGGCTGGCCTTCATTGACTTGTTGGGTACCCAAATAGACTTCACTTTCGCAGAAGAACTTATGAAAGGCTTCTTATTAGTATCGTGCTGTTGATTACTAATAAGAGGTTTTGGTCGTGGTGTTGGCCTGGTCGGAACAGGGTGTTTGCCTTTTCGCCTTCATACTTGTTTCATCGGCTGAAACAATCTTCTTTGCTCCTTTTTTTGGCCTCCAATACAGGTAGTGTTCTGCTTCTTCTGTATTTGATCTGCCGTTGGCTGCTGCATCCTTCTGGCCTTTGGAAAAGAAGGGAGTACCGTCTTATCCTTGACTCCGTTGTTGAGACAATCCTCTTTCTGCATCATACATTTTGGGACAAGAATAGCATTGTCAACTTCATGTGCACCCCTGGAAGGACCAGGAGTCTGTGCTTTACCTAGTTCCTTGAGTGCCTCCTTTTCCAATTCAATTGTAATTCGGCTATGATTTACCCATACCTGAAGAAGTCCGCTTCTTAGGTTTAGGTTGACTGCATGATCATAGATCCAGTCCTGACCCAAGACAAGAGGCTCAGTGAGGTCCTCATCTTGACACACTAATACTTTGACTATCATCACTTCGTCTTGAATGGAGATGGGAAGATCCACCTCGCCCATGCAAGGTGTTTCCACACCTCCCAATCCTATGAGATATGCTTCTATAGGATTGACAGTTAATCTCAATTCTTGACAGTAAGACAATTTAACCGCACTAGTGGCTGCACCTGAGTCAATCAAGGCTCTTACAGTCTTTGCACCCTTTCTTTGTCTTATCTCTAAGGTTATAAAAGGACGTTGATCAATTATCCTTTGAGCGCTGATACCTGAAACTTCACACATAGCCACATGATATCCTTGATCTGCATAGGCATCCGTCCTAGGTTGCTCCTTAGTCTGTCTTCTTAATTTCATTCTCTGTATGCGCTCTAAGGCTTCTGCTTGAGCTTCTTCTCGAATCCGCTTTTCTTCTTCTTTGCGTTTCTTAGCAGTGTTGAGTCGGCTTAGCATTTCCTCTGTGAGAGGTTCCTGATACAACTTGACTCTGCAACCACTAATGTAGCTTGGAAGAACATCACCTTCTAAGGTGGCTAGCTGCACTGCTCCACTTGTTGAGATTCTATTAATGATCATGGGTCCGTAGCCTCTCTTCTCTAGTTTCCTCGCATGTTGTTTCAACGTGTATACTAGTACTAGGTCGCCTGCCTTTAAACCTTTATCCTGAATATGGGCATCAAAATATGCCTTCTGTCATTTCTTAGCTGCATATATCCCTACTGCCGCCCTCATTCTTGTTTCTCCTAATCGTTCAAGGTCAAATAGTCTAGAGGAGAGTTCATGACCCGTCCATTCATGCTCTTTAACTACTTTCAGTGTAGGTATTAAGAAGTCCAATGGTAGCACTGCATTTTGGCCAAACACCATCTGAAAGGGGGTGGCTTGGAGTACCGTTTTGTAGGCGACTCGGTATGCCCAAACAGCGTGGTGTAGCTGTTTGTCCCAATCAGAGCGTTCGTTGTTCACTAATTTCGTCAATACATTGCATAAGATCTTATTGGTGCTCTCAGCCTGGCCATTAGCTTGAGGGTGATAGGGGGCAGACTTCTTATGAACTACCAAGAATTCTTGGAGCAGATTTTCAATAACTTCATTCAAGAAGTGAGTGCCTCTGTCACTGACTAGCTCTATAGGTAACCCATATCTGGTGAACACATTTTCAAATAAAAACTTAGCTATTGTTTGAGCATCGTTCTTCGTTGTGGCTTTTACCTCTACCCACTTGTTTAGATAGTCTGTCGCAACAATGATGTATTCAGCATGTGAACCCTTGGCTGGGGGATTAATAGGACCTACAAAGCCTATTCCCCACTTAGAGAATGCACGTCCACCCATCATAGGTTTCAGTGGCATCTCATCTTTGCGTATAGGATACTGAGTTTGCTGACAGACATCACACCATTTCGCATAGGTATGTGCATCCATGTGAAGGGTCGGCCACCAGAAGCCCGCAAATAGTATTGCCTTGATCACCCGATCTGGTCCAAAGTGTCCCCCTGCTACACCTTGGTGAGCAGTATCCAAGATTTTGAGATATTCACTCTCATGGACACATAGTCTCAGGTAACCGTCTTTACCACGTTTGTATAGATTATCACCAATGAGTGAGTAATCCTGGGCTTCTTGTTCTAAACTCCTTTTCCTAGCCAGAGTCATGTCTAGAGGGAATGTTTTCGTCCTCAGAAAGGATACTAGTGGTTCACTCCGATCCGGCACTATGGACACTTGATAAAGAGTGGCATGTTCCATAGGTGGTTTAGTGCAGCAAGTTGGGCATTCCTTGCACAACTTTTGGACATCAGCTTCCATAGTCGGCCAATGTACTCCGAGTCTCCGTAGTGTCTGTAGGGTTCGTCGCTTTGAGTAGTGTTGCTCTAATGCACCTACATGTGCTAATTGCAACCACTTCGCATACTCGTCCTCTTCTACACAACAAGCCAAGATCCCTTGATCTGTGTGCTTGTACATACTTCCGGCCATGATGTGGTACTTTTGGGCTTTTACTATCTCTCTATCCTGTGTGGCTATTACTGGGTGGTTAGGCCCGTACGTCAATACTGGCACTAATGGCTTAGCCCACTGCGGCACCACTTCCAAATTAAACAAGTAAGCATCAGGAAGGTCATCTGACACTCCTTGTGGGGCTTCTCCAGATGTGAGCCTAGAGAGATGATCCGCTCTCAAATGAGTCCTCCCTTTCCTTACCACAACCTCGAAATCATATTCCATTAGTAAGAGAAACCATCTTACTAATCTTCCTGTATTGCATGGCTTTTTCACGAGATATAACAATGCTTGGTGGTCAGTAAAAATTTTAAACTTGTTTGCAAGCAAATAGTGTCTAAATTTCTTAACTGCATATACCATGCCTAAGCCTTCTCTCTCAGTAGTGGTGTAATTTCGTTCAGCTGCATTCAATTGTCTACTGGCATAGGCAATTGGAAGATCCATATTACCTTCACCAGTAGGTTGAGCAAGCACACACCCAATAGCATAGTTGGATGCATCCACGTGAACATGGAATGGCTTATTCCAATCTGGTGTGGTTAAGATTGGTGTTGAACATAATCTTCGTTTAAGCTCCTGGAAGGAATTCTCGCATTCATCAGTCCACTCAAAGTTAGTCAGAAGTCCATACATGGGCTTTGCAATGACAGCATACATGTGAATGAACCGGCGGTAGTAACCACAATGCCCCATGAAGGCCTGTACTTCCTTGACATTCTTTGGACTAGGTAACTCGGCTATGGCTCTTACTTTCTCTTCATCGGTGGATATGCCATTCTTTGACACTATGTGTCCTAAAATCTTACCTTGCCTGACCCTGAAAACACACTTTTCTGGGTTTAGGCAGACGATATTCTCTACATTTGTCAAAGATTTGTCTCAGTTCAAGAATATGGGTTTGTCTGATGTTGGAATGAGCACAAAGATCATCAACGTAGACTTCTAAATTCTTCCTCAGGAACTCCTTAAATACATGGCACATCAGCCTTTGGAAGGTTGTTGGTGCATTGGTAAGCCCAAATGGCATTACCCGAAAGGCAAATATGCCCCATTCTGTGGCAAAAGCTGTCTTATGCTGATCCTCTGGAGCTATGGCTACTTGATTGTAGCCTGAAAATCCATCGAGGAAGCTGTACACTTCCTTGCCTGCTACTCTTTCTAAGAGATGTTCTGTGATGGGAAGTGGATAGTTATCTCGGATTGTGGCTGCATTGACCTTCTTCAAGTTAATGCATACACGCAGCTTTCCGTTTTTCTTGGGCACCACTACAATGGGGGATACCCACTCAGTGTGCTCAATTTCATAGATAAATCCAGCTTCAACCAGTCTATCTATCTCTTCCTTGATCTTGGCAGCGTAATTATCGTTATATGTGTATGGCTTTTGCTTAGAAGGTTTGGCATCCGAGGTCATGGGGATAGTGTGTGAGCATATGTCTGGATCAACACCTTTCAAATCCTTGTAACTCCAAGCGAACACGTCTCTGTATTCTCTTAGCAAGGCTATTAACGCATGCTCTTCTTCCTCTGTTAGGTCATGGCCTATGTACGTGCATCTCTCCTCTCCTTCCTCTTGGGCCACTACTATTTTTTTGGTGGTTTCTTTGTTATCATAGGCCTCTCCTGATTGTGCCTCTCGTTTAGGCATTCTGATCATGACTCTCCTGTCATCTATCTCATACCTCTTAAAATTTTCTGGGACCTCAAACAAAGATTCTTCCTCTTCTGGTGTGACTTCTCTCTTCTTTTTTTTCTTTCCTTCTTCCTTCAGGGTCACATGTGTGGCTAGTCTTACATCACTTGTAAGCTCTCCATACCTCTGGGGTTGAAATTCTACTTCATGGAAGTATTCTTCATCTGATGCAAAAGGTGGGTCCATAATGATTGACTCTAGATCGGAGTCACTCGCATCCTCAAATGCGTCAGGGTTAGGTTCGCATTCTTCTAACACTGCCTCTCCCATGATTGGCTCTATGGAGAAAACTGAAATGTCATAGCCATCCTCATCACAGTGAGGTGTCCATTGTTCTTCATTGATGGCTACATCCATTGTTGCTAGGATTTTTGCCCAGCCGTGGGGTTCAAATTCTTCGTCAGGAAAGGCTACAGGTGCATAGGCTGGGTCTTGAATGGATCTATGGGTTTCTTTTGCACCTATCTCTCTGGCTTTTTCTCTCTTCTCTTCTTCTACTGCTACTTTGCACATCCATAAGTGAGTGTCTTCATGCATCCATGAGGATCCTAATCCTATGGAATGCACCGATTCCGTATCATCTTTGGCTCTATGGATGGGATTCCATTGGATGGGAGGGACATCTCTATGAGAGTAATCTTTGAGATTCACTTTGGTCGTAACACCTAAGTGTTGTAGGTACAAGGAGTTGGTTCCCCAGTCCTGTACCACTTGCAACTGTCGCATAAATGGTCTTCCCAAAATCATTTCATAGGCCTGGTTCTTGCTAAAATCACATATAGCAAATGTATGCTCAAACTCGACACCACAGGTGGTGGGAGTTATTCCTTCTAGCAATCCTAAGGGCCTCTGAATATGACCATCGGCCATCTGCAATTTCATTCTCGTTGGCCTGAGTGCTGGCTTGCCCCAACGCTTCCATAGGGAAGTGGTGGCAATTGCGACTCCTGCACCTGAGTCCAAAATTGCCTTGGTGGTGTACCCCTGGTAGGTAATGGGAAGATAAGTGTTCCCTTCTTCACCTTCACACATGTCTCCTATATTATCCAAGGGTATTTCTGGCACTGTTCTCTGGGATCCTACCTGGGAACGAGGTTTTGCTATCTCTGGTACTTGTTTGGCTACATGTTTCCATAGCTCTGGCCTTACTTTGAGTAGCTCTTCTAAGGTGAGGTTGCACTGTACTTTAGTGTTTTTCACTACCTCTATGTTCCTAGGTATGATCGAGTCTTCGTTTCTTACCATGACCGTGGGTGCTCTCATACAAGTAGACTTAGCTTCCCATGGGCCTGTGAAGTGGGGTAATTCATGCAAAGAATTAGACTCAAAGTCTAGTCTTTCCTGAGAGTGGGTGCTCTCCTGCTCCTCATAAATGGATGGGATGTCTTGTGGGAATTGGTCGTGTGCATCATCCACCAGTTCAATGGGAGGAGGTACTTCACTTCCTTTAGCCCATTTGTCTTCTTGAATCTCTCGTAGGAATTCTGGTGTGAATTGATTCATAGAAGATGATGTGTCTGGCTCCGTAGAGTTAGGCACATAAGTTTCAGGCACATATGCTTTCTAGGCAGGAAGACTTGCTCTTTCACTTGCCTTGTCCTTAGGTTGAGACGCGGGTTCCTTTTCTGATTGTGCAATCAGCTTCTCTATTCTTTCTAATAGTCCATCAAAGTGCAACTGTATCTTTGCTGAACTAGAGATGCTAAAGAGGCGACTGGCTTCAAACATGGTCTGAGCCAATTCCACCATCTTAGCACAAATTTTGGTTCATTCTAGCTCTAGTTTTGCTCTAGGGTAACACTTTTCATGATCAGTTACGTTTGGCCCTTCTTGGATTCTGGCCTGATAGGCTTTAAGCATCATATTAAGGTCCTCGGGAGTGGGATCTGCTAGGACTGATCCTACTCTAGGGGGTGGTGGAATTAGGTGAGGCGGGTTGGAAGGTGGCGGGTCGGATGGAGTTGGGAATGGTGGAGGTGGGGTAGTGTGAGAGGGAGTTTGAGATGTGAGTTCAGTTATCCTGGCCTTTGTTTCTCTGAGGCTTTCCTCGAGTTCACTCATCTTTTTTGCCCATTGCCTTTTCATTCTTTCACGACTATCTCTCCAAGCTCTAGTCCTCTTCTTTGTCATGCTCTCTGTTTCACTAACATCTGGGCTCTTTTCCTGGCCTACCCCTTGGTTTTGCTGCAATGCTTAAGCTCTAGTGATCACTTGCACTGGTGTAGTGGACATCACACTTCCTGTGGAGTCTACAACTAACCCAATAACATTAATGGGAGTTATTTTTGGCATATTGCTGGGATTCTTTGGACAATCTCGTAAGAGATGCTCCTTTCCACATTCCTGGCAATAGCCCTGGATCGTCACTGATTGGGGTTGTGGAGGTGGAGGCAAGGGACAATCACGAATGAGATGATCTCCCTGACATCTGTAGCATGGTCGTTTAGGGAATGGGGGTCTTACTTGCCTAGGTTGAGGCCTAGGGTTGGGGTTTGCATACATGATGTTTGTGTAATCTGACTCCCAACTAGGTTCATTTGGCTCTTCACTATAGTAAGACTCACCATGTTCAGGAGACTGCATGTAGTAGGCCTGGGGACTATCAACATGTGTAGAATCGAAGCTATGGTCACTGTGATCACTTTCTGAAAGCAGTGGTGTTACGGGGACTATAGCTCTATTCAGGTTTCCTTCTGCAGCTGCATACTTTACAGGGATCACGTTGGCTGGAGCTGGAGGTTGTTCGACTAACACAGGCTGAGGCCTTTGCTGGGCTTGGTATTGTGGTTGGTAGGTTTGTTGAGGCCTAGCATACTGTTGTGGTGGGTATTGGTTCTGGTATCTGCCTTGTTGAGGGTATGGTTGAGGGTAGGTTTGCCTAACAACTTACTTATTGTATGGGCAATCTTGTGCTGTGTGATTTGTGTATCTTCGTTCTATGGTGCAGTACTGGCTACTAGGATTTACTAGGGGTTGAGCCATAATGGGACATACATTCGCCATGTGGTCGCCACCACAAGTATAGCATCTTTTCACAGGGGCAAACCTTGGGATTTGTTTGCTAGAGACGCCTAGTTTTTGTGCCACTTTCTCAGCGAGTTCCTCAATTGATGTGGATTGCGTGGAAGAGAGGCTAGAGGCACTATCAGAATCTTTGTATATTTTGGAAAGCTCTAACTCCTCCCCTAGGTTATCCTCGATGTCAATGCACATGCATACACACTCTTCTATGGTCCTAGGGTCCTTCAAGTACACATAGGATCTTAACTTTGTACTCAACAATCCATCCAAGAATAAAGCCACTTGCTTAGCTGGTGTGGGTAGCTCCGAAACAGGGCATCTTTCAAGATATTGCCTAAATCTTCTTCCTGCAAGTCTCACGGTCTCTTGAGGGGTTTTCTTGAAGTTGTGAATCAATGAGGAGGTATTATGTCTTATGCCACTCTTAGAGAATTCAATAATGAAAGCCTCTAGGAGTTGGTCTATACACCTAAACTGTCTCTCATTCAATGGTTGAAACCACGTAAGGGCTGTGTTCCTAAGGGTTAGAACAAAGGCATTGTACGCATGAATAAATCCTCCACTTGTTCAGCTTTCAAGACTTGCCTGAACTCGGCCACGTGATCATATGGGTCTCCAGTACCATCGAAGTAATTTTTCATGGACTTAACTAGCTGGGTCGGTCTCAGGGTCCTCGTATGCTCTCTTGGTCTTGGTAGAGGGAACTTATCGGCATGTCTTTGATTCCTGGGAGCTCTAAGTACCTCATGTTCTACTCTATTTGTTTCCATCCTCGTTCTTTCTCTACCCCCTGGGTTGGCAAAGCTTACCTCATGTCTATCTCTATGTCTGTCTCTTTGAGCTCCATGAGCATGGGACGTTCTAGCTCCAGGGTGACCATAGGACACGTTCGATCTTGGTTGGGGGAAAATTAATTCACCTTTCCAAGTGTAAGCATGCCTATCATTTTCTGTAACCACAAAGATCCTCTCTGAAGCGTGATCTGAGTAGGTCACACTACCTGGGCTATCTGGATCTTTAAACTCATAGATCATGATTGTTCCTATATCATTTGGCTGATCAGATTTATACCTCCAAAAGGCTTCGTCAGTTTCTCGGTTCAGAAGCAGATCTATACTCTTGTTGTCTTGGGGAACCCACTCGGGATTGAGGATTCTAGTAAGAACAGATTTCCCTCGAGGGGTCCTGGGCTCTGCACCCATGTTTCCTTGTTCTAGGTCATCTATGTCCGTCTCAAGGATCACATTCCCGAATTCGTCTGTCCTATATGGGTGACTGGTGACTACGTATATGGTTCCTTCTTTGTCCAAGTATGCTCCGTTTTCAAACTTGACAGCTGGGTGTTCTAGTCCTATGGATTGGTCAGGGTTTTTAATCTGGACCACGGATCTTCCTAGACCGTCCTCATAGATGCTAGCACCCAATCGGTTGGTCCTAAGGTATTCCAGCTGCGTCTTGTAGGGGCCTTCTACCTTGTACAAATATGGCACACCTGAACTTCCTGTGGGTCTGTCCATGCCTTGAGACATCTCTGATTCACTAGTCTCCGAGCTAGGGTAGTATGAGTGGTGGCTCAACTGCTGGGCCCAAGACCTAGCAGTGTGGTTGACACTAGCCTCTGAAGACCTACGACTTTGTCTATCTTGCCCTAGATGTCCTCCTGATCTAAGGTTCATATGCCCAATTGAATAACCCTAATTTGTCCAAGTACAACCTCGTTGCTGAGTTCTTTTGTATCAGTTACTTGATTCCTTTTAGTTGATTACCGTGTTTACGGTCTTATCTGATATCATGTCGTCAAGTATTCTTGAGTGTAAGTCCACACTTGAAAATGATCGTTCCACGTTAGGTTCGTTTTCCTTTAAGGTTCTCAATCGTACAAAGATTATGTCGTTAACTTGAACTTGAATATTTAGGTATTCTTCAACTTGATAAGTACCTAATGCCGCCTTGGTCTACTCCTACCACTAGTCGTTCTTAGCATAACTAGGAATTGACAGAGGGGGTTGAAAGTTTCCAACCTTTTGTTTCCTGCTTGGTTGCCCTTGAATGCCCAGGAAGTGTGTTCCCAAGCTTGCACTTACACTTGCTTGAAACGCCTTTCGATGCTCTCAATAGATCTGTAAGAGTTCCAAAGTTAGATTTAAGATTTAAATTCCAAAGACAGAACCAATGATTTTCATTCCTGTAGCACAAACACTAATTTGCACAGTGATTTTTAGAAAAACAATTCTAAAGACCCCTGACTTTGATTCCCCTGGGTATGGTCAACTTCAAAATACCCTATCTGAAAATCAACGCATTATCTTTATAAAAAAAACAGTTGAGGGCGTGTAGTATATGCCACGAGCTTTCCAACAAGCCCTAGAGCTCAAAAAATGGATTTCGTATGAAAAAGTTATGAACGTTCAGGGTTCTAGAGTTAAAACAGGGTTCAAACAGGATCACTGTGCAACAGGTTTTCCCCAAGTTGTTTTCCTATGGCCTCCTTATGTGCTCTAGAGTAAAATGTTCATGCCCAAAATTAGCCAAACTCTTCAAATTAAAAACCCTAAAAAATTGGCTAAAATTCGCTTTCAATCGCGATGGACAGGGCAGTCAATCGCGATGGACAGGAGTCAATCGCAACGGATGGGTGTCGATCACGATGGACAGGCAGTCAATCGCGACGGATGGGTGTCGATCGCGACGGACAGGCAGTCAATCACGACGGATGGGTGTCGATCGTGACGGACAGGCAGTCAATCGCGACGGACAGGCAGTCAATCGCGACGGATGGGTGTCGATCACGACGGACAGGCAGTCAATCGCGACAGAACAGAGCTGTCAATCGCGATGGATGGGTGTCGATCACGACGCACAGGCAGTCAATCGCGACGGACAAGCAGTCAATCGCGACGAACAGAGCTGTCAATCGCGATGGATTGAAATTTTGCAAATTTTTCAAAAATTTTTGTGGAAATGTGGTGTGCAGGGTCTCTAGTCTACTGTGGTGCACTCAGATTTACCAAAAGGTGAAAATTTCTGTCAATCGCGATCGACAGAAGTCGGTGACTGCGAGACAGTTCTGCACATTTCCGTACCTACGCGACGTGCTGGAGGGGATGATGATGCTGAAACCTGCAAGAAACTCCAAAATCATGCAGAAAATAGCACAGAACAGTTCGCTCTCTCGCTCTCTCTCACAAGTGAAATGAGGGAAATGAAAGGAGGAAGGAGATATAGTAAAAAACTGAAATTTTTGCGATGATGGAGATGGAGGTGGGAGATGGTGATGATGGTGATGGTGATGAAGAAAACAAAAGGAAATAGATAAAGGTGAAGAAAATACCTATAACTCCAACGCTTCAACTCTACGTCTTACCATCACACGCTCGTCCTCAAAGCTCGATCCCCGGCAACGGCGCCAAAATTTGGTGTAGCTCAGTGATGAGTAGCACCTCCTTTAATGTCAATCCGGGAAGACGTGAGGATGGTATGAAGACCTCGAGCAAGTGGAGGCACAAGTGCGTGAGTGAGAAGCACACCAACATGCACACACATACACACACATGCGCACACACGGCAAGACAAAGAGTGAGGGGCAATGGAGCTCTTAGATTACTTTCAAAAAGCTCTTACAAGTTCATTTCAATTACAATCTAACCTCAAAAATGAGCTCTCTAGCTCTATTTATAGTTTTTGACTAGGTTTTGGCCCTGTCCAGACCTAGTGTCCGGCCAAGTTAAAAATTAGGTTCCAGGGCCAATTTGAGGGCTTAAACGGAGTCTAAAAAATACGAAAATTGATATGTAGGCACTTCTAAGGCTCCTCAAGCTCAAGGACTCCTTGGCTTGCACAAAATGGAGCTACAAAAATATGAAATGGTATTTACAATGATTGTTAGTGATAAGAATCACTGTTATAAAGATGTTGATTTGGAAAAATTTGAAGAGCCTATCTGCCAGATTTGCATCGATTGCTTTGTCTAATTAATCCTTCACCTCGCTCTGACTCTCTCCGCTGGCTTCCTTGTCTAGTCAGTCCTTGGGTGCCCATACTGCTCTCAACAGATGTGTACTCGCACAACCTACTGGTGAAG
Organism: Ceratopteris richardii; assembly: GCA_020310875.1. Classification (NCBI taxonomy): domain Eukaryota; kingdom Viridiplantae; phylum Streptophyta; class Polypodiopsida; order Polypodiales; family Pteridaceae; genus Ceratopteris; species Ceratopteris richardii. The sequence continues at coordinate 100,654,765 of CM035415.1, forward strand.
GTAATATGGATCTCCCAATTGCCTATGCCAGTAGACAATTGAATGCAGCTGAACGAAATTACACCACTACTGAGAGAGAAGGCTTAGGCATGGTATATGCAGTTAAGAAATTTAGACACTATTTGCTTGCAAACAAGTTTAAATTTTTTATTGACCACCAAGCATTGTTATATCTCGTGAACAATCCATGCAATACAGGAAGATTAGTAAGATGGTTTCTCTTGCTAATGGAATATGAATTCGAGGTTGTAGTAAGGAAAGGGAAGACTCACTTGAGAGCGGATCATCTCTCTAGGCTCACATCTGGAGAAGCCCCACAAGGAGTGTCAGATGACCTTCCTAACGCTTACTTGTTTAATTTGGAAGTTGTACCGCAATGGGCTAAGCCATTGGTACCAGTATTGACATACGGGCCTAAACACCCAATAATAAACACACAAGATAGAGAGGTAGTAAAAGCCCAAAAATATCACATCATGGCAGGAAGTATGTACAAGCACACGGATCAAGGGATCTTGGCCTGTTGTGTGGAAGAGGATGAGTACACTAAATGGTTGCAATTAGCACATGTAGGTGCATTAGAGCAACACCACTCAAAGCAACGAACCCTACAAACACTAAGGAGACTCGGAGTGCATTGGCCGACTATGGAAGCTGATGTCCAAAAGTTGTGCAAGGAATGCCCAATCTGCTGCACTAAACCACCTGTGGAACATGCCACTCTTTATCAAGTATCCATAGTGCCAGATTGGAGTGAACCATTAGTATCCTTCCTGAGTGCGAAAGCCTTCCCTCTAGACATGACTCTGGCTCGGAAAAGAAGTCTAGAACAAGAAGCCCAAGAATACTCACTCATTGGGGATAATCTATACAAGCGTGGTAAGGATGGTTACCTGAGACTATGTGTCCATGAAAGTGAATATCTCAAGATCTTGGAAACTGCTCACCAAGGTGTAGCAGGAGGACACTTTGGACTAGATCAGGTGATCAAGGCAAAACTATTTGCGGGCTTCTGGTGGCCGACCCTTCACATGGATGCATATACCTATGTGAAACGGTGTGATGTCTGTCAGCGAGCTCAACCTCCTATACGCAAAGATGAGATGCCATTGAAACCCATGATGGGTGGACGTGCATTCTCTAAGTGGGGAATAGACTTTGTAGGTCCTATTAATCCCCCAGCTAAGGGTTCTCATGCGGAATACATCATTGTGGCGACAGACTATCTGACAAAGTGGGTAGAGGTAAAAGCCACAATGAGGAACGATGCTGAGACAACTGCTAAATTCTTGTTTGAGAATGTATTCACAAGATACGGGCTACCTATAGAGCTAGTAAGTGATAGGGGCACTCACTTCTTGAATGAAGTGATTGAAAATCTGCTCCAAGAATTCTTGGTATTTCATAAGAAGTCTGCCCCCTACCACCCTCAAGCTAATGGGCAAGCCGAAAGCACAAACAAGATTCTGTGCAATGTGTTGACCAAACTAGTGAATAATAAACGCTCTGATTGGGACAAACAGCTACACCATGCTGTTTGGGCATACCGAGTCGCCTACAAAACGGTACTCCAAGCCACCCCCTTTCAGATGGTATTTGGCCAAAATGCAGTGCTACCGTTGGATTTCTTAATACCTACATTGAAAGTAGCACAGGATTTCAAGACTGAGGGCGGCTACAGGGATATATGCAGCTAAGAAACGAGAGAAGGCATACTTTGATGCCCATGTTAAGGATAAAGGTTTGAAGGCAGGCGATCTAGTACTAGTCTACACTTTGAAACAACATGCGAGGAAATTAGAGAAACGTGGCTATGGACCCATGATCATTAATAGAATCTCAACGAGTGGAGCAGTACAGCTAGCCACCTTAGAAGGTGATATTCTTCTGAGCTACATAAGCGGATGCAGAGTCAAGTTGTATCAGGAACCTCTCACAGAGGAAATGCTAAGTCGACTCAATACTGCTAAGAAACGCAAAGAAGAAGAAAAGCGAATTCGAGAAGAAGCCCAAGCAGAAGCCTTAGAGCGCATACGGAGAATGAAATTAAGAAGACAAGGTAGAGAGCAACCTAGGCCAGATGCCGATGCAGATCAAGGATATCACATGGCTATGTGTGAAGTTTCAGGTGTCAGCTCTCATAGGATAATTGATCGACGTCCTTTTATAACCTTAGATATAGGAGAAGGAAAGGGTGCAAGGACTGTAAGAGCCTTGATTGACTCAGGTGCAGCCACTAGTGCTGTTAAATTGTCTTACTGTCAAGAGTTGAAATTAACTGTCAATCCTATAGAAGCATATCTCATAGGATTGGGAGGTGTGGAAACCCCTTGCATGGGCGAGGTGGAACTTCCCCTCTATATTCAAGATGAAGCAATGACAGTCAAAGTACTAGTGTGTCAAGATGAGGACCTCACTGAGCCTCTTGTCTTGGGTCAGGACTGGATCTATGATCATGCAGTCAACCTAAACCTAAGAAGTGGACTTCTTCAGGTATGGGTAAATCATAGTCAAATTACAGTTGAACTGGAAAATGAGGCACTCAAGGAACTAGGTAAGGCACGAACTCCTGGTCCTTCCAGGGGTGCACATGAAGTTGACCATGCTATTCTTGTCCAAAACAATGTGATGCAGAGAGAGGACTATCACAACAAGGAAGTCAAGGATAAGAAGGAACTCCCTTCTGTTCCAAAGGCCAGAGGGATGCAGCAACCAAAGGAAGATCGAATACAGAAGAAGCAGAACACTACCTATACTGGGGGCCAAAAAAAGGAGCAAAGCAGATTGTTTCAGCCAATGAAACAAGTATGGAGGCGAAAAGGCCAACACCCTATTCCGACCAGGCCAACCCCACGGTCAAAACCTCTTATTAGTAATCAACGACACGACACTAATAAGAAGTCCATAAATTCTTCTGCGAAAGTGAAGTCTATTTGGGTACCCAAGAAGTCAATGAAGGCCAGCCCACAATCACGACAAATCTGGGTGCCTAAGGCTTGCTTGCGGGCTCAAATAGCTACACCAAGGCCAAACCCTGTACAACATGTTTCACTCACTCGAACATCTGAGGCCCACTCTTACACATCACGCATGAACACGTATTCTTCCATGAGCACAAGTAGAATCACTTGTAAATGGGTCCCTAAAAGCCCCATTTTTCAAGTAAATACCCCTATCACACTCTCCAGAGTCTCCACAAAGTCAAGATCAAAACCTATCCATTGCATTTGGCAACCTAAAACTTGTAATAAACCCCCGGACCCCACTTGTAAATCCATGTCTACCTACTAACTACGTCACTCCCACACTACATCATTCCGCTTAGTTCTTAGGTCTACCCAATTCCTAACTACACACACAAGCACCGAGCACTTACTAACCCCCTAACCTCTCCCGAGCCTCATGTTAATGTTGTAACGGGGACACACTGTCATTTTTGTGTCCATTGCAACGTTAACATTTATTCATGTATTCTCACAGAACCAGCTGCGAAGTTTTCAACATGGCTGAGGCGGCAGGAACTAGCTCTCAAACAGAAACGAGCCAGCAAGTGGTGGACTTAGACAGTTTACCCGTTTTGCCTGAAACAAACGAAAGACCAGAAGAATTGCAGGCCATCAAAATCATACCTATAGCGTACCCTCCCAGTGGCCATACCATGCCTGTAGGAAAAGCTTCCCACTGGTTTAGTGAAGTGGCAGGACCCTTGGGAGAGGGAACATACCTATGGGAATCAGAGTTGGACTTTAATGGGAAGCAAGGCAAATACCATTTCTTTACAAGAGAATTCGAGAAGTTACAAAATGTAGAAGGTCTACGTTCGGTATGGAAGAAGGCAGGATTGGATGCATATTTCAATGCACGGCTCCCAAAGCCTGACTTCATGCAATGCTACTATCTCATCAACACCCTGACTCCAAACAAGAACCCAAAAGGTGAAAGCTCATTTGTGATCCCATCTCTAACAGAAGGAAATGAGCTCAAGAGGTTTAGGTTATCCAACAACTTGGTGAGGGAGGCCCTAGATATGCGCGGAATGCATATTCCTATAGAGAAGGAAACCCTAGTGCCGGATTACATGAAGAATCGAAGCCTCACCAAACTCAAGGACATGGTGTCCATGACGTCTAATGTTGCAATACACCTTCGCATGTGCATGCAACACTTTTCTTTTCTTGCCCAAGATAGATTCACCATGCCGCCCAAAAAGATTTGGTTTAGTTTGTATCTGGCAGAGACACAGAGCCTCACCATCAACTTACCCCACTGGATAATTGATCAGATACACCTAGCTCACAAACGATGGCCACGGAAACAGGTTTTATATGGTTGCTGTGCTCTGACGAGAATCATTTATAGGTGTTTGGCTTATGACATCCCTATTCAACGGGCCCTAATGTGGAATCCTGTAGAGCAGTTTAGAGGCAGGACATCCACTGGACCCCCTTCTAAGAAGATGAGATGTACTGTCCAAGTCCCTTGTGCTCAACCACGTGGAGCCACCCTAACACCAGACGTCACCCCTCCACCCCGAAGAGTCCGACCATTCACACTCCGACTTCCAAGACGCAGCACCGATGGTTCTACCTTGATATTCCCTCCCATTCCAACCGATCTTGAATTTCCCAGTGGTGCACCTTTGGAAGAACTCACGAATGAAGATTTTGAACAATTATTACAAGATGTAGAGCGGGAGGCAGAAGAGGCACAACAAGTGGAGAATGTGCAAACGCAAGCAACAACCACCCAAGTACCTGTCACCACAGTGGAAGTGGATGAAGAGGATGATGAAGATGAAGAACATGAGGAAGATGAGGAGGATTATGATCAAGAGCATCATGATGAGCAACAAGAAGTGCCAGAAATTGTAGGTGCACCTGCATATATAGCTCAACTACAAAGGTTATACGACACAATCAAAGCAGTGCAAGAAAGGCATCAACTCTCTCTTGTGTCAGGTCAAGCTTTGATGCAAGAAATGCTATCAGATGATGGGGTGGATCAACATTTCATTGACACCCTCAAATTAGTGTCAGATTCTTTAGGAGTTCCGGAGGCTGTCCACACTGCAGTCCGTCAGTCCCTGAGGTATGACAAACGCAGAGTCGACACATTACCACGAGCATGTATGTTGAGAGCAGTATGGGCACCCAAGGACTGACTAGACAAGGAAGCCAGCGGAGAGAGTCAGAGCGAGCTGAAGGAGTAAGTAGACAAAGCAGTAGACGCAAATCTGGCAGATAGGCCCTTCAAATTTTTCCAAACCAACATCCTTATAACAGTGATTCTTATCACTAACAATCATTGTAAATACCATTTCATATTTTTGTAGCTCCATTTTGTGCAAGCCGAGGAGTCCTCGAGCTTGAGGAGCCTTAGAAGTACCTACATATCAATTTTCGTATTTTTTAGACTCCGTTCAAGCCCTCAAATTGGCCCTGGAACCTAATTTTTAACTAGGCCGGACACTAGGTCTGGACAGGGCCAAAGCTAGTCAAAAACTATAAAAAGAGCTAGAGAGCTCATTTTTGAGGTTAGATTGTAATTGAAACAAACTTGTAAGAGCTTTTCGAAAGTAATCCAAAGTACTCCATTGCTCCTCACTCTTTGTCTTGCCGTGTGTGCGCGTGTGTGTGTATGTGTGTGCATGTTGGTGTGCTTCTCACTCACGCACTTGTGCTTCCACTTGCTCGAGGTCTTCACACCATCCTCACGTCTTCCCGGATTGACATTAAAGGAGGTGCTACTCATCACTGAGCTACACCAAATTTTGGCGCCGTTACCGGGGATCGAGCTTTGAGGACGAGCGTGTGATGGTAAGACGTAGAGTTGACGTGTTGGAGTTGTAGGTAAACTCTTCACTTTCATCCATTTTCTTGTTTCTTATACACCTTCTTCATCACCATCATCATCATCACCATCTCCCACCTCCATCTCCATCATTGCAAAAATTTCAGTTTTTACTATATCTCCTTCCTCCCTTCATTTCCCTCATTTCACTTGTGAGAGAGAGAGAGAGAGCGAACTGTCGTGTGCTATCTTCTGCATGCTTTTGGAGTTTCTTGCAGGTGTCAGCATCATCATCCCCTCCAGCACGTCGTGCAGGTACGGAATTGTGCAGAACTGTCTCGCAGTCGCCGACTTCTGTCCATCGCGATTGACAGAAATTTTCACCTTTTGGTAAATCTGAGTGCACCACAGTAGACTAGAGACCCTGCACACCACATTCCCACAAAAATTTTTGAAAAATTTGCAAAATTTCAGTCCATCGCGATTGACAGCTCTGTCCATCGCGATTGACTGCCTGTCCATCGCGATTGACTGAACCCCTGTCCATCGCGATTGACTGCCTGTCCATCGCGATTGACTGACCCTCTGTCCATCGCGATTGACTCCTGTCCGTCGCGATTGACTGACCCTCTGTCCATCGCGATTGACTGACCCTTTGTCCATCGCGATTGACTGAAACCTCTGTCCATCGCGATTGTCTCCTGTCCATTGCGATTGACTGAACTCCTGTCCATCGCGATTGACTGAACTCCTGTCCATCGCGATTGACTCCTGTCCATCGCGATTGACTCCTGTCCATCGCGATTGACTGAACCTCTGTCCATCGCGATAGACTCCTGTCCATCGCGATTGACAGCCCTGTCCATCGCGATAGACAGCCAATTTTGGACAAATTTTTTAGGGTTATTAAATTGAAAAGATGGACTAATTGTGGGCATAAACATCTTACTCCAGAGCACATAAGGAGGCCTTAGGAAACTAACCTGGGGGAAACCTGTTACACAGTGATCCTATTTGAACCCCTTCTTAACCCTAGAACCCTGAACGGTCATAACTTTTCCATACGAAATCCATTTTTTGAGCTCTAGGGCTTGTTGGAAAGCTTGTGGATTTTTTACTAGGGTATTTTGAAGTTGACCATACCGAGGGGGATCAGAGCCAAGGGTCTTAAGAATTGTTTTCCTAAAATTCACTAGGAAAATTAGTATTTGTGCTACAAGAATGATAATCATGGGTTTTGTCTTTGGAATTGAATTATGAAAGCTAACTTTGGAACTCTACAGATCTATTGAGAGCATCGAAGGGCGTTCTAAGCAAGTGTAAGTGCAAGCCTTGGAACACTCTTCCTGGGCATTCAAGGGCATCAACACAAGGAAAGGAATTCAAGGTTGGAATACTCTCAACTCCCTCTGTCATTTTCTAGCTCAGGTTAAGTACGAATAGTGCTAGAAGTAAGTCAGGGCAACGATAGGCAGGTATCAAGTTGAAGACTACCTAAAAACTCAAGTTCAAGCTAAAAACCTAATCTCTGTACTGTCGATAACATAAAGAAAAAGAACCTAACGTGGAACGATCAATTCCAAGTACGAAAACTACTCAATTATTCCTGACGACGCAATATCATACAAGTTCATAAACATAATAACTCACTAAAAACGAATCAAGCGACTGAGACCAATTGATCAGCAACGAGGTTGTACTCTGGGCAAAAATTGGGCTACTTAACTAGGCATATGAACCTTAGATCAGGGCGACATCTAGTAAGGGATAGACAGAGCCTTAGGTCTTCAGAGGCTAGTGTCAACCACACTGCTAGGTCGTGGGCCCAGCAGTTGAGCCATCACTCATACTACCCAAGTTCTGAGACTAGTGAATCCGAGATGTCTCAAGGTATGGAGAGACCTACAGGCAGTTCAGGAGTGCCATACTTGCATAGGGTAGAAGGCCCTTACAAAACGCAGTTGGAATACCTTAGGACCAACCGATTGGGTGCTAGCATCTATGAGGACGGCCTAGGAAGGTCTGTGGTACAGATTAAGAATCCCGATCATTCCATTGGATTAGAGCGCCCAACTGTCAAGTTCGAAAATGGAGCGTACTTAGACAAGGAAGGGACAATATATATAGTCACCAGTCATCCAGATAGGACTGATGAATTTGGGAATGTAGTCCCAGAATCTGACTTAGAGGACCTAGAGCAAGGAAACATGGGGGTAGAACCGAGGAACCCTCAAGGGAAGTCTGTCCTTACAAGGATTATCACACCCGAGTGGATTCCCCAAGATAATAAGAGCATAGATCTTCTTCTGAACCAAGAAACTAAAGAAGCCTTTTGGAGATATAAATCTGATCGGCCATTTGATATAGGAACAATCATGATCTATGAGTTTAAGGATCCTGATAGCCCAGGTAGAGTGACCTACTTAGATCACGCTTCGGAGAGGATCTTTGTGGTGACAGACAATGATAGGCATGCTTACACTTGGAAGGGTGAATTCGTTTTCCCCCAACCAAGATCGAATGCATCCTATGGTCACCCGGGAGCAAGAACATCCCAAGCTCATGGAATGCAAAGAGACAGAAGTAGAGATAGACCAGAAGTAAGCTTTGCCAACCCAGTGGGCAGAGAAAGAACGAGGACGGAAACTAATAGAGTGGAACCTGAGATACTTAGAGCTCACAAGAATCAAAGAAATGCGGATGAGTTCCCTCTACCACGACCTAGAGAGCACCCAAGGACTTTGAGACCGACTCAGCTAGTTAAGTCCATGAAGAATTACTTCGATGGCACTAGAGATCCATACGATCATGTGGCTGAGTTTAGGCAAGTCCTGAGAGCTGAACAAGTGGAGGATCTATTCACGCAGTACAATGCCTTTGGTTTGACCCTTAGGAACACTGCCCTGACATGGTTTCAGCCACTAAATGAGAGGCAGTTCAGGAGCATAGACCAACTCCTAGAGGCTTTCATTATTGAATTCTCTAAGAGCGGCATAAGGCATAATACCTCCTCGCTGATTCACAGCTTCAAGCAGACCCCTCAAGAAACCGTGAGACTTGCAGGAAGAAGATTCAGGCAATACTTAGAAAGATGCCCTGTCTCGGAGCTACCCACACCAGCTAAGCAAGTGGCTTTATTCTTGGATGGATTGCTAAGTACCAAATTGAGATCTTATGTGTACTTGAAGGACCCTAGGACCATAGAAGATTGTGTATGCATGTGCATTGACATCGAGGATAACCTAGGGGAGGAGTTAGAGCTTTCTAAGATATACAAAGATTCAGATAGTGCCTCCAACCTCTCTTCCACGCAATCCACATCAATCGAGGAACTTGCAGAGAAAGTAGCTCAGAAATTAGGTGTCACTAATAAACAAATCCCAAGGTTCGCCCCTGTGAAGAGGTGCTATACTTGTGGTGGCGACCACATGGCGAATGTATGTCCCATTATGGCCCAACCCCAAGTTAATCCTAGTAGCCAGTACTGCACCATAGAACGAAGGTACACCAATCACACCGCGCAAGATTGCCCCTACAATAAGAAAACCGTTAGGCAAATGTACCCACAACCATACCCTCAACAAGGAAGATACCAGAACCAGTACCCACCTCAGCAGTATGCTAGGCCTCAACAAACCTATCAACCCTACCAAAACCAACAAAGGCCTCAGCCTGTGCTAGCACAACAACCCCCAACTCCAGCTAACGTGATTCCGGTAAAGTATGCTGCCGCAGAAGAAAACCTGAATAGAGCCATAGTCCCAGTAACACCATTGCTTTCAGAAAGTGATCCCAGTGACCATAGCTTCGATTCTACACATGTCGATAGCCCCCAGGCTTACTACATGCAGTCTCCTGAACATGGTGAGTCTTACTATAGTGAAGAGCCAAATGAGCCTAGTTGGGAATCAGATTACACAAATGTCATGTATGCAAACCCCAACCCAAGACCCCAACCTAGGTAAGTAAGACCCCCATTCCCTAGAGGACCATGCTACCGATGTCAGGGAGATCATCTCATTCGTGATTGTCCCTTACCTCCACCTACACAACCCCAGTCAGTAATGATCCAAGGCTATTGCCAAGAGTGTGGAAAGGAGCATCTCTTACGAGATTGCCCTAAGAACCCTAATAATATGCCAAAAATCACTCCTATTAATGTTATCGGGTTAGTAGTAGACTCCTCAGGGAGTGTGACCTCCACTGCTCCAGTACAGGTAGTTACTAGAGCTCAAGCATTGCAGCAAAACCAAGGGGTAGGTCAGGAAAAGAGCCCAGAGGCAAGTGAAACTGAGAGCATAACCAAGAAAAGGACTAGAGCTTGGCGAGATAGTCGCGAAAGAATGAAAAGGCAATGGGCAAAAAGGATGAGTGAACTTGAGGAAAGCCTCAAAGAAACAAAGGCCAAGATAACTGAACTCACATCTCAAACTCCCTCTCACATTACCTCACTTCCACCATTCCCAACTCCATCCGACCCGCCACCTTCCGACCCGCCTCAACTAATTCCACCACCCCCTAGAGTAGGATCAGTCCTAGCAGATCCCACTCCCAAGGACCTTAATATGATGCTTAAAGCCTATCAGGCCAGACTCCAAGAAGGGCCAAACGTAACTGATCATGAAAAATGTTACCCAAGAGCAGAACTAGAGTTAGAACGAACCAAAATTTGTGCTAAGATGGTGGAATTGGCTCAGACCATGTTTGAAGCCAGTCGCCTCTTTAACATCTCTAGTTCAGCAAAGATACAGTTGCACTTTGATGGACTATTGGAAAGAATAGAACAGCTGATTGCACAATCAGAAAAGGAACCCGCCTCTCAACACAAGGACAAGGCAAGTAAAGCTGCAAGTCTTCCTGCCAGGGAAGCCTATGTGCCTAAAGCCCATGTGCTTGAGGTTTATGTGCCTAACTCTACGGAGCCAGACACATCTTCTTCTATGAATCGATTCACACCAGAATTCCTACGAGAGATTCAAGAAGACAAATGGGCTAAGGAAAGTGAAGTCCCTCCTCCTATTGAACTTGTGGATGATGCACACGACCAATTCCCACAAGATATCCCTTCCATTTATGAGGAGCAGGAGAGCACCCACTCTCAGGAAAGATTAGACTTTGAGTCTAATTCATTACAAGAATTACCCCACTTCACAGGCCCATGGGAAGCTAAATCTACTTGTATGAGAGCACCTACGGTCATGGTAAGAAACGAAGACTCGATCATACCTAGGAACACAGAGGTAGTGAAAAACACTAAAGTGCAGTGCAATCTCAAGTTGGAAGAGCTACTCAAGGTTAGACCTGAATTATGGAAACATGTAGCCAAACAAGTTCCAGAGATAGCAAAACCTCGTTCCCAGGTAGGATCCCAGAGAACACTGCCAAAAATACCCTTGGATAAGATAGGAGACATGTGTGAAGGTGAAGAAGGAAACACCTATCTTCCCATTACCTACCAGGGTCATACCACCAAGGCAATTTTGGACTCAGATGCAGGAGTTGCAATTGCCACCATTTCCCTATGGAAGCGTTGGGGCAAGTCAGCACTCAAGCCAACGAGAATGAAATTGCAAATGGCCGATGGTCACATAGAGAGGCCCTTAGGATTGCTAGAAGGAATAACTCTCACCACCTGTGGAGTTGAGTTTGAGCATACGTTTGCTATATGTGATTTTAGCAAGAACCATGCCTATGAGATGATCTTGCGACGACCCTTTATGCGACAATTGCAAGTGGTACAGGATTGGGGAACCAATTCTCTGTACCTGCAGCACTTAGGTGTTACGACCAAAGTCAATCTCAAGGATTACTCTCATAGAGATTTCCCTCCTATCCAATGGAACCCCATCCATAGAGCCAAGGATGATACGGAATCGGTGCATTCCATAGGATCAGGATCCTCAGGGATGCATGAAGACACTCACTTATGGATGTGTAAAGTAGCAGTAGAGGAAGAGAAGAGAGAAAAAGCCAGAGAGGTAGGTGCAAAAGAAAACCATAGATCAATTCATGACCCATCCTATGCACCTGTAGTCTTTCCTGATGAGGAATTTGAACCTCATGGCTGGGCAAAAATTTTAGCAACCATGGATGTAGCCATCAATGAGGAACAATGGACACCTCACTGTGATGAGGATGGCTATGACATTTCAGTCTTCTCCATAGAGCCAATCATGGGAGAGGCAGTTCTAGAAGAATGCGAACCTAGCCCTGATGCATTTGAGGATGCAAGTGACTCCGAGCTAGAGTCAATCATTATGGACCCACCATTTGCATCAGATGAAGAATACTTCCATGAAGTAGAATTTCAACCCCAGAGGCATGGAGAGCTTACAAATGATGTAAGACTAGCAACACATGTGACCCCAAAGGAAGAAGGAAAGAAACGAAAGAAGAGAGAAGTCTCACCCGAAGAGGAAGAATCTTTGTTTGAGGTCCCAGAAAATTTTAAGAAGTATGAGATAGATGACAGGAGAGTCATGATCAGAATGCCGAAACGAGAAGCACAATCAGGAGAGGCCTATGATAACAAAGAAACCACCAAGAAAATAGTAGTGGCCCTAGAAGAAGGAGAGGAGAGATGCACGTACATAGGCCATGACCTAACAGAGGAAGAAGAGCATGCGTTAATAGCCTTGCTAAGAGAATACAGAGATGTATTCGCTTGGAGTTACAAGGATTTGAAGGGTGTTGACCCAGATATAGCTCACACACCATCCCCATGACTTCAGATGCCAAACCCTCTAAGCAAAAGCCCTATACATATAACGATAATTACGCTGCTAAGATCAAAGAGGAGATAGATAGACTGGTCGAAGCTGGATTTATCTACGAAATTGAGCACACTGAGTGGGTATCCCCCATTGTAGTGGTGCCCAAGAAGAATGGTAAGCTGCGTGTATGCATTAACTTGAAGAAGGTTAATGCAGCCACGATTCGAGATAACTATCCACTTCCCATCACAGAACATCTCTTAGAAAGAGTAGCAGGCAAGGAAGTGTACAGCTTCCTCGATGGCTTTTCGGGCTACAATCAAGTCGCCATTGCTCCAGAAGATCAGCATAAGACAGCTTTTGCCACAGAGTGGGGTATATTTGCCTTTCGTGTAATGCCATTTGGGCTTACCAATGCACCAGCTACCTTCCAGAGACTAATGTGCCATGTATTTAAAGAGTTCCTGAGGAAGAATTTAGAAGTCTATGTTGATGATCTTTGTGCTCATTCCAACATTAGACGAACCCATATCCCCGAACTCAGACAAATCTTTGACAAATGTAGAGAATATCAAGTCTGTCTGAACCCAGAAAAGTGTGTTTTTATGGTCAGGCAAGGCAAAATTCTAGGACACATCGTGTCAAAAAATGGCATATCCACTGATGAAGAGAAAGTGAGAGCCATAGCAGAGCTACCTAGGCCGAGAAATGTCAAGGAAGTACAAGCTTTCATGGGGCATTGTGGTTACTACCGCCGGTTCATTCACATGTATGCTGTCATTGCAAAGCCCATGTACGGACTTCTGACTAACTTTGAGTGGATGGATGAATGTGAGAATTCCTTCCAGGAGCTTAAACGAAGATTATGTTCAGCACCAATCTTAACCACACCAGATTGGAACAAGCCATTCCATGTTCACGTGGATGCATCCAATTATGCTATTGGATGTGTACTCGCACAACCTACGGGTGAAGGTAATATGGATCTTCCAATTGCCTATGCTAGTAGACAATTGAATGCAGCTGAACGAAATTACACCACTACTGAGAGAGAAGGCTTAGGCATGGTATATGCAGTTAAGAAATTTAGACACTATTTGCTTGCAAACAAGTTTAAATTTTTTACTGACCACCAAGCATTGCTATATCTCGTAAACAAGCCATGCAATACAGGAAGATTAGTAAGATGGTTTCTCTTACTAATGGAATACGATTTCGAGGTTGTGGTAAGGAAAGGGAGGACTCATTTGAGAGCAGACCACCTCTCGAGGCTCACATCTGGAGAAGCCCCACAAGGAGTATCTGATGACCTTCCTGATGCTTACTTGTTTAACTTGGAAGTGGTACCGCAGTGGGCTAAGCCACTAGTGCCAGTATTGACATACGGGCCTAATCACCCAATTATAAACACGCAGGATAGGGAGGTAGTAAAAGCCCAAAAGTATCACATCATGGCTGGAAGTATGTACAAGCACACAGATCAAGGGATCTTGGCTTGTTGTGTGGAAGAGGATGAATACGCAAAATGGTTGCAATTAGCACATGTAGGTGCATTAGAGCAACACCATTCAAAGCAACGAACCCTACAAACACTAAGAAGACTAGGAGTACATTGGCCAACTATGGAAGCTGATGTCCAAAAGTTGTGCAAGGAATGCCCAATCTGCTGCACTAAACCACCTGTGGAACATGCCACTCTTTATCAAGTGTCCCTAGTGCCAGATTGGAGTGAACCACTAGTATCCTTCCTGAGGACGAGAACAGTCCCTCCAGATATGACTCTGGCTAGGAAAAGGAGTTTAGAACAAGAAGCCCAGGATTACTCACTTATTGGTGATAATCTATACAAACGTGGTAAAGACGGTTACCTGAGACTATGTGTCCATGAGAGTGAGTATCTCAAGATCTTGGACACTGCTCACCAAGGTGTAGCAGGAGGACACTTTGGACCAGATCGGGTGATCAAGGCAATACTATTTGCGGGCTTTTGGTGGCCGACCCTTCACATGGATGCACATACCTATGTGAAACGGTGTGATGTCTGTCAGCGAACTCAGTATCCTATACGCAAAGATGAGATGCCATTGAAACCTATGATGGGTGGACGTGCATTCTCTAAGTGGGGAATAGACTTTGTAGGCCTTATTAATCCCCCAGCTAAGGGTTCACATGCTGAATACATCATTGTGGCCATGGATTATCTCACCAAGTGGGTAGAGGTAAAAGCTACGACAAAGAATGACGCTCAGACAACTGCTAAATTCTTGTTTGAAAATGTATTCACAAGATATGGGCTACCTATAGAGCTAGTAAGTGATAGAGGCACTCACTTCTTGAACGAAGTGATTGAAAATCTACTCCAAGAATTCTTGGTAGTTCATAAGAAGTCTGCCCCTTATCACCCTCAAGCTAATGGACAAGCCGAGAGCACCAACAAGATCTTATGCAATGTACTGACAAAATTAGTGAACACTAAACGCTCTGATTGGGACAAATAGCTACACCATGCTGTTTGGGCATACCGAGTCGCCTACAAAACGGTACTCCAAGCCACCCCCTTTCAGATGGTTTTTGGCCAAAACGCGGTGCTACCCTTGGACTTCTTGATACCTACCTTAAAAGTAGCACAAGAGCACGAATGGACGGGTCATGAACTCTCCTCTAGACTTTTTGACCTTGAACGATTAGGAGAAACGAGACTGAGAGCAGCTGCAGGGATATATGCAGCTAAGAAGAGACAGAAGGCATACTTTGATGCCCATGTGAAGGATAAGGGCTTGAAAGCAGGAGATCTAGTTTTAGTATACACATTGGAACAACATGCAAAGAAGCTGGAAAAGAGAGGCTACGGACCTATGATCATCAATAGGATCTCCACGAGTGGAGCAGTACAACTAGCCACTTTAGAGGGTAATGTTCTCCCAAACTATATTAGCGGATGCAGAGTCAAGTTGTATCAGGAACCCCTCACGGAGGAAATGCTAAGTCGACTCAATACTGCTAAGCAACGTAAAGAGGAGGAAAAACGAATTCGAGAAGAAGCTCAAGCAGAAGCCCTAGAGCGCATACGGAAAATGAAATTAAGAAGACAAGGTAGAGAGCAACCTGTGACAGATGCATATGCAGATCCAGGATATCTCGTGGCTATGTGTGAAGTTTCAGGTGATAGCTCACATAGGATAACGGATCGACGTCCTTTCATAACCTTAGATATAGGACAAGGAAAGAGTGCAAGGACTGTAAGAGCCTTGATTGACTCAGGCGCAGCCACTAGTGCTGTTAAATTGTCTTACTGTCAAGAGTTGCAATTAACTGTCAATCCTGTGGAAGCATATCTCATAGGATTGGGAGGCGTGGAAACCCCTTGCATGGGCGAGGTGGAACTTCCCCTCTATATTCATGATGAGGCAATGACAGTTAAAGTACTAGTGTGTCAAGATGAGGACCTCACTGAACCCCTTGTCTTGGGTCAAGACTGGATCTATGACCACGCAGTCAACTTAAACCTAAGAAGTGGACTTCTTCAGGTTTGGGTCAATCATAGTCGAATTACGGTAGAGTTAGATAACGGAGCACTCAAGGAACTAGGAAAGGCACAAACTCCTGGTCCTTCCAGGAGTACACATGAAGACGATCATGTTGTTCTTGTCCAAAACTATGTGTTGCAGAGGAATGATGTTCGCACAAAAGAAGTCAGGAGAGCAACGGAACCCCCTTCTTTTCCAAAGGCCAGAGGGAGGCAACAACCAAAGGTGGATCAAAGGCAGATGAAGCAGAGTACTACCTATCTCGGAGATCAAAAGTACCCGCGCAACAAAATGTCTCAGCTAGTGAAACAAGTGTGGGTGCGGAAAGGCGAATACCCGGTTGCACTCAAGCCAACCACACGGGCAAAGCCTCTTATTAGTAACCAACAACACAACAACAATAAGAAGTCTTTCAGAAGTTCTTCTGTTAACGCGAAGTCAATTTGGGTGCCCAAGAAGTCAATGAAGGCTAGGCCACAATCAAGACAAATTTGGGTGCCTAAGGCTTGTGTGCGGGCTCAAATAGCTACACCAAGAACACACCCTATACAGCATGATCCATTCACTCGCACAGCCGGTCTCCACTCGTTTTCAACACTCAGGAACACACCAAGGCCAATACGCACGACCAGAATCACTTGTAAATGGGTCCCTAAAAGGCCTCACTTTCAAGCCGACACACCTATAAAGTTCTCGAGAGTCTCTACGAAACCAAGAGCAAAACCCATCCATGGCATTTGGCAGCCTAAGATTTGTAGCAAACCCCCGGACCCCAATTGTAAATCCATGACCACCTACTAACCACTTCACTCTCACATCACATCATTCCGCTTAGCTTGTAGGTCTATCCAATTCCTAACTACACTCACCAGCACCGAGCACTTACTAACCTACTAACCTCTTCCGGACCTCATGTTAATGCTATAACGGGGACACGGCGTCATTTTTGTGTCCATTGCAATGTTAACATTTATTCATGTATTCTCACAGAACCATCTGCAAAGTTCTCAACATGGCTGAGGCAGCAGGAACTAGCTCTCACACAGAAACAAACCCGCAAGTGGTGGATTTAGACAGTTTACCCATTTTGCCTGAGACAAATGAAAGACCAGAAGAATTGCAGGCCGTCAAAATCATACCTATTGTGGACCCCCCGCGTGGCCACACCATGCCCATAGGAAAGACTTCCCACTGGTTTACCGAGGTGGCAGGACCCTTGGGTGAAGGAACGTACCTATGGGAATCAGAGTTGGACTTCAATGGGAAGCAAGGCAGATACCATTTCTTTACAAGAGAATTTGAGAAATTACAAAATGAAGAAGGTCTACGTCCGATATGGGAAAAGGCAGGATTGAGTGCCTATTTCAGTACACGACTCCCAAAACCTGACTTCATGCGATGCTACTATCTTATCAACACCTTGACTCCAAACCAGAACCCAAAAGGTGCAAGCTCATTTGTGATTCCATCTCTAACAAAGGGGAATGAGCTCAAGAGGTTCAGGCTATCAAATAACTTGGTGAGGGAGGCTCTAGATATGCGCGGAATGCATATTCCTACAGAGAAGGAAACCCTAGTACCGGATTACATGAAGAATCAAAGTCTCACCAAACTCAAGGACATGGTGTCCATGACACCTAATATTGCAATACACCTTCGCATGTGCATGCAACACTTTGCTTTTCCTGCACAAGATAGATTCACTATGCCGCACAAAAAGATTTGGTTCAGTTTATATCTGGCAGAGACACAGAGCCTCACCATCAACTTACCCCATTGGATAATTGATCAGATACACCTAGCTCACAAACGATGGCCGAGAAAACAGGTTTTATATGGTTGCTGTGCTCTGACGAGAATAATTTATAGGTGTTTGGCTTATGACATCCCTATTCAACGGGCCCTAATGTGGAATCGTGTAGAGCAGTTTAGAGGTAGGACATCCATTGGACCCCCTTCGAAGAAGATGAGAGGCATTGTCCAAGTCCCGTGTGCTCAACCACGTGGAGCCACCCTAACACCAGATGTCACCCCTCCACCTCGAAGAGTCCGACCATTCACACTCCGACTTCCAAGACGCAGCACCGATGGTTCCACCTTGATATTCCCTCCTATCCCAACCGATCCTGAATTTCCCAGTGGTGCACCTTTGGAAGAACTCACTAATGAAGATTTCGAACAATTATTACAAGATGTAGAGCTGGAGGCAGAAGAGGCACTACAAGCGGAAAAGGTGCAAACGCAGGCCACAACCTCCCAAGCACCAGTCACACCAGTTGAAGTGGATGAAGAGGATGATGGAGATGAAGAACAGGAGGAAGATGAGGAGGATTACGATCAAGAGCATCAAGATGAACAACAAGAAGTGCCAGAACTTGTAGGTGCACCAGCATATACAGCTCAACTACAAAGGTTATACGACACAATCAAAGCAGTACAAGAAAGGCATAAACTCTCTCTTATATCAGGTCAAGCTTTGATGCAAGAAATGCTATCAGATGAAGGGGTGGACCAACAATTCATTGACACTCTCAAATTAGTGTCAGAATCTTTAGGAGTTCCGGAGGCTGTCCACACTGCCGTCCGCCAGTCCGTAAGGTATGACAAACGCAGAGTTGACACGTTACCACGAGCAGGTAAGACTATCAGGATACCCGTCACAGAACAAGAAGTACCCATTAAAACAGCAGCTACCCCTACAACCACCACTGAACTCTCGGCCGAAACCTTCGTTCAGACATCACCCATCTCGCCCCAGCATCCTCCATCACCACCTTCTCCACCCCCACCACCACCTCCCACCATGGAAGAAACGACAGCCATCACCTCTACCTCCACTTACAACCCATCCTCATTCACATCATTCTCATTTCGAGAACCCACCTCACAAGAAAACCTCTTCTCATTCGTCACCAATCCCTTGTACACTTCAGCCCTTCCATCCTCCGAACCCATAACTGGCCATCCCATAATCCCAACGGTGGTTGGAAACCCAGCACCCACCGAAGGCACCCTGTGTTTCCCAGCCTATCCCCCAATACGGGTAGCTCCATTCCATGACCCTCACTTCCCATCGGACCCCTACACCTCTTTCCACCGGACCTCACCACTCCAATACCCGTCCTTTGGGGAGCAGTTCATCCGCTCTCCAATGTTTCAGCGGCACATTGCCCCGACGTTCGCAACGACATCAATTTACACGAACACCACACTCACTTCACCTACCATACCCACCTACATGGTAGCCCCAGTACACACCACTTTGTCTGACCCGATGGACATTTCACCCACCACAGCACCTCTCCCCACGATTCCACCATCTCCCCCTCCACTACCCCCCACCTCACCACTCACCACATCATTGACACACACAGCATTCACTACCTCCCTCCCCAATCCCACCTCCCCTGCATTTCAAACTTTTTCCCTTGCATCTCATAATGTAAATAGCACGTTCAACACATTACTTCAGTGTGCACATCAACTACAACAAGAGTACCATCAATTGGAAGAACGCACTACGGCCCTCCAGGCAGAATCTCAACGTCTGCAAGCTAGGGTCACCACTCTGGAAGCTGACTACCAAACGCTCCTAACCGAGCATACCACCTTACAGCAGGCTCACTCAGAATTGGAATCAAAGACATCAACAGTAGATGACCAAGCAGTCAAGGAACTAGAAACAGTGCTTCAAGCGCAGATGATATCTAATGCTACACTCAGACGCAACATTGGGCTATTAAGGAAGCATATGGCAGCAGCACTAGAAGAGAACAAAAGACTTCAACAACAAAACCAAGACAACTTCGAAGCGGCCATGGAAGGAACTGTAGGGGCCACCATTAGCCCTACCAGATATAGAGCAGTCCCATCGGAAGACATTCGCATCTTACTTGAGGAGCATGCAAATTTCTTGGAGTCATATGAAAAGTTAGAGACTGAATGTGCAGATCTAAAGAAACAGATCGCCAGTGTCCCCACAGCTCAACAGGAGCCGGTAATCTTGCAACACTCTACAGAAGAAATAGAGACCCTCCGGAAACAGGTGGCAGAACTCCAAGCACGCCTCTTACCATATGAAAGGCCACCCTCGCCCATTGAAGAACCAGAACCTGAAACAGCAGTGGAAATTCCTGTCGATGACAGCTATGAAGAGCCATACGAGCCTATGCCGACACCCGGTGGTCGAACTACAGAAGAAGGACAAGACACCTTAGAAATTCAAGTCCCAGATTGGGTCAAAAGGGTCGAGAAAGTGGGTAAGACACATGATGATCGTGTGGCAGTGCAAATGCAATCTCTCACAAATCTGGAAGAAACTGTCCTTCGGTCTTCCTACTTTCAACACTTATCCCATCAACGGTTAATCACAACATCAGAGTCGCAATACATGCCTTATTTTGTCTTACTACATGACTATAATGCAGAAGTCAAAAGACATACAGGGAAGGAGCCCACATTTGCCACTCAATTTGAGATAGGGGATTTACTGACAGATGCACGCGCTAGCTTGATCTTCCAACCTAATTGGCGTGCACGTCTACTAACCGATTACCCAGAGATGATGAGCACCTGGGCAACCATGCCATTATATATCAAGTATAATCCTTGCTATTGCCCAGTGGTACGTCGCAGATCCTGGCAAGCATTTGCAATCAAGGTACGCAACAATAAAGAATGCTCGGCTTGGGTTAACTATCCATATTTTGCTCCACCTCACGGAACCCCAACCGTAGCCTACATGATATCAACAATTCGGCACTGGTCTACACGTCTAAATAATGTACCTGACATAGCAGCAAAAATGTGTATGAAGATATTTGAGCTCATGACCATTGTCTTCAAAACCTTTCGAAATGTACAAGCTCCATACATCTCTGCTCCTGGATTCTCTCAAGGTAACAAGGATTTAGTCTACGACATGAGCCAGACCCCCTCGGTCACTATAATCTTTGCTTGGCATGCACGAATAAAGTACTTACCCGCATGCTTCAAGCAGACATTTGAGGAGATGTTCTCTACGGGATTCTGGGAATATCATTCGGAAATTTTCATTCCCAGACCCACACATTTGCTACACCTATTCGCCGTAGAACAAGCATTCCATGCAGATCAGTTACGTCTGCCACATCCGAACATTCCAGGACCAATTGATTGGGATCGTTTGATGACAGATTTGGCCAGAGGACTACGCCTACAAGAACATCAGCTTGCCACTCAGGTCGTGGAATATTACATCCAACACTCCCAGCAACAAGGGTCTGTCAGGGACGACAGACGCAAGAGAGGGGGGGTGTTGAGAGCAGTATGGGCACCCAAGGACTGACTAGACAAGGAAGCCAGCGGAGAGAGTCAGAGCGAGCTGAAGGAGTAAGTAGACAAAGCAGTAGACGCAAATCTGGCAGATAGGCCCTTCAAATTTTTCCAAACCAACATCCTTATAACAGTGATTCTTATCACTAACAATCATTGTAAATACCATTTCATATTCTTGTAGCTCCATTTTGTGCAAGCCGAGGAGTCCTCGAGCTTGAGGAGCCTTAGAAGTACCTACATATCAATTTTCGTATTTTTTAGACTACGTTCAAGCCCTCAAATTGGCCCTGGAACCTAATTTTTAACTAGGCCGGACACTAGGTCTGGACAGGGCCAAAGCTAGTCAAAAACTATAAAAAGAGCTAGAGAGCTCATTTTTGAGGTTAGATTGTAATTGAAACAAACTTGTAAGAGCTTTTCGAAAGTAATCCAAAGTACTCCATTGCTCCTCACTCTTTGTCTTGCCGTGTGTGCGCGTGTGTGTATGTGTGTGCATGTTGGTGTGCTTCTCACTCACGCACTTGTGCTTCCACTTGCTCGAGGTCTTCACACCATCCTCACGTCTTCCCGGATTGACATTAAAGGAGGTGCTACTCATCACTGAGCTACAATGTAAGACTATCACGATGCCCGTCACAGAACAAGAGGTAACCATTGAAGCCACAGCTACCCCCACCACCACCATTGACCTCTCTGCCGAAACCTTCGTTCAGACATCACCCATCTCACCCCTGCATCCCCCATCACCACCTTCTCCACCCCCACCACCACCTCCCACCATGGAAGAAATGCCAGTCATCACCTCTAACTTCACTTATAACCCACCCTCGGTCACATCATTTTCCTTTCGAGAACCCACCTCACAAGACACCCTCTTCTCTTTCGTCACCAATCCCTTGTACACTTCAACCCTTCTACCCTCCGAACCCATAATTGGCCATCCCATAATTCCAAGTGTGGTTGGAAACCCGGCACCCACCGAAGGCGCCCTGTGTTTCCCAGCCTATCCCCCAATATGGGTACCTCCATTCCATGACCCTCACTTCCCATCTGGCCCCTACACCTCTTTCAACCTAACCTCACCACCCCAATACCCATCCTTTGTGGAGCAGTTCATCCGCTCTCCAATGTTTCAAAGGCACATTTCCCCGATGTTCGCAACGACATCAATTTACACGAACACCACACTCACTTCACCTACCATACCCACCTACATGGTAGCCCCTGTACACACCACTCTGTCTGACCCAATGGACATTTCACCCACCACAGCACCTCTCCCCACGATTCCACCATCTCCCCCTCCCTTACCCCCCACGTCACCACTCACCACATCATTGGCACACACAGCATTCACTACCTCCCTCCCCAATCCTACCTCCCCTGCATTCCAAACTTTTCCCCTTGCATCTCATAATGTAAATAGCACGTTCAATACATTACTTTAGTGTGCACATCAACTACAACAAGAATACCATCAATTGGAAGAACGCACTGCGGCCCTCCAGGCAGAATCTCGACGTCTGCAAGCTAGAGTCAACACTCTTGAAGCCGATTACCAAACGCTCCTAACCGAGCATACCACCTTACAGCAGGCTCACTCCGAATTGGAATCAAAGACATCGACAGTAGATGATCAAGCAGTCAAGGAACTAGAAACAGTGCTCCAAGCGCAAATGATATCTAATGCTACACTCAGACGCAACCTTGGGCTATTAAGGAAGCATATGGCAGCAGCACTAGAAGAGAACAAGAGGCTTCAACAACAAAACCAAGAAAACTTTGAAGCGACTATGGAAGGAACTGCAGGAGCAACCATTAGCCCTACCAAGTACAGAGCAGTCCCATCAGAAGACATTCGCATCTTACTCGAGGAGCATGCAAATTTCTTAGAGGCACATGAAAAGTTAGAGACTGAATGTGCAGACCTAAAGAAGCAGATAGCCCGTGTCCCCACAGCTCAACAGGAGTCAATAATCTTGGAACGCTCCACAAAAGAATTAGAGACCCTCCGTAAGCAGGTGGCAGAACTCAAAGCACGCCTCGCACCATATGAAAGGCCACCCTCGCCCACTGAAGAACCAGAACCTGAAACAGTAGTGGAAATCCCCGTCGATGACAGCTATGAAGAGCCGTACGAGCCAATGCAAACACCCAGTGGTCCGACTACAGAGGAAGGACAAGACACTTTAGAAATTCAAGTTCCAGATTGGGTCAAAAGGGTCGAGAAAGTGGGTAAGACACATGATGATCGTGTTTCCGTGCAAATGCAATCTCTCACAAATCTGGAAGAAACTATCCTTCGGTCTTCTTACTTTCAGAACCTATCCCACCAACGGTTAATCACAACATCAGAGTCGCAATACATGCCTTATTTTGTCTTGCTACATGATTATAATGCAGAAGTTAAAAGACATACAGGGAAGGAGCCCACATTTGCCACTCAATTTGAGCCAGAGGACTTACCGACAGATGCACGTGCGGGCTCGATTTTCCAGCCTAATTGGCGTGCACGTCTACTAACCGATTACCCTGAGATGATGAGCACCTGGGCAACCATGCCACTGTATATCAAGTATAATCCATGTTATTGCCCAATGGTACGTCGCAGATCGTGCAAGCATTTGTGATCAAGGTACGCAACAATAGAGAATGCTCGGCTTGGGTTAACTATCCATATTTTGCTCCACCTCGAGGGACCCCAACCGTAGCCTACATGGTATCAACAATTCGGCACTGGTCTACACGTCTAAATAATGTACCCGACATAGCAGCAAAAATGTGTATGAAAATATTCGAGCTCATGACCATTGTCTTCAAAACCTTTCGGATGGTACAAGCTCCATACATCTCTGCCCCTGGATTCTCTCAAGGTAACAAGGATTTAGTCTACGACATGAGCCAGACTCTCTCACTCACTATAATCTTTGCCTGGCATGCACAAATAAAGTACTTACCTGCATGCTTCAAGCAGACATTTGAGGAAATGTTCTCTACGGGATTCTGGGAATATCATTCAGAAATTTTCATTCCCAGACCCACCCATTTGCTACATCTATTCAAAGTAGAACAAGCGATCCATGCAGATCAGTTACATCTGCCACATCCGGACATTCCAGGACCAATTGATTGGGATCGTATGATGACAGACTTGGCCAGAGGACTACGCATACAAGAACATCAGCTTGCCACTCAGGTTGTGAAATATTACATCCAACACTCCCAGCAACAAGGGTCTGTCAGGGACGACAGACGCGAGAGAGGGGGAGGGGTGTTGGAACTGAAGGACTCACAAGGCAAGGAAGCGTACGAAGGGAGTCAGAGAGAAGAGAAAGCACAAGCAGACAGAGCAGTCAACGACGATCTGGAAAGTAGGCCAATATTTTTTTCAGGACACTAACGCATATCAGAGAGGTGGACACACAAGGAGAAGGAGCAAGTAGGGAGCTCCAGGAAATGTATGTCCAAATGTTAGTAGAATCCCTACAAAAATAGTGATTTTCATCACTAACAATCATTGTAAATATCATTTCCCTATTTTTGTAGCTCCATTTTGTGCAAGCCAAGGAGTCCTTGAGCTTGAGGAGCTTTAGGAGTACCTACCTGTCAGTTTTCACATTTTTTAGACTTTGTTTGAACCTCCAAATAGGGTAGAGAACCTAATTTTTAACTAGGCCGGACACTAGGACTGAACATGGCCAAAACCTAGTCAAAAACTATAAAAAGAGCTAGAAGGCTCATTTTTGAGGCTAGATTGTAATTGAAATGAACTTGTAAGAGCTTTTTGAAAGTAATCTAAGAACTCCATTGCTTCTCACTCTTTGTCTTGCTGTGTGTGCGCGTGTGTGTGTATGTGTGTGCATGTTTGTGTGCTTCTCACTCACGCACTTGTGCCTCCACTTGCTCGAGGTCTTCATACCATCCTCACGTCTTCCCGGATTGACATTAAAGGAGGTGCTACTCATCACTGAGCTACACTTGCTCTGACTCCCGTCTTTGGCTTCCTTGTCTTGTGGGTCCTTGGGTGCCCTGGCTGCTATCAACAGTATGTGTATGTATGTATATGTGTATGCATATGCATATATGTATGTGTATGTGTGGGTATGTATGTATGTGTAAGTGTATGCATATATGTATGTGTATGCATGTATGTGTGTGTATGTATGTATATGTGTGTGTATGTATGTATGTGTAAGTGTATGTATATGTGTATGTGTATGCATGTATGTGTGTGTGTATATATATCTATGTGTGTGGGTATGTATTTACTATGTATGTGTATTTATGTATATGTGTATGTGTACGCATGTATGTGTGTGTATATGTGTATGTATGTGTAAGTGTATGCATATGTGTATGTG
This sequence comes from Ceratopteris richardii, assembly GCA_020310875.1. NCBI lineage: Eukaryota > Viridiplantae > Streptophyta > Polypodiopsida > Polypodiales > Pteridaceae > Ceratopteris > Ceratopteris richardii. Next base: position 100,680,472 of record CM035415.1, read on the forward strand.
TATGCATGTATGTATGTGTATTTATATATAAAAGTATGTATGTATGTGTAAGTGTATGTATATGTGTATGTGTATGCATGTATGTGCATGTGTATATATGTTTGTGTGTGGGTATGTATTTACTATGTATGTGTATGTATGTATATGATTATGTGTATGCATGTATGTGTGTGTATATGTTGGTATGTATGTATGTGTAATTGTATGCATATTTGTATGTGTATGCATGTATGTGTGTGTATGTATGTATATCTAAGTGCATGTATGTATGTGTAAGTCTATGCATGTATGTGTGTGTATGTATATGTAAGTGTATGTATGTATGTGTAAGTGTATGTATATGTGCATGTGTATGCATGTATGTATTTGTATATATGTATGTGTGTGGGTATGTAGTTACTATGTATGTGTATGTATGTATATGTGTATGTGTATGCAGGTATGTGTGTGTATATGTGTATGTGTTGGTATGTATGTATATGTAAGTGTATGCATGTGTATGTGTATGCATCTGTATGTGTATGCATGTATGTGTGTCTATGTATGTATATGTAAGTGTATGTATGTATGTGTAAGTGTCTGTATATGTGTATGTGTATGTGTATGTGTATGTGTATGCATGTATGTGTGTATATATATATATGTATGTGTGCGGGTATGTATTTACTATGTATGTGTGTGTATATGTATGTGTTGTTGGAATTTGGGGCCCGAGGATCATTCCAATACTAAAACCTTTTGAGCATACACACTTAATTAATTAAGATGATAAGTGAGAGATATAAACTCACCAAGCCTACACATTTGTCTTCAAGGATACCTTGAAGTTCATACACACATGGAGAAGCATAGGAACATATGCTAGTGGTTAATTACCACTTTACCTCTTTGTAAAAGTCACATTTGACTTGGAATCTTTGTGAACACCTACCAAAAGGAATTCGTGGAAAAATGTTAGCTTTGATTGATAGAATATCTCCTAGGATATAGGAGCTTGATCATAGGGAGCCAAAAGCTTGAATTTGAATTCAAATTTTTATTTAATCACTATAAAAGTGATCATCAAAAAGCCACGGTTAGAACTCATCATTCCTGAGCTTCTCATTACTGTTTCTGAGTGTGTGTGAGGCTTACACTCTATCCCACACCTATCTACACCATTAGGCAACGATATTCATGCCAATGGTATTGTATACAAGTGTTCATTAATACATATATCTTCATTGTTCATTTCTGAGTTCTTTGTCATACTACCTGAAAGTCTATCAACTTCTGAAGAGCATATCTCAGTCATTTCTCCACCAAATTCAAAGATCTAAAGCTTCTTGGAACCAGCGCAAAGTTATCTACGTGCTATCAAAATTTTAAGAGATTCTATTCAGCCATTTCAGATAAAAGCTCATCGAGGTGATCACTGGTCAAAGTCTGCAACAGTCCTAAAAAATCGGGGGTAAAGGTTTACTTGCTAAATTGATTTCTCTAAGCATAGTTGATCTTTTTATATCATTCCACTTGGAATAGTTAGCTTGGTAAGCTAATTAAATACACCTAAAAGGAATTTTTCCAATTCCTAGTGTGTTGGTCATACTGAGCAAAAGATCTAGCAGGTGTCAAGACATAAATAGAAGTTTTCTTGAGATCTTGAGATTCACAGTTATCTATTTTGTTTCAATCTTTACATACATCATTTCCAAAGTACATAGGCCATTTTATGGTGTCATTGGAAAGCTAAGGAGGTCCACTTATCAACTCTGAAGCATCAAAGGGCTGGTACAAAGGAAGATTTGGTAGTACCTACTCAATCTCTTGGAGTGTCCATCCATCTTTCCCAACAGTGGTATCAGAGCAAACTAAGATGAAATGGGAGATAGTTTTCCTTCATTTATTGATAAATTGGACAGGAACAACTCCCAGGCATGGTCTCTAAGGATGAAAACATACCTACAAGGAAGGAGTCTTTATGGATACATCTCAGGAGATGAGGAATTGCCCTCATTCAAAACAAGAGGATTACCAACAAAGGAAGAACATGAAAAGCTCAACACATGGTGTGCTAAGGATGCATTAGCAAGGTCTTATTTACTCAACTCCATCTCTGATTTTCTTTTGCCACATATTAGGAACTGTAAGTCATCCCAAGAGACTTGGGAAACCTTGTCATCTTACTTCTCTTCCAACACAAGGGCTAGAAAAAATCAGTTGTGGATTGAATTCACCACATTAAGGAAGCAACCTAAGCAAGCTATTTCAGAGTTTGTAACCAAGATTGAAGATGTAGCAGATCCGTTAGCAAGCATAGGAGAAGAGATTGAAGAAGAGCAGATTGTAAGGCAAGTGATCAATGAGATCAAAGCTGATGACAAATGGGAAAGCTTCACCACTGCCATGGACCTTTACATGGACATGCAAATTCTAGTTCTTACAACTCTCATGGGACAATTGTTCACTCATGAAGCAAAGCTCAACAAGAATGGAGACACATCCAAAGGTAATAACTCTTCTGCCCTATATACTGATAAAAAGTCTAAAGATAAAGGCAAGAACAAGAAGGTGGAAGATGAAGGCACTACCTCCCAAGCCAACTATGCAGGGAGAGGTGGATCATAAAGAGGAAGGGGCAGAGGAGGTAAGCAAGGTAGGGAGAGATCCTATAACTCCTCACCATGCAACATTTGTGGTTTATCAAATCATACTACAGATGAGTGTATCAGGAATTACAAGAATCAGAGGAAGAGGATATCAAAGAGGTGGATACTCACAGTCAAGAGGAAGATTCAACCATCACCAATGCTACAACAACAATTACAACAACAACTACAATGGAAATTACCAAGGAGGATTCAAATCCAGAAAGGACTACAACAACTATACAGAAGAGCAGGATGATTCTCTTTTGATCATGAACATGAATTCAAAACCAGGTACAAATGATGACCACCTATTCTACATTGACTCAGGATGCTCAAATCATGTGGCTGGCAATGTAGCACTACTCTCTGATCTTGAGGAACCAAAAGGTAAGCATCAAGTACAAACAGGTGATGACACCAAACACTCAGTAGTTAAAGTTGGAAATGTTAAGACTTGTGATGGAAATCAGAACTTGTTGAGTAGGGTACTCTACATTAGGGGAAAAAATGAGCCTTGCATGGGCCTTGTAAGGATTTGGATTAAAAATCTTAATCTAGGAGATTAAGGGACCTTGAAAAACCACTAGTAGTATTGCCAAATAAAATAATACTTCACAAAAGGTTGGATTCGAATTCAAAAGATGAACAAATTTTGGCCTTTGGATCCTTCAAATCAATGGCCCATATTTTATTCGATGAAACTCTAGTGAGAGAAGCTCTAACAAGGTAATGATGAAGACTAGAAGCTCATGCACTTTTTTCCCTCCTTCTGCACATTTTTTGACCCTTCGATCAAGATGAATCGAACGGCATACCGCATTTTGGGCTGATCGCATTTTCGGAGCTTCCGTTAGCCGTTGGATGGATCCAGAATCGGAGGGTGAAGACAAAAAGGCGCATTTTGATGATGGATCCTCATTCTCTGCCATTAGATCATGTGTGCATCCTATGGTCCACGTTTTTGGCGCCCAAACTTTCTTGCTTTCAAGGAGTTTCGTCCGATCTAAATATCAATCCAATGGTGTAGAACTGATGGCGCATTTTTGAAGATGAATCTAATCCCATCCATTGATCACAACAGTAATCCAAGGGTCCAGGTTCAATGCCGCCTTGACTTTTGGTTTTCCACCTCATCCCTTGGATCATTGAACAAATCTAAGGGCTCTTATTGATTGTGAAGCATTCCAAAACCATTCACAAAGCTAAAACCACGATTTCTAGGTGGTTTTTGTATCTTTGACCACACAAAACCAAGGGAAGCCTATGCCTAGTCTATGTGATTAAGGGAGTAGGCTGTGGCCACCACCCTCTTCTCATTGGTCCATCACTAATCAGCCCTTGAGCTAAAAGGCCCAAAGAGGGTTCATTTTTTCCCCTAATGATGTACCAACCATTACAAAAAATTTGATGAGTGTTGGACAGATTGTGGAGAAAGTTTTGCAGGTTAGATTCAACCAATTTGGAGCATTTGTGGAGGATCCAAGGCATGGGTTCAAGAGAATTGCTAAAGGAGAAAAATCAGGTAGACTTTTCACTTTTGAGCTAGAAGACACAAAGAATATTGCACTCTACAATTATAAAGATCAAAAACTTTCAGAGCTTGAGATTTGGCATAAAAGATTAGGGCATGTAGGAGAAAGAACCTTGAAATAGATATGCAAGGATCAATGTGTAATTGGAATACCCAATGTTTCCAAACAACATATGATATATAAATGTAGTGCTTGTCAATTTGGGAAGTCTCACAAGTTACCCTTCTCAAGGAAAGGCTACATGCATGAAGACCACCTAGAGCTTGTCCATATAGATGTATGGGGACCAAGCAAAGACCCCTCAATTTCAGGATCAAGGTACTATGTATCTTTTATTGATGATTATAGCAGGTGGACTGTATTGTACTTCATGAAACACAAGGATGAGGTGTTTAATTGCTTTAAAAAATATCTTGCACTTGTTGAGAATCAGACAGGGAAGAATCTAAAGAAGCTAAGGTCAAATGGAGGAGGTGAGTACTTCTCCAATGAGTTTGAAGAATTCTTGTAGGATAGAGGCATTAAAAGAGAAATCACCACAAGGTATACTCCTGAACAGAATGGGGTAGCTGAGAGAAGAAATAGGCTGATTGTTGAAACAACTAGGTCTATGTTGAATGAAAAAAAACTACCTAATTACCTATGGGCAGAGAGTGTTTCTACTACCACTTACTTCATAAACAGGTTACCATCAAAATCCCTTCATGGGATGACACCCTATGAAGCATGGCATGGTAAGAGACCCTCACTAGACCATTGCAGGATATTTGGATGTGTAGCATATGTACACATTCCTTCTCAGATAAGAGGCAAGCTAGACCCTAAGGCTGAGAAGTGCATCTTTATTGGATATTATCTAAATCAGAAAGGATACACGTTTTATAACCCTTCCAATAAGGGATTCATGGTTAGTAGAGATGTTGTCTTTGATGAAAATGATTCTTGGTATGAGAATGAATGCAGGAAGTTTAAACTACCCTATGACTTAGAGGAGAAGTTTCCAACTCTTGCTAAGGAAGAACCTACTTAGAATGAAGACTCAAATTCAAACCAAGGGCAAAATGAAGATGAAGAAACTTGAAGACATACCTGAATCTTCAACTCAATCAATCAGAAGATCACAAAGAGAGAGCAAAAAACCTATCAGATATGGGTATGATACATCTCTTGTTACTAAACACTCTGTTTATCTTGCCAAAGATTTGTCAATTGAAGAACCAGGATCATATGAAGAAGCCATAACCAAGACAGAATGGAAAGAAGCTATGGATGAGGAGGTTGAAGCACTCAAGGAAAGTGACACATGGGAGCTAGTACCAAAGAAAGAATCCATGAAGGTAATTGGATCCAGATGGATCTATAAAATCAAAAGAAATTCTGATGGGTCAATTAACAGGTACAAAGCCATATTGGTAGCCAAGGGTTTTGCACAAACCCAAGGCATTGACTATGAAGAGACATTCTCACATGTGGCCAAGATGCCAACCATTAGAGTGTTGGTAAGTGTGGCTACATCAAAAAATTGGAACATGTATCAATTGGATGTCAAAAATGCTTTCTTGAATGGATGGATTTCAGATGAGGTGTATATGTCACAACCTCCTGGCTATGACGACCCAAACAAGGTATCATATGTGTGCAAATTGAATAAAGCCTTATATGGATTGAAGCAGGCACCTAGGGCATGGAATCATAGGTTGACCACTTACCTTCAAGACCAAGGTTTTGCCATGAGCAAGGCAGACACTTCTCTATTCATCAAGAGAAGTAATTTAGAAGTAATATACCTATGTGTTTATGTTGATGACATCATAATTACAGGTAATGATGTTAATGGAATCAGACGAATCAAGAGACAGATGATGAAGGAGTTCAAGATCAATGATCTTGGTCTACTATAGTATTTTCTTGGGCTTGAGTTAGTCTATACTAACTCTGGAATATACATTACTCAAAAAAAGTACATACAGGATATGTTAAAGAAATTTCATTTGCAGGATGCCAAAGTTGCAAGTACTCCAATGGAGGTAAACCTTAAACTAAGTGCCCATGAAGGTGATGAAATTAATGACATTACAGGTTATCAAAGCATGGTGGGTAGCTTGAACTATGCTACCTTAACAAAGATAGATATTGCATATGGAGTTAGTGTGCTAAGTCAGTTTATGCACAAGCCAAGAGCACCTCACTTGGAGGATGCCAAAAGTATATTAAAGTATCTCAAGGGTACACAACATCATGGTTTGTATTTCCCTTACACTTCAGACTTGGATATTAAGATCTATTCAGATGCAGATTGGGCAGGATGCAAGGATGATAGGAGGAGCACTTCTGGATACATTTCATTTGCAGGTGATAAGCCAATATCATGGTCTTCAAAGAAGCAACCTATTGTTGCTTTATCCTCTACAGAGGCAGAGTATAGAGGATTGGCTAATGCCACTCAAGAAGCCATATGGATCAAGCTATTGTTTACAGAATTGGGTTTATATACTAGGTCACCAATAATCTTTGGAGACAATACAAGCTCACTTCACCTTGCAGCTAATCCTATCTATCATGCTAGGATCAAACATATGGAGGTCCATTACCATTATGTGAGAGAGAATTTATTAAGCAAAGACATTCAACTAACCTATGTATCAACCAACATGCAATGTGCAGATTTGTTGACTAAAGCTTTGGATGGAAGAAAACTTTGCAGGTTCAAAGCAATGATTGGATTGCAGGATATACATGAAGATTAAAGGATGAAGATCAAGCCAAAATGTTTGGCTTGAGGGGGATTTGTTGGTGCAATTCACAAGCCTACACATTTGTCTTGAAGGATACCTTGAAGTCCATACACACATGGAGAAGCATAGGAACATATGCTAGTGGTTAATTACCACTTTACCTCTTTGTAAAAGTCACATTTGACTTGGAATCTTTGTAAATACCTACCAAAAGGAATTCGTGGAAAAAGGTTAGCTTTGATTGATAGAATATCTCCTATGATATAGGATCTTGATCATAGGGAGCCAAAAGTTTGAATTTGAATTCAAATTTTTACTTAATCACTATAAAAGTGATCACCAAAAAGTCGCGGTTAGAACTCATCACTCCCAAGCTTCTCATTACTGTTTTTGAGTGTGTGTGTGTGTGTGAGGCTTACACTCTAGCCCACACCTATCTACACCATTAGGCAATGATATTCATGCCAATGGTATTGTATACAAGTGTTCATTAATACATATATCTTCATTGTTCATTTCTGAGTTCTCTGTCATACTACTTGAAAGTCTGTCAACTTGTGAAGAGCATATCTCAGTCCTTTCTCCACCAAATTCAAAAATCTAAAGCTTCTTGGAACCAGCCCAAAGTTATCTACGTGCTATCAAAATTTGAAGAGATTCTATTCAGCCATTTTAGAGAAAAACGCATCGAGGTGATCACTGGGCAAAGTCTGCAACAGTCCTAAAAAATCGGGGGTAAAGGTTTACTTGCTAAATTGATTTCTCTGAGCATAGTTGATCTTTTTATATCATTCCACTTGGAATAGTTAGCTTGCTAAGCTAAATAAATACCCTTAAAAGTAATTTTTCCAATTCCTACTGTGCTGGTCATACTGAGCAAAAGATGGAGCATGACTTTCCCAACAATTACAACATGGGAGTACTACTCAACCATATAAAGTGGTGCACTAACTAATGGAAAAATATCCAAGACGATGATGATACAAAATTTAGATTATGGTGAAATAATCCGTGTGTGAAGTGAATAAGCAACAAAGCTAACCTTATTCTCACAAAATAGTGTAACAAAATTGTAAATCAACCAACCCTAATTTTGATATTAGGGTAGAGAAACCCTTAAAACAAAATATAAGGCTAACTCACAAAAGATAGTTGCCACCAGCTTGTAGAAGACTTCTTGCTCCAAGAGAGTAGCCTCTCCTTCACCAAATATTCACCTCCAAAGCTTCAAAATCTTCAAACTCTAGCTTGAGATCTTTGCGTCATGATTGAACAATGAGCTAATACTCTCTTATATAGTAGTTTGTGTATCTCTAAAAGCAAGCTTAATAAAGCATAAAGCTACGATGGAATATGTAGCTAAATATACGATCGCTCGCTTATCTCAGAATTTGTCTCCATTGAAATCAAAAGCATAATTGTATCCAAAAGCAAAAGTGATTCCGTGATCTACGCTTGATGGGATTTGAACATAGGTCAATAGTTTGAGAGCACCACGATCTATCCATGCTGCCACATGTTTTTTCATGTACAATGTATATAAAGAATATATATTATAGCTATTTTCCAACAGTTTTGGACCATTGTTGATCATTGCTTCCAACAATCCTCCCTTCAATGTCACAATGGTACAAGGTTCAATGACCTACAAATCTTCTCATGATTATCTCTAGTCAATGCTTTGGTGAATATATCTGCAACATTCTCACTAGAAGGAACATAAACCATCTCAATGTGCTTCTTAGCTATTTGCTCTTGAATATAGTGGTAGTGTACCTCTATATGCTTTGTCCTTGCATGATGTATTGGATTCTTTGCTATAGCTATAGCACTCTAGCTATCTGAAAATATCTGAATGGGTTCATGTACTCTCACATCAAGATAATTGAACATCTTCTGCAACCAAACTGACTCTAGAGTCGTTGTAAATGGTACACGATATTCAGCTTCACATGATGAAGTGGCAATAGTGAGTTGTCTCTTCGAAAGCCATGAGATAAGACAATCTCCAAGATAAAAACAAAATCCACTAGTACTTCTTCTTGTGTCTCTATTACCTGCCCAATCAGAATCTGAAAATCCTTTTAGTAACAAATGTGTAGATTTTGAAAATACCATAGCAAAATTTGAAGTTCCCTTCAAATATTGAAAGATCCACTTTACTGCTTTCCAATGTAAAACTATCGGATTCTACATGAACCTTGATACTTGAGAAACTACAAACTGTATATCAGGACGTGTATTACAAAGATATATCAAGAAACCAATTGCTTGACTATATAGAGTAGCATCAAACGGCTCTACATCTGCTACCATTTGTAAAGTCATGTTCTGATCCATAGGTGTTTGCATAGGTTTAGAATCACTCATTTGAAACCTCTCCAAAAGTTTCTAAATGTACTTCTGTTGTGTCATATAGATACACTCATCTTGAAACAGAAACTGAATCCCAAGATAATATTGCAAAATGCCTAAATCATTCAGATCAAATGTTTGCTTTAATTGTTCTTTGAACATTTGCAAATCTTCATCTCTAGGACCTGTGACTTTAATATCATCCACATAAATGATTGCTATAATCATCATACCTAGTTCAACTTTGACATAAAGAATTGGAGCTGCATCTGAGTTATGAAAATCAATGGACAAAAGATATGTATGTATCTTTTCATACCATGCTCTAGGTGCCTGTTTTAAACCATACAAAGCTTTTATAATTTTACACACTAAGTGTTCTTTACTTGTCTCTTCAAAACCTTCTAGCTGCTGAATATACACATCCTCATGTAAATCACCATTTAAAAAAGCAGTATTAATGTCAAGCTGATATATATGCCAACCAAAATGTGCTTCTTGAGCAAGTATTGACCTAATAATAGTCATCCTAGACATAGGAGCGAATGTCTCATCATAATCAATACCTTTTTGTTGTGCATATCCTTTGACAACTAACCTGGCCTTGTATCTATCAATAGCACCATATGCTTTCCTTTTGATTTTGAAGATCCATTTTACACCTATAGCCTTCTTTCCCTCTGGTAACTCACATAGCTGCCAAGTTTGTTTCTTATGAATAGAATCAATCTCTTCTTGCATAGCTTTTCTCCAAATAGGAATGTTAAGTGCATCTTTAACACATGCAGGTTCATCCTCAACTGTAGTAAGTGCCAAAATATCATAAATCTCAAAGTCTTCAGCAAAACTTACATGATCTTTTTGTTGTTGCTAGCTAGTCTGACTTCTTGTTCTTATATGATCTTGTTCTTGTTGTCTAGTCTGACTCCTTGTTCTTCCAGTAAAATTCTTTATACCACTATCTTTCCAAGTCTGATATAACTAGGTAGGTGTATCTTTAAATAGTGGTGAAACTCTTTCTGACACTTCAGCTTCCACAGGTTTTGGAACTTGTCTTGCCGAGGTACTAGGACTTTCTGGAATTTTAACTTCTTCCATTTCTGAAACCAAAGTCTCATGTGGAACTGAATCTGTAGAAGGTTGTGAAATTCCTCTTTCTTCAACTTTTTCTTGAATCCTAGGAATTTTAACTCTCTCCTAATATGGCTGAACATGTACATCTAGAATCTTTCTAAAAAATCCATAGCCATTTTCACTAATGAACTCTGGAATTTCTGCTTCTTTATCATAAACCTTATTTTCAACAATATAAGCATTACATGAAAGAATAACTTCACTTGTCTCTGGAACATAAAACCTGTATCCTTTACTCTCAACAGGATATGCAATAAAGACAGCTTTCTTTGCCTTTACATCTAGTTTGCCTCGGTCCTTTTTCTCAATATGTACATAAGAAAGTGATCCAAACACTCTGAAGTAACTCACATTAGGTTTTCTACCATTATAAGCTTCATAAGGTGTGATTACCTTTAAAGCTTTTGTAGATGACATGTTCAAAATTGTATTAGCTGTATGTACTACATCAAACCAGAATTTTGGTGAAAGCTTCTTGGATGCCATCATGCTCCACATCATCTCAACAAGTACTCTATTCTTTCTTTCTGCAACACCATTCTGCTGAGGAGTATAAGCAATAGTAAGGTGTCGAGCAATACCTTTCTCATCAAGAAATGTCTGGAACTCTTTTGAGAAGTATTCTCCACCTCTATCACTTCTAAGAATCTGGATAGTTTCCTGATTTTCATTTTCAACCATAGCTACAAATTTCTTGAACATAGGAAAGACTTCTGACTTCAACTTAAGACCATAGATCCATGAGTATCTCGTAAAATCATCAACAAATAGAACAAAATACATGAAGCCCTAAATAGAGTCTGCTCTCATAGGTCCATTCACATCTAAATGAATAATCTGCAACTTCCTGGTAGCTATAATATGACCATGTTTCTTGAAAGGTAGTTTATGCATCTTACCTTCAAGACATCCTTCACATATATCTGAATCATCTGGTAGCTTGAATGAGGGTAAACTCTCAACCATACCTCTGTCTTTGATACTTTTGAGAGCTCCAAAACTAATATGTCCAAATCTCTCATGCCATAGCTTCATATCTTCCATCGGTGACGAAGATTTGATCGCATATGCCTGACTGATTTTTGACAAAACAAAGATCCCTCCTCTATGCTCACCTTGCAAAATACACTTGTCGTTGTTTTTTTGTTTGAGATTGAAATAAGAGGAGATATTGTATGGTAGAACAAAATAAGAGAAGACCTAACATATCACCTGAGTATTTTCACAAAAACTACGTCTACAAGAGTCATTTTCTCAGCAGAAGGTATACAAATTAATAGTTTATATTATAGTAACTTATAATTCTCATATGTTTTATATTTAATCCATGTTTTTTGTTTCATTAAATAAATGCAAGCAATTGCAAAGAAGAGAGTTGAATCTGGTCATACATCACACTTAGGCCAAATGGGCCATCATGGTTTTGTAGCTACATCTATAACTATATGTATTATTGAAACTATATTTTTTTTAATAAAGGAAGTTCGGCCTTAGCCTACTCTCTTAGGCTTGTATTAATCTTGTATTAATTAAGGAAAAGAAAAGTACAAAGGAAGGGGACTAGCGCCCATGGGACTCCCAAATCCCACAAAGCAAGGGTAGATTTTATAGAGTTTATATGGCATTACAAAGAAGGTTAATCACCCTCTCATCACCCTCATGCAGGGCGGACTTGGGTTTAAGCTTGTTGTTGATCCAAAAGGAGCACTTGATGATGCCTAAAGGGGGAGGGGGGGTTTCTTATAGTTAACGATTCTTTTGCCAAGGAGGAACAACAATTTCTTGATTGACCACTCTTTGGGGGAGTCACCAAAGTTATAAGCACCGCCATATCTTCCAAAGGACCTCCCCTCTGATGGCATTCCAGAGAGCAGCCAAGCAGCACATTGCTTCTCATAATAGCACTTCTTTCCAACTGATATGTTTATGAAGTCTAATTTTCTTTTCGACAATCTACCAGTGCCTGTTGGAGTTGGGGCAATTAAAGAAGATGTGAGCAACATCTTCAATGGAACAGTAGCAGCATTTGCATCAAGGAGGCACCCCGTAATTTTTGCTAGCCTTTAGGTTGGACTAGATTCCTCGATGAAGAATTTGCCATAAGAGGGTAGACTTATTGATTTCTATGAGAGGGTGCCAAATAGCCATGAACTTCATATCCCACCCCAACCGTGTCCACAACAGACACCACTTCTTGTTGAGGTTGACCTGATAATCAATATTTTCTTTGATGTTCACGATTTTTGTTAGGCCATTACCATTGTGCGATCTGAGACCAAGCGGGCACAATAGGTCGTGCCCCATGAGAAGATGGACTTTAGAGCGGTCCCAGGCAAGATGTTTGCTTTCTAAAGTATTCCATTCTTCATAAGTGATGTTGACACTAGGGTCAATATCCTCAAAGTTGATCCACTGGTTGGTGTCTTGTTTCTAGAGATGTTTCCATTTTTTGAAGCCTTTGTTCCAAAGCCTCTTGGCATTTCAAATGTTCTAGGATTCCATGTTCCGGATGCCATAGATGGGAAACTAGATAGAGTCATTCTATCTGATATTGGCTGCCCACTTCCAATCTTCATTGCTTCTTATGAAACTTTTGACTCTATTCCAAATCTTCCATAAGGAGCACACAAGATTGGTGCCTTTCGAGACAACCAGGATATAGGAAAACAAAAGGGTTAGTATGTCGAAATTCTTCCAATTCGGGAATCCCATGAAAGTCAACATGTTCTTGTTTCTGAAGATCAGCTTGGCCCACAAGGTCTCCCTATTGCACCATGTTTTAATCATCCATTTTGCTGCAAGTTTTTTACCCATGCACCCAATGTCCAGAATGCCCAGGCCCCCACTATCCCTTTGGCTAGTGCAGATAGACCACTTGATTTTGGGCACTCCCCTCCTATTGTGGTCCCTTGTCCAAAGGAACTTTCTGCAAATACTTTCTAGTTTGGACAACTCTTTCTCTTTAGGTCTCCAACAAGAGAGGAAGTAAATGGTCAATGAAATGAGGAACATGTTCATAACCATTCCGTGACCAGGGAGATTGATTTGCATGCCTCTCCAATAGTTTAACTTGCTTTCGAGTCTGGCCAAGACCCAAATCCACCACTACTCCAATGAGATACCAAAGCCCAAGGGAATCCCAAGAAGCCGGAAAATTTGGCTTGGAGGAATATTTTGATAGCCATGTTCTAAAAGAAGGTTGGGTTGGATCCCGAAAATAGCTCTGAAAGCGGTCTTTGAGTGGTTGATTTTGGATCTAGAGGCTTCACAAAAAGTATCCAAGCATCTCCAAAATGTCTCTTGGCCGGTACTATCATTGTGGACAAACGCATTCATATCATCGACAAAGAGTCTCATGGTGATCTGGCCATGGTCTCAGGGCATCTCGAGGCCTTTGATATTATCGGCGTCCACCTGTTGTTCCACAAGCTGGCTAAGTCCATCCATGGCAATGGAAAATAGAAGGGGAGCCAACAGGCACCCTTGTCTAATCGATCTTTTTCGTTTGATCACCTTTGAAAGTTGGCCATTAACATTAAGTTGGGTCGATGCGTTTCCTAGGAGGGTCGAGATCACCTTGGTGAATTTTTGACTATATCCAAGAACTTTAAGAGAAATATAGTCCCACTCCAACTTATCGTAAGCTTTATCAAAGTCGATCTTGAGGAAAACCACATCTTTTCTTGACTCATCTACAAAGTCGAGACCTTCCCAAATATCTATAATGGCTTCCAATATTGACTTGCCTTTGACGAATCATTTCTGTTCCTCGCTTAACCACGCTCTTAGATGGCTAGAAATTCTGTTGGCTATGACTTTAGCAATGATTTTATATCATGTTTGAAGCATCATAGTTGGACGCGAGTTCTCGATTCCATTCTTTTCCCCTTTTTTTATGGATTAACTTGATGATGCCATTGTTGACATATGTTGGAAGTGCACCAAACTCGAGCGCCTCTTGCCAGACCAAACCAAGAGGGGTGGCAATCACCAAGTTGAAGGACTTAAAGAACTCACTAGTGAGCTCATTCGGCCCCAGGATTTTCCCATTGGGGAGGGCATCAATGACTTTAGTGATTTCTTCTTCCGAGATAGGGGCATCAAGCAGGGAGCAAAGGTTGTGTTGGATCCTATGAGGGGATACCCTAGAGATGGATGCCATGTAGTCCCATCTATGGTGGGAGAGGGGGGTCGAGATCCCCATGAGTCTCGTAAAGTGCTCTTCAATGATTTTGAAATTTTTCTTCTTCCATATTGCAAACATTGCCATTTGATTCTAGCAATAGGGGGAGCAATTCTCTTTTTTCCTTTTCTTTTAAGGATGCTACACAACTCTTTGGTGGATTTTTTGGCTTTGCCAACCCACCACTCCTTAAAGAATATTTGCAAATTTTTCCTTTGTATTTGTTCCTCGTATCTCAACAGCACTCTGATATTTGTAGGCCCATCTAGGATTGATCTTTTCCTTTGTTCACATCCTCCTCAAGCCTCCAAAGTCTATGATATAGAGCTTCTCTACAAGCATGCCAAACAGTCTAGAGCATCTTCTTGGCTCTAATCATGATCTGCCTCGGCTTTTCGACAGCGCATCTCTAGCTCTTGGTTGGGGATGAGTAGGAGGCGAATGCCTCCTTCCACACTTCAACAATTTCTTGATGGACGGAGGGGAGAGAAAAGGAAGTTGAGCATGCGTGAAACCAAGAAGCCTTATGGGATTTGGTGGGAGGTTGGAAAGTGATAATGATTGGGTAGTGATCAAAGATGACTAGTTCAGTGCATTGGGAGATGGAAGGATAGCCCCACTAATGAATAATGTTTTGATCAATGTATCTTCTATTCAGTCTAGCTTTCCTCAAGTGCTCACTTTCTTGGATATTTGACCACAAAAAGCCTTTTGAGCCTTTGAATTTGACCACATCCAAGTGCAATTTGTTATTGTCCCAAGTTTCTTCTCATGATTGTTAGTGACCTAGCCCTTGTTGTTCCATCTATCTGCAGGGTCCTCCACCATGTTGAAGTCACCCCAAATAAGTACATTGTAGGAGAGAGAGTCCAAGGATGCCCATGTGTCCAGTCTCTCCAACTCCCGATTTGGGACTACATAGAGACAAGCGTGAATCGAAAGGGGGCACCAAAGGAAGCAGCAATCCATCGATGGCTCTGATCTTCAATGGAGTTCTCAAGCTTTTCAAACCAGAATTGGTTTATACCAATTACCATCCCACTAGACCCTCGGGGGTGTGTCGTCGAGATCAAGACATGGGTTAGAGATACCTATCTAAGACATTCTTGGAGGTCTTGCCCATCAATTTTAGTCTCTTGAATACACATGAATTCAGGGTTTAGGCTAATGTCACGAATCCATTGACCAATGATGGTCGCTCTTGAGGGGTCACTCAACTCCCTAGCATTTAACAAGACGGTGATCATTGTTGTAATTTACCCTCTTTGCAGGAAGGGGTCTTATCCTTTCTCCTCTTGGATTCGTCTTTCTTTTTTGTTGGTTGGGGTCTTGACTTATTAACTTGTTTTTCCAGGGTAACTCAATGGGCTCATTTCCCTTGTTGGAGGTCTCTTGTGGTCAATATCCTACAAAAAAGGAAATCAATTTTGCTACACATTGTGGATATAGACATCTCAGTGAGTACATGCAAGATCATCCAAATGCTTTTGTGAATATTAGTAAATTTTACACAATTATTTTATTTCTTATTGATGTTTTATATGTTTTATTTATTTATGTTTATTATATGTAATAAAAGACTATTATTGAGAGGTAGATATGGATGAGGTGGAGAGACAGACAAAGGTGGGATGATCTTGATCATCATAGAGTGCTCACACCTCTACCCATGATGCCACTACAGATGCATCAAATCATGTAGATGATCATGATGATGAGGATGATCATGATGACAGATATATTACATTGGATATATATTTTACATTGATATACTTACTATATATATATATATATATATATATATATATATATATATATATATATATATATATATATATATATATATATATATATATATATATATATATAGATACATACATACATACATACATACATAGATATACTCATTTGAGTTATGTTCTGAATTGTGTCTATGGTACTACTCTTGTTTTAATGATTTTTGTTGTTGTTTATATTTAACATGTGATTTACTACTTTAATTATATAATTAATTCATAGTATATGTGTGTTTGTGTGTATCTATGGATGTATGTGCATGTAGTTGTGTGTGTATAAAATGTATGTATGCATATCTAGGTATATATCTATATTTATGTAAGTGTGTCCATATGCATGTATATGTGTGTATGTGTGTGTGTATATATGTGCATATAGATATGTTTTATGCATATACATGTGTGTATGTGTATGTGTATGTATATGTGAATGTGCATGTATGTATATTTGTATGTGTAAGTGTATGTGTGTATGTGTGTGGGTGCATATGTATATGTATGTGTGTATATGTGTGTATGTGCATGTGTATGTGTATATGTGTATGTGTATAAGTGTACCATGTATGTATGTGTAGGTATATATGCATGTGTATATGTGTGTATGTGTATGTATATGAGTGTGTATATGTATGTATGTGCATGTTCATGTGTAAGCGAATATGTGTATGTGTGTGTATGTGCATGTGCATATGTATGAGTGTTTATATGAATGTATATGCATGTATATGTGTAAGTGTATGTGCATATGTGTATGTATTTGCATATGTGTATGTATGTGTGTATGTGCATATGTGTGTGTATATGTATGTATGTGCATATGTACGTGTAAGTGTATGTGTGCATGCATATGTATGTGCATGTGTATGGATGTGCATGTGTATGTATATGCATGTGTATATGTATGGGCATGCATGTGCATGTGCATGCATCTCCATTTGAATCCATGTGTATGTGCATGCATGTGAATGTGCATATGCATGTATATAACTAGTATGTGTTAATGTGTGTATGTGTATATGCAATAATGCATGCATGTGTCTATATGTGTTTGTAGATATGTATGTGCATATGCATATGTGTATGTGTGCATGTATGTGTGTGTATGTGTATGTGTAAGTGTATGTGTGTGTATGTGCATGTGCATGTGTATGTGTGTGTATGTGCATGTGTGTGTGTGTATAAGTGTGTGCGTGCATGTTTATGTATATGTGTATATGTGCATATGAATGAGTAAGTGTGAGTATGTTAATTAATGAAAATAAAATAATTCAAATGATATACAAACAATGAAAATTGTACTTACAATAATTAGCCATATTTTATGCTTGGTGAACTTCTTGAATAACCTGTAATAAAGAGAGAGAGAGAGAGAGAGAGAGACAGACAGACAGACAGAGAGACAGAGAGACAGAGAGAGATCAAAAGACAGAATAAAAGAGAGAGAGAGAGAGATAGAAATTGAAAGATAAAGAGGTAGAAAAGAGAGAGAGCAAGAGAGAGAGAGAGAGAAAGAGAGAGAGAGAGAGACAATATGAGAGAGAGATTATAAGAGAGATAGATTCAAAAAGAGATTGTTGGAGCTTGTAAGCACATCGTAGATCTGAACATTGGAGAGCTCTTCGATCAGCTGCACGTATAATGACGATGGAAGAGTGATCTGATGTTTTTTTTTTTACTTTTATCAAACTTTACCATCACATAAGCAATGTAGAAGCATCATCTATGGGATCATGCAATTTGTGGAACATCGATGCCCAATTACATTGCATAAGTGATGCAAATTAGTGTCACATATGCGATGTTGCCTTTTTAATCACACAGGTGATGTTATTGTAGTGATGCTTTCATGAACATTGCTCGAAACGTCCAAAATAACATCGGGAATAAGTTCGAGAATAACGTCGCTTAAATGATGGTGCATGCTTGATGCCCCGTTTGATGAAATTCACGATCATGTAGCGATGAAAATGTGTCATGTTAACCATCACTATGCCCCTGTATTCCTTGTAGTGCTTGGACAAGGATTTACGATGGTTGAAGAATTGGAGAGGCTAGAAGATCATTCCCTCTTCCTTGCTTGGTACAGCAAAGATAAATGAAACTCAATTAGTGTCTCATGTTTGATTAATGTGCAAAAGGGTTTCACTCATGCACTCCAAACAAAGAAATAAAGAGGGATATGTTAGCACTCGGGCTAACAAGGCTCAAATTGGGTGTGTATATGTCCCATATGCATGCAAAAATAATTTGAAAGGTGTCTATATAGAGATCACCTTAACTTTAGTATATCCAACACAAGATAAAGGGAGCAATGGAGCTCCTTTCCTTATGGGGCACTTTTCATGGAGCAAGGGTAGGTGTGAAGCCCTCGAGGTAGGCATGTGAGAACACTCTATTTCACAAAGTGGAAGCTTTCATCTGGGTGGCCAAATGTAGGCACCAAAATGAACTCGTTTTTTTTAATACTCTCTTATGTTATTGCTCCTACACACAAACAACAAACTCAAAGTTCAAGGTGAGCTCCTTGGTGGTGACACACGAGGTATGAAGGAAATTTGTGCATTACTTTCAAGATCATAATTTGGGCTTTGATACCCATGCAATAGAGTTTCCATCGAGTCAGCTATTGAATAAATGTTTGTTCTCACTCTCAACCAAGTCTTGTATATATAGCTATTGCATACTTAACCACTTTTATTCTAAGCCACTCTTTAAAAGAGAAACTTTACTTGAGAATCATTCTTTTAGTAAAGTAGCTTTAGTTAAGAACCATGCTTTTCTGATTCAATACAAACCACTCTTTTGTCGATTAATTCTCAACCACCCTTTATCTAGAAAGGTGCCAATTAGAAAGAACTATCCACAAGACACTAGCTTATGCTCTCGGAAAAGACATGCACTTTGTAGGACTTGAAGCTAAGACCTCCTCCTTGTCTTGCCTAAGACAACCCCTAAGCTAGGTGGATTCCTTTTCTTAAAAGAGTATATGAATCTTTTCATAATTCTAGTCTTGAGATATTTGGCCAAATAGTTAAGCAACCAATGGTTGTCTGAATTGAATTCAGGTACGTGTGAAAAAAATGGCCAAACACTCAAATCATGGACTTACTTTTTAAGACTATGAATCCTATTGATTGGAAAGTGAAACGCTTGCCCTTTTCTAACTAAGTTTATTTTCATTGTCTCTAATTTGGTCCTATTCTTCTCTATTTATATGACTCTTGTAGTCAACTTAGCTCGAGGGTGGGGACCACTAGATCCTCATCTCGAATTGAAGACTAATCTGGGCTTTTCTTGGAGTCATTTGAGACTTCTATCATTTTCTTCTTCTTTGACTTCTTCTAAATGTTTGGTTTTCCTCTAGATTCCTCAATCACCACATTCTCATCTCCATCCACATCAAGAACATGACCCTCAATATAGGAAGGATCAACATGATTAAATTCACATCTTTGTTTATCAACTCTACCAACTCTATGGGACCACATTTACTTGGAACAAGCTTAGTTTGCAACATAGTAAATCTGCTTATATCATTATCCATATTAACAATTAATCTCAGATTGTGAGAGCCTAGTTCATTGTAGCTAACTTTAATCATCTTTCCATAATTGTATGAATAAACTTTGAAGCCACTTTCAACTATAACCCCTCCTTGGAGGCAAAATACTAAACGGCCCATTCTATCTCTTTGAAGTCCTTCGAGGAAATTCCCATCATCTCCTCTTTTGCTTTTGTTTTCTTTGAACCAGATGCCTCCTTTTTAGGAAACTTTATCTTGATCTTCTTCACACTCTCATCCTTCCTCTTTTCGCCATTGTTGTTGTTAGAAGCATTTAGCTATTAAAATCAAAGGCAATTACATAAGAGAATTTCACCTTTTTCTCAATATTATCCATTTTTAATAACAAAACAACTTTAATAAAGATTAATCAAACATGGAAAGAAATTAAAAGAAAGAAAATTTGCTACAGAATTTTTCTCAAATTGTAAACAAGTTGCAACAATTTTAGATAAATTGATAGAATATAGCAAGAAAATAAGTAATTCTATGTAGAAAAAGTACACATGCAACGAAAAGTACATTTAGCTAAACAATTCCAACGTCAACTGTGTATGTAAATACTAATGCGATGCTTGGCATCAAGATGTAGGGAATATTTGATGCCTAACATCCACTTCCCATATGAACTAGATGTTTTGCATCATTAATGTCTAGCATCAAGCATCTACATAAAGTTGATGTCCGAGTTCGGTGGCCTAGTGGTTGGGCCTCTCGCCTCTTGAGGCGGGGGCGAGGGTTCAACCCCTTGCAGCAACATGTAAGGGACATATGAATCCTGGAAAAACTGTTGTATGTGGCTGTTGGCCATCGTTTGTTCATCCTCGCGGTAGTTGTGACCATCGTTTAACCCAGTCTTGTAAACCCATGTTCTTGTGGGATAAGGGGGGTCCCATGGGTACTATGCCCTTCCTTGTACAGTTGCAATTTCAAAGTTACATTCCGGGGGAGTAGGCCTCGGCAAAACCTCCATTCTAAAAAAAAAAAGTTGATGTCTGGAATCAAACCAAGTAAACCTTTAAATGGGAAAGTCGATGCTGATATTTGAATTCCTCCATAAGGCTGATGCAAGATATCGAGTCTATGTGGAAATTTGATGCCAAACATCCTACATAAAGCCGATTACATGCTCAATATCCATTTCTTACATAAACTTGATGCCTATCATTGAGGGAACTCGATGACAAACATCAGCTTTATGTGGAAAGTTGGTGTTGGTTATCGATTTCCTACACAATGCCAATGCAAGGCATCATTTTCATGAGACAACCCAATGGTTGGCATTGAGCACTAGTTTTCTTGTACTTGAGGAATTCGGTGTTCAATCTAGGATCTTTCATCTAGGGTACATATATTCAATAAATAAACAGATAAGTTTCTTATATGGAATTATAATCCATTTCAAAGAGAACCTAAACGAAATCTTTGATATTCCTATTTCTTTTGTGCAATTTCCTTATCTGTTATTATCTGTTATCTTTCTTGCTTTCCTTTTTGTTCTCCCGGCTTAGTTTGCGGCTCTTTTTTTAGGCACAAATTTACAGGAGCTATCAAATGCAAGAGTTATTTTCTTGTTTCTTATCTTTTTGAATTTAAAAATGGTATGCTCTACTAATTTTATGAAGATTTTGAGAATCTAATTGACACACTCCAAATGTAACCAGCTAGCACTCTAGTTGGATCCACTTTAATTCATTTCTAATAGGTATAGAGTAGTTAATTTTCTTGATGTTTTTACCATTCTTTATCTCCGATTCTACAATCATTTATCTCTTTTTTTTAGTAAATTTTGATTCATATTCAAGATGTTGCCCAAGAAAGCGGTATTGATTTTGATGAGACCTTTCCACCTACATGTCCTATGGTATTTTTTTGTAGCCTCTATGCACTTCCAACTCAAAATGGTTGGAATGTACATTAGATGGACATCAAAAATGCTTTCTTGAATGAGGACTTGCAAGAAGAAATTATAAGGAGAAATCTTTATAGCCCTATGGTTATAAGGAGAAAGATTATGAAAGCAAATTGTATGTGTGTTAAAGCAAGCATCATATGATTTAAAGCAAGCACCACGTGCTTGTTATGAGAAGATGCATGACTTCTTATTAGCACATGTATTTGAGAATAGTCCTATGAGAACTAACTCATGCAAGAAAGACTTGTGAATGATGTATGTGCCACTCTCCTCCCATACTTTTATATCCTCTTGTACTCTAAAAATAGTAATGATTTGGAATGGTCTAGTGCCATCATATGGCCATCATGCAACACTTATCCCCATTACTAATGAATACCTTAGGATATCCCCCGAGCTTGGGAGCTTGGCTATGGCTGACCCTTGTCCCTCACACACATGGAATGATCATTATAGACCAATGTCTGACACTCTCTCCCCCTTCTAAAGATCATTCTCCTCAATGACCAATGAAGGAAAGTACTTGCGAACCAAAGCTTCTGATTCCCAAGTAGAGTTAATAAGGGGTAATCCTCTCCAAGCTACTAGATACTCCTGGATGACATGGTTCCACAATCATTTCTATCTCTGATCTAATATCGTGTCTCGAGAATAATCTCAACTATCACTTTCCTATGCAAAGAAACAATACCCTCTATTAGATTATCCTCCCTAGAAATATACTTTCTAAGTTTATTGATATGAAAGAATGGGTGGACTCTGCAATCTGGAGGAAGCTCTAATTAGAAAGCAACATCACTTAGCTTCTTGATTATCTCCCAAGGTCCACAAAACCTTGGTGAAATCTTACTACACTTCCCTGTGGATAGTGAAGTAGATCTAGTTGGTACCTGAAGAAAGACTTTGTCTCCTTCCTCAAAGGATCTAGGAGATCTCTTCCTGTCATCATACTCTTTTGCCCTATCAACTGTTGCTGCATCTTGGCTTTAGCTATTTCTACATTTTCTTAGGGGTTTGCTAAGAACTCTGAAGCACTAGGACATTTCTTTGGCATTCCTATGGTATTGGGAGCATTGGGATCCATGTCATAGTTCATCTCAAAAGGAGACATTCTTGTCCCCTTGTGAGGCTTATTGTTATAAGCAAACCCTACCAGTGGCAGATAACTATCACAATCTGTTTGTCTCTCAGACACATATGCCCTCAACATGTCCTCTAGAATCTGTTTGACCCTCTTGATTTGACCATCTATTTGTGGATGATCACCACTACTCATTTTCAATGACACTTTTAGTTTATCAAATACAAACTTCCAAAAGTGTCCTGTGAATCTGACACCCCTATCTCAAACTATGGATCTCGATAAGCCATGCAATCTAAAGACATGGATAATAAACAACTCCGCTACCTGTGGAGCTTCTATCGTCTCTTGTGTGGGTATGAAATGAGCCATATTGCTCAATCTATCTACCATAACTAGGATAGTATCCTGCTTCCTTTGGGTCCATGGTAACTCGACTATGAAGTCCATGGATACACTATCCCAATTATTATCTAAAATATGTAAAGCATGTAGAAGACTTGGTGTCTTTACCCTTTCGACTTTGTTGACTTGACACATAAATCATTGTTGAACATACGTGTGGACATCTCTTGCTAGTCTAGGCCACCAAAATGTTCTTCTCACAAGTTGTATCATCTTGTCAATACCAAGATGCCCTATGCAAGGAACATCATGGTTATCATGCATGAATTTTTTTCTCAAATCTTGAGAAATGTCTTCGAAAAGTGTCATTGAAAAGTGTCAAATACAAACTTTCAAAAGTGTCCTGTGAATCTGACATTCCTATCTGAAACTATGGATCTCGATAACACATTTCTAAAGACATGCAGAATAAACAACTCCGCTACCTGTGGAGCTTCTATTGTCTCTTGTGTGGGTATGAAATATGCCATATTGCTTAATCTATCTACCATAACTAGGATAGTATCCCGCTTCCTTTGGGTCCATGGTAACTCGACTATGAAGTCCATGGATACACTATCCCAATTATGATCTAAAATCTGTAAAGCATGTAGAAGACTTAGTGTCTTTACCCTTTCTACTTTGTTGACTTGACACATAAATCATTGTTGAACATACATGTGGACATTTCTTGCTAGTCTAGGCCACCAAAATGTTCTTCTAACAAGTTGTATCATCTTGTCAATACCAGGATGCCCTATGCAAGGAACATCATGGTTATCATGCATGAATTTTCTTCTCAAATCCCGAGAAGTGTCTTTGAAAAGTGTCATTGAAAAGTGTCAAATACAAAGTTCCAGAAGTGTCGTGTGAATCTAACATCCCTATCTGAAACTATGGATCTCGATAACCCATGCAATCTAAAGACATGGAGAATAAACAAATCCGCTACCTGTGGAGCTTCTATCGTCTCTTGTGTGGGTATGAAATCAGCCATATTGCTCAATCTATCTACCATAACTAGGATAGTATCCCACTTCCTTTGGGTCCATGGTAACTCGACTATGAATTCCATGGATACACTATCCCAATTATGATCTAGAATCTGTAAAGCATGTAGAAGACTTGGTTTCTTTACCCTTTCTACTTTGTTGACTTGACACATAAATCATTGTTGAACATACGTGTTGAAATTGTCTTGCTAGTCTAGGCCACCAAAATGTTCTTCTAACAAGTTGTATCATCTTGTCAATACCAGGATGCCCTATGCAAGGAACATCATGGTTATCATGCATGAATTTTCTTCTCAAATCCCAAGAATCTGGTATGCAAACATTTCCATTTAACTATTCCATTCTCCTTTGATAAATTGGAATACAAACTTGACTTGTTTGCTCTATAGGTGAAGAAATAGTTGAAATTGCTCCATCTCCTATAATAGACTCATCACTAAATGGCTCTAATAATCTATAACAACTGTGGATCTTCCACCTGTGCTTCCTTTATCGCTTGAAGCAATGAGCTTTCTAGAACTGTAAAGCTCATTTGATACATTATCCATGATAATGCATCAGCTACTATATTCTCTTTGCCTCTTCTATGCACAATTCCCATGTGAAACTCTGGCAGAACTCCTAAAAAAACATGCTTCTAAATTTATCTATGGAGCTCTGATACCAATTATAAGAATTAACTCATGCAAGAAAGACTTGTGAATGACGTGTGTGCAACTCTCCTCCCATCCTTTTATATCCTCTTGTACTCTAAATATAGTAATGATCTAGAATGTTCTAGTGCCACCATGTGGCCATCATGCAACACTTATTCCCATTACTAATGAATACCTTAGGATATCCCCCAAGCTTGGGACCTTGGCTATGGCTGTCCCTTGTTCCTCACACACATGGAATGATCCCTGTGGACCAATGTCTGACAAGTCCAATCAAAAGCACCTTGTATAAGAAGCTTGCAAATTATGTACTTCTTATAATTATTGTTTATGTAGATTATTTTCTTCTCATTGATCCTAATGAGATGCATATTTCCAATTTTAAGGATGATTTTCATGCCTCTTTTGAAATGCTAGATTTGGGGCATTTGCATCATTATTTGGGCATTTTCTTTATGCAAGTTGATGGTAGCATTTCTTTGCGTCAAACTAAATATATTGATACTTTATTTTGATGCTTAGTGGGACAACGGCTAGAAGCCAAGGTGCCTAGCCTACTGGATATCCTAAGGTTCTTATATAGGTAGTAGAGTAACTGTCCATGATGGGCACATGTCATACTAGATCATTCTAGAGACTTTCTATTTTGATGGGGCAAGAGGATATAAAAGTATGGGAGGTGAGTTACACACAAAACATAGATTATTTTCAAAATTTTGAGCTTGAGATTTTACACTTGATATGAGAGAAGATCAATCTATAGACACATAATGGTCTCTATAGACATTGTTCTACATAGACCATACCACATGTGTGTGGGACAAGAGCTAGTGGTCAAGGTCCCTAGCTTGTGGGATATCCAAAGGTTCCTAGATAGGTAGCAGGGTGAATGTGCATGATGGCCACATGTCACACTAGATAGCTCTAGAGACTCTCTATTTATGGGACAAGAGGATGTGAGGTGAGTTACACACAAAACCTATTAGCCCCTCTTTAGAATTTTAAGCTTTAGAGCTTACGCTTGGTATCCAAAGTAGGTCAATCTTGGAAATGTTACGTGATTCTTTTTTGTATCATTCATTGATTATTATAGTAGAATGACATTTGTGTATTTCATTAAACATAAGAGTGAAGTCTTTGATTGTTTCAAAAATTTTAAATCATTTGTTGAGAAGTAAACATGAAGATATGTTAAGAAGTTAAGATCCGATGGAGGGGGAGAGTATTTCTCTCAAGCTTTTACTCATTTTTTTTGTGATGAAGGTATCAAAAGAGAAGTTACATGCAGGTATACTCCACAACAAAATGGAGTCGCATAAACAAGAAACAGAATCATAGCAAAAGCATCTCGAAGCATGCTAAATGATATGTGTTTGCCTCATTCTTTTTGGGCTGAAGCTGTTAGCACATGTGTAGATTATGAATAGAGTACCTACAACTGGAGTTCATCATTTGACACCATATGAGGTATGGCATGGAAGGAAACCAAGTGTAAGTCATTTGAAAGTATTTGGTTGTGTATGTTATGGACATGTACCTAGTGAAGTGAGATCAAAACTTGATGTGAAATCCGAAAAGTGTATATTTATTGGTTATGCAGATACTCAAAGAGGATATAGATGTTATTATCCTCATACCAATAAGGTGGTTGTTTCAAGAGATGTAAATTTTGATGAATCACTTTCATAGTATGTAGATAAGAAAAGTTTGCAGGTCATAAATGGAGATGAAGAAGATACAGGTGAAGGAGATGAGTGCTTATCTCAGCCCACAAGAAGTTTGAGTGATGAGAAAAGTGGTTTGGATGAAGAAAGAGAGCTACCTTTCAATGGAAGACTAAGGCAAGATTCACCTCCAAGTGTTAAAAGTAAAGGTAAACTAAAACTTGTTGAAGTTAATGATGAAGGAGAGGAAATTAGTGATGTATGTGAGTATGGAGAATCATCAAAGGTTCCTAATAAGAAAGGAAGAGCATCTACATTGGAGGTAAGAAGAACTTCAAGAGTGAGTAAGCAACCTCAAAGGTATACTTATGAATCTTTCATGAAAACTCATTATGCTTTTATGACAAAAGTTGAGCAAGAAAATGAACCCACATGTTATGATGAGGCAAAAGGAGATGAAAAGTGGGAGAAAGCAATGAGAGAAGAAATGGAAGCACTACAGGATAACAAGACTTGGAATTTAGTTCCAAAGACACCAAAACAAAAGGTAATTGGTTGCAAGTGGGTTTTTAAGATTAAAAGAAATAGTGATGGTAGTGTGTCAAGATATAAGGCTAGACTTGTAGCAAAAGGATATAATCAAACTCAAGGATTGGACTATGAGGAAACATTTAGTCCAGTAGCAAACATGGCAATGGTGAGAACTTTGTTGGCTTTAGCTGCAAGTAAAAGATGGAATATATATCAACTCGATATAAAGAATGCCTTTCTTAATGGTGAGTTAAATGAAGAAGTGTATATGTCACAACCAGATGGTTATGTGGATGCAAAATGTCCTAATCATGTATGCAGGTTAAAGAAGGCATTGTATAGTCTTAAACAGGCACCAAGGGCATGGAATGCAAGGTTGGTAAAGTATCTTATGCTGCAAGGATACACAGCGAGTCATGCTGATCCTTCACTTTATGTAAAACATGTAGATGACATGTGTGTCTATGTATGCATTTATGTGGATGACTTGTTGATTACAGGGAATGATGCCAAAGAAATTGAAGAGATAAAAGGTAATTTGGGAAATCAATTTAAAATTTCAGATCTTGGTTAGCTTAGATACTTTCTTGGGATTGAAATTGTGTATGGTGATGAGGGTATGTGGTTGATACAGAGAAAGCATATATGTGATATGCTGAAAAGGTTTGGTATGCAGGAATGTAAATTTGTTTCTACTCCAACGGAATGTAATGTAAAGTTGAGTGCAAAGGAAGGTGATGAATTGCATGATATGAATGCATATAGATCCATGGTAGGATCTTTGATTTATGCAACAAAAACTAGACTTGATATATGCTATGCAGTGGGAGTATTGTCACAGTTTATGCATGAACCTAGAGTACCTCATATGCATGCAGCAAAAAGAGTGCTTAGGTATTTGAAAGGTACCATGAACGAAGGACTATTTTATAGTCATGATGATGATCTAACTCTTAAAGTCTTTAGTGCTGTAGATTGGGCTGGAAACAAAGATGATAGAAGATCCACAAGTGGATATGTGGTAATAACAAGAAACAAGACATTAACATGGAGTTCAAAGAAATAGCCTACAACTGTTTTATCTTCTACAGAGGTTGAGTATAGAGGTTTAGCATTGGCTACTACTGAGGTTATGTGGTTTAGAAATTTGTTTCATGACTTGAATGTGCAGGTTGATGTACCACTGATATATGGGGATAACTTGAGCAGCATTCATATGACCTCTAATCCTATTTTTCATGCTAGAACAAAGCATATAGAGGTTCACTATCATTATGTTCGAGAGAAGGCCATAAACAATGAAGTACATGTTTCTTTTGTGGGAACAAAGGATCAAGTTGCAGATACCTTCACCAAATCCTTGGATGGACCAAAGCTTCAAAGATTCAACTATATTCTTGGCATGAAGGAAATACCCTTTGAAACTTGAGGGGGAGAATGTTGCGAACATTTGTTTTATGTAGGGTACAAGTTTCAAATTATGTAAATACCTTTGGGAATTCTTCAAATACTTCAAGAAGGCTCATATTATTCATAAAATATAGCCAAAATACCACATGAGTTCTAGAACGTGGTGAGTCAAATTAGTGAGTCACAAGGGAGCTGCAGTGGTGTCCTAGTGGAAGGTCGATGTGACTAGTTCTCAAAGTCCATCAATACTTTGCTTATTTGAGCACTTGAGTCATGTAATACCTCCACCCAAGTGTCTACCACCAATTTAGATGTATTAGGAAGGTTTTAGATTAGTTCTCCATTCTATAAAAAGAGGAGAGAAGTCGTGATCTTGTGGGAAGTCCAAGAGAGTCATATGTGTATCTCTACGCTATTGTAGTTTTGTATGCAGAGATTGTAGAGCTTGTATCTCCTTCATTATATACCCAAATTACTTTTTTGATAGCTCATTTGAAAGCTCTTACTGTCTACTTTTATACTGTCAATTTGCATAATCATTGGATTTATGAGCTAAGAGCAGTACTCTCTGCAAGTAGTGTGTGTTCTCGGGTTTCACCCCTGTTGAAGGTCTCCATTAAACCTCAAACTTGCAGAGGTCATATCTCCTTGTGTATTTATCCAAATTGAGTGTTCTTTGGCTCATTGGAAAGCTCTTGTTCTCTAGTATATGTGGTTAAAACAATTTTAAAACATTCTAAGCCAGAATATAACACTAAGCTCTGCAAGCA
Source organism: Ceratopteris richardii (assembly GCA_020310875.1). Classification (NCBI taxonomy): domain Eukaryota; kingdom Viridiplantae; phylum Streptophyta; class Polypodiopsida; order Polypodiales; family Pteridaceae; genus Ceratopteris; species Ceratopteris richardii. Next base: position 100,709,823 of record CM035415.1, read on the forward strand.
TGACTCATTTTCTATGATGAAGTTTGTGAGAAGGTCAACTTGTTCCTAGGGGGTTCCACCTACTTCCAGCTATATTTTGGAGGTCAATAAACTCCATCAAATGCCTCTAATAGTATCCATGCACTTTATTCATTTGAACAGGTGAGAGAAGAATCCTTCCTTCCTTCTCACCTTGTGTTCTAAGATAGAGACGTTATTGAAGCTATTATAGACACAACTTTGGTGTTTCTACCTTCAGATATGGGATGGAGCTTCAACTTGTGCACCGCTATTAGACATCACCTTTAGGTGGGTGACATAAATGTCCATCCTCTATTTTTTGGATCCCAATTCTCTTCATTTCCCTTTTAGAGAGCATATTCTTTAGCACATCTCTTCAGTAATTGGAGCATATGTCCATTGATATAGCTCCAAGGAAATTATTAGGGGTGATTTATAGCCCAATCACAAGTATTTTCTATTTGTTATGGAAAATGGCTAATTTTGATAATTTTGAGGGTGTTAAATTAGCCCAATAAATTATAGATTATAAGAAAAAAGAATGCATAAACGTGCCCTTTCATATAAATATATGGGGCTTAGATGGTAGTGTTTCACCAAGATTCTATATATTTTCATGTGTATTTTGAGGATGAGTGCTCTTTTCCCTCCCTCTCCCTTCTTTGCCTTCTCTAGAGCTCACATGTTGCCAAGAATCTTTATCCCATATATGTTATACTTTTGGTGTTAACCTACAAAAAGGGTGTCCCTTTCATTTCTCCGATAAGAGAAAGCCAAGGGAGCTCCTTCACAAAAGAGCACTCATAGAGTTTTCCCTCTCATGCACAAGCATGAAGAGGAGAAGATAGAAAAATATCTCTTTTTCCATCTTCATTGACAAAAATTTGTTGAGGGGTTGGGGCTCTCTTTTTCATTGCATAAGAGAGAAGGGTATAATCCTACCACCATGGATAGGGGATTGTACTTTGTGAAAGAGGAAGGTAGGGCTCCATGAGTCTCTCAACCCCTTGCATATGGAATTGAATGGGATCCCTACATGTGCATAGACTTCTATATTCCCAATGGAATTTATCACATAGATTTGCCAAATATTTGATATTTTTTGCGAAATATATCTTAAATGTCCACCAAAATTTATATACTTATAAGTTTAGTAGGGGATCTTAATTTTTACCTTGTACAACTCCAAATTGAAAACTTTAGCTTGTTGTGGATGTTGATATATTTAGGTAGTGATGTGTGTGAACACACTAGGACCGCCAAGGCACTTCTTTCCCTCTTTAGATGTCTAACTCCAACAATTGGTATTAGAGCAGGTCGCCACTTCATCTAGTGCATCATTGACACCCCTCTGGTCACAGTCTTAGAATCGCACAAAATTTGGTGAGCATACTCAAGGTGATTAGAAGATCAAAACAACTTCATTATGTCATGCTGAAATCACGATCTGAGCTCATTTTGCCCTCCGAACACACTATTGTAGTGCTTGTGCAGGCCATTTTTTCTTTTTGTACCAAAGATATATACAAGTTTTGGTTCAGCAGTATAAGCATCTCGAAGTCTGTTACACGAGTACCAGAACTCGTCAGGGTAGTTCTATTCAACTTCTCTAGATAGAGTCATTTTTCTACATCATGGTATTTTAGCCAGTAACCATGGCAGAAACTTCTGTCTTCCTTGGAGCCAGCCCAATCTACATCAAAAACAATTTCAAAATTAAATGAGATACATAAGGAAAGTATAACCCTTCATCCATGGTCCTTTTGAGATATCTGAGTATCCTCTTGGCAGCTTCCATGTCAGGTTTCCTGGGTGTGTGCATAAATTGACTTAGCACACTCACACTATAACATATATCTACCCTTGTCAATGTGGCATAGTTCAAACTACCCACAAGGCTTTGATAATTTGTCACATCTTCTATGAGTTCACCTTCATCTGAGCTCAATTTACGATTAACCCCCATTGGAGTACCTGCAATCCTACAATCTTGGATTTTGAACTTTGTCAACAAGTCTTTAATGTAATTTCTTTGAGTAAGATATAGACCATGATCCTTGTAAAGCACTTCCAATCCTAGGAAGTAGGTGAGTGACCCTAAGTCACCTATCTTAAGTTCTTCTTTCATCTGCTCCTTGAATCTCTTGATACATCTGCATCATTCTTCACCTGAGTGACCCTAAGTATGTGAGTGACCCTAAGTCACTTATCTTAGATTCTTCTTTCATCTACTCCTTGAATCTCTTGATTCCACCTGTTAGTATAATATCATCCAAATACACACACAAATAGATGACTTCAAAATTACTCTTTTTTATGTTGATTCCTGTGTCTTGAATAAAGGAGTCAAATTCATGGGAGAATTACTCTTCCCCTCCATTTGACCTTAGCCTTTTTAATGTATTACTTGTTTGATTCTCCACAAGAGCCAAATATCTTTTGAAGCATGAAAAGACTTCATCTTTGTGTTTCATAAAACATAATATAGTCCATCTACTCCAATCATCAATGAAGGAGACATAATACCTTGATCCAAATATTGATGCATCCTTGCTAGGTCCCCATACATCTATATGAACCAAATTCAAGAGATCTCCATGCATATATCCTTTCTTCATGAATGGTAACATGTGAGACTTTCCAAATTGACATGCACTACACTTATATATCATGTGTTGTTTTCACAATTTAGGGAGTCCAAGTACACTTTGGTCCCTGCAAATTTGCTTTAATGATCTTTCACCAATATGTGCTAACCTTTCATGCCATACTTCCAATTCTGTGAGTGTCTGACTACCATAATTAAAGAAATGCTTTCCAACTGATCTACTATGTCATTGAGCTTTGTGACAAAATCAGTCACATTTTGTTTGGGAGCTTTTTTCAAAGTTGTGAAGTCCAACCATAGTTGATGTCTCCTGGCCTTTGTACTTGAAGAGAAGAAGGCTTCAAGTGAATTCCACACTTCCTAAGATGTTTTACAACTTCTAATGTGAGGCAACAAAAAAATATGAGATAGATTTGAGAAGATAAGACCTTGCAAGTGCATCCTTGAAGCACCATGTGCTCAATCTTTCTTGCTCTTCTTGTGTTGGTTGAACTTTGTTCTTGAAACTTGACATAATTTCATCTCCGGCTATATAACCATATCAACTTTTGCCTTGAAGATAAGCTTCCATCCTTGATGACCAGGCTAAGTAGTTACCTCTATCCAATTTATCAATTGATGAAGGAAAACCATCTGCCATGTTGTCCAAACTTGCTCTGATACCGCTATGAGTAGATGGACGTGGACCCTTTTAGCTTCCCAATGGATGTTATTACACCCTATGTACCTTTGAAGATCACTCTCAAAAGATTGAATCAAAATAGACTAGTTTGACCAATAGTCAACATGAAGAACCTTTCTATTTTGGTCAAGAGTGCTTCAATATTTCACTCAATTGCATTCTGTGATTACAATTGACCAAAGAGCTTTTAGAAGAATTAATTAGGAAGTAATGCAACCCAGTAGAAGTTATTCATAAAAAATAAGTAACCATAATAAGAGAAATAAGTTTAGAAAGTCAGGTATATGATTCCGACTTTTCAAGAGCTAGATGATGCAGAGACATAGGTGACTTCAATTGAACATATTTCAGAGTTGTGAACTCCAAATTAAGTGAAATGTTGTGAGTATTTAGTAGACTTAGGGAGCTAACTTTACCAAGTTGAATCACTAAAAATGATGCACCATGCTCAGAGAAGTCATCTCTGCAATTTGATTGAAAAATTGAGAAGTGTGGCAGTGAACAATACACTCACATATACATGAAGATATGGACATAAATGATCATGAAAATAAATGTATATTGATTGTAAAGTATAATGGACTTATTGGTACATATGTCTACCTTGAAACCACACTCTAATATGGCATGAAGCCCTACTAATGGAGGTACAAAAACCACGACTAAGAGCCACATATATATAGTGATGTTTGGAGCCTAAATTTGAATTTGAATCTCACCTAAAATCAGTCTCCAATCTTTTTAGTGATTGATTCTCCAACTCATTCAATCATGAATTCGTGGCTTTATCTTTCCTAGTCATCAAGTGGACTCAACCACTTTAGATGCTTTTACTTTTACATCAAGTAGAAGCTCAAAAATTACAAGAGTGAGTTCACAAGTGAACTCTACAAAGGTTTGACATGTCCTTTAAATCTCTATCTCTTTTGATGACTCAAGCCACCACTTAGAGTTTCCATGGACTTGTTCCAATAGGTGGATAGTCTAGAGCTAGTCCTAATGAGGCAACTTCTCAGCCATTGCAAGTTTCATGTGATGATGCAAAGCATTCCGTTTCTGATGTAGATTTGCATGATGCACTTGTTGATGAGACAGCTGATATTGACGAGGCAAAAACTATGCCGAAATGGCTAGCGCAAACTTTGTGTGATAGCAAATCAGATGCACCTCTGTCATATCATACTCGTTTAGCTCTCATAGTGTCTGTTTTGCATCAGATTGCTATGTTATGGCTGCCTCTTGTCTCTGTGATGAGATTGAGCTTGTTTCATTTGATGAAGCACAAAATTTTGAACATTGGATGGCTACAATGCAATCTGAATAAGATGCTATCATGAAAAATGGTATCTGGTCTTTAGGTGAGTTGCCTCCTAGCAAGAAGTCCATTGGAACTAAGTGGTTATACAAGCTGAAGCACAAGCCTGATGGAACAGTTGATAGGTATAAGGCTAGGCTTGTTGCAAAGGGATTATGCACAAGAAAAAGGCATTGATTTTGATGAAACCTTTGCACCTACATGCCGAATGACTACTGTTCGTAGCATCTGTGCACTTGCAGCTCATCATGGTTGGAATGTACATCAGTTGGACATTAAAACACCATTTTTGAATGGTGACTTGCATGAAGAAGTGTATGTTTTTCAGCCCCGTGGCTTTGTGCAAAAAGGGCATTAAAACCAGGTGTGCAGGTTGAAAAAGGTGTTATATGGTTTGAAACAAGCACGGTGTGCTTGGTATGAAAAGATACATGACTATCTCATTGCACAAGGTTTTGAGAATATTCCAACTGAAAGCACCTTATATGTTAAGCATGCTAATGATGTGCTTCTAATCATTTTTGTGTATGTTGATGACATTCTACTCACTAGACCTCATGAGAAGCATATTGTTGATTTCAAGGCTGATTTGCATGCCTCATTTGACATGTCTGATTTGGGGCATTTGCATCATTATTTGAGCATTCAATTTATGCATGTTGATGGTGGAATGGCTTTGTGTTGAACAAAATATATTGACACATTATTGCAACATTTTGGCCTTGAAGACTGTGAACCTATTGCCACTCCTATGGAGACAGGTTTACGATTGATTCTTCATGATGCTGGAGATGCATTTGATGATCTTTTCTATCAGTAAATTGTTGGATGCTTGATTTACTTATGCATTACTTGGCCATATATTCAATTTTTTGTCTCACAGATGAGCAGGTTTATGCATTGCCCAGGCATCAAGCATTGGCAGGCCATTAAGCACATCTTTCGCTACTTGAGTGGTACTCGGCTACTTGGATTGTTTTATCCAAAGGGGGATCACTACCGTCAGATTTGCATGTTTTTTTAGACTCTGGTTGGGCTGGTTGCTATGATACTCATGTATCCACTAGTGGTTTTTTTCCTTCATGCTTGGTAGCTCATGTATATTTTGGTTGAGCAAGAAGCAGCCTACTATGTCCACTTCTAGTTGACAGCGACTGTTGAGTGTGTGTGGCTTAGACGCCTTATGGCTAATTTGGGTGTTGGTCAGTCTTCTGCCACCACCATCTTCACTGAAAGACAGAGCGCATCGACAATTGCGAGGAACCTTGTGTTCCATGCTCGCACTAAGCACATTGAGATGCATTATCATTATGTCAGGGAGAGGTTCTCTACTGGGGAGATCAGCTTGGCATATGTGCCCATGCAGGAGAACATTACAAACCTTTTCACGAAGGCTCTACCTAGGGAGAATTTTGAAGCTTTTTGCAAAGCTTTGGGCTTACTTCCTCTTGTGGATTTATTCCACATAGCTTGGCACTTCCTTATACATGAGTGCGAGCTCCTTGTTCACCACATCACTTCTAGGGGGGATTTGTTGATATACTTACTGAGTGATGTGTGTGAACACACTAGGACTGTCGGGGCACTTTTTTCCCTCCTTAGGAGGTTTTTTCCCCCATCTTGTATATACGCCTATAGCCCTAACGAGTTACTTAGCTTTGTACATTCTAGTGTTTATACATTCAGTATTGTGTGTTGTGCTCCAAGCTTCTTCTTCTTCTTCCTTGTGTTGTTCGCGTGCTTCCAGAGATGTCTAACTCCAATAGTGGAATCTTTACTTCAAAATCCATCCAATGAATACCTAGAAATGACTACTTTGTTTTTTCAAGTCCACTATCAAGAGCCTTCAAGTTGACTATTTGTGAATTAGAAGCTTCATAGAATTCAATTGTAGGTATGAGAGTGATTGAGTTTGACTCGAAGAGATTCAAAAGGTCTTTGAATCTGCTCTCTTTGGCTTCCTTGCCTCATGCTTCCTTGATGCGTTAATCCTCCATGACCACTAATACCCTCCTCTCTCGCATCTGTCGTCCCTAATAGACCCTTAAAGTTTTGTGGGTGGTGTTCGGTATAATACTAGACAACATAAGTGGCTAGTTCATGCTCCTTGAGTCAAAGCCCGCATGATAAGTCGGTTATTAAAAAACCCCAATCCATTGGGCCTAGAACCTCCGAATGTGGCATATGCAACTATTTTGCATGGAGGGCTCGTTCTATTCCAAAAAGATGTAATAAGTGGGTGGGTCGTGCTAGGAATATCTCAAAGTGGTACTCCCACCTGTAACATGCAGGTAAGTACTTGATGCGTGCGTGCTAAGCAAAGAAAATGTTCATCGATGGTGTTTTGCTCATATCATATACCAAATCAAAGTTATGTTCATTGAAACCTAGTGGTGAAATATCTTGAGCCTTGACATTGCAGAATGTTTTGAAGAAGGCAGTCATGAGCTCAAAAAATTTCATGCACATCTTTGCAGCAACATTAGGTATGTTCTTCAACCAGAGGGTCCAATGGCAAATAGTTGATACCATATAAGCTACTATGGGAGGCCCGGGGGTAGTGCAAAATATGGGTAGCTCAAACAATCTAAGCATCCAAGACTATGTCAAACCTTTATCGCAAATGTGGGCCATGGGCATCTACGAGGCACTGGAGCATAATATGGATAATAGTTTATGTGTAGAGGAATAGTGCACCATGTTTTCATCATCTTTGGATAGGTTTCTAGCATATGTGCTCACCAATTGGGTTCGAAAATTGTGCCATGTTTAGCCCTCTGTAAGAGATCATCTGATTGGAACTAGATTGTAAACATTGGATCTTCTCCTACCACTCTCTTGAAGTCTACATTGTAATCCACAAAAAGCATGAAATATGGCATATATTGCAGTCTAAAAATTGTGATCGGGAGTCTCTGGGATAGTTCTCAAAAGTATTCTGACTTGAGCACCATTTCTTCAATATTTGACATTGATTGTTTCTGGATTGTCTCACTTTCATCATGAGTACATCCAATCTCTTTGACTTTTTTCAACCACTAGGGGATTGGTGCTTCATACGTCTCCTGGCCTTCCTTAGTGACATGATTGCTTGGGACTCACTGAGGTTCATATGCATATTTGAATGTTTCATCTATTGGAATTTCCACTAGCTCTTCAGGTTTAGGCACCTCTTATAGACATGGTGTCCATTCATACTGTAATAGCTTGGTTTCTAACTCTTCTATTTGTTTCTACAAGGATTCAATTTTCTCACACAAGTTAATGTTATAGAACTTTTCACAAAGTGTCTACCTAGGGATTGCAAAGATTTCAGCGCTTACTTCCTTTTTCGGATGGATCTCTTTCCACATAGCTTGGCACTTTCTTATACATGAGTGCCAGCTCCTTGTTCACTACATCGCTCCCAGGGGGATTTGCTAATATATCCCGCTAGTGATGTGTGTGAACACAAGAATGCCAAGGCACTTTTTCACTCTCTGGCTCATGTGGAATAGATTGAACAGAAATAGTCTCTGCTACCTCACTATCTGGAATGAGGTTATCAGATTCACCAAGCCTTTTCTTAAGTTGGCTAACATGAAAAAACTGGATGGATTTGAATATTCTCTGGAAGTTGGAGCTGGTAAGCCATCTTTCCTATTCTCTTAAGTAACTCGAAAGGTCCACAATACCTAGGAGATAGTTTTGGACAAAGTCCCATCTTCATGGTTTTAGATCTAGATGGAACTCTAAGATAGACTTGCTCTCCTATCTCAAAGTTGATGTCTCTCCTTTGAGGGTCAGCATAGGTTCTAGCCTTGTCCTGAGCTCTCTTAATACTGTCCTTGGCAAGCCTAAACATATCGTTCATCTCTTCCAAGAAGTCCTTTGTAGCTTGAACTTTCTCATTCTGCAACCCTACTACATAAGGAGCTCTTGGCTGAAACCCATACATAAGCATAAATGGACTATGCCCAGTAAAATAGAGTGCTTGGCACTATTATATGCAAACTCTATTATAGGTAAGTAGTCTTCCCAGTTAGTTTGCCTTTCATTTACATATGCTCGAAGCATATCCTCTAGGATTTGCTTAACCCTCTCAGTTTGCCCATCTGACCATGGATGCTTGGCTGTACTCATGTTAAGTTTCATATCCAAACTTTTGAAGACTGCTCTCCAAAAGTGGCTAGTAAACTTCCTATCCCGATCAAAAACTATGTCTAAAGGAAGTCCATATAATTGGTATAGGTTCTCTATAAAAAGTCTAGACAACTCAGGTGTCTTCATTGTAGTATGTGTTGGAATAAACCTAGCCATTTTGCTTAACCTATCTACAATTACCCAAAATGAGTCGTGCCCTCTCTGTGTCTTAGGTAATCCAACTATAAAATCCATGGAGATACTCTCCCACTTCCCATTGGGAATATCCAATGGGTCGAGTAGTCCTCCAATCCTCAACCTTTCAGCTTTATTGACTTGACATTTAGTGCACTTAAGCACATACTCAAGGATGTCCTTATGAAGTTCAAGCCAGTAAAACTGCCTCGTAACAAGATCATAAGCCTTATTGACTCCTGGGTGTCCTGCGCTAGGTGTCATGACACTCATAGAGATGACTAGGGAACATGATTATGACACTTGGTCTGAATAAGGCCAAAGCTAGTCAAAAAGCTATAAACAGAGCTAAATAGATCATATTTGAGGTTAGCTTGTTGGAGACTGAACCTATTCTAGATCATTGTAAACTTGTTTTGAGTTGGATGCTCAAAGATTCCATTATTCTATCTCTTTTTCTTGCCTTGTATGCCCATGTGTGTGTATGTGTGTGCATGTTGGTGTGCTCCTCACTCATGCAATTGTGTAATCTACTTGTTCATGGTTGTCATACCACCCTCATGTCTCCTCAACTTGACAATTATGAGGTGGATCTCCTCACATTGGTGCTTGCCATTGTGCTAGAGTGACACCAAATTTGGCACCGTTGCTGGGGAGCAAGCTTCGAGGATGAGTGTCTAATGGTAAGGCATAGAGATTTTACGTTGGAATCATAGGTGAATTTCCTTTTTTTCACTTTTTTACCTTCTTCGTCAACATCCCTACCATCCACACTCACTCCCTACCTCCATCTCTATCTTCCCAAAAATTCACCTTCGTGGTCATATTCCCTCCTCCATTGCATTCCCCTCATTTCATTCATGAGAAGTATGATTTCCTCCTCTCCTACATACTACAACAAGCTAGATGCACACCTGCATATGGGATTATTCCCCTTCGTGTGAGGAGATTTAGAGCTTGGATGCTTTGTTCAATTATTGAGAAGGAGGTAATCGAAACTCGAAAACTTAGTTTTTCTCTCAGCTTTAAGAGCTACAAAAGTTAGCTTGTGAGGAAAATTGAATACAAGCAAGGGCATACATATGTATGTTGGGTTGTGGATTTGGGTTATGGGTCATTGGGATAGCTAGAAAAGCTCCAAGTTTTCAGTTTTTGGGCTTCCAAAGTCACCTCCTTATCAAGAGTTTCTCTCTCACTTCCTACCCTTGACATACCCTTTTTCTCTAGCTCATGGCTTGGTGACCTGACATCCATTTTGAGAAATCTTTGTCATGTTACGAAGATGTACTCCTAAGCATTGATCAACAACAAATGAACATTGAATTGGAGAAGATTTCGTCAACCAAAATCCCTCTCTAGCACTTCAAAAAAAAACTAGGTGACCACTCTCGGGCCTAGCTTTTCATCATTTGGTATGAAAATCGACTTTTTTCACTTGGAATAGCTTGATATTTTTGAGATACATATTTTGTACTACCTACTTTGAATTGGTGAGGATTGGAAAAAATTAAAAGTGCTTCATTTTGAGTCAGTTTTCTCATTTGAGGATATTGTTATATGTTTTTGGCATCGTTCTTGTTGGTTTTTGGTGACTAGTACTCTAGTAATATATTTCTCTTCTTCTTGCATATTTAAGTTTACTTCCATTCCTTTCACATACTCTAGTTAGTAAAATGCGGGAGCAAAATATGGATTCCAAGGGTAAAAAAATATTACACCCCACTTCTCCATCTAAAGAAAAAATAGAGGACCCTAACCATAGGATGGAAGGGGTAGAGCTTGAGCAGGAAGTTGAGGAAAAAGAGCCACAACAAGAAGATTACTCTTATGAGGGGCTCAATGATGAGTTTGTTACTCACGAACAATTTATTGAACAGACCCTTAGATTGGAGAGAGACATAGGTAGCATGACATCTCTCATTGAACAGCTTAAGTCTCAAATGATCTCACTTGAGACACATGTCACCTCTTTCCTAGCTAGGAAGGAAAGAGAAACTCGTACTCTTCCTGTAGACATGGCTAGGAGAGATTCTTCTTTTCCTAGTAAGCACAAAGGAGAGAGTTCCAAGGAAGCTCCCCTCCTACAAGATTTGAAGCCACCTACCTTTACGAGGGATGACCGTGAGAGAAACAAGGATGCAATCTACACTTTTTTGCAAAAGTGGAATGATTTGCATCAACTGAAGGGCAACCCACCTGAGTATCGTGTGCTAGAGGTGAGTCTCTTGCTTGCCGTATGTGCTTACAAGTGGTGGATGAGTCTCAAGGAGGCAAACTCTATCCCTACGGACTGGGCTTAGTTTGAAACTCTTTTCTTGAAAAAGTTTCTTCTTGAGGATAAGGAAGAGAGGAATTGGGATGAGTGGGATAGGATCACCTAGAGAGGTAGGCCTTTGACGGTCTACATATCCCACTATAGGGAGATCATTTTGAAACTTAAGGGATTGGATAACTTCCAAAAAACAAGAGGGTTTGTTAGGGGCTTAGAAAAAGCCATTAAGAGAGAGGTAAGAAGAAATGTACCTAAGATGTTTGAGGAGGCAATCAAATATGCCTAGATTTATGAGGACCATAACCATCCTTAGTATATCCGTATGGAGACGGATCAGCCCCTCAAACCTCTTAGCACCACTAAGTTCAAGAAGAAAGTGTCATTAGGGAAAAGCAAAATCTTCATTAAGAAACAAAGATCCCAAGGGCCTAGGTTACCTATCGACCAGTTTGAGAGGGCCAAAAGAGAGAACTTGTGCTTTAGGTGTTTGTCTCCTAGCCATTCACAGTGGAACTATCCACTCAAGAAGGGGGAAGAAAAGAAGAGAGGACCAGAGAGTAGTACGACCCCTGATAAGGGCAAAAAGGTGGTCCACCTAGTGCATATACTTCTTATTCATGGCAGCTCTAGCTACAAGGGAGTGGAGGTGATGCATGAGGATATTGAGCATACTTGTTGTTTGACTCAGTCATTGTGGCCACCTCATTTTGGACCACATAACTTGGTTAAACTTCATGGTAGTGTATATGGGACCAGACTACGAGCCATGATAGATGACTCTGCCACTCATAACTTTATAAACTATGCTCTGGTCAAAAAGTTAAAGATTCCCCAGTAGCCCACTACACATAAATACATAGTATCTATGATGCAAGGGGAAGACAAGAGGATATGGGATACTATGGTATCCAATTTGGAAGTCAAGTGAAGGATTATACTGACCACATGGACTTCCAAATTATGAATATGGAGAGGACAAACCTTATGTTAGGAAGAGAGTGGCTATGGAGGTTGGGAGACACACTTAAATGCAGCTATCAAAACAAAACTCTTGAGTGTGAAAGAAATGGAAGTAAATTTTGTGTGTGTGTGTGTGTGTGTGTGTATATATATATATATATATATATATATATATATATATATATATATATATATATATATATATATATATATATATATATATATATATATATATATATATATATATATATATATATATATATATATATATATATATAGAGAGAGAGAGAGAGAGAGAGAGAGAGAGAGAGGGAGGGAGAGAGAGAGATGTACATAATGCACCTCTCATCTCATCTTTAGAGTTGTATCATCTTTGTCATTTTCAGCATGTACAGGAGATCTTTTTGTTGTATAGTCAAGACTTTGAGCATTGTATAGACCTTTCATCTGATGTATATTTTCATGCTAGAAATGTAGATATGGACAAGACTTTTTACTATTCTTTCTTGCAAGAGTGCGTTGTTAAAAGTTTTAAAGATCTTATGTTTGAATTTAGAGATGTTTTTCCCACTGACTTACCGAGAGGGCTACCACCTGAGATAGGGGACATTGACCATGCTATTGAGGTAGTTACTAACACTAACCCTATTTGTAAGCCACCTTATAGGCTTAGTGTTTCTCACCATGAGGAGGATGAAAGGCAACTACATGACTATTTAGATAAGGGCTTCATTAGACCTAGTAACTCACCTTGGGCATCCCCAATGCTCGTAGTTAAGAAGGACGGTTCTATGAGATTATGCATATATTATAGAGCATTAAACAAGGTAACTATCAGAAATAGTTTTGCAATGCCTAGGTTGGAAGACCTATTTGATCAGTTACATCAAGCTAGGTGTTTTATCAAGCTTGAACTTAGATTGGGCTATCCACAGATTAGGATTAGGGATGAGGATGTCCTTAAAACTGTATTCAGGACTAGATATGGGAACTATGAGTTTTTGGTGATGCCTTTTGGTCTCACCAATGCTCCTGCCACTTTCATGAAGCTCATGAATAGTGTGTTACACCATTATCTAGGGTAGTTTGTAGTAGACTTCCTAGATTATATTTTGATCTATAGTAGATCAGAAGAGGAGCACTTGGAACACTTAAGAAAAGTATACCAAGTGTTAAGGGAAATTTCACTTCTTGCTAAGGAGTCAGAGTGTGAATTTTTCAAAACAAAGGTTAGATACCTTGGGCATATAGTCTGGAACCTGGAAGAGCTATAGATCTTCCTAGGTTTATCAAGCTTCTATCGAAGATTCATTAAAGAAACTATGCAAAAATTTTATCCAGATGATGGAACAGGTAAAAGGGAAAGGGAAAGCCTTTCATTGGGGAGACAAACAGAGGCAAAGTATGGAGAAATTGAAAGTATTAGTTGCTACAGCTCCACTTTTACATATAGCAGATCCCAATAAACCCTTTGTGGTTGAGACTAATGCGAGTGCTTTTTCTATAGGAGCAGTTTTAGTCAAGGATGGTTGATTAGTAGCTTTTGAGAGTAAGAAAATAGAACTAGCTTAGAAAAACTACTCAGTCTATGAGAAGGAGTTGTATGCAATTGTCCATGCTCTGAAAAAGTGGCATCATTATGTATATGGTGCCAAAGTTTCAATGGTGTTCGATCAAGAGAGCATTAACTGGCTCTCTAATCAAATAGACCTTAAAGGTCATAAGGACTAATGGACAGAGACCCTTCAGGGGTTTGATTATGAGCTTAGGTATAGGAAGGGAAAGTTTAATGTAGTGGCTGATTCTCTTAGCCGCATGCAATATGGTGCACTCGAGAAAAACGGATGAGAAGTCACTTATATAAAGAGTGTCTAGTAAAGTGGAAAGATAGTTCAGAAGATAGTGCCACATGGGAGCGGTTTAGCACCCTTCAAAGACGGTTCCCTAGTTTCAGACTACCTTCCCAAGAGTTTTCTTAAGGGGGAAGGATATGGGGAAATAACATGGAGATATGACCATCTATTATAATACATGGGGATATAGTGGGAGTACCATCCTATTGATTGTCTCTTTCTTTGAGATCTTCTAAAACCATTTTTAAGAACAAAAATGGAGTTAAGGGGAAGGAAATGTTATGTGGGGAGTCACTATAGAAGAGATGGTATGAACCATCTCTTAGGCTCCACCAAAAGGGCACACACATGAGTGCCATGTGGCACTCATGTGAAATGCCACCTTAGTGACTCCAATTAAGGAGGGAAACAATTGAAAGGGGGTACGCAGCTTGGCGGCACAACAGACATTAAACTCTGTGATCATCATGGGAATTGTGCACAAGATGACAAAAATGGGAGCAATCATTGAGAGTGCAGACGATATGACAAGGGTGTTCGCATAGGACCACAGACATCACTATGAACAAGCTGCAATTTTTTAGTAGCTCGAACTGAAGCATCTCTTGGGAATGAGGAATGTTGCATTTTTTCCAAAATAAAGCCTTCACATACATGTTTATGAGGTACCTCAAGTTTGGGCAGAGAGGACACCATTTCAGATTTTTACAGGTGTAGCAAACTAGCAAAATTCATATGACCAAAGCGTGCATGCCAAGGCTTTGCATCTGACATAGCCTGAGAATCATGTACTACACATGCTAAATCATTCATATATTTTTCATAGTCTATGAGCTTATATAGCCCATGACATAGAATGCCAGAAGCAATAATGACATCACCATTTGATAGATCGTGAACTATACATTTGTCATCAACAAATTTCACAACCAAGCCAATCTTGACTAAAGTTGAAACTGATAACATATTCTTCTTGATCCCTGGCACATATAAAGCATCCGACAATGTAAAAGAACTACCATCAATAATAGTCAGAATGATCTTACTAACTCCCATGATAGGATAAGAGGAGTTGTTCGCACATGTGACAGTTTTCCCTATAGGGTCAGGCTCGAGTGAAGTGAAGAGACTACACTACAAGATAATATGTTTGGTTGCCCCACTATCAAAGTACCAAACATCTGAGTCTACTATAGACATACATTATTCATGAGAAGATGGTTCATAACTACAAATAGTGGTAAATGCCCATTCTTCATTTTGCACAAGATTAGCAGACTTTGTATTGAATGTAGAAGCCTCTGCAACAACTATTCCAGCCTCCTTCTTCCTTGCCTCTTTAGCAACCAGTTTTGGACAACTCTTTATGACATGATATTTCCTATACAATATTTGAAAAACAATTTCTACTTTTCTATTTTCTTCTTGTCTCTATCATCCTTCTTTGATTCTGCAGAATTAGCAAATTTTTGCTTACTAGTACAAGAGCTCCATTTACCTTTGTCCTTCTAAGTAGCCAGGAAAGCTTGAGCTGCAACACCCATAATGAACATGTTCTATCTAGACCGATCATCTTGCAATAGAACAGAGACTAACTCCTTGAATGTTAAGGCATTTGGATTGCCTTTCATCATCAATCGAAGAGTAGAAGCAAAACTCTAATATAAATCTAGAAGACCATTCAGAACAATCTGCATAAGTGACATGTCCTTCATGTGCTCACTCTCCAACTCTTTTCGGAGATAAGCAACACAAGCCTCATTCCTTGCCTGGTATAAAGTGGTAAGTGTATCCCAAGCATCCTTAGGTGTTGTGCAACAGTGAATGTGAGAAACAATGGCCCATTTTATAGGCAAGGCTATGAATGCATGTGCTGTTAGTCGGCCGCCGGATTGGCAACTGTATAACTGAATTTTGTTTCGCACGCGCGAAAGGTTGTTACGCAGACACGTTGTAATCTTTTATATAAAGCAATGGAAAAGAGACACGCAAGTGACGTTTGAGAGATCACCAGACTATCTGTCTGGGTGATTGAACGGAGCGCTACTGTAGTGTTAGTTTGTCTAATTCCAAGAGTTGGAGTTTTCTGAGTATTCTACGTGTATCTGTGTCTCGTCTTGTCTGTTGTCTATTGGTATCTATTACGGTTGCGAGTATCATCTACATCCAGTAGATCATTCGGTCTATTGTCTGAAGTGAATCGTCTGTGAATCCTTATTGCGATTGTTGTGTTAAGTTTGCGTATTGCGTTAGTACTCGTCCTTGGAATGTTCTGCCAGTTGTTTGGTGAAGTCTGTGTAACTGTGGTAGTGTTTCTAACACTGTGCGGGATCGTGTTGTCTTCAGCATTGAGATCTGTCATCATACGGTAAGGGTTAAGATACAGTAAGGATTTCTTGGGTTGCGTACTGAACCTTCAATACGGTGTATCTGAAACACTTGAATTCTCTGTGTCTTTGGATGTTGATCGGATTGCGGTATCTATTCGGTAAAGGTTGAACGATTACTCTTGTCTCTGGTATTTTCAATAAGCCAAGAACAGCAGAGGCAGGCTAGAAAAAGAGAAGAAGAAATTCAAAGAACAAAAGAGAATTTATCAGATGTCAACAACATGCTCAAACACTATTTAACAAAGGAAGCTCAAACAAAGAAGTTAATAACAGATCTCCGACACGAAAAGGATTCATATTCCAGAACCGTACAGTTTCTGAATCAAGAGATCAAAAGAAGGGAGAATCAACTCGAAATCGGAAGGAAAGAGTAAGCAAGATGGAGCAACAAGTGGCAGAAATGAAAGTTTCCAGAGATGCGGCGCTCTCGAACGAATTTTATTTACAAGAAGCCTTTCTGCAAACGCAAGCAAAAATTTTGCTGACTAAAGCTATAGCTTTAAGTTCTGTACGAATAGATGCACAATTAGTAGAACCAGACACCCTCAAACAAATGTTAGAAACTTTAAAAAAGAAAATAGCCCGAACCTTTAGATTAGCACGATCCATGTACTTAGAAGGAATTATAGATGAACAATAATTTTGTAAAACCTGCGGGTTCGATTCCACCGTGCGTGCCAGTGTTAGTCGGTCGTCGGATTGGCAACTGTATAATGAATCTTGTTTCGCACGCGCGAAAGGTTGTTACGCAGACACGTTGTAATATTTTATATAAAGCAATGGAAAAGAGACGCACAAGTGGCGTTCGAGAGATCACCAAACTGTATGTCTCGGTGATTGAATGGAGCGCTACTGTAGTGTTAGTTTGTCTAATTCCAAGAGTCGGAGTTTTCTGAGTATTCTGCGTGTATCTGTGTCTCGTCTTGTCTGTTGTCTATTGGTATCTATTGCGGTTGCGAGTATCATCTATATCCAGTAGATCATTCGGTCTATTGTCTGAAGTGAATCATCTGCGAATCCTTATTGCGATTGTTGTGTTAAGTTCGTGTATTGCGTTAGTACTCGTCCTTGGAATGTTCTGCCAATTGTTTGGTGAAGTCTGTGTAACTGTGGTAGTGTTTCTAACACTGTGCGGGATCGTGTTGTCTTCAGCATTGAGATCTGTCATCATACGGTAAGGGTTAAGCTACAGTAAGGATTTCTTGGGTTGCGTACTGAACCTTCAGTACGGTGTATCTGAAACACTTGAATTCTCTGTGTCTTCGGATGTTGATCGGATTATGGTATCTATTCGGTAAAGGTTGAACGATTACTCTTGTCTCTGGTATTTTCAATAAGTTTATGTGCAGATGCAATATAGCATCTTTGAGTATTCGGTACACGTTGGCTGAGCTAAACCGTGAACTGTAAATGTCTAAGTACAACAGAATCTTGATAGAGCTCTCAACATCAGTATATTGCTGTGTGCAAGTGGTTAGTTTGGGAACTAAGTATAGGGCCTCTGTCTAACAGACCCCTTCCACTCCCAAGAACCCAATAATCGTCTAAACGCACTTTTGACAGTTAGAATACAGCGTTTAACAGTGCCTGAGCATCTCTGTCATCCCAATGAATTTGCTTTGTAGTAGGTGCAACAAGAACCAAAGCACAAACAAGAACATGAAGAATATCACCATCTTCAACACTATCTACATCACCTTCAACAACTATGTTTATAGGTGTAATAGGAAATTTTTCAACACCTCGCATAATATTCCATAGTACTTTTGCAACCAATACATGAGGCATCATATAAGCCCATAATGGATAATTGGTACCATCCAACTTATCCTCAACAGCCAACATACAAAATACATCACTACTTTTAGCCATGGCCACTCACTAAAATACCCTGATGCAAAAAAATGATTGTATCTAAAAAAGTTGAACAGAACTACCCAAACAAGTTCTACTAAACTTGTAGCCCAAAGGGGTATCGACGACGCCCTAGATGAAGCGGCGACCTACTCTGATACCAATTGTTGGAGTTCGAGGTCTGAAGAATCATGCAAAAAGCACAAGAAAGAAGAAGAAACTTGGAGCACAACACACATACTACATGCATTACCATTAGAATGTACAAAGATAAGTAACATGTTAGGGCTATCAGAATATATGCAAGCCAGGGAAAAAAACCTCCTAAAGAGGGAAAAAAGTGCCTCAGTGGTCCTAGTGTGTTCACACACAACACCACCTAAATATATGAACAAAATAGTGTTAGAGATGACCTAGCTCCAAATCCATGTTAGAGTTAGACATCTACGGAAGCACATGAACACCACAAGGAAGAAGAAGCTTGGAGCACAACACACAATAATGAATGTATTACCACTAGAATGTACAAAGATAAGTAGCCCGTTAGGTCAATAAGCTTATATACAAGCCGGGGGGAAAAACCTCCTAAACAGGGAAAAAATGCCTCGGAAGTCCTAGAGTGTTCACACACATCACTACCTAAATATATCAACAAATCCCCCCTGGGAGTAATGAGGTGAACAAGGAGCTGGCACTCATATATAAGAAAGTGCCAAGTATGTGGAATCAATCCACAAAAAAAAGTAAGCCCAAAGCTTTGCAGAAAGCTTTAAACTTCTCCCTAGGTAGAGCCTTCATAAAAAGGTCTGCAATGTTCTCCTACATGGGCACATATGCCAAGCTGATCTCCCCATCAGAGAACCTCTCTCTATCATAATGATAATGCATCTCAATGTGCTTAGTGCGAGCATGGAACACAGGGTTCCTCGCAACTACCAATGAGCTCTGACTATCAATGAAGATGGTGGTGGCAGAAGACTGACCAACACCCAAATCAGCCATAAGGTGTCTGAACAATCGTTGTGCAAGTTGCCCTATACTCAGCCTCACAATTGGAAGTGGCCATAGTAGGCTTCTTCTTGCTCAACCAAGATATACATGAGCTACCAAGCATGAATCAAAAGCCACTAGTGGACACACGAGTGTCATAGCAACTAGCCCAATCACTATCAAAAAAAGCATGCAAATTTGGCGGTAGTGATCCCCCCTTGAAATAAAACAATGAAAAATCCGGGTACCACTCAAGTAGTGAAAGATGCGCTTAACCACCTTTCAATGCTTGACACCTGGGCAATGCATAAACCTGCTCATCTGTGAGATAGCAAACTGAATATCTGGCCGAGTAATGCATTAGTAAATCAAGCATCCAACAACTTGCTAATAGAGAAATGCATCAAATGCATCTGAAGCATCATGAAGACTCAATCGTAACCTGTCTCCATAGGAGTGGTAATAGGCTTACAGTCTTCAAGGCAAAAACGCTCCAATAATGTGTCAATATCTTTCGTTTGACACAAAGCCATTCCACCATCAACTTGCATAAATTGAATGCCCAAATAGTGATGCAAATGCCCCAAATAAGACATCTCAAATGATGCATGCAAATCAGCCTTAAAATCAAAAATATGCATGTCATGAGGATCACTGAGGATCATTTCATCAACATATACCACAATGATCAAAAGCACATCATTAGCACGCTTAACATATAAGGTGCTTTCAGTTGGACTGTACACAAAACCATATTCAATCAGATAGGCACGTATCTTTTCATACCAAGCACATGGTGCTTGATTTAAACCATATTTTGCCTTCTTTAACTTGCACACCTAGTTTTCATGCCCTTTCTGCACAAAGCGATGGGGCTGAAAAACATACACGTCTTCATGCAAGTCACCATTCAAAAATGTTGTTTTAATGTCCAAATGATGTAGTCATTCGGCAAGTAGGAGCAAAGGTTTCATCAAAATCAATGCCTCTTTAAGGAGGCATCAACCCATCCATTGGTAACAAGACCCTAATTTTATTGAGCAGGCAAAAAGACTTGATTTGTGTTTTTGTTGTGGGGAGCAAAGGCATCGGACATATGAATGCCCAAACAAGGCAATCTTTCAGCCTGCACAATCGAAGGTGATAAACATCATTGAGGAAGGTACAACAACTGAGAAAGCAGATGAGGGAGGTAAGTTCCCTAACTCTACTTTACATTTTAGGGTGGATAGTTCTTTCCCAAAGGCTTTTGTAATTATGCTTTCAAGTATGATTTCTACACAGAGAATCAGATTTTCGATCGATTCAGGCAGTACACATTATTTTCTATCTGTCAAATGAGTAAAAAATTTGGGGATACCCCTAAATTTTTTGATAAGTTTTTATTCAAAAGTTTCCATGTGATTGAGATGAAACAAAGTGATGCAATCATATTCATGGACTCGTTAGTTCAAAATTCTGCAACAATTGATTTCGAACAAAGAAATCACTTTAAGGCTAGATGGTGAATCTATACACATTCTAGGCGACGCGCATAATCCTAAGCCTATTCTCATTTTTTCTATGCAGATAATTAGAGGTATACATGATGGCTATAGAACATTTGTAGTGTACATGAACAATCTGCATGAGGAAGATAATGATGAAAGTCTTTCAAATTATGTAGAAAATCTTTTGAAAGAATATGCAAATGTATTTCCAGGAGAATTTCCTGGTATACCTCCACTTAGGTAGATTGACCATGCCATTGACCTGTATCTGGGGAGTGAACCGAATTCTAGAGCACCCTATAGATTTAACATAGATGAATTAAAGGAGCTCAAGATTCAATTAGATGATTTTTTGAAGAAAGGCTTGATAAGACTCAGTGAATCATCTTGGGGTGCACCTAGTTTATTTCAGAAGAATAAAGATGACTCTTATAGATTATGGATTGACTATAGGGGGTTGAATAAAAGATCAATTAAAAATAACTTTCCACTCTCTCACATAGAAGAATTTTAAGGTCAATTAAGTGGAGCAATTGTATTTCCTAAGATTGACTTAAGATCCTGATATCACCAAATTAGAATCACAATAGAAGATATATCCAAAAGAGGTTTTTGAACATGTTATGGCCAGTACGAGTTCAAGGTTTATCTTTTGGATTAACAAATGCTCTTGCCACATTTATGTACTTGATGAAGAATGTTTTTCATGATTATCGAGATGAATTCATCTTAGTATGTTTGGATGATATATTTGTATACTCTAAAGATGATCGTGATCATGTCATACATCTCAGGAAGACTTTGCAAACCCTTAGAGAACACAAATTGTATGGAAAAAAGAGTAATTGTTTCTTTGCCAAGGATAAACTTGTGTATCTACGAAGAGTCATATCTAAAGAGGGAATCCATATAGACTAGGATAAAGTGAAGATAATAGCTGATTGGCAAGTTCCAAAAACTATAAGGGATGTTAGAAGTTTTCTAGGAATGGTGCAATATGAAAGAGTATATATTAAGGATTTATCTAAGATAGCTAATCCCCTCACTAAGTTGACTAAAAAGAATGCAAGATTTGCGTGGAGTGATGCCTATAAAAAATCATTTGAATCGTTGATGCCTGTCAAACTGAACTTCATATGAGTACAACTTTCCATCCACAAACTCATGGGGAAACCGAGAGGGTTAATTGAGTACTTGAAGATATGCTGCATATATATGTGAATGAAAAACAAGATAATTGGAATGAAGATTTCCCTTAGACAGGTTTACATACAATAGTGCATGACATGCATCTATAAAAATGACTCCATTTGAGGCTATGCATGGTTATAATTGTTTGAGGCCACCTTCGTTTTTAGGTTTTCCAAATAAACTAGAAGTGTCTAAAGAAATGCTTGAGAAGATGGATGAAGAACTTGGAATTACATGAATATTATATCGTGTATTTCATTTTATCTTACTTAAATTATATGTACCTAATGTTGTTTATGTTTTGCAAGATAACTATAAGCTAAAAGATGATGGCTCTTTTGAGCTTCGACCTGAAATAATATTAGATAGGAGGGAAAGATTACTTAGAAATAGATCTATAATAGATATTTGGGTGAAATGGCACACATATCGAGTAGAATATTTGACTTGGGTAAAGTTATATGATTTTTTGGCATGTTATCCTTCTTTCCAACTCTGAGGATATAGTTCCTAAAAGGGGGAAAATTGTAATTCGCCTTTCGATAGTGAAATAATTCATTTTGAACTTTTCGAATTACATTGTGGGGATAATTCTTAGAATGAACAATTAGGTCATTTTATGCATGTAGGAAAAATTTTGGGATGAAAAGTTTTATATTCTCTATCCAGATCTTATCTACATCATGTTTTCTAGTTGAAAATTCAACATGAAGATGAAAGAATGAAGAGAAATGTTGTATGAGAGAAATGTAGAGCATGCATAAGAGAATAAAAGTGTCTCTATGAAATTTTTATGAATCATGGTTGAAGTATCTCATATAGGGCTCTACATTCAGTTCATTGTAAGAAAATACCTTGATTTTATTCTCTTTCTAGAATTTCTAAACTTTTAGGGCTCAAAAGTGATACTTGGAGGTGGATTGTTAATATATTTAGGTAGTGATGTGTGTGAACACTCTAGGACCGTCGGGCACTTTTTTCCCTCTTTAGGAGTTTTTTTTTTCCCGGCTTGTATATACGCTTATTACCCTAATGGGCTACTTATCTTTGTACATTCTAGTGGTAATACATTCAGTATTGTGTGTTGTGCTCCAAGCTTCTTCTTCTTCCTTGTGCTATTCGTGTGCTTTCACAGACATCTAACTCTAACAATTGGTATCAGAGCATGTCGTCGCTTCATCTAGGGCGTCGTCTACACCTATCTGATTGCAGTCTCAGAATCACATGAAATTTGGTAAGCATACTCAAGGTGTTTCAGAGATTAAAATAGCTTCGTTGTGCGGTGCCAAAATCACGATCTGAGCTTGTTTTGGCCTCCAAACACACTATCATAGCGCTTATGTAGGCTATTTTGTCTTTTTGCGCCAAAGATATATACCAGTTTTGGTTCGCCAATATAAGCATCTCGAAGTCTACTACACGTCTAGCAGAACTCGTTTGGGTAGTTTTGTTCACTTCTAATTAATTTGGAAAACCCAAAAATGTAGGTGGTGTCAAACAATTATTGAAAGAAACTTGGAGAAGCTTGTCGAAGGTAGAAAAGTGCGTTTCGAAGCGATGAAGTTTGGTCAAGCCAACCGGCACAAGACCAGCCCTTGAGCTTTTGGAGACTCAAATAGACCTTATAGGCATGTGATAAGTGCAAAGAAACATACTATGTACCTTGGAGCATCAAGGAGAATGAGTCGATACAAAACAGATAGGTTCGCGGGTCGACTAGCTCAAAAAACTTACTATCTATGGAAGAGACAATGAACTTCAAATGCCCATAGCAACCAGCGTGATTACAATTAGAAAAAATCCTTTTATGGGAGTGATACACATATGGTTGAGTGTATGGAATGCACAAAAATATAAGGAATAAGAAAAATATGCTATAGGAATGAATGCGACATTCACCGGTGGTACTTCCTATTTTTTAGGAATACGTAGAGATTGAACCCGAGGCAGAAAAACTGAGATTTCTCCAAATCTTCTAAACCAAATGCTTTGAAAATTTACAGGCTTAAACTATACACTAATACCTTTCCAATGAGTCCTCTTGCACTCAATTTGGAGCTCTGAGGAGAGAGCACCAGCCTCTGCAAGATTACTGTTGGCGAAGAAGATGATGCAGAAAATTGAAGGAGCAAGACAATGATGGTCACAAGTGTATGTATATTGCTTCCATGTATTTTACAAGTGATTCCAAGTCTTTATATAGACTCTAGGAGTGTTCCACGAGTTTTACAAGTTGAATTTGAATTCAAATGAAGGTGGGAATGGTTGTTGGAGGGAATCAATTCACTTTCCTACAATTTAGGAAAAGTGAAGATCTTGATTGATCTACTTTTAGGTGACTTGATTTGCTTGATTGAATGCAACTTCAACCACCACAAATTCGTGGGATTTGGGCTCTATATTTGTACTTTTACATGTGTACAACTCAAGGCTTTTACAATGGTAAATGAGCCATCAAAATATTCTCAAAAAAAAATATAATAAATGAGCATATGAAAAAGAACTCTCCAACGGATATTCTTTCAACGCGATAGCCTTTGATGTAGATCAAATCCACCTCAAGCATAGTGTAAGCTTGATGTTCCAACAATTTTAACGATTCAGAGCCTCAAATGAAGTCATTTTTATAGATGCATGTGTTGCAGAGTAAAGAAGCACAAAAGAGGAGCCCCCAAAAATTTTCAAATTATGAGCACAATTTTTTTTCTTCAGAATCCTTTAAAAATCCCTTGAAGCTATGTAAATGCACTACAAGAGTCCTCTAGATGCATAAGCCCCAATCATTGTATCATAATCCTTGTACAATATTAGTAAATTAGAGTTAGTCAATAAAAGTATTGGTCTCTTGTGTGAGAGGACCATTTTTAGGGCACATGTATATAAGTCACTTTGTGACTCTTGTAAAAGACTTTTTTCCCTTGTGAGAATTGAAGAAGATTTTCAAATTTGCCTCTTTCTTGCTGGTTTGCTTCTTCTTCAAGATCTTTTGTGTGTGTGTAATGCTTGAAATGTGTGTGTAGGATTGTTGTCTACCCCTTCCCATTGCTCTTGAACTATTGTAGTGTGTGATTGAGCCATAACGAGTTGTGGAGCAGGTGTTGGTGTTTCCTACCATTCACTATTTTGTTCATAACTTGAAGTTCCTTTGTCAGATTAGACTGAAGATACCATCATTAGATGCATCTCGTTGAGAGCTTTGAAATGGACCTGTTATTGACCATATTCAGAGTTCAAAGTTGAGGTAAAAGTTCAAATTTGTGCTTACTGATGTAAATGGTATCGTGGCTTGCATTTTCAGAGAGTTAGTGAGTTGGAGAGGTAGTTGAGGCTAGTCAGATGCATTGTAGCTTAGATACTTCACTTACCATCATGTGTGCACATGTCTTCATACACTTGGTATGTCTAATTCCACGGATTGATAATTAAACGTGTATTAATCCACCACTATATGCACTTGTGGGGTGATCAAGGAAGAGTCTCATCAACACAAGTCCCTAAGACTTCATGACTTAGGTACACACATTTTTGGCATCGTTGTCGAGGAAACCCCAACCAAGGTTTCTTCGTGATGGTTATAGCTCTGGAGTGAAGGAACCGTACTTGTAGAGGTGAATTCATTCAATGGGAAGTCATTAAGTATTTCAGCACTTGTTACTTCACACCTTCGGAGTGTGTGGAATGCGTTTTTAGGTTTAGGGTTAAGAGTGACAAAGTAAGGGAAGAGTTAGGGTTAGGTAGGAGAGAGGAATAGTGTAAGGAGAAGTAGAACACCTCAAGAAAATTCAAAAACAAGAATTATCAAGATTAGTTCAGTTCAGACAATTGGTGAACCAAGGCCTTGAAACCCAAAAAGAGTCATTTTTTTAGTCACTAGTGTGAACTGGTATCGCAAAGAGCGCGTGGTATCATCTGAGGCATATCGTGCCAAGCGGGCATATAGCAAGAGACTAGAACTCTGAGCTTAGGCCAAGCATTCCCTAAGGTGAGTACTATAGCCTCAAAACCTCAGAAATTGCAAGGAAAATCCACACGCGTGATTAAATTCATTTATGGTATCGCAGGGGGAGATAGGAGGTTTGGAGTGAGTTTCTTTGTTGCAAAGTGGGATGTTGGTGCAAATACCACGCCTACACACTTGGCTAGAGTTTATGTGCAACTAATTGAAGTTCCATGGGAACCATTGTTATGAAGTCTTTACCTTTTACCATTTGTAAAAGTCTATCTAGCTTAGAGGAACATTTGTAGCTACCACTAAACTCGTGGAGTTTCTTGGATGAAAAGCCACGACTTTATTTGGAGATAATATCTCCTAGATTAGAGGATCACTTTTAGTGAGAGCCAATGGTAAATTCAAATTCAAATTTCAAATGAACCATCTATAAAAGATGGGTGTAAGAAGTTGTGGCCAATTCACTCCAATTTCGAGTTCTTGTTGATTACATTGTAAGAGGGTGAGGCTAACTTCATATCCTACACTAATCATTATCATTAGGCATTGATTATCATGCCAATGATAATGTACAACATTGTCTTCTAATACAATAAATCAATACTTTCATCTATGGTCTCAATATCATAATTACTCAAAACAGTCATTTTGTATTGCTCATATCACAGTCATTCCTTCACCATTTTCAATGTTCTATAGCTTGTTGGAATCAGCTTTAAGTCCTCTACATGCTCAAAAATTTTGAAGATAATCCATTTAGCCGATTTGGAGAAAAGTGCATCGAAGTACCTACAGGTCAAACTCTCTAGAGGTCCTAAAAAATCGAGGGTAATGGTTTGATTGCTAAATTGATTACTCTGTGTATAGTGCATCATTTTAAGTGATTCTACTTGTAATCATTAGCTCATTAAGCTAATTTGATATGTCCAAAAGGAAGTTTTCAAATTCCTACTGTACTGGAAGCACTGAGCTTAACAAGCAGTAGGTGTGTGAACAAAAATAGAAGGTTTTCATTGATCCTTCAACTTGGAAGTAGTCTGTTTTGAATCAATCATTTCTCACATCATTTCCAAAGTACATAGGCACGTGTTTAGTGTCATTGGAAAGCTAAGAGGGCCTACAACTCAACTCTAAAGCAAAAAAGGGCTGGTACAAAGCAAGGATTGGCAGTACCTACTCATTTCTTGGAGTGTCCATCCATCTTTCCCAACAGTGGTATCAGAGCAAAGCTAAGGTAAAATCGGAGATGGTTTTCCTTCTTTCATTGATAAATTGGACAGGAACAACTACCAAGCATGATCCTTGAGAATGAAGACATACTTGCAAGGAAGAAGTCTCTATGGATATATATCAGGAGATGAGGAGATGCCCATTTTCAAAAGCAAAGGACAACCTACAAGAGAGGAGCATGAAAGACTCAATTCATGGTGTGCCAAGGATGCATTGGCAAGGTCATACTTACATAACTCAATCTCTGATTTTCTTTTTCCACATATTAGGAACTGTAAGACATCCCAAGAGACTTGGGAAACATTGTCTTCCTATTTCTCTTCCAACACAAGGGCTAGGAAGAACCAATTGTGGATTGAGTTTACCACTCAAAGAAAGCAACTCAAGCAAGGCATCTTAGAATATGTGACCAACGTCAAGGATATAGCTGATCAATTGGCAAGCATAGGAGAAGAAATTGAAGAGGAGTAGATTGTGAGACAAGTAATCAATGGGATTAAAGCAGATGAAAAATGGGAGAGCTTCACAAATGCCATGGACTTGTACATGGACATGCAGATTCCAGACCTTACCACACTCATGGGGAAACTCTTCACCCATGAAGCCAAGCTCAACAAGAATGGAGATTCATCAAGAGGTAAT
The DNA here is from genome assembly GCA_020310875.1 of Ceratopteris richardii. Classification (NCBI taxonomy): domain Eukaryota; kingdom Viridiplantae; phylum Streptophyta; class Polypodiopsida; order Polypodiales; family Pteridaceae; genus Ceratopteris; species Ceratopteris richardii. Next base: position 100,737,566 of record CM035415.1, read on the forward strand.
AGCTCTTTTTCCCTGTACATAGATAAAAGTAAGACTAAAGAGAAAGGAAAGAACAAGAAGATTGAGGATGAAGGAGCTACCTCACAAGCCAACTATGCAAGGAGAGGTAGAACCTCAAGAGGAAGGGGTAGAGGAGGTAAACAAGGTAGGGGGAGACCTTATAACTCCTCACCATGTAATATTTGTGGATTGTCAAATCATACTATGGATGAGTGTTACAGGAACTTCAAGAATCAGAGAGGTAGAGGATTTCAAAGAGGTGGATATACATAATCAGGAGGAAGATTCAACCACCATCAAGGTTACAATAACAACTACAAAAAAAAACTACAATAACAACTACCAAGGAGGCTACAAAGCAAGGAAAGACTACAAAAACTATACAAAGGAGCAAGAGGGTTCTCTTCTGATTATGAATATTACTTCAAAACCAGGTATAAATGATGACCATCTCTTCTACATTGACTTAGGATGCTCAAACCATGTGGCAGGCAATGTAGCTCTTCTCTCTGACCTTGAGGAACCAAAGGGTAAGCATCAGGTACAAACAAGTGATGACACCAAGCACTCAGTGATCAAGGTAGGAAATGTTAAAACCTCTAATGGAAATAAAAATCTGTTGAGCAGGGTTCTATATGTACCTACAATTACCAAGAATTTGATGAGTGTTGGACAGATTGTGGAAAAAGGTTTGCAGGTCAGGTTCAACCAATATGGAGCATTTGTGGAGGTTCCCCAACATGGATTCAAGAGAATTGCCAAAGGATAAAAGACACGTGGATTATTCATTTTTGAACTTGAAGATATAAGGAATACTGCACTCTATAGTTACAAAGACCAAACACTATCAGAGCTTGAAATTTGGCATAAGATATTAGGGCATATTGGTGAGAGAACTTTAAAGCAAATATGTAGAGATCAATGTGTGCTTGGGATACCTAATGTATCCAAGCAACACATGATCTATAATTGTGGTGCTTGTCAGATTGGAAAATCTCACAAGCTGCCCTTCTAAAAGAAAGCCTACATGCATGAGGACTACATAGAGCTTGTCCATACTGATGTATGGGGACCAAGTAAGGATCCCTCAATTTCTGGATCAAGGTATTATGTATCTTTCATTGATGATTTCAGTAGGTGGACTATCTTATATTTTATGAAGCACAAAGATGAAGTATTCAGTTGCTTTAAAAGGTATCTTGCACTTGTTGAGAACCAAGCTGGAAGAAGTCTAAAGAGACTAAGGTCAGATAGAGGAACCATCATTTCTTCTTTAGTTATTAAGCACTCTGTTTATCTTGCAAAAGACTTCTCATTTGAAGAACCATCATCATATGAAGAGGCAAAGACCAAGGCAAAATGGAAGGAAGCTATGGATGAGGAAATTGAAGCACTCAAGGTGACTGATACTTGGGAGCTAGTGCCAAAGAAAGAGTCTATGAAGGTAATTGGTTCTAGATGGATCTATAAGATCAAGAGAAATTTTGATGGATCAATACGCAGGTACAAAGCTATACTTGTGGCTAAGTTTTTTGCATAAACCCAACGAGTTGATTATGAAGAAACCTTCTCACCTGTGACCAAAATGCCAACCATCAAGGTATTGGTAAGTGTGGCTGCATCAAAGAATTTGAACATGTATCAATTGGATGTAAAAAATGCATTTCTAAATGGTTGGATTACAGAGGAGGTGTACATGTCTCAACCTCTTGGCTATGAGGATCCAAGCAAGGTAACATATGTGTGCAAATTGAACAAAGCTCTTTATGGATTGAAGAAGGCACCTAGGGCATGGAACCATAGGTTGACTACATACCTTCAGGATCAAGGATTCATCATGAGTAAAGCAGGTACTTCTCTGTTTGTTAAGAGGAGTAATTCTCAAGTAATATACCTATGTGTATATGTTGATGATATCATACTCACAGGTAATTATGCTAATGGCATCAAGCAGATTAAAAATCAAATGATTTGAAGTGGAAGAAGACACTTGAGAAAGTGAAGAGATCTCAAAAGTGAAGCTTGTATACATATGTACATTACAGTTGGTTATTCTTGTAAATTGAGTATAGATAATCCTTAGGATGATAAGGAGTAATATAATAGACACGGGATAAGTCTAGAACCATATGTATATAAGTCAATGATGTAAAGAAATAAAAGTGAGAGTCATTAGAAGACAAGTGTCATAGAGATAGATGTGAAGAGAGTCATGTTCAAAAAATGGCAACTAGTATTTCATAGATTTCTCTCAGTCTGATCATGTGGATCAGAAATCCTTTTGTACACACCTAATTTGGAAGTTAATGAAGCTATGTTCAAAGTTTCATGATCTAATTCCTTTCATGCTGTGAGTATGATCAATAGGAACATTTGTATGTAAAGTCTGCAGAAAGATTTCTCAGAGTCGCGCACTTTTTCGTGTCAATGTTTTGCTTAGATCTCAGTGCACAGTGTAAAGTTCTTTACAAATCAGCATTCAAAATCTAAGTTAAAAGGTAAGGAAGCTATGGCTAAAATCATTTAGCAAAATGGGATCTGTGCTGTGAGAAATCAACCTTAGAAGTTACATATGTCAAAGTCGCTTGTTCAAGAAGACAGTTTCTAACATATTGTTGATCTTAAGGATCAAATTAAAGTTTTAATGATTCTTTTGAAGGGCTAATGATTGATATGATTGCGCAAAGGTAGTCTAAATATATGTGCATCATTGGTTTGGAGAAATCTGAAGATATGTGCAGGTCATGAAGTCAATTTCTGAAGCAGACTTTCTGAAGAAGGAATTTCTTTACTCAAAGAAGTGTTAATGAAAGTTTTGATAAATGAAGACAATATTTGTGTAAAGTTTGATCCATAAATAATATAGAGGTGTTCTTAAATCAGTATAGATCAAACCTTTGGAGATTAAGAGGTCTCCAATAGTTGTATCAGAGCTGAAGGTGTAATACAAGTGAAGTAAAGGCATTGGAAATCCCGACTGTGGAAGATATTGAAGTGCCTTCTAATTGAAGGTGGACAAAACCAAATTCTTGAAGGCAACCTGTAGAAGTACAAAGTACGAGTTCAAAGAATCAAGAAGGATTAAAGCTTCATATCAAAGGTACACTATTATCATAAATCATAGTAATTGCAGACACAGAAGATCAAAGATAAGAGAAAGCTTGCAGATTGATAATTTAGATAGGGAGAACTATCCAGCTTGGTCCATGAGGATGGAAGCACACCTCATGAGCAAAGATTTAATGGCATTCATTACAGGAGAAGAAGAAAAGCCTGAGTTTGAAGATCCTAGTGTTCCAACTAGGGAGGAACTTGCAAGTTTGAAGAATTGGATGAGAAAGGATGCTCAAGCTAGGAGCATCATTTACATGGCTGTAAATGATTATCTTCTACCTCACATCAGAGGATTAGAAAGTGCAACAGATGTGTGGAATGCTTTGGAAGAGCATTTCCAAAACACAACCAAGTCAAGGAAGTCCTCATTATGGGCAGAATTTACAACCTTTAAGAAGAAGAGCTCACAATCAATTTCTGATTATGTGGCAAGGATGAAGGATACTGCAGATAGCTTGGGAGCAGTAGATGAAGACATTGAAGAGGATAAGTTGGTAAGGCAAATACTTACAGGTCTGAGAGGAGATGAGAAGTGGAAGCCTTTCATATTGTCCATAGAACTGTCATTAGATCATTTTACTCCTGATCTTAATCAATTGCTAGGACACATGCTAACTTTTGAGCAGGACATTAAGGGAGATAATGATAGGAGTACAAGTCAAGCTATGTACTACAAGGACAAGAAAAAGAATGGCAAAGGGAAGCAGTTAACTGATGATGAAGGAACTTCAAGTCAAGCTAACTTTACAAAAGGAAAGATGAACTTCAGAGGTAAAGGAAGAGGAGGTAAGAACAAAGATAATACTAAAGCTTGTTGGATTTGTGGCAGAACCAATCATTTGGCAAATGATTGTTGGTATAACAATCAAAATGGTGGAAGCAATAATCAGAGTTTTAATAAAAGAGGTAGAGGAGGCAGAAACCAAAGAGGTAACTTCAAAGGAAGAGGTGGTAGGACATCATATGCTAGACGAGGTGGAAGAAGTTTTCAATCTCAGTCCTACAACAACAATTATTATAATTATGCATCAGATCAGAAGGATGACATGACTCTCATCTTGAATGCAACTCATGAAGCAGTAGGAGAAGATCAAAGGGTGTTTTATATTGACTCAGGATGTAGCAATCATCTAAGTGGCAATATATCATTGATGACTGATATGGAAGCAAAGGTGAATGGACATACAGTTCAAATAGGAGATAACACCAAGCATAAGGTGGAAAGCATTGGATCAGTGAAGACAAAGAATGGAAGTACACTCTTGAGCAAGGTACTTTATGTTCCTACTATTCCTAAAAACTTGATAAGTGTAGGGAAAATTGTGGAGAAGGGATATGAAGCCAGATTCACAAATGATGGTGTTCATGTGCAAGATCCAAATCAGGGATATAGAAATATCATTACAGGTAAAAATGAAGGAAGATTGTTTACTCTCAAAGTTCAAGGTAATGTGGGACATGCTTTATTTACTTATGGAAGTCAAAAGATGTATGAGTTAGACCTATGGCATAAAAGGCTAGGTCATTTCAATGAGAGAGCCATAAAGGAAATGTCAAGGAATGATGTGGTGCTTGGTTTGCCAAAAGTTGAAGGGCAACACATGGTGTACAAGTGTGAAGCTTGTCAATTAGGTAAAGCACACAAAAGTTCATACAATAAATCAGAATATAAGTATCCAAATATGCTTGAATTGATTCATACAGATGTGTGGGTCCTTCAAGGGACTATAGCATAAATGGATCCAGATATTATGTGTTGTTTGTTGATGATGCAACCAGATGGATTACTTTATATGTAATCAAGGACAAATCAAAAGTGTTCAAGACATTCAAGCATTGTCATGCTTATGCAGAAAGGATTACAGGACAAAAGCTCAAGAGGTTGAGATCAGATGGAGGGGGAGAGTATTTTTCTAAAGAGTTTGATGATTATTTGTGGAATGTAGGTATAAAAGAGAAGTAAGTTGCAGGTACTCTCCTCAACAAAATGGAGCTGCAGAAAGAAGAAATAGAACTCTTGTAGAATTTGCAAGAGCAATGATGAAATAAAAAAATTGCCCAAATTACTTATAGGTAGAAGCTATCAACACTACAACATACCTTGTGAATAGGTTACCCTGTAAAGCATTGGAGGGAAGAACTCCTTATGAAGCATGGTGGGGTAAGAAACCTACTCTTGATCATTGTAAGGTATTTGGATGTTTAGCATATGCTTATGTTCCTTCACAATTGAGACATAAGCTAGAACCCAAAGCAGAGAAGTATGTGTTTATTTGGTATGATGATAGACAGATGTGTTAGAGATTGTGGATTCCATCCACAAAGCAATTTCTTGTTACCAAATATGTTACATTTGATGAGCAAAGTACATGGTATACAAGGTCAACAAATGAGTATGCAAATGTTAAAGGAATACAAAGGAAAGGAAAGACAAAAGTAAGTGTCTATGAAGAAGATATTGATGATGTTTATTATAAAAGTAAATTGCATGATAATGTTGAAGATGGGCCAAGATTTGATCCAGAATCAAATGTGGCTGAGACTTCAAGAAGTGCAGAGGTCAGAAGATCCTTGAGAGAAAGAAAAGAACCTATCAGGTATAGCTATGATACATCTTTCCTAATAACAAAAGATTATGCTTACATTGTGAAGACAGAGGAGGATCCAATCACATATGAAGAAGCTAAAGGTAAACAGAATTGGGAGAAGGAAATGCAAGAAGAGTATGATGCTCTACTTGAAAATGAAACATGGGAGTTGGTGCCAAGACCAAAGAATTAGAAGGTCATTGGATGTAAATGGGTGTATAAAACAAAAAGATTTGCATATGGTAAAGTTTCTAGATACAAGGTTAGACTTGTGGTCAAAGGTTATGCCCAAACTTATGGGGTAGATTATGATGAAACCTTTAGTCCTGTTGCTAAGATGTCTACAATTAGATCATTGATTGCTATTGCTTCTTGTAAAGGATGGAAGTTATCACAATTAGATGTGAAGAATGCATTTTTGAATGGTTACATTGCAGATTAAGTGTACATGGAGCAACTAGAAGGTTTCATGGATTCAATTGGATCAGATTATGTGTGTAAGCTTAAGAGAGCTTTGTATGGCCTGAAGCAAGCTCTAAGAGCATGGAATTATAGGCTTGTTAAGTTCTTGAATGAATGTGGATTTCAAGCATCAAAGGCAGATAGTAGCTTGCTAGTGAAGGCAAGTGAAAATGGATACATTTACATGTGTATTTATGTTGATGATATTATTGTCACAAGTATAGATTCTCAAGGAATCAATGATCTTAAGAAACAAATAGAGAAGGAGTTTAAGATAAGTGATTTGGGAAACTTATCTTATTTCTTAGGAATGCAGATTGTATATACTCAACATGGAGTATATGTTACACAAGAGAGATACTTGAAGAATCTTCTGGTCAAATTCAACATGGAGGATTGCAAGCCTTCAATCACACCATTGGAGGAAAATCATAAGTTGAGCAGGTATGGAGGTGAAGAGTTTAATGACATGAAGAAATATCAGAGTTTGGTAGGTATTTTAATCTACGCTACCTTGACAAGGCCAGATCTATCATATGCAGTAGGTGTGTTATCACAATTTATGCATTGTCCAAAGAAGACTCATTGGATTGCAGCTCAAAGGGTACTCAAATATATCAAAGGAACCCTAAGTGAAGGTCTGTATTATGGATTTACTTCTGATACAAGAATCAAAGTGTTTAGTGATGCAAATTGGGTAGGTGATTCAGATGATAGAAGGTCTACTCATGGGTATCTCTGTTATATTGGAGATAAATTAGTTTCTTGGTGCTCAAAGAAGCAACATACAGTTGCTTTGTCATCCACAGAAGTTGAGTATAAAGGAATGGTAGAGGCTGCAAAGGAAGTGATATGGTTAAAGACCTTGTTGAAGAGTTTTGGAACTGATCAGAGTACTCCAATTATTTTTGGAGATAATATGAGTTCATTGTATTTGGCAGCTAACCGTGTTTTTCATGCCAGGACTAAGCATATAGAGATTCAGTATCATTTCTTGAGGGAAAAGGTACTAGATAAACAGATTGAAGTGTTGTATACTCCAACAAAAGAACAAGTTGCAGATATGTTAACAAAAATCTTAGATGGACCTAAGCTACAGAGATTCAAAGAGATGGCAGGAGTGAAGAAGAATGGAATAATCACACTTAGTGATTGAGGGGGAGCTGTTGGAACAAAACAATCACAAATTGATGATTACAAAGAGCTTGAAGCAAGCTTATGATCAGATTGAAGTGGAAGAAGACACTTGAGAAAGTGAAGAGATCTCAGAAGTGAAGCTTGTATACATATGTACATTACAGTTGGAAATTCTTGTAAATTGAGTATAGATAATCCTTAGGATGATAAGGAGTAATGTAATAGACGCAGGATAAGTCTAGAACCATATGTATATAAGTGATTGAGGGGTGGCTGTTGAATAGACGCGGGATAAGTCTAGAACCTAAGCTACAGAGATTCAAAGAGATGGCAACAATGAAAAAGAATGGAATAATCACACTTAGTGATTGAGGGGGAGCTGTTGGAACAAAACAATCACAAATTGATGATTACAAAGAGCTTGAAGCAAGCTTATGATCAGATTGAAGTGGAAGAAGACACTTGAGAAAGTGAAGAGATCTCAGAAGTGAAGCTTGTATACATATGTACATTACAGTTGGAAATTCTTGTAAATTGAGTATAGATAATCCTTAGGATGATAAGGAGTAATGTAATAGATGCGGGATAAGTCTAGAACCATATGTATATAAGTCAATGGTGTAAAGAATTAAAAGTGAGAGTCATTAGAAGACAAGTGTCATAGAGATAGATGTGAAGAGAGTCATGTTCAAAAAATGGTGACTAGTATTTCGTAGATTTCTCTCAGTTTGATCATGTGGATCAGAAATCCTTTTGTACACATCTAATTTGGAAGTTAATGAAGCTATGTTCAAAGTTTCATGATCTTATTCCTTTCATGCTATGAGTATGATCAATAGGAACATTTGTATGTAAAGTCTGCAGAAAGACTTCTCAGAGTCGCGCACTTTTTCGTCATCTTCCTTGATGCCATTGATTACTTGTCTCACTATTTGCTCCTCTTCAATCTCCTCTCCTATGATTTCCAATAGGTCAGCTACATCTTTGAATTTGGTCACATACTCTAAAACACTTTGCTTGGGTTGCTTCCTTTGAGTGGTGAACTCAATCCACAATTGATTCTTTCTTGCTCTTCTATTAGAAGAAAAGTATGAAGACAATGTATCCCAAGTCTCTTGGGATGCTTTACAATTCCTAATGTATGGAAGAAGGAAGTAAGAGATAGATTTAAGTAAATATGACCTTGCTAATGCATCTTTGGCACACCATGAGTTGAGTCTTTCAAGCTCCTCTCTTGTAGGTTGTCCTTTGCTTCTGAAAATGGGCATCTCCTCATCTCTTGATATGTATCCATAGAGACTCCTTCCTTGTAAGTATTTCTTCATCCTCAAGGACCATGCTTGGTAGTTGTTCCTGTCTAATTTATCAATAAAAGAAGGGAAACCATCTCCCATTTTACCTCAATTTACTCTGATATCACTGTTGGGAAAGATGGATGGATACCACAAGAGAATGAGTTGGTACTACTAATCCCTGCTTTGTACATGCCCTCTTTCACCTCATAGCTTGATAGTAGGCTCCTTTAGCTTGCTAAAGACACTAAATAACGGGCTATGTACTTTGGAAATGATGCTTCAAACAATTGAATCAAAACAGATAACTTTGCAACTAGCTTGTGACCAAAATCTGGTGGATATTTTACTCAGTGCTCACAATACAACAGCAATTAGGAAAATTCCTTTTGGGTGAATTAAATTACTTGAGAGATAATGATTCCAAGCGAAATTACTTAAAATGATAAACTACACACTGAGCAATCAATTTAGCAACGGAAACCTTACCCTCGACTTTTTAGGAGCTACACAGAGAATGACTAGTAAGCACTTTGAGGCAGCTTTCTCCCAATCTGCTAAACAAAACTTCTTCAAATTTTGCCACCTTTTATTAGACTTTGAGCTGAAATCCAACAAGCTATTGAACTTAAAAAATCGTGGAGAAATGGCTGAGATATGAGTATTCAAAGTATACTATACTGAGTGAACATAGCAGAGATCAAGACATATATGATCAATAATGTAATGTATTATGTAACAATGTTATACATGATCATTGGCATGAATATGATGCCCAATGATGGTGATAAGTGTAGGCTATAGTGTACGCCTCTCAACTTGATCAAATGATCAACAATAGGCTCAGTAATGGGGGATCTTTTGGCCGCGAGACTACAAGTCTCTTTTATAGTGACTTTCTTCAATTTGAAGTTGAAATTCAAATAGAGCTCCACCTAAAAGTGTTCCTCTAAGTTAGGAACGATTCTACAATATCAGATTTGTAGCATTAAGTTCTCCAAACTCCATGAAATATGTGGACTTACAATATTCCTCCAAGTCAAATGACTTTTACAAAAGTTAATGGTAAAAAATCATAAGCAATGGTTCATGTGGTCCTTCAAATGTTTGCACATAGCTTCTTCAATGCCTAGCCAAGTGTGAAGGCTTGATATTTGCACCAATAAGTATCATATCATGTGCATGTTGGTATCATATCATGTCGTGACTTGGTATCGTATCACGAGGATTGGTATCGTATCGGCCCTAGAATTTCATGGTATCGTATCGTTGAAGAACTGGTATCGTATCGTGGGTCACTAAAGTATCGTATCGCCAACTATCCTAGTATCCTATCATGAGGCTAGTATTGTATGGGGTGTAGCAGAGGTATCATATCGTCTGCACATTCAGTACCGTATCGTGCCAAGTGTGGTATCGTATCGCCAATAAGGTATCACTAGGAGTGGTATCATCTAGATAAACTCAGACAAACTCAAGGTAAACTTTAGAGTGATTGAGGAGATAATTAAGGGGAAGAGGAGAGCAAATATAGACCCAAAGGGTGAATGAACTTAAGATCAGGATGGGTGCTAAGTAGCCAAAGAAGCTTCATCTCATCGGTAGGAAGTGCAGCCCAAGCGAGCCATCACTCAATCTACTCAGACACCTCTAGTGACTAAGAGGAGGAACTACCCATGGCCTCAGAGGACATGCATGATTCTGTTTCGAGAGAGAATTTTATGTCAACCATAGAGGGTGAATACCGTACCTCTCTACAATATGTGTCCACTAATCGGCAAGGAATTCCTAGTTACCTTGATGGCATAAATAGGTCGATCGCAAGAATGGTAAACTCTATCGAGTTAGCAATAGTGCCAAGACCCGCAGTTAAGTACGAAGGAGGAGTTTACATGGAAAAGTTAGGTCAAATCTATGTACTAACAAAAACCCAGATCAGATCAACAAAAGAGGAGAATTACAAGGAAATTCAGGAAGATCTAACCTTGAAGAACTTGTGACTACCCCAAGGGGAAAGTCTGTGGTGACTCAAATCTTGAGAGGAGATTTGATACCTCAAAATGAGTGACCATCTATGAGTTGAAGGATCCGGAAGATGAGTCTAGAGTCACATACCTAGACCAAAGCCAAAGAAGGTATTGGCCAGTAGATGAAGTCGATAGGTCTCAATTGAAATACATGGGGTTGCCTGTATTCCCTCCTTGAGAGCAGACAACTACCTCGCATAACCCTTTTGGAACCCACCAAGGAACGAAGGATACAATGTCAAGACAAACAATTCAATGAAGTATCCCCAAACAAATACATGTGCAATTCACAATGCTAGGAATACATTCACACAACCAAACCAACCCAGGGATAGGTAACATGAATTGACCACCCATTAGACCAAGGCCACAACCAGGTGTTTAACCAGGTATGCATCCAATTAGACCAGCAATTCTTGTGATGCCCAGACCCCCAGAACTTGTCAGAAGGTTGAGATTAATTCAAGTTGCTAAATGTATGAGAAATCACTATGATGGCATGGGAGAACCATACGACCACATAGTAGAATTCAAGCAAGTGTTACGAATAGAACAAGTGGATGACTTCTTTGTGCAGTATGAGTCCTTTCGACTAACCCCACAGGAACACCCTTAACTTGGTTCCAACCCATTGGATCCAAATCATTTTGGAAACATTGAACAATTTTTCCAAGAGTTTATTGGAGAGTTTACCAAGCAAGGGATTAAACACAACTCATCATCCTTAATTCAAAGTTTCAAGCAAGACCCTAATGAAACCATAAAAACAGTTGCCCAAAGATTTAACCAATATGTCAACAGATGCCAAGTTGCAGAAAGACCCTCCCAGCAAAAAACAATATCACTATTCTTAGATGGATTGACTAATGGAACATTGAGAACCTTAGTTTATGTGAAACGGCTCTAGACGTTGAGTGAGTGCCTCCAGGAATGCATTGATCTAGAAGAAAACCTAGCTGATGACCTCAAAAGCACACCAAGCTCTACTAAATTAGAGGACACTAGGAGTATAGTGACGACTAGTTCTAATAGTATGGAGGAGCTAGCAGAATTGGTAGCTAAGAAGTTAGAAGTTCATAGGTAGAGAAATTACCAAAACCCACCAATGAGGATGCCAATGCTAAGGAGATGCATCCTGTGTGGTGGAGAACATCCATCTCATATGTGTACGAGAAGAGGAATATGCATGCAACAATCTTATCCATCCAATAGGCAGCCACCCCAAGCACCCAACATGTATTGTCATATTGAGTAGAAATACACCAACCGTGCTACTGAAAAATTCCCATTTAATAGGCAATCAAGGCCAGTGAATCAACCCCAGTATAGACCTTACAGATACCCTACTAGAGAGCAAGGAAGAGAGATATCAAGATACGACCCTTATCCAGGCCCACAATGAGCACCCAAACCTTATGAATAGGGAGGATATGGACAACCATAGCCCCTGTTAGGACAACAACCACCCCATCCTCAGAATGTAGTGCTAGTCAAATACACTCAACCAGAGGAGAACATGGAAATATCCATAGTACCAGCTACACCTATAGCTAGTGCAAAAACAACAAATCAGGGATACGAGCAAACCCAAGGAGAATACTACCCCTATGATGCAAATCTTGTGGAGTATGACCAAACCTATGACCAACAATATTATGGTTGATATGAAGGATACTACAATCCCTATGGACCAGAATATGCGAACCTGATGTACACCGCACCTAAAGCACAAGCTCCGGTGAGACCACCCCTTAGACCACCTATGCCAAGAGGACCATGCTATAGATGCGGAGGAGATCATTTCATAAGAGAATGCACTCTGCCATGCAACCCACCACCTCCTAGAACATGGGAAGGGTACTGCAATGAGTGTGGAAAGGAAGATCTATTTATTGATTGCACAAAAAATCCCAATAAGGCTCATAATACTACTCAGATCAACATGATAGAAGTGATTGAATCATCGGGAAGCGATAAAGAATACACAGTACCATTAAAATCCATTACTCGAGCTCAAGCCAAAGGACAAGTGATAAAAGAATTAGATTCTGAACAAGAGATGAATAAGGATCCAGAGTCAAAGAGACAGGTAGTAGAAGATTTGCAAGACCCATGTGAGAGTAACCAAACAAAGAAAACACAAAGTTGGAAGACTAGAAGGGAAAAAATCAAGAATAAATGGATGAAGAATAAAAATAAAGAAGACAAGAAGGATGTAAAAGAACGAAGGAAACCTCGAGAACAAAAAGTGCAAGATAACACGACACCAAGGTCCCAAACCCAAAAGCTAGACAAACTAGGATCAATTCTAGCATATCTAGTACCAGAAGACCTGGACATGTGGTTGAAAGCCTACCAATCCAGAATCATGATTGGACCAAATATAGAACAACATGAGAAACTCTACCCACAAGGAGAGTTAGAAAAGGAGAGATTGGCAATATGTCGAAAGCTCATAGAGGTAGCTCAAGCCACTCTAGAAAAAAACTATCCCAGTCCTTTTTGAGACAAGAATATCAGAGAGTTAATTCAATGAATGTATCAAAGAGAACAATCAAAAACCAACAAGAATAGCTAAAGAGAAACTTGATGAAGAAGAGCAACCGAGTACCCAGGCCAAACAAATTTCTATAGTTCCATAACTAGAGACCAATTGGCTGCAAGATTTGTGGGCCAAGATCCAGGAAGAGCGATGGAAAAATACTGAGAGTAAACTAGATCACCCTATTGGATATGCAAGTAGGCAATTGAACTAAGCTTAATGAAATTACACCATGACATAATTAGGAGGACTAGAGATGGTGTACACAGTAAAGAAATTTTGACACTACCTACTAGATAGTGAATTCAAGTTTTTTTATTGATCATAAAGCCTTATTGTACTTGGTCAATAAACCTTGCAATACAGGAAGGCTATTTAGATGGTTTCTTTTCTTTGTGGAATTTGATTTCAAGGTGGTCGCAAAAAATGGTCGCAAAAAAGGGAAACACACATATTAGAGCTTATCATTTGTCTAGAATGACACATGGAGAACTACCGATAGGAGTAGCTAATGAATTGGCAGATACTTGTTCAACTTGGAAGTATGTCTATCATGGGTAGAAAATTTGGTACCTATGCTTACACATGGACCAGGGCATAGAATAAAGTCAATATAAGGCAAGGAGCTTTGGGAGGTAAGAAACCTCCACATAGTGGCAAGTACCTTATATTTCAAAGATTCTAATGGAGTGCTTCTAAAATGTGTAGAAGATGAGGAGAGAGCAAAATTGATTCAACAAGATCATGAAAATAAATGGAAAGTTCATAAAGGAGTTGTTGCCCCAGGTACCATAGACGCACGAACGCAGAGAATAACAGACGTACGAACGCAGAGAAAAAAAATACTCAAAGACAGAAAGAGATAAGAGACGACACCAAATTGGGTACAATCTCCCCCCACATGCTCTGATGGACACTCTACCAGAGCATGCGTATTTATAGTAAATTCCTATTACATCCTGAATAGAAGATACATGAGGGCTGCGCTCCGAAAAGCGTGTTTTTGCTTTATTTACAAGTTCGTAATTTTCTATTTTTACAAAAACGGCGCTTTCTAAAGCAATCCATTATTTTTTACAAAAATAACTAAAAATAACCATCTTCTAAAAATATTCTTCTAAATATCTCCAAGTCCATGCGCGTTCACACCCTCATGGATCTTCACCTGCTAAATCAAAACACAAAACACATTAAAATCCTCAAGGCATTACACCTTCATTCCAAATATCCCATAAAGTATAACATGCCGCCCAGTTGACGAGCAACTGACCTCAGTTGATAAAAAAAATAAAATAGACATGGATGGCCAATCACATGTCGCATCACTGAACAATCATAGGCATGTGCCATGTAAATAAAAAAAACATGCATGGAACTGAAAACTGGAATTTAATGTGATTGTGAATGATAAGCAGAAATCAAATGATTATAATGTGGAATTAGTGATGTTTTGTGAATCCATTGTGATTCTTCGAATGAATGATTTTTATATTTAATCAAATATCTATGGTATTGATTACCTGTGCGTGTAGTAGTAACATCATGATCAAGTATTTTTTTTGGAATTAAAACTTCAGCATCCTCTTCTAACAATGGAGGATCATCCAAAATAGGAATGAGTGGTAAAATTCCTTTAAATGGTTTCAATAAACTGATATGAAAAGAATTATGAATAAACTGATACCACTGTTGCCCCAGGTACCACAGACGCATGAACGCAGAGAATAACAGACGTACGAACGTAGAGAAAAAAAATACTCAAAGACAGAAAGAGATAAGGGACGACACCAAATTGGGTACAATCTCCCCCCATATGCTTTGATGGACACTCTACCAGAGCATGCGTATTTATAGTAAATTCCTATCACGTCCTGAATAGAAGATACATGAGGGCTGCGCTCCGAAAAGCGTGTTTTTGCTTTATTTACAAGTTCGTAATTTTCTATTTTTACAGAAACGTCGCTTTCTAAAGCGATCCATTATTTTTTACAAAAATAACTAAAAATAACCATCTTCTAAAAATATTCTTCTAAATATCTCCAAGTCCATGCACGTTCACACCCTCATGGATCCTCACCTGCTAAATCAAAACACAAAACACAGTAAAATCCTCAAGGCATTACACCTTCATTAATATCCCATAAAGTATAACAGGAGTAAGTAGAACAACTCAAGCACTAAAAAGGTTAGGAGTATATTGGTCGGGCATGCCAAAGAATGTACATGAATATGTTTCTAAGTGCAATCTATGTTGTCTCTTCACTAGACGAGCATTCATCTTTGTGCTATTCTACGATAGCACCTGAGTGGAGAAAACCCATGATTGAGTTCTTGAAGTCACGAACCTATCTAGAAGGTGCTAGCCAAGCTAGAAAGAGATCTCTAGAAGAAAAAAGAAAAGATTATGTGATCATAGGAAAATATCTTTTCAAGCGAGGGAGAGATAACCAATTATGAATGTGCGTTCATGAGAGAGAGAACCTTCCTATATTGGAAATGGGTCATGCTGGAGAAGCTGGAGGTAATTTTTCAATTGATACGACTATAAAGATGATCCTCTTTGTAGGCTTATGGTGACCAACTATCTAGATGGATGTGTAAACATATGTAAGAAGTTGTGATGTATGCCAAAGAACAAAGTACCAAATTACAAGAGATGACATGCCTTTGAGAACTATGGTTCATGCAAGAGCTTTCTCATGATGGGGAATTGACTTTATTGGAACTATTTATCCCCTAGTAAGAGGATTTCATGTTGAATAGATCATAGTGGCTACAGAATACTTAACCAAGTGTGTAGAAGCCAAAGCCACCAAGAAAAGTGATGCCCAAACCATTGCAAATTTCTTATTTGAAAACATTTTAACTAGGTTTGGACTACCATTGAGATAGTTGGTGATAGAGGAATGCATTTCATTGATGAAGTCATTGATTCACTCATGAACAGTTCTTGGAGATTCATAAAAAGTTGGCACCCTACTGCCCACAATCCAATGGACAAGGTGAAACTTCAAATAAGGTACTGTGCACATGAAAATAGTCAACAATGGTATATCATATTGGGACAAGCAATTGCACCATGCAATTAGGGCTTTTAGGGTAGCTTACAAGACAACCATTAGAACTACTCCATTTAACCTAGTGTATGGACAAAGTATCATGTTACCAATTGTCTTATTAATTCCTACTCTTTGAGTAGCTTAGAAGTATGAATGGATAGGATATGAACAATCTAAAAAGTTGGATCAGATCAAGAGGTTGCATGAAACTAGGTTAGAGGAAGTGACATGTATCTATGTTGCTAAGAGAAGGCAAAAAGCATACTATGATGATCACATAAAAGATAAATGTCTTAAAGTTGGAGATTTATTCCTATTGTATAATTTGAAGGAACACACAAAGAAACTCCAACAAAGAGGATATGGTCCTTTGATCATTAATCGTATTTCCTATGGTGGAGCCATTGAACTAGCTACACTAGATGGAGATATCTTACCCAACTACATCAACAGATGCAAAGTGAAAAAGTACACTAAGTTGATTATAGAACAACTGCTAAAAACACTCTTAGGAGCTCAAAATCATAAGAAGGAAGAAGAGAGAATTTGTGAATAAGTAAGATAAGAATCCTTAGAAATAATAAGGAAACAAAAGAAATGGATTGGATAACCAAAAGAAAGATACTTAAAAGGTGAAGAACCACTTCCCATAACAAATTATTGTGCGAGAAACATCAAGAAATTGGGTAACACACCAAGACAACCATGCTTAAACCTAGGGATAAAAATGAGATTTACCACCTAGTGGATTCTTTAATTGACACAGGAGTAGCTTTAAGTAGTGTTCATGCTTCCTTAGTTGAAAAACCAAAGATTTCGATCACTCCCATAGAAGCATACATGATCATAATAGGAGGAAACCATATTAAGTGCTTAGGAGAAGTAATCATATCATTGCACCTAAGGAATAGCACCATGCAACATAAATTCTTAGTCTCTAAAGGCTTAGACTTACTATAAGAGCTTATCCTAGTGCAAGAATGGATGTATGAATTTGAAGTTACTTTGAATCTAACACAAGGATACATAGCTGCCAAAGTAGAGCATAGAGAAGTCTTTAGCCTTTTAGAGGAAAGCCTCTAATTATGGCCAAAATAGAAAACCCTAATGTGTAAAATTTAAGTGTGCATGACATAGAGCCCAAGGAGGAGTCTCATCCAAATGAATCCATTTCTCAATCATCCTATCTCCAACCCTTGTTCTACTAAAAATGTAAAAACAATCCCTCCTTCCCAAGAAAACCTTCAAGAGAGCAATACTAAGGTTATCATCTCTTAAGAGAAGAGCAAAGAGTTATTGTCAAGTAGAACATCAAGGAGAACTAAACAATGACAAACCAAAGGAATCAAGCAAATATGGATCTGCAAAGACCAACTCAAGAAGTATCAATCAACTCAAAGACAGTCACAACTGAGAAACCCTAGAAGAAAGAGGCCAAGCCAAATAGCAGTCTACAAGAAGTCAATCAATTGAAGGACTATTCAAGCTTCAATACCAAGGAAGCTTGAAAAATCCCAAAGGCATCATCAACATGCTTGGATTCCAAAGAAAACTATAGAGAAATTTTAGATACCAAGGAAGCTTGTCGAAGCCCAAAGGCATCATCAACAACCTTGATTCCAAAGAAACTATAGAAAAAGCAAAGGAAGCTATATGAGCATTGAACCTAGAAATAGCTCACTAACCAATGTCTATTCAAAGGACTTATGACAACCAAATATTACCAAGTTCATGGAAGCAAAAGAAGCAACATGATTGGAGCAACCATATATGGAAAATCAAGACAAAGAGAAGACAACCCAGACAAACACAAGTTACACCACATGAAGGCTATATCAAGTGTAGAAACCAAAAGAATATCAATCAAATCAATAGTTTGAGGAGCAGAAACATTCTTGTGCACATGCTGAGCTAAATGCATCTAGAGTATGCACAATAGGGCCACACTATAAGTCTTCGCATTCAGCACATAGCTTATCCAAGACTTTTTAGTGGCGCACATTTCCTCAAAAGGGTAATAGATCTTCAGTTATACTCTATTATTTTAGGACTTTCACTAGCCATAACTAATTCTTCTCTTGGGCTATTGCTTATCTATTTGATTTCTTTCTCATAAAAAATCAAAAATCACAAAAAAGTGGTATTCAAGTCTTAGGGAATGACAAGGTGATAATCAAATTAATGCAAGCAGGGAACCACACGAAGGAAGGACAATCATGCATGAGCATTATGAAACTCTTTATGGCTTTCATACTCTCTCACATTAATCAACGGTTAATGATTTAAGTGCATTCCTTTGGATTGTTTCCTCAAAGCTACAGGTGTTATCAATTATGGAATATGTTGAATTTTGGAATTTTGGAGTTTAATTTATTGAGTTATTAATGTGCTTTGTTGTTTTGATATAGAAACTAAAGGTTTGTGAGGATGTGAATGGGCATGGACATTTTGGATGTGTCTGGATACGACAAATAGGACTTATATTTTATATATAGTTTGTAAATATAGACTCACACAGGGGGATTTTTCTAGAAAAAGTAGTAAAAATAGTGTTTAGGATAAGGATCATTATAGATAGTGATTTATGTAAATAAAAGAAAAGGTTCTCTGAAAAAGAGAGAAAATTTTCACTTTCACCCTTGCTTTTCAAAGCCACACTCATTGTAATCTCTATTTTCAATGTAATAGAAAATCCTATAAATACATGCATTTTGTAGGTTGATCAAACAGAGTGCATGAAGATTTCATCCAATCTTATGTACTATCTCATCTATTTACATCTTTGTTTTCTATGTGCTTTCAAGATTTGTATTCTTTGTGTGAGCATGTATTTAAGATCATTGCAACAAGAGGACATTGGTTTAGAGATAACCAACTAGCAAGTGAACATATGTTCCTTTTTACCATTTGGATAATGGAAAGAGATCATTGAGTCCTTGTCATGAGTCAAGTTCTTTATATTATCCACAACATGCCTTGGACTATTGAAACATGGACAAAAGCAGGGATTGAAGCATATCTCAAGTTTCCTACTTGTAAGCTAAATTTTGAAAGATGCACGCAAGCCATGAACACATTGCACCCAGCGATCGACAAACCATCTATTGCAGAAGCTCAAATCACATATTTGCAAGGACGAAAATATTCGGTTCACTCATGAACTCAATAAGGATGCTTTCAGATGGGTAAAGGATGGCATAATAGATCTAAGGATGAAAACCATGACGCAAAGAAAAAAACCTTTTTGGATATAAATCACATTGATATTGAAGAGGAAGTACATCTAGTACATCAACACTTTTGCTTTCCTAGTATGAACAAATACACAACTTTGCAAAAGATTTGTAGTGCAGTTACTATCGCATGCTCTAAAATAAGTAGGGAATCAAATTTATTTAACCCCGTATGTTTCTGAGAGATTGTTTGAAGCCAAGAAGCAATGGGGAATAAAGAAATTTTTTAATGGAAGTACAACTTTGACCATTTTAATATATAATGCATTTAAGATTTGTGATCAATTGCAACCAATGCCTACTACGTTCAAAATGGCAAAATATGTTAAATCAACATCAATGCTCAAGAAGAGAAAGATGGTGAGCTCTACAATTGAGGCAAGTACAAGTAGTATGCCTAGGATGACAGGGTCAAAGAGAGCAAGATATTATGAGGAAGTAGAACCTACATCTTTAGCAAAGAGAGCTCATACATTGCCAACCTCTACTCTGGCTCAACCATCACCAATCATGGAAGAGGAACTGGAAGAGGCTTTACAAGAAACCCATATACTTATAGAAGGCCAAGTCAATTTGAATATACAAGTCCACCACTATTGGTAGATAAGTGAAGCTAAAGGAAAGCAGAGGGTAGGCAAGAGGCTATCTAGAATGTCTCATTATAAAGAGTTTGGATTTGACAATTCAATTGAAGAAGAATAATCATTATTAAACAGTGATTTGAATACTAATGTACATGATGATGGCGATTGGGAACAAACTAAATCAAATGGTCAATGATAAAGAAGTTATGAGTCAAGAGAAAGCACCAAAAAATGAAGATGAAAAGGTAATCCATACCCCTAGACCTTGCATGGATTTTACAGTTTGAGTCAATCCTACCACAAAGATTAAAGAAATAGTGTCCTTAGACACTAGAGATGAAGATATCCAAGTTAAGGAATAATCCCAATGACAAAATAAAAATTAAGAGCATGTGCTACCTATTTGGGTTATGGCAGAACCCTCTAATATGGATGTCCATACAATTGGAAGTAGCTCCAACATAACTCCTATGATGATAGAGAATAAGAAAATGTGAATCTCCATATCAGACAACCATTCAATGAGACACTACACATTGTTCAAGGAAAACAAGTAGAAACAAGAGAACCATTAGTGATTCCCAAGATATGGTTAAATATTTATGTAGCACAATTGAAACTGGTGGTGAGGAATATGATACAAAGTGCCATGGACACACAGCAAGAGCTCATGGAAGTAGACAAAGAACATGAACAAGCACACATTGAGAAGAACAAATTCAAAGTATTGAGTAAACAACTATCTGAGCAACTAGTGGAGTCACATACTCAACTTGAGAAGGCAAAGGGAGAACTAGAAGAAGCCATGGTAAAAATAAACACATTAATGTTTGGAAATTGTTATCGTTAGTGTCCATGTGAAAGGCTAAATGGGCATCGGACACTTTTGTATATGTTCTTTATTAAAATATATACTGACATGATCAACTACAGATTATAAGTTCGACTGCATTTGTAATACCTAAGAAGTCTGTGTTTGTGCTCCTTCTGTACGGTGTTTTCTACGTATTTTATAGCCTTTGTGTGAAGTACTGTGTGTGGTGCTAGGAACTCATTTTTGCACTCCAAGGATATTGTCATGGAGCTCTTGAGAAGGAGAGCCCATTGTGGTGCATTGCCATGGAAATACTTCACTGATATAAGAGCATTTTGATGCAAAAGGTTTGTTCTTTTTTTGCAAGCAAAGTGAGCACCCCCCCACCCACCCAAGGCTTTCTCCAAGGCTTACGACTACAGGAGGGCCTCACATTAGGGAAAAAATGAACCCTGTATGGGCCTTGTAAGGATCCCTAATTTTTAGGGATTAAGCTTAAATTTTTTCTTATTTAATGAGACAAAGTGCATTTAATAGGGCACTTTTTAGTAGGTTGGAGTAGGCCTTTTTTTTAGGCTTTACTAGGCCCCTCTCTTTCTTCTTTTGGAGAGAGAGCAAGAGAATCTACTTTCCACATCATCAAACTCGTGCATGTATTTGAATAAAACAATGATTTTTTTTTAAGTCTCATTTTCAGTGTATATTAACTCAAAGGGCCCATTTTTTAATATATATGCCAAAAGTTACTTTTTTGGACTCATTTTTTAAATTTTCTTTTAGAAAAAGTATAATTTTCAAGCTCCCTCCAAAAGTTAAGTGCCACATCATCAAATCCGTCACTACGCTTCCTCCAAAAAATGATTTTTTTCAGATTTCATCATTTTCAATCATACACAGTGGAAAAATACACTTCAACCCATACATATACAAGAAAAAACATTTTCTAAGCAAAACATATGCTTTAGAGTCCCTTCCAACCAGTTCTCCACTTTGTTTTTTATATTCTTGGTCATTAGCAAAGATGGTTTTGACATGTATTACAAACTTCACACTAGAATGTCCTCATGCTCTTGCATCAACAAGTATCCATGTTCGTATGCCTACAGAGTTTGCCCCAAACACACAATGCAACAATGATGTTGATTCTCAAAATGAACATCGTGTAGCTAGAGAAAAGAGTATTGATCTTTGTATTCATTGTTAACTATATCCTCTTGATCCAATATCTTCTTACCATCCAACATTCCATAACCTCTCAACTTTACTTTAGTTCATTGGTGTGGGTGAAGCTGGACTATTAGGTTATTGCAAGCGATTATCTACACATTCACATGCTGCTGCTAAGTATTGGTTCCAACAATATCAACTCCATCATATGAGGGTGGTCACTTTAGAAAGCACAATCATATCTTTACAAAAACAAATTGTAGATTTTGAACAAGATATGGAAGCAAAGGAAAGCACAATTGCAAAGTTAAATGCCAATCTCCAACAGTTGAAAGAGACTCCACTTGGTATGAGATACAGGAAAAGAGCATTTTCATCCTTTGAAACTCTTTTAGTAGGTGGTGAAGCATGCAAACAGTGTACATATGCAACAAGATGAGTGTTTGTTTTACTTTTATATGTTTTAATGAAGGTTTGTAATGGAATCTTTCATTGTGTAGGTCATATATTCAAGACATAAGTGCTTCATCAACAACACAAGATCAGTTCAAGCTAATGAATAGTTGTATCAATAGCAAAGAAAACACTTCTACTATAGGCACACCCATAGGAAAGTGCATTAGAGTTGTTGTTGAAGATGAGTTTTCAGAGAACTTAAAAAACCTTATCAAAGTGCAAGATGTGCAGGCAATATGTGATGAAGTGGACATCAGTAGAAATGGGTATTCTGCAATCTACACCCTTCTAAGGCAAGCCTTACAAGCACAAGGTATTTCTCAAAGTATATTTCCATGCCCATATAAAGTGTCTATCAAGGAAAAAAACTTCTAATGAGGATGTGACTTGTACTATTGGACAATATTTATTCATAGAAGATAATATGCCTACCTCTGTTTATCATGCAAATATTCCCACGAAGCAATCAAAGATCCTATCTACACAAGGGTTTACTTACACTAAATTCAACAATATATTTGTGGATCTTCAGAAGCTTCAACAAGCAATGGTTCACTTTTATATTTTAACAATCAAAGGTACCCCCTACTACATTTTATTTGGTGTTGAAGTTTTACTGCATTCAAGTGCCATATTAAGGTAATGTTTCCTCTTTTGAGCAGACTGTAATTATAAGTTAAAGTTCATACTAAATCTTGATGATTGCCAAATTATAAAGGATCTTCAATTGGAAAGATTGTGTGTGATGCTAATGAATGAATTTATGGACCATGCACTGAGTGATGAAACTTTAGGATCCGCTTCCCATTTTACTTACAATGTGCAATCAGAGAGAGATGTCTCGTGGTTAGGTGCTATAGAAGTTCCCAAAGAAACAAACAATGTTATTTCGTGGATTTTTAATAGGACTCCATGGATTATAGAGGTAATCTCTTCTCAAATACATGTGCAAAAGCTTTATGTAGATGATATAGGTGATTTTGAGGTAGAATGGCATTTGGCTGGAAGCCTTAAGAGTATAAAATGCATATTAGGTTGTAAACAAGGAGCATCTTCTCTCTATCCTTGCCCATATTGTACAAAAGGTTACAAAGGATCTAAGAGACCATCTAAATCTACAAGGGCATTGATGAAAGTCTATGA
Organism: Ceratopteris richardii; assembly: GCA_020310875.1. Classification (NCBI taxonomy): domain Eukaryota; kingdom Viridiplantae; phylum Streptophyta; class Polypodiopsida; order Polypodiales; family Pteridaceae; genus Ceratopteris; species Ceratopteris richardii. The sequence continues at coordinate 100,761,184 of CM035415.1, forward strand.
CTCCAAAGAAATTGATGACATAGACTCATGGAATCGTAGGGAATGGGTGATATCACTTTTGAGGTGTCCAATGTTAGAAGAACCAACTCGTGATAAAATAAGCAAAGATTGGAACCCCATTATTCCATTTCCATTAGTCAATGTTCACTTTTGTGCTTTGCATGCATTCATGAGGATCTTTGATAAGTTTTTGAAGCTCCATGTTGAATATGTATTTCCAATGAAACCACTAGAGAGGTCTACAATAGCAATCCAAAAAATAGAAGATCTTTTGAATTCTATTGGTTGTCATGGTGGCCATGTATCTTTAGTTGTTAAGAAGTATGGTGAGTCTCAAGAGATCTGAATAGTCAAGATGATGGGAAATGGGAGCTTTGGAAAGACCTCTGTTCGATTATGACAAACAATGATGTTCGAGTTAGACGTCTGCAGAAGCACGCGAACAGCACAAGGAAGAAGAAGAAGCTTGGAGCACAAACACACAATACTGAATGTATTACTAGAGAATGTACAAAGATAAGTAGCCCATTAGGGCAATAGGTGTATATACAAGGGGGGGGAAAAAAACCTCCTAAAGAGAGAAAAAAGTGCCCCGGCAGTCCTAGTGTGTTCACACACATCACTACCTGAATATATCAACAAATCCCCCTTGGGAGTGATGCGGTGAACAAGGAGCTAGCACTCATGTATAAGGAAGTGCCAATCTATGTGGAAATCACTCCACAAAAGGAAGTAAGCCCAAAGCTTTGCGGAAAGCTTCAAACTTCTCCCTAGGTAGAGCCTTCGTGAAAAGGTCTGCAATGTTCTCCTGCGTGGGCACATATGCCAAGGTGATCTCCCCAGCAGAGAACCTCTCCCTGACATAGTGATAATGCACCTCAATGTGCTTAGTGCGAGCATGGAACACAGGGTTCCTCGCAACTGCCAATGCGCTCTGACTCTCAGTGAAGATGGTGGTGGTAGAAGACTGACCAACACCCAAATCAGCCATAAGGCATCTGAGCCACACACACTCAACAGTAGCTGTGAAAGTTGCCCTATACTCAGCCTCACAACTGGAAGTGGCCATAGTAGGCTGCTTCTTGCTCAACCAAGATATACATGAGCTACCAAGCATGAAGCAAAAGCCACTAGTGGACACACGAGTGTCATAGCAACCTGCCCAATCAGAGTCAGAAAAAGCATGTAAATCTGGCGGTAGGGATCCCCCCTTGGGATAAAACAACCCAAGTAGCCGATTACCACTCAAGTAACGAAAGATGCGCTTAACCGCCTGCCAATGCTTGACTCCTGGGCAATGCATAAATCTGCTCATCTGTGAGACAGTAAAATGAATATCTGGCCGAGTAATGCATAAGTAAATCAAGCATCCAACAACTTGCTGATAGAGAACAGCATCAAATGCATCTCCAACATCATGAAGACTCAATCGTAAACCTGTCTCCAAGGAGTGGCAATAGGCTTACAGTCTTCAAGGCCAAAACACTGCAATAATGTGTCAATATATTTCGTTTGACACAAAGCCATTCCACCATCAACTTGCATAAACTGAATGCCCAAATAGTGATGCAAATGCCCCAAATCACATATCTCAAATGAGGCATGCAAATCAGCCTTGAAATCAGCAATATGCTTCTCAATAGGACCAGTGAGCAGCATGTTGTCAACATAGACAACAATGATCAGAAGCACATCATTAGCACGCTTAACATATAAGGGGCTTTCAATTGGACTGTTCTCAAAACCATGTGCAACCAGATAGGCATGTATCTTCTCATACCAAGCACATGGTGCTTGCTTTAAACCATATAATGCCTTGTTTAACCTGCACACCTGGTTTTCATGCCCTTTCTGCACAAAGCCACAGGGCTAAAAAACATACATTTCTTCATGCAAGTCACCATTCAAAAATGTTGTTTTAATGTTCAACTGATGTACATTCCAACCATGATGGGCTGCAAGTGCACAAATGCTCCGAACAATAGTCATACGGCATGTAGGTGCAAAGGTCTCATCAAAATCAATGCCTCTTTCTTGTGCATAACCCTTTGCAACAAGCCTAGCCTTATACCTGTCAACTCTACCATCAGGTTTACGCTTCAGCTTGTATACCCACTTAGTGCCAATGGCCTTCTTGCCAGGAGGCAAGTCACATAAAGACCATGTACCATTCTTCATTATAGCATCATATTCAGATTGCATAGCAGCCATCCAATTTTCTGAATTCTGTGCTTCATCAAAAGAAACAGGCTCATTCACATCACAGAGACTAGACGCAGCCATAACATAGCAATCTGATGCAAACGAGGCACTATGAGAGCCTGAACGAGTACGATATGACAAAGGTGCATCTAATTTGCTCTCACGCAAAGTCTGCACCAGCCATTTTGGCATAATTTTTGCCTGCTCAATATAAGATCTCTCATCAACAAGTGCATCATGTAAATCTGCATCAGAAATGGAATGATCTGCATCATCATATGAAACCTGCAAAGGCTGAGGAGTTGCCTCATTAGGACCAGCACTAGACTGTCCACCTAAAAAGAGGCATCAAAGTATCATACATGTCTTTGGAGCTAACAGATGTCTCCTTAGCACATGAAAGCAATGGCTGAATAGCATCTTCCGAAAATACAACATCCCGGCTAACCAAAATGTGTTTAGTCTGTGGATGATACAGACGATAGCCTTTACTTTCAAAACTGTATCCAACAAAAATACATTTTACTGCTTTATCATCCAATTTTCTGCGATGTTGTTCTGGCACTAATGCATATGCCAAACAACCAAAAACACGCAAATGAGCAACAGATGGCTTGCGGTCATGCCAAGCCTCATATGGAGTGATAGATTGCAGCGCTTTAGTGGGACACCTGTTCAGTACATATGCTGCACACATGACAGCCTCAAGCTAGAAACTATGAGGTAAAGCCTGACTCTTGACCATACACCTCGCCATCTCCATGAGAGACATGTTCTTCCGTTCAGCAACTCCATTCTGTTGAGGTGTATACGGCACTGTACAATGGTGTTTTATCCCATGTTCAGCTAGAAATGCATTAAAATTAGAAGACATATATTCCCCCCCTCGATCAGAACGGAGGGTGCCCATTTTACATGCTGACAGGTTTTCAGCCAAAACCAAAAACTGTTTGAAGCACATGAATACTTCGGACTTTGCCTTCAATGGATATACCCATGCATGCCTGGAAAAATCATCAATGAAAGTCACGAAGTAAAGATAATTTCCAAAAGAAGGTGTCTGCATAGGACCACAAACATCACTATGTACAAGCTGCAATTTCTGAGTAGCCCGAACTGAACCATCTTTTGGAAAGGACGAACGCTGCATTTTGCCCAAAATACAGCCTTCACAAACATGTTTTCCAGGTGCCTCAAGTTTGGGCAAAGAGAACACCATTTCATATTTTTGTAGGCGTAGCAAACTAGCAAAATTCAAATGACCAAAGCGTGCATGCCAAAGCCTTGCATCTGACATAGCTTGAGAATCATTTACTGCACATGCCAAATCATTTACAGATCTTTCATAGTCTATGAGCTTATACAGCCCACGACATAAAATTCCAGAAGCAATAATCACATCGCCATTTGACAGATCATGAACTGTACACCTGTCATCAACAAATTTCACAACCAAGACAATCTTGGCTAATGCAGAAACTGATAACAGGTTCTTCTTGATCCCTGGCACAAATAAAGCATCTGACAAAGTGAAAGAACTACCATCAGCGGTAGCCAAAATGATCTTGCCAAATCCCATAACAGGATAAGAGGAGTTGTTGGCGCATGTAACAGTATTCCCTATAGGGGCAGGCTCGAGTGAAGAGAAGAAACTGCGCTGCGAGGTAATATGTTTGGTTGCCCCACTGTCAAAATACTGGCAAACATCTGAGTCTATTGTAGACATGCACTGATCATGAGAAGATGGGTCAAAACTGCAAACAGTAGTAAACACCCATTCTTCTTCCTACACAAGATTAGCAGACTCCGTTTTTGGTCTAGAGGCTTCTGCAACAACCATTCCAGCCTCTTTTTTATTTGCCTCTTTTGCAGCCAGTTTTGGATAGTTCTTTATGATGTGATCATTCTACTTTTCTGATTTTTTTCTCATCTTTGTCTTGGTTCTTTGAATGTGCAGCATTTGCAGATTTCTGCTTACTAGTAGAAGAGCTCCATTTTCCTTTGCCCTTCTGACTAGCTAGGAAAGCTTGATCTGCAACACACAAAATGGACCTGTTCTGCCTGGACTGATCTTCCTGCAACAGAACAGAGACTAACTCCTCAAATGACAAGGCATTTGGATTGCCTTTCATCATCAACCGAAGAGTAGAAGCAAAACTCTGATATGAATCAGGAAGACCATTCAGAATGTTCTGCACAAGTGAGCTATCTGGTATAACCTCATCAGCAGAAATCAACTGTTCCTTCAAGTCTTTGATCTTTGTTAGGAAACTTTCCATAGAATCACCTTCATTCATGTGCTCACTCTCCAACTATTTTCAGAGGTAAGCAACACGAGCCTCATTCCTAGCTTGGTACAATGTGGTAAGTGTATCCCAAGCATCCTTAGCTGTTCTACAAGAGCGAATGTGAGGAATAATGGCATGTTTGATAGACAAAGCTATCAATGCATGTGTCTGGGCATCTCTGCCATCCCAGCGAATCTGCTCTGCAGTAGGTGCAGTAGAAACAGCAGCACGAACAGGAATCTGCAGAATATCATCTTCGACACCATCTTCATCAGCTCCAGCACCTGTATTTGCAGTACCTGTAGTCAGAGGTGTAACAAGACGTCTTTCAACACCTTGCACAATGTTCCACAATCCTTTTGCAACCAATACATGTTGCATCATATAAGCCCATAATGGGTAGTTGGTACCATCCAACTTATCCTCAACAGCCAACATACGGAATACATCACTGCTTTCAGCCATGGCCGATGACTAAAATACCTTGATGCAGAAAATTGACTCTATCTCAAAAAGTTGAACAAAAGTGCCCCGACGAATTTTGCTAGACCTGTAGTTGACTTCGAGACGCTTATCTGGCGAACAGAAACTGGTATATACCTTTGGCACACCAAATTTCATGCGAATCTGAGACTACAAACGGAGGAGTGTCGATGGTGCCCTAGATGAAGCGACGACCCACTCTGATACCAATTGTTGGAGTTAGACGTCTGCAGAAGCACGCGAACAGCACAAGGAAGAAGAAGAAGCTTGGAGCACAAACACACAATATTGAATGTATTACTAGAGAATGTACAAAGATAAGTAGCCCATTAGGGCAATAGGCGTATATACAAGCCGGGGGAAAAAAAACCTCCTAAAGAGGGAAAAAAGTGCCCCGGCGGTCCTAGTGTGTTCACACACATCACTACCTGAATATATCAACAAATGATAGTAAGGTTGATCTCATTAATAAGTGAAAGAAGGTTTGGTCATCGTTAGATCAATTGTTACATCTGATGGGTTTGGTTTCCACTAATGTTTCACAACGAGAATTATTCCAAGTGACTTTGAAGGAGTTTACACAATCATTCATCTTATCGTGGGGAGAAATCAACATTACACATTACATAGTAAGTTTTTCTTACATTTTTTTATTTGGTCTTAAATACCACATGTATATCTTATTGACCAGACCATAGCATATTCTTTTTGCACATGCAGCATATTTTATGAATTGATATGGAGCATATTTTGCCTCAAGCCAAAAACTATGTGCTAAAGCCTGACTCTTGACCATACACCTCACCATCTCCATGAGTGACCTTTTCTTCTGTTTAGCAACTCCATTATATTGAGGTGTATACGGCATTATACACTGATGTTTTATCCCACGTTGAGCCAGAAATGCATTAAACTCAGAAGACATATATTCCCCCCCTCGATCTAAACGGAGGGTGCCCATTTTACATGCTGACAAATTTTCAGCCAAAACCAAAAACTATTTGAAGCACATAAACACTTCAGACTTAGCTTTGAGTGGATATATCCATGCATGCCTGGAAAAATCATCAATGAAAGTCATGAAGTAAAGATAGTTTCCAAAAGAGCGTGTGTGCATAGGGCCACAGACATCACTATGAAAAAGCTGCAATTTTTTAGTAGCTCGAATTGAACCATCTTTTGGAAAGGAGGAATGCTGCATTTTGCCCAAAATACAGCCTTCACAGACATGTTTTCCGGGTGCCTAAAGTTTAGGTAAAGAGGAAACCATTTTAGATTTCTATAGGCATAGCAAACTACAAAATTCAAATGACCAAAGCGTGCATGCCAAAGCTTTGCATGTGACATAGCTTGAGAATCATGTACTGCACATGTTGAATCATCCATAGATTTTTCATGGTCTATGAGCTTATACAGCCCACGACATAAAATGCTAGAAGCAATAATCATGTTGTCATTTGATAGATCATGAACTGTACATCTTTCATCAACAGATTTCACAACCAAGCCTCTTGGCTAATACAGAAACTAATAATAGATTTTTCTTGATCCTTGGCACAAATAAAGCATCTGACAAAGTAAAAGAACTACTATCAACCGTAGTCAGAATGATCTTGCCAACTCCCATGATAGCATAAGAGGAGTTGTTGGCACATGTGACAGTATTCCCTATAGTTGCAGGCTCAAGTGAAGTGAAGAAACTCCGCTGTGAGGTAATATGTTTGGTTGTCCCACTATCAAAATATCAAACATCTGATTCTACTGCAGACATACACTGCTCATGAGAAGATGGGTCAGAACTACAAACATAAGTAAACGCCCATTCCTCATTGTGCACAAGATTTGTAGACTTTGTTTTACGTGTAGAGACCTCTACAACAACCATTCCAGCCTCTTTTTTCTTTGCCTCTTTTGTAGCCAATTTTGGACAGTTCTTTATAATATGATCATTTCCTTTAGAGTACTTACAAAACAATTTCTACTTTTTTATTTCTTCTCATTTTTCTCTTCCTTCTTCGAATGTGGAGCATTTACAGATTTCTGCTTACTAATAGATGAGCTCCATTTACCTTTGCCCTTCTGACTATCCAAGAAAACTTGATCTACAACACGCATAATGGACCTATTCTATCTACACTGATCTTCTTACAACAGAAGAGAGACTAACTCCTCAAATGACAAGGCATTTGGATTGCCTTTCATCATCAAATGAAGAGTACAAGCAAAACTCTGATATGAATCAAGAAGACCATTTAAAACAGTCTGCACAAGTGAGCTATCTGTATAAATTCATCAGTAGAAATCAACTATTCCTTCAAGTGTTTGATCTTTGTCAAAAACTATCCATAGAACACCTTCATTCATGTGTTTGATCTCCAATTGTTTTTGGAGGTAAGCAGCATGAGCCTCATTCCTAGCCTGGTAAAATGTGGTAAGTGTATCCCAAGCATCCTTTGCTATTCTGCAAGAGCAAACGTGAGGAATAATGGCACGTTTGACAAACAAGGCTATCAATACATGTGCTTGGGCATCTCTGTCATCCCAACGAATTTACTCTACAGTAGGTGCAGCAAAAATCATAGCATGGATAGGAATCTGAAGAATATCAGCATCTTCAATGCCATTTGCATCAGCTTCAATACCTGTATTTGCAGGTGTAATAGGATGTTTTTCAACACCCTACACAATGTTCCACAGTCCTTTTGCAACCAAAACATGTTGCATCATAGAAACCCACAATGGGTAATTGGTACCTTCCAACTTATCCTCAAGAGCCAACATACGGAATACATCATGACTTTCAGCCATAGCCACTAACCAAAATAACCTGATGTAGAAAAATGACTATATCTGAAAAAGTTGAACAAAACTACCCTGACGAGTTCTACTAGACCTATAATAGACTTTGAGATGCTTATATTGGTGAACCGAAACTTGTATATATATTTGGCATAAAAAGACAAAGTAGCCTGCATAAGCACTACAATAGTGCATTCAAAGGCCAAAACGAGCTCAGATCGTGATTTCGGTACCACAAAGCGAAGCATTTTTGATATCTTAATCACCTTGAGTATGCTCACCAAATTTTGTGTGATTCTGAGACTACAACCGGAGGGGTGTCGATGACACCCTAGATGAAGTGGTGACCTGCTCTAATACCAATTGTTGGAGTTAGATGTCTGCAGAAGCACGCGACAGCACAAGGAAGAATAAGAAGCACAACACACAATACTCAATGTATTACCGCTAGAATGTACAAAGATAAGTAATCCGTTAGGGCTATATATATACAAGCCGGGGGAAAAAAACCTCCTAAAGAGGGAAAAAAGGGCCCCGATGATCCTAGTGTGTTCACACACATCACTACCTAAATATATCAACAATGCCCAATAGCGTGCACAAAGAGTCTGCGAGGGTTCTGCTTGGAAATAATTTCTTGACTCTTAAAACACATTATTTCTTATCAAAACTTTTTTTAAGGTTTTTATAACTCCTTTCTCTTGAAATAAATTTTCAATGTTTTTTTAATATTCTTTTAATGTTTTAAAACTAATGTTTATCCATTTAAATGTGAACAGGACAAGTCTTAAGTGAAAGGCTATAAATAAAGGTATACTTCTTCATTTTACCACTTTACATCCTAAGAGAATGGCACGCACAAAGCAAACTGCTAAAAAGGATCGTGTCATCTACCCTAGCCATGTGCAAGGTACTCAGTGCCCACCATGGATGACACCTCACAAGAAGCGTCGAACCACAAGCCACTCTTCTAGACAAAACTCAGGTGCAGGGACACACTGTGATAGCATTCCATCATGGGGGAATGAAGCTTCACAACAAGAGAGAGATGTAACACAAGAAATGCAATCTTCCCCTTCTATATTTGATGATGAGCCCCCACGTAAGACATCATTCAAGGCACGGCCCAAACAACAAGGATGGAGACAAGTTGTCTTGGAGACAACATCAAATTTAGAGAGTTCCTCATATGAAGAAAATGTTAATGAGCCACCATGGAACCATGATCATATCCCGATGAACCATCAAGTAACACAAGGAGGAAAGACACTCCCCATAGGACAAGGATAGAGATCAACCGATGAAGAAAGAGAGCAAAACTGGGCAGAGTAGGTAAATGGTGAGGCAAGACCCTCTAGGCATGCTCCAAGAAGAAAGAAGAACTATCAACCACATTGTAGACCACAACAACCACAACCCAACATCCCTCCACATGCAAGTGCACCGCAAAGGTGTAGAAAGCAAACAAGAGCCTTTGCAGAGATTTGGCATTATCAAAAGTTTGTGGAGCTTCTTATTCCATGAAGGCCATTTGCAAGAGTTGTGAAGGAAGAGATCCAAAACTATTGCGTTGGACTTCGTATTGAAGGGATAGCCATTGAAGCCCTCCAAGAAGCTGTAGAGATGTATCTAATCTTAATGTTGGAGGACTCTTACCTGTGTGCTATTCATGCAAAGAGAGTGACAATACAACCTAAAGATATGCAGCTAGCTAGAAGGATTAGAGGGAATAACCCTTAACATTTGTAAACTCTCTTGTTTGAAGAACTTTTTGTATATCCCAAATGATTAATATAATCTTCTTCTTATTATATTTGCTCTCCCAAGTGTTTGTCTCTTCGTGTACATGTTTTGAAGTCTATTTCTCCTATGTATCTAAAGGTGTCTTTGAATTCATTGCACATGAGTATCTTAGTTTTCTACACATTTTATCAAGTTAAAAAAATATTTCATGTACATGGGGTGTTTATTTTGTGATTAGAGTGCTTGAAATGGCCTTAGAATGCATAAAAAGGCATGCCACAGAAATGTAGGATTGGGAACTGCAAAAGTTTTGTAGGGCCCAATCCTGCATTTCTATGGGATGCCTTTTTTATGCTATTGTAGGTCATTAAACCATATGGCATGCACATTGGAGCATATGGTATGCCTTAGTTAGGATGCAATTCATGCAAACCCTTTGTCCAATAGAGCAATAAGCTTGATGCACACTCACATGTACTTATAAATTGATGCATGTTTATATGCACCCATAGGAGTCTATATATTCTCTAATCATTGCACATCAGAAGAGTCTTCCACACATTCCCCAAGTTTAGGATATAATTGATGTACATAGACTTTGAATATTGTGCCCATAGTGCTTGCAATGGCCTAGGAATGCAAAAAAAAGGGCCTGCCACAAAAATGCGGAGATGAGCCCTGCAAAAGTTTTGCAGGGCCCATCCCCACGTTTCTATGGCAAGCCTTTTTTTTGCATTCCTAGGCCACTACAAGCATTTTGGCCAACATCATTTTAAAGGAAACATTGGAAAAAGACTGATTTAACTATGCAAAACATATGAAGTTGTCAAAAACATAAAGACACAATACACAATTGAATGCATATGGAAATTGAAAAAAGCATAATTGGTATTATGAATTTTTACAATTAGCTCTTGGCCTTGAGCCTCTCCACCAAATTCTTTCTTCTTTGAAAAGATAGTGGCAATTGGTAAGTCAAAAATAATTGAGATATTAAATGGGGGTCTGTCAATCCAAGACCCAAAGTTATTCCTATTTGACCTAATATTTTTCCTCTAAAGTTAACTCCTATGATAGTAAGGGCAAAGGACTTCCTAACCAAAATTACACATTTGGTCCCTTGCATTATTGTAGATAGGCACAAAAGTTTGCTCAAGGCCTATTGGAGTTAGACATCTACAGAAGCACGCTAACAGCACAAGGAAGAAGAAGAAGCTTGGAGCACAACACACAATACTGAATTGTATTACTAGAGAATGTACAAAGATAAGTAGCCCGTTGTCGTCGAGATTTTCTCTCCTCTCTCACTTGTGAAGGCCTACAAAAAACATATTTGGTGAAGGTAGCCGGAATTCCCTGAGAAGTCCAGGATGCATCAAGGATGTCAAAGGAAGCTCCCATACAAAGTTTCAAAGAAATCAAGAAAGTCCATGGTAGCGGTCAAAGCTGGTCAAAGTTAGGAAATTAGGGCAAAAATTTCATTGTCACCCAATTAGATGAAAATTCATATACTTGTAAAGATTTTCAAAGGCAGTCTATAGCCCAAATTTCAGCAGAAAATGGATTTTGTAGCACATTGATATGCTATGTTCATTTTGTAAAAATGTATTTTTTCTAGTTTGACCCTACAAATTCTTGTATAGAAATTTATCTTAGCCATATGGTTTGGCATGTATAAAGATCATATGTGGCTACATATTTGTACAAAGTTTCAAGGCTATCAGAGCTTCCTAGAGACCTTAATGCCACCTTGCAAGCTTCCAAATGTAGACAAACTTGTACAAGGAAGATTCAGATGGGAGTTTTTTTTGCATATTCCTAAAGGATTTCTTTGGAAACATAGTCCTACTAAGTTTCATCTTCATCAAAGCCTATTTGGAGGGTCAAAGAGCACAAAGTCCAGTTTTTAGGATCACCGCAGTTTTCTAGTTTAAGCAAATTGAAGGGTTGAAGGGCTACCACATGGCGAAAGGTGATTGAACCATGTTGTATGATCAAGATGAGCTCATATTCAAGGGTGGAGATGCACTTATGCTTAAAGCAAGGAGGATCCACGAGTTTTTCCATAAAAGAAGATTTTTTTGACAATCAAAGATCAATAATGCAGCTTTTCTCCAAAAATAGTGGCTTATCTTATCCAAACTGATGTCAGCACTGATCCGACGGTCCAGATCATCCCCAAATCCAATGGTGGAGAATGAAGGCGCCTAAATTTCACTCCTTTACACTAGATTTGATAGAAAGAACAATTCCAAGCCATTGATTTGATTAATCAAATGGTTGTAATCGAAAGTAGTGATCCTAGAGTTGAGAGTTGATTTCTCTAGATCCAAGGGCCCAAATTCATTCAAGAAACTATATAAACCCCCCTCCAAACTCTTAGAGCATCATTGTTAGGCATCCATAGGGCTCATGCTAGCTTACAGTTTCCTTGAGACGATCATCCTCGGTTGAGCGAGTGAGGATCCAAGGTGGGCTAGTATGAGTATAGTACCTAGTTTCAAATTTAAGTTAGAACTCCAATCTAGGATAGGCTCTTGAAACCAGCATCTCTATCTTGACTCACCCTCGGTGGAGCGTGTGAGTGAGTTAGAGCTGGTTTTAATGAGTCTTAGATTTCTTTAGTTAGATGTTACGAGCCTAGACATACATAGGGTCAATGAAGTGGAACTCACCTTCTTACGTATGACATTCGGTTGAACTGTCATGGTTTGAAGGTCAGAACCGCCTTTGATCAGTAGACTGCTTAGCTTGACGTACCACGACGATCTTATACATGTAACTTAATTCAAATCCTTTTAATTCATGTCACTTGTCACTTGTCTCTTCTCTCTTGTCTCTCAGTTTCTTAAGTATTTTGCATGTCTTCTATTTTCTTCTATGTGTGAGAAGGCTCCGCAGGATTGCGTTGAACCAGTGAGGATGTTTCAATGAGCTTGTGATTAAACTCTATCATCATAATTCACTTGCATGCATATAATCCATACATACCCATACATATTGATTAGTTTTTGAAAGTGTATAAGAAGCTCCAATATTGGACCATTCTTCCTTTCGAAACTAATTTATGTGTAAGGATTCCATCTATTCTCGTCATGCATACAGATCATCCAAAGAAGACTATGCATATCGATTGGAATTAGGAAGTGTTTAAGAAGCTCCTTCAATGGACCATTCTTCCTTCCAAATTTGATTCGTGTGTATAGTTCTATTTCATTCTTATCATTCATGTTCATCAATCTAACTTGCACTCCTACATTCCCATTCCCATAATCATTTCAACATCTCTCTCTTCTCCATACTCAACATTAATTTCACTTTCACGTCCTTAAACCTTCCAACATTCATTAGCTTCATACACCCTGTGTGTGCCACGACCGGACCCGATCCACCCGGATTGCGATCACCTCCACATTTGAACCCGACGTGAAACGCTTCGTGGCATTTGCTTCTGATCTTGTTGGGAGGTTGTGATCCATATCCTTTGTTTCATATTTTTCATCCTCATCATTTCATCATCATCAGTCTTGAGTGTTGCACTGGATTTCTCACAGTATCGTGCACATTTTCTTCGTGAAGTAAACGCATTTATGAGAGATCTAGAGCATCGTGCATCACTTGCTTATTCACATAAGATGGAGGAAGGATTCAAATCCCTTATTGTTGAGAAACAAGTCCAAAGAATAGTCTCTTCTATGTTGAGAGAGAAGGGAAAATTCAATGGCATCAACATCACAAGCTACTTAGATTTGTTTGAAGAGCAAGCTATGATTTTTGGTCTTCCCAAATATCTTTTGATATCATTCTTTGAATGAATTGTTGATAGCTCTATCATAAACGGTGTCACTCAATATGATAGTCTTCCTTGGAGTGATTTTAGAAAGGAGATGCTCAAAGAATTCTATCTTGAAGATTATAGCCAACAGAATCGGGATGGATTCTTACAATGGGTCAATTCACCAAAGCCTAGTAGCTCTATTACTCACTTACAAAATGAGTATATTAGACGCTATGAACAACTTCCTGATGAGGATAAGATAACTTTGGAACCTGATCTTGTGATCAATTTTCTTAAGCTTCTTCATCCTAAAACTCGTAGGGAAGTTGAATGGCGATTAGAAGAACCAGATAAGCGTTATGGTCTTACTGACAATTGGCAAAAAGTGCATAAAGTAGTAGAGGCTGTAGCCCATAGACATCAAAGACAGTCCATGCTTTATGAGCAAACTAGTCTTCCTCAAGCTAGCCTTCCACAAACTAAGGAGCAAGTTAGAGAACAATCCCATGCTATGCTTTTTGACTCTACTCCTATTCCTCAAATGATGGAGCCTACTCAAGGTTTTAAAGTAGAGCCAAATAAAAGTGTAGTTGAACAATCTCAAGTGGAAATTCTCACTAAGCAAATGGAAAGTCTTATTGCTACACAATCCAATTTGGCCAAGACTATAGATGCTTTAGAATCTAATTACACCAAAACTTTCCAAAATCAAATGAGACCAATGTCTTTTCAAGAGCCTAATCAACATGTTATAGCTACCAATCAAAATCCACAAGTAGCTCCTACTCAAGCATATCAAGTTCCTCCAATGCATAATCCTTCAATGCAAAATCCTCATCCTCATGTGCAAAATCCTCAAATGTATCAAAACATGTATCCTCAAGCTTCACAAATAGCTTTTCAAAATCCTCAAAATCAAAATTTTCAAAACCATCAACCGTATAATATGGAAGCTCCTCTTGCACCTCAAGTACCACATGTTGCTCCCCAAGCTCCTCAAATACATCAATTGCCTTATCAAAATCCTAATTATCATGTTCAAGCAATACCTTATCAACAAAATCCTCAATTTCAAAATTTCCCACCACAAGTTAATCAAAATCCTCAAAATCAAAATGGTTTTGTGCGTGGCCCTAGTAGGTGTCCTTGGTGTGATTCGTTAGAGCACTTTTTGAGAGATTGTGAACTATTGAAGGCTGCTAAGGAGCAACGACTAGTAATAGACATAGACAAGAAAATATGTGACTATCAATCTAGGCTACCTTTGCAAGGAAATTATGGTAAGGGAGGAATGAAAAAACATTATGAAAATATAACCATAACGGACGTAGGAACTAGAGGAGTGAAACTAGAAGCTCTTGATGAACAACAAGTAGAATCAAGTAAACCCACAAAGGAAGGTGACTTTTCCATAGAGGCTTTAGTAAGAGCACGAGATAAGATTAGGAGAATAACGGCTTGGGAGTCACCGATAGAAGATCAATCTCTTATTTCTCACATATCCAATGTAGAAGAAAAACGAAAAAGAGATGAAGCTGAGCCTAGTGAAAGAAGAGGAACGCGAACACAAACCTCAGAGGGAATAGAAACAATCATAGAGCAGGGAGAAACATCACAATCCAAAGATAAAAGACAAGAATCCCAACCCAATGAACAAAAACAAGAGGAGAAACAAAAAGGGAAGAAGACAAAGCAAAGAAAAACAGAACCAAAGCCTTTAGATAAACAAGAACAATCAAAACAAGCTGAAGACCAAACACGATAACATGAACAAAAACAAGACCCTGAGCAAAAACAAAAGAAACCAAAGAGAAAACCTAAAGCCATCTTGATTTCAGAAATTGAGAGAAAAATAGATCCTATGGAGATTTTAGATGAAATTTTGCTTAAGAGTCAAGTGACTATGTCTTTAGAACAAGTTTTCTCTATTGCAAAGCCTGTTTTTAAAGATAACTTTATCGGCCTAATTAAAAGGAAGAGGTTTCCGCTTAATCTGAGATGCAAGATTCTCTAGATCAAGATCAAGCTATGAATGAAGCCTTAAACTTTGATGAATCTGATGAAGAGGACTTTGATGATGATGAAGTAAATGTTAATAAAAATTTCTTAGGACCTATTCAACCTGATCATGAAAATCATGAAAACAATCCTGAAAGTCACTTTAAAAGAACATTTTGGTCTAGAGATACATCAAAGATGCATGTTAAAATAGGAAATGATAAGAACACTATCATTGTAAATGCATTAGTAGATTCCGGCTCCGAAATCAATGTGATTTCAAGAGAAGTCTATGATAAGTTTCGATGGCCCATAGATAAAGATTGTGGATGGTGTATGAGAGCTGAAGATAATGGTGTAGGTACCCTGTATGGAGCTTGTGCTAGTGTGCCCATATCCATAGGAGGAATCACATAAGAGTTTCACTTTTTTATTCAAGATAATTGCTCCTATGAAGTTCTCTTAGGTCAATCCTTTATTTGTGAGAGTCGTATGGAAACTAAAGTCATGGATGATGGGTCTACCTATGCTAGATTTAAGTCTAAGGATGGAATGCAATCACTTCAAGTCATGACAGTAGGAGTGAATCATCCTAGGAATCGATTGTCAATTAGAAAGAAACCTATTGTTACTCAGAGTCATGAGCATGCTTGTAGTGATTGTGCACCTCGATTCATGTTTGGATCTACATATGATCAAAATTTCGGATAGAATCCATTGTTGAGCGGGACAACAGTGGATATTGGTTTGACATCTCGCATCCAACCAACATGTACAATAGTTTGTCACTTTGTTTTCCACATTCTAGATTAGATTTTATTCATAAGAGTCAATTGTCCAAGTCTTTTATCCAAAAAACCCAAAAAATTTATAAAAACAACAAAATCATGGAACACGATGAGAACATTGAGCATGTGATTGAAACATCTCATTGTTTCTCTACTCTTGAGGAGTTAGAGTTATGTCTTCAAGAAAATTCTAATTCCCATATTATTCTTCTTTCTTCCCTTGATGAGTATGCTCTAATCCAAGAGTATACTCTCAATGTTGACAAGTGCTCAAAATTTAACCAAACACATGATGCCTTAGTTGAAACAAAGTACAAAACTGTAGATAAAAAAATCAAACCCATAGCTCAACCATTACCTCAAGGAAGTAATGAAAAAATTATTGATGTGAAAAATGATCCAATTCTTCGGGATAAGAAAAACATAGGACATACATTCACGGATGAGACAATCAAACAGTTGAAAATTGGTAGAGATGATGACTTTCTTTTGCCAGCAGAGAGAGATAAATTTGAGGGTCATACGTAGCCATGGAAAAGCCTTTACTATGTATCCTCATGAGATTGGTTGTGTAGGATCTAAGCTAGTTGCACCCATGATAATCTTTACTATTCCACATATTCCATGGAATCTTCGTCCTATACCAGTTCCAAAGGCTCACTTACCTGAGCTAATGAAACTACTTAAGGAGAAGATAAACATGAGAATTTTAGAGCCATCTTTTGCACCTTACTCAAATAGACGGTTCAATATGCCTAAAAAGAATGGGAAACTACATTTTATTCAAGATCTCCAACCTACCAATAAAGTCACCATAAGGAATGTAGGAACAGGACCCATTGTAGATGATTTTGTTGAATCATTTTCAGGACATTCTATCTATTCAATGGGTGATTTATATTCTGGATATGACCAATTCCAATTAGCAATTGATAGTCGTGACATTACCACAATGAAAACTCCTTTAGGCTTAGTGCAAATGTGTACTTTACCTCAAGGAGCGATTAATTTTGTGGCTCATATGATGAGTGCTATGAATATGGTCTTACATGATCTTATCCCTCATATAACTATGCCATTCATTGATGATATTCCAATTAAAGGGAGTGAGGAACGTGTAAAGGACATTACTTTAGATTCATCTGGATGTCGTAAATTTATTCTTGACCATATCTTTGATTGTGAAAGAATATGTCAACGATTTGAAGAGGTAGATCTCACATTTTCCATAGAAAAATATTTTTTTGGTGTCAACGAGGTTCTTATTGTTGGATATTTATGTGGCCATTATGGTCGAAAGCCATACCCACAAAAAGTTGATGCCATTAGCAAGATTTCTGAAACATGTAACAACGTGAGTGAGGTACATAGATTTCTTGGTGCTTGCATCTTTTATGTTATTTGGATCCCACACTTTTCTCATGTTGCTGATTGTCTCTATGACTTGTTGAGGAAGAAATCATTTGGGCCCTTGAATCTAGAGAAATCAACTCTCAACTCTAGGATCACTACTTTCGATTACAACCATTTGATTAATCAAATCAATGGCTTGGAATTGTTCTTTCTATCAAATCTAGTGTAAAGGAGTGAAATTTAGGCGCCTTCATTCTCCACCATTGGATTTGGGGATGATCTAGACCGTCGGATCAGTGCTGACATCAGTTTGGATAAGATAAGCCACTATTTTTGGAGAAAAGATGCATTATTGATCTTTGATTGTCAAAAAAATCTTCTTTTATGGAAAAACTCGTGGATCCTCCTTGCTTTAAGCATAAGTGCATCGTCGCCCTTGAATATGAGCTCATCTTGATCGTACAACATGGTTCAATCAGCTTTCGCCATGTGGTAGCCCTTCAACCCTTCAATTTGCTTAAACTAGAAAACTGCGGTGATCCTGAAAACTGGACTTTGTGCTCTTTGACCCTCCAAATAGGATTTGATGAAGATGAAACTTTGTAGGACTATGTTTCCAAAGAACTCCTTCAGGAATATGCAAAAAAAACTTCCATCTGAATCTTCCTTGTACAAGTTTGTCTACATTTGGAAGCTTGCAAGGTGGCATTAAGGTCTCTAGGAAGCTCTGATAGCCTTGAAACTTTGTACAAATATGTAGCCACATATGATCTTTATACATGCCAAACCATATGTCTAACATAAATTTCTATACAAGAATTTGTAGGGTCAAACTAGAAAAATTACATTTTTACAAAATGAACATAGCATATCAATGTGCTACAAAATCCATTTTCTGCTGAAATTTGGGCTATAGACTGCCTTTGACAATCTTTACAAGTGTATGAATTTCCATCTAATTTGGTGACAATGAAATTTTTGCCCTAATTTCCTAACTTTGACCAGCTTTGACCGCTACCATGGACTTTCTTGATTTCTTTGAAACTTTGTATGTGAGCTTCCTTTGACATCCTTGATGCATCTTGGACTTCTCAGGGAATTCCGGCTACCTTCACCAAATATGTTTTTTGTAGGCCTTCACAAGTGAGAGAGGAGAGAAAATCTCGACGACATTCGCCCCCGCTAAACCTTCGGTTCCTCCGGAAGCGCCACTCTAGTGTTCCTAAAAAACATAAGTTTCAAGCATCATATTCTTTTAAAGGAAAATAGGCAACAGGAAGGAGAGATTGATGATATGCATGAATGAGAAGGCAACATGATATCAAGCAACATATGTATGAAAAGAAAAATTAAAACAGGTGTTGCTCTAGCACAATGGTGAGAACCACGTTAAGAAGCTCCACCTCCTTAATGTCAATCCGCGGAAGAGATAGGAGTGATATGAAGATCGTGAATGTGAGATGAAGTGAGAGTGAAGGTGAGAAGCATAGAAATGCACACACACATACACACACACTACGAAGAGACAAGCAAGACACAATGGAAGGTGAGAAATCCACTCTATTGCTCAAGAACACTATTACAAGCTCAAAATAACTCTAACCTCAAACAAGCTAACCTCAAAAATGAGCTCTCTAGCTCTTTTTATAGTTTCTAGACTAGTTTTGACCGGTTTCACATCTAGTGACCGGCATAGTTAAAAATTAGGTCCTAGATGCTATTTGGAAGGGTAGACGGTGTCTAAAAATAACGAAAATTGATACGCTTGTTCTACCTAAGCTCCTCAAGCTCGAGGACTCCTCAGCTTGCACAAAATGGAGCTAGAAATTAAGAAAAGGGTTTTTCTATGTTACATATGTTACATTAGTGATGAAAATCACTGTTGGAGGTCTTTGAAAAGTATTTCTAAAACATGATTCTTTGAAAAAAGATTCGACTGGCTCCTTGCTCCGTTGTTACATGCTTCCGCATCGTCTGTGCCTCTGGCTGCTTCCAACACCCCCCTCCCTCTCGCTTCTGTCGTCCCTGACAGAACCTTGTTGTGAGGTCTGCCGGATATAGTTCTGTAGGAGGTCTTGAGCGAGGGTGTGCTCGGAGATACGAATGCCTCGAGCTAGATCGGCCTCGAGTTTCTCCCAGTCTATTGGTTGTGGTTCTTCCGGTGGTGGGAGCTGATAGTGTGTGGAGTAGACCATTCGTTCACAGGCAAATAAGTGTAATAAATGTGTAGGCCTGCTTATGAATACCTCTGAATGGTATTCCCAGAAGCCGGTTGTGAACATCTCTTCGAAAGTCTGCTTGTAGCATGCCGGTAGGTACTTTATTCTGCAATGCCAGGCATAACACACCCGTAGCGATGGCGTTGTACTCATATCATATACTAGATCGAAATTGCCATGCTCAAAGCCCGGGGTGTTTACATGAGGTGCCTTGACGCGTCGAAAGACTTTAAAAATCATTTGCATCATGTCAAAGATTTTGACAGTCATATGCGCCGCTATATCATCCATATGCTTTAATCTAGGGAGCCAGTGGCGAATTGTAGCCATCATGTAGCCTACAGTTGGTAACTCGATGGGTGGCTTAAAATAGGGGTAATTCAACCAGTCCTGGCACTGCTTATTGTTTTGTACCTTAATAGCAAAGGCTGTCCAGGAGCGGCATCGTGGTACTGGTCCCCAACATGGGTTGTACTTTAAGTGCAAAGGTGCCTTTACCCATGTACTCATCATTTCTGGATATTTCTGTAGTAAATCTTTTCGCCACTCTGGTTGATAGATCTCTCCTTGCTGCGCATCGAGTGGTAGATCGTCCTCCTCGAATTGAGTTGCATGCGATGGTTTCTTACCTGTCTCTTTCTCAATGGCTAACTGGTATTCAGCCATTAACATAAAATACGGTTTATACTGTAGCTCATGCCCAGATATGTATCGTCGCGGGGCCAAATGAGCAAAGAATGGAGACTGTAAAATTCTTTCTTCTATCATCGCCATGGCATGTAATTGTGCCTCTACTCTAGCTGAGTGTGTTGTCCCAAGTTCCTCAACAGTCTTCATCCACGCGGGGGTCGGGAGTTCGTAAGTCATCTGGCCTTCGGCCGTGACGCGTCCTCCTGGGATGGGTTGTGGCTCGTACGCCTCTTCAAACGTTTCCTCCACCGGGATGGTGACAGTTTCTTCCTCAGCTGGTAGCTCAGGTGGGGAATCTGGCCTTGGTGGTGCTTCATATACTGCAATCCTTGATTCAAGGTTTGATACCTGGGCCCGTAATGCGTTGAGTTCCTCTAAGATGTCAAGAGAGGGGTCCACAAGTGTTGGTATGTCTTGGTGTGCCGGTGCTCGTAACTGGAGTAATTTATGATCTTCTTTGAGTTTCTGTAACTCCTTGTTCATGCGGTCGTATTCATCTAGCAGTCTTACATTCTTCTAGCAGCATCCTCATCGAGTCTGAGGGAATGGCTTTGAACCGGTTAGGACTGAGTGGTTGGTCTGGGTGGTCGAGCGCTGCTTCTAAGTTTTCTCGGTTCTGATCCTGTAAGCGCTGGTTTTCTTCCTTGGCGGCTGCTAGGTGTCTTCGTAGTAAGCCCATGTTTCGTGTTAGCGTTGCATTGCGGACTGTCTGGGCTCTTAATAAGTTATCCAGGTCAGCAGTGGCTTCCTTGGTCTTTTCTTCGCTTTCTAGTTCCAATTTGTGATATGCCTCGTGTAATTCTTGGTATGGGGTGTTCAGAGAGGCATTTTCAATAGATAATAAATTAAGTTGCGACTGTAAGTCAGTGGTTGTCCTCTGTAGCTGCTGATAATTATCGCCAAGAGATGTGTACTCATCTCTTACTTGCGTCATACACATGAACATCTGTCGAAATGCATTATCTACCGTGGGTGATAGTATTAATGGGGTGTTAAATGAAGATGCAGTGGGTGTAGATGCAACGGGAATGGGGAATGGGGGTGGGAAGGTGGATGCTGTGGTGATTGTGGAAAATTGTGCGGTGCCTAAATATGTTTGTGCTGTGAGTGAAGTGAGTGATGGTGCAGTGGGTGGTGAGATGTCCATGTCATTGGACGTGTCCAGTGCGGTGACTGTGAATATGGGTGTGACTGTGGGTGCTTGTGCTGGTGTAAATACAGGATTTACAAAGGTTGAGGAGTAATTTACAGTTGGACTGGCTGGTGCAGCTTGGTGGAAAGGGGAAATAGGGGTTACAGTGGGTCGGGGAGGTGAGACGGGGGAGAAGGTTAATGGCGGTGGGAATGGGAAAAGGGGTCTTGGAGTTGTGGGGAAGGATGAAAAAGCTGGATGGAGGAATGGGTTGAATGGAAAGGTGGATGTGTGAGGGGGTAGACTAGGTCTAATGGGTGCAGGAATTGTGGGCTGAGTGGTCGTAAAGACGATTTCTGCTACGCCACCGGCGAATGAAGATGTTGGTTTGGGGGAAGGAGGGTGAAGAGGGGAGGCTGGATGGACGGGCGGTGATGGAGGAGCGGTTGGGGTGGTCGGTACTTCAGTTACTACTGAGGTATGTACAGTTGTAGCGCGGGGTGGGGAATCTACAAGGATGGTTTCTGCTGCCAACGAACTTTCGGGGACGAGGCGTGCCTCCCTGGCTTGTTCGGAAGACTCTGCTCCTGTTGGTACACGAATGTATTCACCGGGCTTTGAAAGTAGTCGTACTCGGCGGGGGTCAAACTGTGGTAGTGGCTTTCTTTGCAAGTACCTGAGCGCTTCGTTGGAGCCTACTGATTTGACTAACTCGCAGAATCCTTTGATGTATGCGTCTTCGAATCCGCCTGTGACAAGTTCCTGTTCTATTATGGCTTGACTCTCTTCCTCGGTCATTTTTTTGCGTTCCCAAACTTTTTCCATAGTTCTATACAGCTTCTTAATAGCCAGTGTGCAAGCTGCTGCTTCGTAAGTTTCATCTTCATGGGTACTTGTATCACCATGTGTGTCTGTTTGTTGGCCTTGGCCATCTGTCTATTCATGCTCTTGGGATTCCTGAGTTCCCCGGCTAGCTTCGTCATCTCCTTCGTCATCATCGGTTGCTGTTCTTTCATCATCAGAGCTAGACACAATCTGTCCTTGTGGCTGATCCCTGGGTGTATTAGGGTAGCTAGGTCTTTCATATTCTTGAGAAAACAATTGTCCTTCTGAAAACTGGAACTCATTGGAGAATGCATCGGGCATTTCAAAATCAAAAGTTGGATCCAGTGGTGCTGTTTGTTCTGCTTCTAAATGTGGTATTGGAAAAGAGAAAGCTTCCGCACCAATGGTGGTGGGAAGTTCTGATGTCGTGGTTGTAGGTTCTGGGGTTGTGGCTACTTGAGGTTCAACAGTACTGGTGGTGCCCTCCGGCGTAACTGGTCTTGATAACCGTATACGAATTGGTGGTATCGTGGGAGTGGCTGCGGTCGGTGACTGCTCTGGAGATGGTTGTGGTGAGGGTGATTCTGGGACTTGTAGGCACGGGATAGTTCCTCTCATGCGTTTTTCGGCTCTGCCTTTGCTAGCCTTTCTAGCTTTCTTAGTGGTCCCTTTGAATGCTTTCAGTTCCTCACTGGTCATGGCACGCTCAATTGGTAAGTCATACGCCAAGCACATATATATGATCCTGGTGAGGGCGCAGCATCCATTGATTACCTTCTTTCGTTCCCATCTATGTTGTGCCAAATAGAGCTGATCAATTATCCAGCTAGCTAGATCAACCGTTTGAGGTCCAGTACATGCTAAGTATAATCCAAACCAGATTCTTTTGTGGGGCATGGTAAAACGATCCTGAGCTGGGAAAGCAAAATGCTGCATGCATATCCGCAATGGCTTGGAAAGCTCAGGGGTTATAGCTGAAATATCCTCCCACTTAGTTACGTCACCACGTTTCATCTGCTCTGGGACTAGCCGTTCTCTCTCCGTCGGAGTGTGTGTTCCATGTATTTTGAGAGCTGCGCGAATTAAATCTTTGGACAAATAAAACCTCATGAATGGAGGGTCATTTACCAAGGATGGTAACATGAATGTGCCGGGTAGATCCTTGTTCTCTGAAGCTGTCAAGGTGGTTACTAGGTAAAAGCATCTGTAAAAATCGGGTTTAGGCAGAGGGTCACTAAAATATTCTGTAAATCCTACTCGTGCCCAAACGTGCGTTAAATCTTGTGTATTCTGCAGTCCTTCAAATTCTCTTGAAAAGAACTGGTACTTGGCCCATGTGCGAAGATCAAATGCCAAATTGGCCTCAAATATGAAATCAGCGTCTGCTAAGGGTCCTGCTAGGCCTTGAAACCAATGAGAGTTACGATGAATCTTCTCAGTGTATCCTCTAGGAGGATCGTCTATTGGCATGGGTCCTGGAAAACCTTGAAACTCTGGTGGTTGCATCGTAGGATAAGATTCCGCGAGTAATTCTCCAATATTGGCCATTGGTGTGCTTGGGCCAGCTTCTGATGGTCCTTCTTCGGTTTGCATGATGACTGACGAGTTAATGGAAAAGATCTGCTACAAAAGATTAGCACATTAGTATGGAAATTAATTAAGATCCCATTAAGGTGAGACCGCAATCCCTTTCCATAACCGATGTGTAACCCGTGTAGCCAAGTGTCGTGAAGTGAGTGATGCAATGATTCTTTGCAGAGCTAATGCAGGTTTCTAGACACCTACATGGTCAGATTATGCATACATTTCTTGATGAGCTTTTATTATGAG
The DNA here is from genome assembly GCA_020310875.1 of Ceratopteris richardii. Classification (NCBI taxonomy): domain Eukaryota; kingdom Viridiplantae; phylum Streptophyta; class Polypodiopsida; order Polypodiales; family Pteridaceae; genus Ceratopteris; species Ceratopteris richardii. The sequence goes on from CM035415.1 coordinate 100,785,312, forward strand.
TGATGTGGGGTTATGGTGTGCGAATTCATGCAAGGTTTGGTTGAGGGTGAATTATTACAAGGGTGGAGTTTAAACGGGGTGGGAGAATTGTTAGATAATGGGGTACAAGAAGACGTCTGGATACGTTTCGGTATCCATTTCCTAAGAGTCTTTGAGTGGGTGGTGTGTTTCTGCTGAGGGACAAAAAGCGGTATCGGGTTTGGTGGTATTGAAGGATGAAAAGATTTATGAGGGGTATATATTACATGGCTTGAGGGTTGGGCTATAATACATTGTTTGGGTACCCAAATTTGCGTGGGTGTGGGTCTATTCGTTAGGTACTTCTTGGCGATCCAAATCTGTCGAGTATTTGTACTTGGGGAAGAAGATCGAGGGGATTTTGGATGCTGACTCTGCTTTTTTTGAAACTTTGTCCTGTTCTTGTCTGCAGTGTTGCCAATAGGTTGTGGTTGCTGTCCTTTTGGCACCCATATTTGTCTCGGGCCACTTGTTCTGTGATGTTGATACTGCTGCTTTCCTTGCCTTATCTGGTGGTGTCGTCAGTTTGGGTTCCTCTGTTGTGGTTTACTCCTTCGTGGTTGGGTTTGAGAGGTCCATTGGATGCTCTACTTTGGAAAAGAAGGGAGATCCAACACTAGCGTGACCTGTCCATTAGGAAGTGATTCGTTCTTTATCTTTAATCTAGGCCAGTCCACAGCAAGTTTGGAAGGATGAGCACCGTAGGGTGTTGTGCTCATTTGGCCGCTGATGCAACCCACCTGACCGCTGATTGTGTCCATCTGCCCTAGCGGTTGGGTAGCTGCCCCTTCTAGTTTGCAGGAAGCCCCAGGGAAGATCTCCTGTCGTCCTTCTGATTGACAACTGTCCCTAGCCAAGCCCGAGTGGGTTGGTGTAGACGTAACGTGACTGAGCTGACCAAAGATCTTCCTGTCTTCCGTCACATGTATTTCATAGGGTCTAGGGTTACAAACCTAAGTCGGAATGCCATTAGGGAAGTCAAGCGGTATCACTCGCTTCTGTTCTAAGGTTCCAATCTGTAAGGAGCCTTGCCTAAGATTTAGGTCCACTGAGTGATCGTATAGCCAATCTTGGCCAAGGATTAGGGGTTCTATCAGGTCGTCATCATGGCACACTAGTAGCTTCGCTGTCATGGTCACATCCTCAATGAGGATAGGAAGGTCCACCTCGCCCATGCAAGGGGTTTCCATGCCTCCTAAGCCTATGAGGCATGCCTCAATTGGCCGCATTTCTATTCCTGAATCCTTATAGTGGGACCATCTAATCACACTAGTCACAGCACCTGAGTCAATTAAAGCCCTGAGCTCTTGGCAAGGGTTGCCGTGCTCTGCCTAACTGTAATGAATGGTGGTCTGTCCACTATGATAGGATGAGTTCGTGACTTTACCTCACACATAGCCATGGGATATCTGGTTGTTGTTTCCAGATGGTTATACTGCTCTCTCCCTAGTCCTTGTCTTCTTAACTTTATGCGCTTAATGCGTTCTATAGCTTATGTCTGAGCTTCAGCTCGTATTCTATTTTCTTCCTCCTTACGCTTCTTTGCCAACGTGAGTCGTCTAAGCATATCCTCAGTAAGAGGTTCCTGATATAACCTGACTCTACAGCCGCTAATGTAATTAGGCATTATATCTCCTTCTAAGGTGGCTAACTGTACTGCTCCACTTTTCGAGAGTGTGTTAATGATCATAGGTCCATAACCTCGCTTTTCTAACTTCCGTGCGTGTTGTTTTAGCGTATATAATAGAACTAAATCTCCTTCTTGTAGGCCTTTATCTTTCACATGTGCATCAAAATATGCTTTCTGTCGCTTCTTCGCTGCATATATTCCTGCTGCTACCTTTAGCCTGGTTTCTCCTAATCGTTCCAAGTCCATTATTCTCACTGATAATTCATGGCCGGTCCACTGATGTTCTTGTGCAACCTTAAGGGTCGGTATCAAGAAGTCCAAAGGAAGCACTGCATTCTGACCAAAAACCATCTGAAAGGGAGTTGCATTGAGTACGGTCTTGTAGGCCATTCGATATGCCCAAACAGCGTGGTGTAACTGTTTGTCCCAATCTGAACGTTTGTTGTTCACGAGTTTTGTCAGTACGTTACAAAGGATCTTATTAGTGCTTTCAGCCTGACCATTGGCCTGAGGATGATATGGTGCGGATTTCTTGTGAATCACCATAAAATCCTGTAACAAATATTCAATGACTTGGTTTAGAAAGTGAGTTCCACGATCGCTCACTAACTCTATAGGCAATCCATATCTTGTAAAGACATTTTCAAATAAGAATTTTGCAGTCGTGTGTGCATCATTCTTTTTTGTGGCTTTTGCCTCTACCCATTTCGTAAGATAATCCGTCGCGACAATGATGTATTCAGCATGCGTACCTTTTGCAGGGGGGTTAATGGGTCCTACAAAGTCTATACCCCACTTAGAAAATGCACGTCCTCCCATGTAGCTCAGTGATGAGTAGCACCTCCTTTAATGTCAATCCGGGAAGACGTGAGGATGGTATGAAGACCTCGAGCAAGTGGCGGCACAAGTGCGTGAGTGAGAAGCACACAAACATGCACACACATACACACACACGCGCACACACAGCAAGACAAAGAGTGATAAGCAATGGAGTCTTTAGATTACTTTCAAGAACTCTTACAAGTTTGTTTCAATTGCAATCTAACCTCAAAAATGAGCTCTCTAGCTCCTTTTATAGTTTTTGACTAGCTTTGGCCCTGTTCAGACCTAGTGTCCGGCCTAGTTAAAAATTAGGTTCCAGGGCTTATTTGAAGGCTCAAACGAGATCTAAAAAATACGAAAATTGGTACGCAACTACTTCTAAGGCTCCTCAAGCTCAAGGACTCCTTGGCTTGCACAAAATGGAGCTACAAAAATGTGAAATGATATTTACAATGATCGTTAGTGATAAAAATCACTGTTGTTGTAGGGGTTTCTTCTAGTGATCTGCCATACATATCTTCGAGCTCCCTACTTGCTCTTCCTCCTCGCATGTCCAACTCTTTGATCTTCCTTAGTGTCTTGAAAAATTATTGGCCTACTTGCCAGATCTTCTTTGACTTCCCTGTTTGCTTGTGCTGTCCCTGCGCTCTGACTCCCTTCTTTGACTTTCACGTCTTGTAAGTCCTGGTGTACCAAGACTACTGCCAACACCCCCCCCACTCTCGCGTCTGTCGCCCCTGACAGACCCTTGTCTAGATGCTTTTTGTACGTAATATTGGACAACATCCGCGGCGAGGTGGTGTTCTTCTAACCTGAGTCCCCTTGCTAGATCTGTCAACAGTGCATCCCAATTGACTGGCCCTGGGACATCTGGATGTGGCACCCGTAATTGTTCTGAGTGAATGGTTCGCTCCACAGCAAATAAATGGAGGAGATGTGAGGGTCTGGGTACAAATATTTCTGAGTGGTATTCCCAGAACCCTGTTATGAACATCTCTTCGAATGTTTGTTTAAAGCAGGCTGGGAGGTACTTTATTCTGGCGTGCCAAGCATATATCACCTCTATGGAAGGAGTAGTACTCATGTCATAAACTAAATCCTGGTTCCCTGTAAGGAATCCGACACCTGAGAAGTGTGGGTCCTTGATATTCTTGAATGTCCTGAATGTAATAAGCATTAATTCAAAAATTTTCATGCACATCTGGGCCATCACATCAGGTGTATTCCTTAATCGGATGCTCCAGTGCCGTATGGTGGAAATCATGTAATTGACGGTGGGAGGTCCTTGAGGTGGTGCTAGATAGACGTAGTTTAACCATTTGGCGCAGCCTTTGATATTCTTGACTGCAAGGGTAAACTCTGGCCATGTGCGTCTGCGAAATACAGGAACATAACAAGGGTTATATTTAATAAAAAGAGGCATATTCGTCCAGGTGCGAACCATCTCTGGGTAGGTTTCGAGGAGTCGGATCCTCCAGGTGGGTTGATGAATGGATCCTTTTTGAGCGCTCTCTGGGATGTCATCTGGCCCAAATTGTGTAGCAAACGTTGGAGGTTTGCCACATCTTTGTTGGATTTCTGCATTGTAGTCCGCCAGGAGTATACAATATGGCACGTATTGGTCATCATTGGTGCCGATCCATCTATGGTGGGACATGTTGCGGAAGTATTCTGATTTAATAATAGTGTCCTCTATCTTTGCCATAGATTGGATTTGAACTGCCACTCGATCTGCATGAGTTGATGCTGTTTTCTCTAGTGTTTGGAGCCACTCAGGTACTTCAATTTCTAATGTATCCATTCCTTCTGCAGTTTGCTCACCACCTGGCATTGGCATAGGAACGTATGGTTCCTCGTACGTCTCATCTACCTCGATGGGTACCAAATCCTCGGGTTCTGGTTCAACAACGGGAGAGGGCTGCCTTTCGTATGTGAGTAATCTTGCTTGTAATTCGGCCACCTGCTCTTTCAATGTCTTGACTTCCTCCGAAGTCGTGGTCGTTTCTGTGACTCTGGGTGCTGTTTGTTGCTCTTGGAGTTGATTGCGCAGCGCATCACGTTCCCTTTCCAAGTCATCATGAGCTTCTAATAGATCTGCATAGCTGTCCAAGATGGTCTTCATTGTCTCTGAGGGCACAGCTTTAAACTGCTCTGGATCAATTTCGTGTGGAGAGCCTTCCATTGCTGCTTCTAGATTTTCTTCATTTTGTTGCTGTAGCCTCTTGTTCTCTTCAAGGGCGGCCGCCATGTGTTTCCTGAGAAGTGCCAGGTTACGCCGGACTTTGAGATTATCGGCTTGGTATACTTTGAGCAAAGCTTCTAATTGTTTGACACCTGATTCTGTCGATGGTTGGGGTGCCTCCAATAATGTTTGGTGAGCCTGCTCAAGCGTTGTGTAGTGTTGATTCAATTCTGCATTTTCTGTTTGTAGAATTTGAAATTGTCTTTGTAAGTTCTGATGGTGCGTTGCCAGTTGTTGATACCGGTCGTTCAGAGCTCTGTACTCATTCTGGAGCTGGTATACACATTGATTTAATGCTAAAAATATGTCATTTACATTAAATGATGCTGGGAGGGGTGAAGATGCAGGGGGAATGGGGGCGGGAATGGGAGATGTGAATGATGTGGATGCAAGTGGAGAGGTAGGTGGAGGGGGTATGGGTGATGAAGGTGGCATGGGGGGAGGAAGCGGTGCTGTGGCAGGTGATGTTTGCATCGTGTCAATTGTTTGAGTGACGGTGTAGATGGGGATCGTGGGTGGAGTGGATGTGACATCGGTGAACAGGGTGGTGAAGGTGGGCATGGTGACTCCCCCGAATTGGATTCCCGGAGAGAGTGGGATGCCCATGACAATGGTAGTGGTGGTGGACGTGGTAGTGCTAGTGTCCTGTGATGGAGCGAATTGTGTAGTGCGGGGTGGGGATGGTGGTGACAACGGTGCTTCTTGATATTCTTCTGCTTGCGCAGCCTCGCCTGGTGCTGATACATTGATGTGAATTTGCTTCCCGGACCTCCTGGGACGAACGGGAACCCTTTTCTCAAACCTATGAATGTAGGCCATTGCCTCATGAATGGCCTCATCCAATCCTACGGCGTCGGCATGAAGGTTCATGGACTCGATGAACAACTCATCCACGCCTTCCTCAGCTAGCAAGTCGTTCATGAGTCTCTTGCCCGATTCTAGTGACATCTTATGCTGTTCCTGAACCAGTTGCATGGTTCGATATAGTCTCTTGATTTGTGCCGAATACGCTGGGGCACTTGCTAACTCGGAGAGTTCTTCATATTCTTGATGTTGTTCTTCGTCTCCTCCTGCCTCTCGTTCATCTACATCGACTTCTACAACTTGTGGTTGTGTGGGGACCGATGTTGTTGTTTGGGGTTGTGGTTCCTGAGCTCGCTCTGCTTCAGCTTCGAGATTAGAGTCATAGATCAACCTGGCAATTTCTTCATCGGTGAGGTCCTCAAGAGTAAATCCCTGTGGAAATTCCAAATCTGATGGAATGGGTGGAAACACCAGATTAGGCCCCTCTGTGCTTGGTCTTGGTAGCCGGATCGTGAATGGCCTAACTCGTCGTGTTTGGGGAGGGGTGATTTCTGGTGTAGTGGTAGCTCCCCTTGGTTGAGCACAGGGTAATTGGACTCCCCCCCTCATCTTCTTTGATGGGGGACCTGCTGCTGATAGTCTTCTCTGGAATTCTTGGACTCGGGACCATACGAGTGCCCGCTGAACAGGCACGTCATAAGCCAAGCATCTATAAATTATTCTGGTCAGAGCACAACACCCGTGGAGTACATTCTTCTGTTTCTTGTTCCACCTTTGATGGGCTAGGTGGATCTGATCTATGATCCAGTGTGGCACATTGATGGGCAGGCTTTCTGTCTCTGCTAGATACAAGCTGAACCATATTTTCTTCGGAGGCATTGTGAATCGTTCTTGGGCGGGAAAAGCAAAATGTTGCATAAGGGTTCGCAGGTGAAGCGCGATGGTAGGTGTCATCGCTACCATGTCCTTCAACTTATTAAGATCTTTGTGCTTCATTCGACTTGGAACCATGGTTTCCTTTTCTGTTGGGATGTGCATGCCATACATACTCAACGCTTCTCTCACCAAATTGAGGGTCAACTTGAATCTTTTAAGCTCATGACCAGGCAGCAGTGATGGCAACACAAAGGTGCTGTCGCCTCCCTTGGCCCTGCTTGGCGTGATGGTACTGATCAGATATGAACATCGTAAGAAATCCGGCTTTGGTAAGTGGGTCCTGAAATAGCTTTCCACACCCGCTTTGATCCAAACTGATCTCATGACTTCGGCATTTTGATAGCTTTCAAACTCGCGAGTGAAAAAGTGGTATCGACCCCATTTGCCATTAAATTCCAATTCGGCTTCCCAGAAATAAGTTCCATCGCCCAGTGGTCCAGCGACATCACTGAACCAATGCGCATGCTTGCCTACTTGAGAAGTGTGCCCTTGAGGAGGATCCTGAATGGGGAGCACATGCACGGATTGAAGTTCTTGCGGCCTTGCGGTGAGACTTGGCTCAAGGAGAAGTGTTTCTATGTCCACAATCTGGGCGCCAGATCCGGCTTGAGAACTGGCACCTGCTTCTGCCATGACCCTGGTTGCAGGTTGGCTCTGTGAGAATATAGAACCACGTGTTAATCAACTTAATGGATAGAGTAAATCCATTGTTGTCCCCGTTACAACATTAACATGAGGTAGATGGTGAGTTAGTTTGTTAGTAAGTGCACGAAGAGAGTGTGTGGAGTTAATGCTTGGGTAGTCCTCGGAGACTAATGAAGTTAGTAAGTGGGGATGAATTTACAACTTGGTGTCGGGGGGTTTATTACAAGTCTTAGGCTGCCAAATGCAGTGGATGGGCTTTGTTCTTGGTTCCGTAGAGACTCTAGGAGTCTTTATAGGCGTATTGACTTGAAAATGAGGCTTTTTAGGGACCCATTTACAAGCGGTCCTGTTCGTGCTCATGGACCTTGGTGTGTTCCTGAGTGTTGAAAATGAGTGAATGCTGGCTGTGCGAATGAATGGGTTATGCTGTATAGGTTGTGGCCTTGGCGTAGCTAATTGCGTCCGCACGCAAGTCTTAGGCACCCAAATCTGCCTTGATTGTGGGCTTGCCTTCATCGACTTTTTGGGCACCCAAATAGATTTCACGTTAGCAGGAGAATTTCTGAAAAACTTCTTATTAGAGTCGTGTTGTTGGTTACTAATAAGAGGCTTTGCCCGTGTGGTTGGTGGGAGTGCAACCAGGTGCTCGCCTTTCCGCACCCACACTTGTTTCACTTGCTGAGACATTCTAGTGCGCCGGTACTTTGGATCTCCAACATAGGTATTGCTCTGCTTCTTATGCCTTTGATCCACCTTTGGTTGTCGTCTCCCTTTGGCCTTTGGAAAAGAAGGGAGTTCCGTCGCATCCCTGACTCCTGTTTTGCAAACATCATTCCTCTGCAACACATAGTTTTGGACAAGAACAGCATAGTCATCTTCATGTGTGCTCCTGGAAGGACCAGGAGTCTGTGACTTTCCTAGTTCCTTGAGTGCTCCATTATCTAACTCTACTGTAATTCGACTATGATTGATGCATACCTGAAGAAGTCCACTTCTTAGGTTTAAGCTGACTGCTCGATCATAGATCCAGTCTTGACCCAAGACAAGAGGCTCAGTGAGGTCTTCATCTTGGCACACTAGTGCTTTAACTATCATTGCCTCATCATGAATGTAGAGGGGAAGTTCCACCTCGCCTATGCAAGGGGTTTCCACGCCTCCCAATCCTATGAGATATGCTTTCACAGGATTGACAATCAATTGCAACTCTTGACAGTAAGACAATTTAACAGCACTAGTGGCTGCACCTGAGTCAATCAAGGCTCTTACGGTCCTTGCACTCTTTCCTTGTCCTATAACTAGGGTTATGAAAGGTCGTCGATCAATTATCCTATGCGAGCTTGTTCCTGCGACTTCACTCATGGCCATCGGATATCCTTGATCTGCATAGTCGTTCGTTCTAGGCTGATCTCTACCCTGCCTTCGTAACTTCATCCTTCTGATGCGTTCTAAAGCTTCTGCTTGAGCTTCTTCTCGAACTCGCTTTTCTTCCTCTTTGCGTTTCTTAGCAGTGTTGAGTCGGCTAAGCATTTCCTCCGTGAGGGGTTCCTGATATAACTTGACTCTGCATCCGCTAATATAGTTAGGGAGAACATCACCTTCTAATGTGGCTAATTGCACAGCTCCACTTGTGGAGATCCTATTGATAATCATAGGTCCGTAGCCTCTCTTCTCTAGCTTCCTTGCGTGTTGTTTCAGTGTATAGACTAAAACTAGATCTCCTGCTTTCAAGCCTTTATCCTTCACATGGGCATCAAAGTATGCCTTCTGCCTCTTCTTAGCTGCATATATTCCTGCAGCGGCTCTCAGTCTTGTTTCCCCTAATCGTTCAAGGTCAAAGATCCTAGAGGAGAGCTCATGACCTGTCCACTCGTGCTCTTGTGCTACTCTCAATGTAGGAATCAAGAAGTCCAGGGGTAGCACAGCGTTTTGGCCAAATACCATTTGAAAGGGGGTGGCTTGGAGTACCGTTTTGTAGGCAACTCGGTATGCCCAAACAGCATGGTGTAGCTGTTTATCCCAATCAGAACGTTTAGTGTTCACTAGTTTTGTCAGTACATTGCATAAGATTTTATTAGTGCTCTCAGCTTGTCCATTAGCTTGAGGGTGATAAGGGGCTGACTTCTTGTGTATTACCAAGAATTCTTGGAGTAGATTTTCAATCACTTCATTCAAGAAATGAGTGCCTCTATCACTTACAAGCTCTATAGGTAGCCCGTATCTTGTGAATACATTCTCAAACAAGAATTTGGCAGTTGTTTGAGCATCGTTCTTTGTCGTCGCCTTTACCTCTACCCACTTAGTTAGATAGTCTGTCGCAACAATGATGTATTCTGCATGAGAACTCTTAGCTGGGGGATTAATAGGACCTACGAAGTCTATGCCCCACTTAGAGAACGCACGTCCACCCATCATAGGTTTCAATGGCATCTCATCTTTTCGTATAGGATACTGAGTTCTCTGACAGACATCACACCGTTTCACATAGGTATGTGCATCCATGTGAAGGGTAGGCCACCAGAAGCCCGCAAATAGTATTGCCTTGATCACCCGATCTGGTCCAAAGTGTCCTCCTGCTACACCTTGGTGAGCAGTTTCTAAGATCTTGAGATACTCACTTTCATGGACACATAGCCTCAGGTAACCATCTTTCCCACGCTTATATAGATTATCACCAATGAGTGAGTAATCCTGGGCTTCTTGTTCTAAACTCCTTTTCCTAGCAAGCGTCATGTCTTGAGGGAAGGTGTTTGTCCTCAGAAAGGATACTAGCGGTTCACTCCAGTCTGGCACAATGGATACTTGATAAAGAGTGGCATGTTCCACAGGTGGTTTAGAGCAACAGATTGGGCATTCCTTGCACAACTTTTGGACATCAGCTTCCATAGTTGGCCAATATACTCCGAGTCTTTTTAGGGTCTGTAAAGTTCGTTGCTTTGAATGGTGTTGCTCTAGTGCACCTACATGTGCTAATTGCAACCATTTAGCGTACTCATCCTCTTCTACGCAACAAGCCAAGATCCCTTGATCTGTGTGCTTGTACATGCTTCCTGCCATGATGTGGTACTTTTGGGCTTTCACAACCTCTCTATTCCGTGTGTTTACTACTGGATGGTTAGGCCCGTATGTCAATACTGGTACCAATGGCTTAGCCCACTGTGGCACCACTTCCAAATTGAACAAGTAAGCGTCAGGAAGATCATCTGATACTCCCTGTGGGGCTTCTCCGGAGGTGAGCCTAGAGAGATGATCCGCTCTCAAATGAGTCCTACCTTTCCTCACTACCACCTCGAAATCATATTCCATTAGTAAGAGAAACCATCTTACTAATCTTCCTGTATTGCATGGCTTGTTCACGAGATATAACAATGCTTGGTGATCAGTAAAAAATTTAAATTTATTTGCCAGCAAATAGTGTCTAAATTTCTTGACTGCATATACCATGCCTAAACCTTCTCTCTCTGTAGTGGTATAAATCCGTTCAGCTGCATTCAATTGTCTACTGGCATAGGCAATTGGAAGATCCATATTACCTTCACCAGTAGGTTGTGCAAGCACACATCCAATGGCATAATTGGATGCATCCACATGAACATGGAAAGGCCTATTCCAATCTGGAGTGGTCAAGATTGGTGCTGAACATAATCTTCGTTTAAGCTCCTGGAAGGAATTCTCACATTCATCAGTCCACTCAAAGTTAGTCAGAAGTCCGTACAGAGGCTTTGCTATGATGGCATACATGTGTATAAATCGTCGGTAATAACCACAGTGCCCCATGAAGGCTTGTACTTCCTTGACATTCCTTGGCCTAGGTAGCTCTGCTATGGCTCTCACTTTCTCTTCATCAGTAGATATGCCATTCTTTGACACTATGTGCCCTAGGATCTTGCCTTGCCTGACCATAAAAACACACTTTTCTGGGTTCAGGCAGACCTGATATTCTCGACATTTGTCAAAGATTTGTCTGAGTTCAGGAATATGGGTTTGTCTAATGTTGGAATGAGCACAAAGATCATCAACATAGACTTCTAAATTCTTCCTCAAGAACTCCTTAAACACATGGCACATCAGCCTTTGGAAAGTAGCTGGTGCATTGGTAAGTCCAAATGGCATTACACGAAAGGCAAATATACCCCACTCTGTGGCAAAGGCTGTCTTATGCTGATCCTCTGGAGCTATGGCTACTTGATTGTAGCCTGAAAATCCATCAAGGAAACTGTACACTTCCTTGCCTGCGACCCTTTCTAAGAGATGTTCTGTGATGGGAAGTGGATAGTTATCTCGAATCGTGGCTGCATTAACCTTTTTCAAGTTAATGCACACACGCAGTTTGCCATTCTTCTTGGGCACCACTACAATGGGGGATACCCACTCAGTGTGCTCAATTTCATAGATAAATCCAGCTTCAACCAGTCTATCTATCTCTTCTTTAATCTTAGCAGCGTAATTATCGTTATATGTGTAGGGCTTTTGCTTAGAGGGTTTAGCATCTGAGGTCATGGGGATGGTGTGTGAGCATATGTTATCATAGGCCTCTCCCGCTTGAGCCTCTCGTTTAGGCATCCTTATCATGACTCTCCTGTCATCTATCTCATATTTCTTAAAATTATCTGGGACCTCAAACAAAGATTCCTCCTCTTCTGGTGAGACTTCTCTCTTCTTCCGTTTCTTTCCATCTTCCTTTGGGGTCACCTGTGTGGCTAATCTTACATCATTTGTAAGCTCTCCATGCCTCTGAGGTTGAAATTCTACTTCATGGAAGTATTCTTCATCGGATGCAAAGGGTGGGTCCATAATAATTGATTCCAGATCGGAGTCACTTGCATCCTCAAATGCATCAGTGCTAGGTTCGCATTCCTCTAGAACTGCCTCTCCCATGATTGGCTCTATGGAGAAGACTGAAATATCATAGCCATCCTCATCACAGTGAGGTGTCCATTGTTCTTCATTGATGGCTACGTCCATTGTTGCTAGGATTTCTGCCCAGCCATGGGGTTCAAATTCCTCATCAGGAAAAACGACAGGTGCATAGGCTGGGTCTTGAATTGATCTATTGTTTTCTTTTGCACCTATCTCTCTGGCTTTCTCTCTCTTCTCTTCTTCTACTGCTACCTTGCACATCCATAAGTGAGTGTCTTCATGCATCCATGAGGATCCAGACCCTATGGAATGCACCGATTCTGTATCATCTTTGGCTCTATGGATGGGATTCCATTGGATAGGAGGGACATCTCTATGAGAATAATCCTTGAGATTGACTTTGGTCGTAACACCTAAATGCTGCAAATACAAGGAGTTGGTTCCCCAATCCTGTACCACTTGCAACTGTCGCATAAATGGTCTTCCCAAAATCATCTCATAGGCATGATTTTTGCTGAAGTCGCATATGGCAAATGTATGCTCAAACTCGACACCACAAGTGGTGAGAGTTATTCCTTCTAGCAATCCTAGGGGTCTCTCTATGTGACCATCAGCCATTTGCAATTTCATTCTCGTTGGCCTGAGTGCCGGCTTGCCCCAACGCTTCCATAGGGAAGTGGTGGCAATTGCAACTCCTGCCCCAGAGTCCAAAATGGCCTTGGTGGTGTACTCCTGGTAGGTGATGGGAAGATAGGTGTTCCCTTCTTCACCTTCGCACATATCTCCTATCTTATCCAAGGGAATTTCTGGCACCGTCCTATGGGATCCTACCTGGGAACGAGGTTTTGCTAACTCCGGCACTTGTTTGGCTACATGTTTCCATAATTCAGGTCTAACCTTGAGTAGCTCTTCTAACTTGAGGTTACACTGCACGTTAGTGTTCTTCACTACCTCTGTGTTCCTAGGTATGACTGAATCTTCGTTTCTTACCAAGACTGTAGGTGCTCTCATACAGGTGGACTTAGCTTCCCATGGTCCTGTGAAATGGGGTAACTCTTGTATGGAATTAGATTCAAAGTCCAATCTCTCGTGAGACTGAGTACTTTCATGTTCCCCATAGATAGATGGGATGTCTTGTGGGAATTGGTCGTTTACATCATCCACAAGTTCAAAAGGAGGGGCGACCTCACTTTCGTTAGCCCATTTGTCTTCTTGAATCTCTCGTAAGAAGTCTGGTGCAAATCGATTCATAGAAGAAGAAGTGTCCGGCTCCGTAGAATTAGGCGCATAAGCAACCTGGGAAGGAGGGCTTATTCTTTCGTTGGCTCTCTCCCGGTTCTCATAGATGGTTGGAGCGCAAGCTTCTTGGGGAGGGTTACTTATCCTATTACTTTTCCGAACAGGCTCATACGCTCCCTGAGAAGGAATGTAGGCAACCTGTGGAGGTACACAAGCTTTCGAGGGAGGCTCCTGTGCCTTTTGGGGGGCGGGGGGAAGATAAGCTTCTTGAGGAGGCACCTGGGCCTCCTGGAGAGGCTCGCTTATCCGTTCTCTTACCCTTTCCTTTCTTTGAGGGGCAAGTTCCTTTCCTGATCGTGCCATTAGCCTCTCTATTCTTTCTAAGGAGGGACAGTTGTCTGGTTTAGTGGAATTGGCCACATAAACTTCCGATGGGGGATAGTTCATATTTTTGCTTGCTTTATCTTTTTCTTGATTTTTTTCTTCCTTGGCAGATCTTGCAATTATGCCCTCTAACTTCTCTAGAAGTCCATCCAAGTGTAATTGCGTCTTGGCTGAGCCCGAGTAATTGAAAAGGCGACTGGCTTCAAACATAGTCTGAGCCAATGCGACCATTTTCGCGCAAAGCTTGGTTCTTTCTATCTCTAGGTCAGCTTTAGGATAGCACTTGTCATGATCTGTTACATTTGGCCCTTCTTGGATTCTGGCCTGGTATGCTTTAAGCATCATGTCTAGATCTTCAGGAGTGGGATCAGCTAATACTGATCCTGTTCTAGGGGGTGGTGGAATTGTATGAGGTGGGTTGGAATGTGGCGGGTCGGATGGCGATGGGAATGGTGGTGGCGGGGTAGTGTGAGAGGGAGTTTGAGATGTGAGTTCAGTTATCTTGGCTTTGGTTTCTCTTATGCTTTCCTCCAGTTCACTCATCTTTTTAGCCCATTGTCTTTTCATTCTTTCCCGACTATCTCTCCAGGCTCTAGTTCTCTTCTTGGTTATGCTCTCCGTTTCACTGACTTCTGGGCTCTTTCCCCGATCTTGACCTACAGCTAGGTCTTGCTGCAATGCTTGAGCTCTCGTGACCACTTGCACTGGTGCAGTGGAAGTCACACTCCCGGTGGAGTCTACAACTAACCCAATAACGTTTATAGGAGTGATTTTTGGCATATTATTAGGATTCTTAGGGCAATCTCGTAAGAGATGCTCCTTTCCACACTCTTGACAATGGCCTTGGATCGTTACTGGTTGGGGTTGTGTAGGTGGAGGCAAGGGACAATCACGAATGAGATGATCTCCCTGACATCTATAGCATGGTCCTCTAGGGAATGGGGGTCTTACTTGCCTAGGTTGGGGTCTTGGATTGGGGTTTGCATACATGATATTTGTATAGTCTGATTCCCAACTAGGTTCGTTTGGCTCTTCACTATAGTAAGACTCACCATGTTCAGGAGACTGCATGTAGTAAGCCTGGGGACTATCAACATGTGTAGAATCAAAGCTATGGTCACTGGGATCACTCTCTGAAAGCAATGGTGTTACGGGGACTATAGCTCTGTTCAGGTTTTCCTCTGCAGCTGCATACTTAACAGGGATTGCATTGGAGGGAGCTGGAGGTTGTTGGGCTAATACCGGCTGAGGCCTTTGTTGGTTTTGGTATTGTGGTTGATAATTTTGTTGTGGCCTGCCATATGGCTGTGGAGGGTACTGGTTCTGGTATCTTCCTTGCTGCGGGTATGGCTGAGGGTAGGGTGGCCTAACTGCCTGCTTGTTGTAAGGGCAATCTTGTGCGGTGTGATTGGTGTATCTCCGTTCTATGGTGCAGTACTGGCTACTAGGATTAACTTGGGGTTGAGCCATAATGGGACATACGTTCGCCATGTGGTCGCCACCACAAGTATAGCATCTTTTCACAGGGGCAAACCTTGGGATCTGTTTACTAGGGACGCCTAATTTTTGAGCTACTTTTTCTGCAAGTTCCTCGATTGATGTGGATTGCGTGGAAGAGTGACTAGATGCACTATCTGACTCTTTGTAGATTTTGGAAAGCTCTAGTTCTTCCCCTAGGTTATCTTCAATGTCAATGCACATGCGTACACACTCTTCTATTGTCCTAGGGTCCTTTAAGTACACATACGATCTCAATTTGGTACTTAGCAATCCATCCAGGAATAAAGCCACTTGCTTAGCTGGTGTGGGTAGCTCCGAAACAGGGCATCTTTCTAAGTATTGCCTAAATCTTCTTCCTGCAAGTCTCACAGTTTCTTGCGGGGTCTGCTTGAAGCTGTGGATCAGTGAGGAGGTATTATGTCTTATGCCACTCTTAGAGAATTCAATAATGAAAGCCTCTAGGAGTTGGTCTATGCTCCTGAACTGTCTCTCGTTTAGTGGCTGAAACCATGTCAGGGCAGTGTTCCTAAGGGTCAGACCAAAGGCATTATACTGCGTGAATAGATCCTCCACTTGTTCAGCTTTCAGGACTTGTTTAAACTCAGCCACATGATCGTATGGATCTCCCGTGCCATCGAAGTAATTCTTCATGGACTTAACTAACTGCGTTGGTCTCAAGGTCCTGGTGTGTTCTCTAGGTCGTGGTAGAGGGAACTCATCTGCATTCCTTTGATTCCTGCGAGCTCTAAGTACCTCAGACTCTACTCTATTTGTTTCCGTCCTCGTTCTCTCTCTGCCCCCTGAGTTGGCAGAGCTCACTTCTGGCCTATCTCTACTTCCGTCTCTTTGAGTTCCATGAGCTTGGGATGTTCCCGCTCCAGGGTGACCGTAGGACACATTTGATCTTGGTTGGGGGAAAATAATTTCACCTTTCCATGTGTAAGCATGCCTATCATTTTCTGTCACCACGAAGATCCTCTCTGAGGCGTGATCTAAGTAGGTCACTCTACCTGGGCTATCAGGATCCTTCAACTCATAGATCATGATTGTTCCAATATCAAATGGCCGATCAGATTTATATCTCCAAAAGGCTTCTTCAGTTTCGCGGTTCAGAAGAAGATCTATGCTCTTATTATCTTGGGGAATCCACTCTGGTGTGATAATCCTCGTAAGAACAGATTTCCCTCGAGGGGTCCTCGGTTCTACCCCCATGTTTCCTTGCTCTAGGTCATCTAAGTCCGATTCTGGGACTACATTCCCAAATTCATCAGTCCTATCGGGGTGACTGGTGACTATATATATTGTCCCTTCCTTGTCTAAGTAAACTCCGTTTTCGAACTTGACAGCTGGGCGCTCTAATCCAATGGAATGATCGGGATTCTTAATTTGTACTACAGACCTTCCTAGGCCGTCCTCATAGATGCTAGCACCCAATCGGTTGGTCCTAAGGTATTCTAACTGTGTTTTGTAAGGGCCTTCTACTCTATGCAAGTAGGGCACTCCTGTGCTGCCTGTAGGTCTCTCCATACCTTGAGACATCTCTGACTCACTGGTCTCTGAGCTCGGGTAGTACGAGTGGTGGCTCAACTGCTGGGCCCAAGACCTAGCAGTGTGGTTAACACTAGCCTCTGAAGATCTAAGGCTTTGTCTCTCCCTTACTAGATGCCGTCCTGATCTAAGGTTCATATGCCTAGCTAAGTAGCCCAATTTTTGCCCAGAGTACAACCTCGCTGCCGATCAATTGGTCTCGGTCACTTGATTCGTTTTTAGTGAGTTATTATGTTTATGATCTTATCTGGTATTGCGTCGTCAGGAATACTTGAGTATTTTTCAGTACTTGTATTTGACCGTCCCACGTAAGGTTCTTTTCCTTTATGTGATCGACAGTACAGAGATTAGGTTTTTAGCTTGAACTTGAGTTTTTAGGTAGTCTTCAACTTGATACCTGCCTATCGTTGCCCTGACTTACCTCCAGCACTATTCGTACTTAGCCTGAGCTAAAAAATGACAGAGGGAGTTGAGAATATTCCAACCTTTTGTTTCCTGCTTGGTTGCCCTTGAATGCCCAGGAAGTGTGTTCCCAAGCTTGCACTTACACTTGCTTAGAACGCCTTTCGATGCTCTCAGTAGATCTGTAAGAGTTCCAACGTTAGCTTTAAGATTTAAATTCCAGAGACAGAACCAATGATTTTTATTCCTGAAGCACAAACACTAATCTGCATAGGGATTTTTAAGAAAAGGATTCTAAAGACCCCTGACTTGATCCCCCTGGGTATGGTCAACTTCAAACTACCCTATCTGAAAATCAATGCATTATTCTTATAAAAAACAGTTGAGGGCGTGTAGTATATGCCACGAGCTTTCTGACAAGCCCTAAAGCTCAAAAATTGGATTTCGTATGAAAAAGTTATGACCAATCAGGGTTTTGGAATTAAAACAGGAGCCAAAACATGCTATCAGGTAAACAGGAAGTCTCGACTTGCTTGTGGCACGGCCTCGCGATGCAATACTACACCCTAGTGTTTGCCCCACACTTAGCCAAAATTAAGACCACTATTTTTTTTTTTCCAAAAATTTTGACCCAATTTGCCCTTCTAACGTGTTCGCAAAGTCTGTCGGTCGCGATTGACAGGTCAGTCGCGACTGACGTGTCGATCGCGATTGACAGGTCCGTCGTGGCTGTCAGTCGCGATTGACGTGTCGATCGCGATTGACAGGTCCGTCGCGAGTCTGTCCGTCGTGGTCAAACCGTCGTTGACTCTGTCAGTCGCGATTGACGTGTCGATCGCGATTGACAGGTCCGTCGCGAGTCTGTCCGTCGTGGTCAAACAGTCGTTGACTGTGTCGGTCGCGATTGATGAGTCGATCGCGATTGATGACTCGATCGCGATTGACACGTGTCACGCGTAGGTTCCGTCGGTCGTGGTCAATCGGTCGTTGACTCTGTCGATCGCGATTGACAGAGCCGTCGTGGGCTGTCGGTCGCGATTGACGTGTCGATCGCGATTGACAGGTCTGTCCGTCGTGGGCTGTCGGTCGCGATTGACGTGTCGATCGCGATTGACAGAAATCTGTGGAATTTCAAAAAACTAAGCACATTTTTGGGGAGCTCTAGGCCTGTAGGTCATGGATATGCACTTTGTTTAGCAATTAGATCAAATTTTCTGTCGGTCGCGATTGACAGAACCCGGCGACACACAGACAGTTACTTCGAATTCCGTACCTGCGCAGCGTGCTGGGGATGGTGATACAGCCTGTACCTGCAACACAGCTCAGAAAACATGCAAAAACAGCACACACAATTTCGCTCTCTTGCTCTCTCTCACAAGTGAAATGAGGGAAATGAGATGGAGATGGTGATGTGATCAAAAAACTGAAATTTTCGCGATGATGGAGATGGAGGTGGGAGATGGTGATGATGATGATGGAAATGAAGATGGTGAAGAAAGTAAAAGAAACTCGATGAGAGTGAAGAAAATACCTACAACTCCAACGCGTCAACTCTACGTCTTACCATCACACGCTCGTCCTCAAAGCTCGATCCCCGGCAACGGCGCCAAAATTTGGTGTAGCTCAGTGATGAGTAGCACCTCCTTTAATGTCAATCCGGGAAGACGTGAGGATGGTATGAAGACCTCGAGCAAGTGGCGGCACAAGTGCGTGAGTGAGAAGCACACAAACATGCACACACATACACACACACGCGCACACACAGCAAGACAAAGAGTGATAAGCAATGGAGTCTTTAGATTACTTTCAAGAACTCTTACAAGTTTGTTTCAATTGCAATCTAACCTCAAAAATGAGCTCTCTAGCTCCTTTTATAGTTTTTGACTAGCTTTGGCCCTGTTCAGACCTAGTGTCCGGCCTAGTTAAAAATTAGGTTCCAGGGCTTATTTGAAGGCTCAAACGAGATCTAAAAAATACGAAAATTGGTACGCAACTACTTCTAAGGCTCCTCAAGCTCAAGGACTCCTTGGCTTGCACAAAATGGAGCTACAAAAATGTGAAATGATATTTACAATGATCGTTAGTGATAAAAATCACTGTTGTTGTAGGGGTTTCTTCTAGTGATCTGCCATACATATCTTCGAGCTCCCTACTTGCTCTTCCTCCTCGCATGTCCAACTCTTTGATCTTCCTTAGTGTCTTGAAAAATTATTGGCCTACTTGCCAGATCTTCTTTGACTTCCCTGTTTGCTTGTGCTGTCCCTGCGCTCTGACTCCCTTCTTTGACTTTCACGTCTTGTAAGTCCTGGTGTACCAAGACTACTGCCAACATCCCATCATGGGTTTCAATGGCATTTCATCTCTGCGAGTAGGAAACTGAGTTCTTTGGCACACATCACATCTCTTTACATAGGTATGAGCATCCATGTGAAGAGTGGGCCACCATAATCCTGCAAAGAGGATGGCTTTGATTATCCTATCGGGTCCAAAATGACCTCCTGCAACACCTTGGTGTTCAGTCTCTAGTATGCTCAAATAATCGCTTTCATGAACACATTGTCTTAGATATCCATCTCGTCCTCTTTTGTATAGATTATCACCAATAAGTGAATAGTCTTGAGCTTCCTGCTCCAGACTGCGTTGTCGTGCTAAGGTCATTCCTTGAGGGAATGTGTTCGTCCTCAAGTATGTCACTAACGATTCACTCCAGTCTGGTGTGAGAGACACGTGATATAATGTAGCATGCTCTACTGGTGGTCTTTCACAACAAACATGGCATTCTTTACACAACTTGTAGACATCTGCTTCCATTGAAGGCCAATATACTCCTAGTCTATGCAGAGTCTGTAATGTTCAATGTTTCGAATGATGTTGCTTTAATGCACCTACGTGTGCTAATTGCAACCAATTTGCATGTTCTGATTCATCTACACAACAAGCAAGAATCTTTTGATTATCCTGTTTATATATGCTTCCTGCTATGATTTGATATCTCTGAGATTTGGTAATCTCTCCTTCTTTGATCTTTATCCTAGGATTCTTTGGTCCATATGTGAGAATAGGGATTATTGGTTTAGCCCATTCTGGTGCTATCTCAAGGTTAAACAAATATGCATCTGGTAATTCATCCGCTATTCCTTGAGGAGCTTCTCTTGAGGTTAATCTTGAAAGGTGGTCAGCTCTAAGATGTGTCTTTCCTTTCCTGACTACTACTTCAAAATCATACTCCATGAGTAATAGAAACCAACGTATTAGTCGTCCTGTGTTACATGGTTTGTTGACTAGGTACAATAGGGCTTGATGATCTGTAAAGAACTTGAATTTGTTGGTCAACAAGTAGTGCCTAAACTTCTTTACCGCGTAGATCATCCCTAATCCTTCTCGTTCCGTCGTGGTGTAATTTCTTTCTGCTGCGTTCAATTGTCTGCTCGCGTAAGCTATGGGGAGATCGATGTTACCTTCATTCGTGGGTTGTGCTAACACACATCCTATGGCGTAATTGGATGCATCCACATGTACATGGAATGGCTTACTCCAATCTGGGGTAGTCAATATAGGTGTTGAGCACAAGCGTCGTTTAAGTTCATTGAATGAATTTTCACATTCATCTGTCCATTCAAAATTGGTTAAAAGAGAGTACAAAGGCTTGGCTATGATTGCATACATGTGTATGAATCTCCTATAATAACCGCAATGGCCCATAAATGCTTGTACCTCTTTGATGTTCGTCGGCCTAGGTAGATCTGCAATTACCTTCACTTTTTCTTCATCCGTAGAGATTCCATTTTTAGACACAATGTGTCCTAGAATTTTGCCTTGTCTGACCATGAAAATGCATTTTTCTGGGTTCAAACAAACCTGATATTCTCAACATTTGTCAAATATTTGCCTTAACTCTGGGATATGCGTCTGCCTGATATTAGAATGAGCACATATGTCATCGACATATACTTCCAAACTCTTGCGTAAGAATTCCTTAAAAACATGACACATGAGTCGCTGGAAAGTGGCGGGTGCATTTGTTAAGCCAAATGTCATTACACGAAATGCAAATATGCCCCATTCAGTGGCAAATGCCGTCTTGTGTTGGTCCTCTGGAGCAATGGCTACTTGATTATAGCCTGAAAATCCATCAAGAAAGTTGTAAACTTCCTTGCCCGCAACTCTTTCCAATAGATGTTGTGTGATAGGAAGAGGATAACTGTCTCTAATCGTGGCGGCATTAACTTTTTTAAGGTTAATACACACATGCAATTTTCCATTCTTCTTGGGCACAACCACAATGGGAGATACCCATTCGGTATGCTCAATCTCATAGATGAATCCTGCTTCTATCAGCCGATCTATCTCCTCTTTAATCTTCGCAGCGTAGTTATCATTGTACGTGTAAGGTTTCTGTTTCGTAGGTTTTGCATCAAGAGTCATAGGGATTCTATGAGAACATATATCTGGATCTACTCCTTTCAAATCTTTGTAACTCCAAGCGAACACATCTCTATATTCGCGCAATAGGGCAACTAATACTTCTTCTTCTTCCTTCGTCAAATCATGCCCTATGTATGTACATTTTTCTTCTCCTTCTATGGCTACTATTATTTTCTTGGTTTTCTCTCGGTTATCATATACTTGTCCGTCATTCACCTTCCTATTAGGCATTCGTACCATGATTCTTCTATCTTCGATTTCATATTTCTTGAAATTCTCCGGTACTTCAAGTAAAGATTCTTCTTTTTCTGACATGGTTTCTTTCTTCTTTCTTTTCTTGCCTTCACTCTTATTAGTCACTTGAGTGGCTATTCTCACATCATTCATAACTTCTTCCTGTTTCTGAGGGTGAGTTTTTACTTCGTAAAAATATTCTTCCTCTGATGCAAAGGGTGGGTCCATGATAATTGATTCTAAATCAAAATTGCTTGCATCCTCAAATGCATCAGTGTTAGGTTCACATTCTTCTAAAATTGCATCGCACATGATTGGCTCTATCGTAAAAACTGAAATGTCATAGCCATCCTCGTCATAGTGGGGTGTCCATTGTTCTTCATTGATGGCTACATCCATGGTTGCTAGGATTTCTGCCCAACCATGGGGTTCAAACTCTTCGTCAGGGAATACTACAAGTGCGTAGGCTGGATCTTGAAGGGTTCGTGGATGTTGTTCTGCACCTAAGGTCCTTGCTTCTAATCTTTCTTCCTCTTGTTTTGCAACTTTACACATCCATAAATGAGTGTCCTCGTGCAACCAAGAAGGATCTGACTCCAAAGAGTGCACGGATTCCGTCTCTACTTGTGTCTTATGGATGGTATTCCATTGTATTGGGGGTACGTCTCTATGTGAATAGTCTTTAAGATTGACTTTGGTAGTCACTCCTAAATGTTGCAAGTACAACGAATTAGTTCCCCAATCTTGTACAATTTGCAACTTACGCATGAATGGTCATCCCAATATCATCTCATAAGCATGATTCTTTGCAAAGTCACAAATGGCAAAGGTATGCTCAAATTCTACACCACAAGTGGTGAGAGATATGCCTTCTAGTAAGCCTAATGGTTTTTCTATGTGTCCGTCAGCCATTTGTAGCTTCATCCTGGTGGGTCTTAATGCTGGCTTACCCCAACGTTTCCATAAAGCGGTGGTAGCTATGGCTACTCCTGCTCCTGAATCTAAGATGGCTTTCGTGGTGTAGCCCTGATGGGTTATCGGAAGATAAGTGTTACCTTCCTCTCCTTCGCTTACATCTCCGATCTTTTCTACGGGTATCTCTGGTACCTTATTTTGTGATCCTATTTGTGAGGGAGTAGTAGCAAGCTCGGAGAATTGATTTGCTACATGCTTCCACAATTCTGGTTTTACCTTTAACAACTCCTCTAGAGTGAGATTACACTGTACCTTAGTGTTCTTGATCACTTCTGTGTTTCTAGGGATTACTGATTCTTCATTCCTCACTATTATCGTGGGTGCTCTCATATTAATATTCGCTTCCCAAGGTCCTGTAAACTGAGGTAATTCTTGTAAAGAATTAGATTCAAATCCTGTGTGTTCACTCAGTTGTTCTTCCTCTACATCATCATATATAGAGGGGATGTCTTGGGAAAATTGCTCCTGCAAGTCATCTATTTCTTGAATAGGAGGATGGGTTCTTTGTTCCTTTCTCCATTTCTCTTCTTGGATCTCTCTCAAAAATTCATGTGAGTACCTATGTATGGAAGACAGGTTGTCTTGACTTTCTGTATTGGGTACTTGAGACAGGGATGGTGCATTCCTTTCTTGTGTCTCTGGGATGCTAGGATTCCTACACTGATCCTTTTTCTCTTTGCTATCAATCAAATATTCTAGCCTCTACACTGATCCTGATTTCTGAGCTGGATTCTCTTGATTCAAGTCCTGCGAAGTCAATTCTAGAATTTTGGCTCTCGACTCTTTCAAACTTCCTTCCAGCTCAGTTATCTTTTTACTCCACTTTCTCTTTATTCTTTCTCTAGAATCTTTCCAAGATTTTGTCTTTTTACTGCTAGATTCTGCAACTTCACTACTTCCGGCTACTTTCTCTAGATTAAGATGTTGGTTCTGTAAGAGCGCCTGGGCTCTGGTGATAGCTTGGATAGGCACGTAGGTAGGGTTGGATCCATCTGTGTTGTTTACAATACCTATCACGTTGATCGGTGTCACATTCAAAGCATTAACTGGGTTCTTAGGACAATCTTTGATTATGTGCTCTTTGCCACAATCGGTGCAAAAGCCTTGTATGTTATAGTACTGTGATTGTCCTGATATTGGGGGATGTGGACAATCCTTTATGAAATGGTCTCCTTGGCACCTAAAGCATGGTCCTCTAGGGCCCTGTGGTCTCTGTTGTCTTACTTGGGGCCGTGGATTTGGGTTTGTGTACATCACATTAGCATAGTCTGGCTCCCAACTAGGTTCCACTGGTGGACTATCATAATGATATGTCTCCACATGTTCTGGTGACTCCGTGTAATAAGCGGGTGGACTATCTACATGCGTAGAGTCAAAATTGTTTGAGTTTGGGTCACTCTCTATGATCAAAGGTGAAGAAGTCACTAAAGCTCTACTTAGGTTCTCTTCTACAGCAGCGTATTTGACTGAGATGACATTCGCTGGTGGGGGTGGCTGCTGAGCTAAGACAAGTTGAGGTCTCTGTTGAGCCTGGTATGGGTAGTTCTGAGGAGGCCTATAGTAATAAGGCTGAGCATTGAAATGGCCTTGATACCTACCTGGCTGCTGGTATGCTTGCGGGTAGTTCTGTCTCACGGTTTGTTTGTTGTATGGGTAGTCCTCAGCCGTATGATTTGTGTATCTTCTCTCAATTGTACAGTATTGGCCACTAGGGTTGGCTTGTGGTTGTGGTGCATTGGGACACACATTTGCCATGTGATCACCACCACAGGTGTAACAATGCTTGTTTGTTAGCACCCTAGGTTTACTAGAAACTCCTAGTTTCTGGGCCACTTTTTCTTCTAGGTCTTCTATCGAGTTAGACAATTTTGTGGATGCTAGAGATGAACAGTCTGAGTCCTTGTAGACTTTTGAGAGTTCCAACTCATCTCCTAAGTTGTCCTCAATGTCTATACAAATTCTTACACATTGCTCTAGCGTTCTGGGTTCTTTTAGGTACACATAGGAGCGTAGTTTAGAGCTCAACAAGCCATCTAGGAACAATGACACTTGCTTGGCTTGTGAGGGTAGCCCTTACATTGGACATCGTTCAACATATTGTCTAAACCTACGTCCTGCGAGTCTGACTGTTTCCTGAGGGGTCTGTTTGAAGCTATGAATCAACGAAGACGTGTCATGTCTAATCCCACTTTTAGAGAATTCAATGATGAATGACTCTAAAAAGTGATGGATGTCCCTAAATTGCCTTTGTTGCAAAGGTTGGAACCAAGTTAAAGCTGTATTCTTTAACGTTAGTCCAAATGCGTTGTATTGCGTGAACATGTCTTCGACTTGTTCTGCTCTTAGTACTTGCTTGAATTCTGCGACATGGTCATAGGGATCTCCTGTCCCATCAAAGTAATTTTTCATGGATTTCACTAACTGTGTGGGTCTCAGTATTCTTGCGTATTCCCGTGGTCTAGGTAGAGGAAAATCATCTCTACCACCTGGTATTCCATGATCTCTTTGTCTATCTGCTCTATTAGTGTCTGTGGTTGTTCTATCTCTCCCTACGGGATGAGTGAAGCTTACTTCGGGTCTTTCTTTATTCTTTTCTCTTTGATTTCCAAGGGCTGATGATGTTCCTGCCCCTTGTTGACTTGTATTC
The DNA here is from genome assembly GCA_020310875.1 of Ceratopteris richardii. Taxonomy (NCBI): domain Eukaryota; kingdom Viridiplantae; phylum Streptophyta; class Polypodiopsida; order Polypodiales; family Pteridaceae; genus Ceratopteris; species Ceratopteris richardii. The sequence goes on from CM035415.1 coordinate 100,810,620, forward strand.
ATGTTCGTTCTAGATGGAGGGAATACCAATTCACCTCTCCATGTGTATGTGTTTTTAGCGTGGCCAGGCACCACAAAGACTCTTTCTGAAGTCTCATCCAGGTATACGACCTTTCCAGGTGTATCCGGATCCTTGAACTCGTATATCGTGATGATTCCTACCTCACTAAGTAGTTCTGTCTTGTATCTCCAAAAGGCTTCATCAGTTTCTTTATTTACAAACAACTCTATGCTTCTGTTGTCCTGAGGGATCCATTCTGGGATTAGTACTCGTGTCAGTACAGATTTCCCTCTAGGTGTTCTAGGCTCTTCTAATGGTTCTTTTCCTTGATATTTAGTTTCTGTCTCTAGCTGAATCACGCCAAACTCGTTGGTATTGTTTGGCTGCGTACTTAAGATGTACATTGTTCCTTCCTTGTCTATGTACGCGTCTCTCTCGAATTTCACCACTGGACGTTCCAATCCAATGGGTTGATTGGGGTTGTGCATTTGCACCACTTGCCTTCGCAAACCATCCTCGTAGATGCGAGCACCTAATCGGTTGGTTCGGAGAAACTCTAGTTGTGTTCTATAGGGTCCTTCTGGTTTTTCTAAATAGGCTACATTCGACCCTCCTTCTGGTCTGTCTGTGCTAAATGCCATTTCTGATTCGCTAGTATCTGAGCTCTCGTAGGGATAATTAGTGTTCAACTGTTGAGCCCACGATCGTGCAGTAGTTCTTACACTTGCCTCTGATGATCTAAGGCTTCGTCGGTCTGACTTACCTATGTGTTTGCTCGATCTAAGGTTCATTAATTTTCTTCCTTGCACACTCAATGCACGCTCAGATCGTCAATGATTCTTTGTTATTACTTTCTTGATTCTTTTTAGATGTCTTTAGATTCTTATCTTAATGTATGCATCAGGAATTCGACTTTTTGTGGTACTTTGAGTTCTCGTTCCGTCAGACTTATGTTCTTTCCTTTAGGTTTTCGTGTCACACACCTTTATCTTTAGTCTTGGACTTGATAAATTTAATTCTCTTGAACTTGAGGCGTTCCTATCGTCTTAAATCCACAATGCTAACGTTTATCCTAAGCTAAGAATTGACTGAGGGGGTTGAGTAATCTTCCAACCTCGAGTCAGCTTTTCTGGTTGCTCTGATGCCCAAGAAGCCGCGCTTCCCAAGCTTTATGCCCTTCACAGCCTTGCTTTGGTTGTCTTTGATTGCCCTTACTAGACCTGGAAAAATCCAATATTAGACCAATTCACAGTTGGATGATCAAGCACTTGAGTATATACACCTTTTAAGTCCCTTCCCTTTTGCCCAACTTTTCAATGCTTGCCCCCTGGCTTTCTAAGTCCCAAACTAGGTCAACCTCAAAATGGCTTGTCTAAAAATAGACGTATCCTTTAAGAAAAAAACAGTTGAGGTCACGTAGTACTCGTAAAGAGCTTTCTAACGAGCTATTAAGCTCAAAAAACAGACTTCGGATGAAAAAGTTATGACCGTTCAGGCCCTGGGGGGTAAAAACTGACAAACCAATGTTTCTCCAAATATGAGCTAAGGGGTCTCCTATGAGTCTAATCATCCAAAAATTTCCCAAAAATAGCCCTAAAATTGGCCAAAAAATGAAACCCTAAAATTTGCGATGGGGGTGCACAATCGCGATGGTCTGAGATGATCGCGATGGTCTGGGACCGTCGGGATGGTCCAGGCGAACCGTCGCGATGGCGTGAATGTGAACCGTCGTGATGGTCCAAAAGTGAACAGTCGCGATGGTCCAAAAGTGAACAATCGCGATGGCTCGATCAAGCGGACAATCGCGATGGCATGAAGGTGAACCGTCGCGATGGCTCGATCAGGCGGATAGTCGCGATGGCGTCAGTCAACGGTCAACGTGAACAATCGCGATGGTCCAAAGTGAACCGTCGCGATGGTCACAGATGGGATGGCTTGATCCAATCGCGATGGTCCGGGCGCGATGGCGTGAGCCAATCGCGATGGTTCAAAATTCGAGTTGTCGCGATGGTCTGAGGGTATCGTCGCGATGGTCCAACTTGCCACGTGGCACCATCGGCACGATGGCGTGAGCCAATCGCGATGGTGTGGGGTCAACCGAACAGTCGCGATGGTCCGCGAACCGTCACGATGGTCCAAATGAACCGTCGCGATGGTCCGGCCGAGCCGTCGCGATGGCGTGAGCCTATCGCGATGGTGTGACACAATCGCGATGGTCTGAGATCGTCACGATGGTCCACCAAAGTATGATTTTTTGCAATGCAAGTATGGATTCCTAGAGGCGCAAGTGTGCTCTACACGCTGGTGTGGTCGCCTTCTTCAAATTCCGAACTTTGCAGACCATCGCGATGGTCTGACACAGTCAAAAATTTCTGACAGAAACTGAAAATTTTACCTTTTCCAAGCTTTCCTGATGCAATGGAGCTCTGTACCTGCAAGAAAACTCAAGAAAACAAAAGTACACACAAGCACAAAAGCTCTCTCTCACTCTCTCGCATGCACAAATGAGGGGGAATGAGGAGAATGGGTGGATATGGTGAATTTTCTAATTTTTTTGGAGATGAAGATGATGATGCGGTGATGAAGATGGAGTGTGGGGGAGGTGAAAAACACTAAAAACTAAGTAAAAACAACAACAAAAACTGAAAATTTTTACCTTCCAACACCACTTCTTGCTATACTCTTACCATCACACATTCGTCCTAGACTCGATCCCTGACAACGGCGCCAAATTTGGTGTTGCTCTAGCACAATGGTGAGAACCACGTTAAGAAGCTCCACCTCCTTAATGTCAATCCGCAGAAGAAATAGGAGTGATATGAAGATCGTGAATGTGAGATGAAGTGAGAGTGAAGGTGAGAAGCATAGAAATGCACACACACATACACACACACTACGAAGAGACAAGCAAGACACAATGGAAGGTGAGAAATCCACTCTATTGCTCAAGAACACTATTACAAGCTCAAAATAACTCTAACCTCAAACAAGCTAACCTCAAAAATGAGCTCTCTAGCTCTTTTTATAGTTTCTAGACTAGTTTTGACCGGTTTCACATCTAGTGACCGGCATAGTTAAAAATTAGGTCCTAGATGCTATTTGGAAGGGTAAACGGTGTCTAAAAATAACAAAAATTGATACGCTTGTTCTACCTAAGCTCCTCAAGCTTGAGGACTCCTCGGCTTGCACAAAATGGAGCTAGAAATTAAGAAAAGGGTTTTTCTATGTTACATATGTTACATTAGTGATGAAAATCACTGTTGGAGGTCTTTGAAAAGTATTTCTAAAATATGATTCTTTGAAAAAAGATTCGACTGGCTCCTTGCTCCGTTATTACATGCTTCCGCGTCGTCTGTGCCTCTGGCTGCTTCCAACACCAGGCAACATGAATATGCATAAATAAATAGGTAACATTTCTATAAATGAACATGCAACATTGTTATGAATGAGTAGGCAACGTGACATGAAGCAAAATTTGCATGAAAGAAAGAATTGAAACACGTAACATGAATATGCATGAACAAATAGGCATGCCTCTTTAGCAGCCAGTTTTGGACAGTTCTTTATAATATGATCATTTCCTTTAAAGTACTTGCAAAACAATTTTTGCTTTTCTAATTTCTTTTCATCTTTGTCTTCCCTCTTCAATTGTGCAGAATTAGCAGATTTCTGCTTACTAATTGAAGAGCTCCATTTTCCTTTGCTCTTCTGACTAGCCAGGAAAGCTTGATCTGCAACACGCATATGGGACTTGTTCAGCCTGGACTGATCTTCTTGCAACAGAACAGAGACTAACTCCTCAAATGAAAAGAAATTTTGATTGCCTTTCATCATCAACTGAAGAGTAGAAGCAAAACTCTGATATGAATCAAGAAGACCATTCAGAATGGTTTGCACAAGTGAGCTACCTGCTATCACCTCATCAGCAAAAATCAACTATTCCTTCAAGTCTTTGATCTTTGTTACAAAAATGTCCATAGAATCACCTTCATTCATGTGCGAGGTAAGCAACACGAGCCTCATTTCTAGCTTGGTACAATGTGGTAAGTGTATCCCAAGCATCCTTAGCTGTTCTGCAAGAGCGTATGTAAGGAATAATGGCACGTTTGACAGACAAAGCTATCAATGCATGTGTCTTGGCATCTCTGCCATCCCAACGAATTTGCTCTATAGTAGGTGCAGCAGAAACCGCAGCAGAAACAGGAATATGTAGAATATCATCATCTTCGACACCTTCTGCATCAGCTTCAGTACTTGCAGTTGTAATAGTTGAAGGTGTGATAGGACGTTTTTCAACACTGCACAATGTTCCACAGTCCTTTTGCAACCAATACATGTCGCATCATATAAGCCCATAACGGGTAGTTGGTACCATCCAATTTATCCACAGCCAACATACGGAATACATCACTGCTTTCAGCCATGGTCAGTGACTAAAATACCTTGATGCAAAAAATTGATTGTATCTCAAAAAGTTGAACAGAACTGCCCAAACAAATTCTGCTAGACCTGTAGCAAACTTCGAGATGCTTATATTGGCGAACCAAAACTGGTATATACCTTTGGCACAAAAAGATGAAATAGCATGCACAAACACTAAAATAGTGCATTTGGAGGCCGAAACGAGCTCAGATTGTGATTTTGGCACCACATAGCAAAGATTTTTTTATCTCAAAAACATGCTGAGTATGCTCACCAAAATTCATGCGATTCAAAGGCTACAACCGGAGGAGTGTCGACGATGCCCTATATGAAGCGACAACCTACTCTTCTTACCTTGGAGTGGCCACAACCTGATATATGGTCCATATCATCTTTGAAGCACAAGATGGTAATGTATATACATAACTCTTTGAAATTCACAAAAGTGTCTAGATCTGTAGGTTATTGGAGTTAGACATTTGCGGAAGCATGCAAACAGCACAAGGAAGAAGAAGAAGCTTGGAGCACAACACACAATACTGAACTGCATTACTAGAGAGTGTACAAAGATAAGTAGCCCATTAGAGCAATAGGCGTATATACAAGCCGAGAAAAAAAAAAACTCCTAAAGAGGGAAAAAAGTGCCCCAGCAGTCCTAGTGTGTTCACACACATCACTACCTAAATATATCAACAAGGCCTTCAGACACCAAGTCATGAAGTGTCCTTGAGGGGAAAAGTCCTTGTGGATTATTACAAAATCTTCCTTTGACAATTTTCCAATGTAATTTGCCAAGGAAGAGCCATTGCCATAGGCAACATAGTCACCACCACTCCTTTCTACAAATTTATCGACTTCAATTACTTCTTGCACATATACAATCGTAAAATTCATTAGATACTTACATCTTGTACAAATATGAGACATAGTCAATCATAAATGTCATTAGATACTTACATCTTGAAGACTATCTTCATCCTCTCCTCTTCCCATTGCATCTAGTGGAATGGAAGAGTGAGCCATGCCAATTTGCTCCACAACAGAGGATGTTGGAATCTTCTTCTCCAAAATTATTTCCCTTGTTGCGGCCAGATCTTCTTCAGTGGCATTTTGATTGGCATCACTCAAAATCTCTTTGCACACAAATGCAATGGTGTCTGCAAATGAATCACCAAATGGAATGGTTGTCTTTTCAATTATGTCAATAAGTTTTGTCCATGGGAACATCCGAGGTTGAGCAAAAAATACTTAGGCATTCGTCGAGGCATAGACCGAATGCCTTCTCAATATCATGTAAGAACAAAACTTATTCTTTGTCCACAAGTACCACTAAAAACATTTCCATCTCCACCTCTAGTAAAGTGGGTTCCAAGGGCTCTAAGTTGGAGGGTGGACTATTCTATGCACTACTGGCTTCCTTCAATTTGTCCACTACCCCTTGCGAAATTGTCTGCAAATTTTTTCACTTTCTTCTAATAAGTTGAGAGCTTCTGTTTGCGGTTCCTTTTTGTCATCGACAAAACCCCCAGTAACAAGGTGGGGTAGGTCCATGGGTGTAGGTTCGGGCTCCTCATTGACAAAAAATATTGTTGTTACAACATAGGAGATATATTTTCTTCACATCTTCCTCTTCTTATTTAATTGCTTAATTAAGGGCACTGTGTCATCTAACAGGTGCCTTGCATCCTCAACAACAGCCATGAAACACTTTAGGAACTTTGCAAAGGCCTCTTCTCCTTTAATATAATGTAAAAATGTAGGTCACAAGGGGACACATTTACACTCATATGTTGGAATATTTATAGCATATCATAATATATAGAATTCCAAAAAATCTGTAATCTCCTCGAGCACATCAGAGTTCATGGTTAGTGTCCCTTCAAGATTAAGGACTCTACATACTAGGTCATACAAATCTGTGTGACCTTTATAGTCTGTATTATCCAAGAAACATGAACAGATCTTGAGGTGATTTGATGGGAGTGGAAGTGCTAGCAGCCATTGCATGCACAAGAATTCTATTGGCTTCTCTGCTCCTTTTAGCTCTTTGTGAGTGAAAATGTGAGAAATGAGCACATAGAACCCATTTTTATAGTAGTTTCAATTTTTAAGGTGATTGGGCCCACTTTTAAAAGTACATAATAAAATAGTGAAAGTTAAAAAAAAATAGTTTCCAATGACAAAATAATGCACAGAACATTAAATGATAAGAATTTTTTTGCATCAAAGCAAATGTCTAAACATAACACAACAAAAAACAACATGGCCAACCACATCTCAAAGTAGTGAACACAACCAATTCCATAGGTGCAATTGCTTCAAAACCATATATAAGTTTAAAAGGGGTACTTTCGATAACAACTTTGTAGGTAGTTCGATAAGCCCATAAGACCAAAGGAAGAAATTGATCCCATCTTTTCAAGCACTCCAAAACAAGTTCTTGAGCATATTAAGAAGATTTTTGTTAGTACTTTTGACCAATCCATTCGCCCAAGGATAATAAGGGGAACTAAATTTATGAACAATACTGAAGGTTTGGGTTAAAACTTTCATTAATGTATTAGCAAAATGAGTGCCTTAATCAGAAACAATCTCCAAAGGGAGCCCATAACGAGGAAAAACACCACGAAGTAAACATTTAGCGACCACCAGAGCAATTGCCAATCGTGATGCCCAAGCTTCGGCCCAATTAGCATAATCGATACATGTAAGGATATAACGATGATTTGTAACAATAGCAGGAGGCATAATAGGACCAATAAAATCCAATCCCCACTTTTGGAAGGGCTCAAGGGGAAGGACAGGCTGAAGTGGAAAATGGTGCGAGTGTAAAGGTTTTCCAGTACGTTGGTAGGCACAATAAGTGTTGAAGATCAGCGGCCGGAGACCAATTATCCATTATCGCTTGTAAATCAATTATACCCAGTGCTAACAAATCCTGGTTAGCATTTAAAAAAGCTTCTTCTTCATGGAGGCATAATAGGACCAATAAAATCCAATCCCCACTTTTGCAAGGGCTCAAGGGGAAGGACAGGCTGAAGCAGAAAATGGTGCTAGTGTAAAGGTTTTCCAATACGTTGGTAGGCACAGTAAGTGTTGAAGATCAGTGGCATCCAAAACCTGATCTGTTATTGGTTCCACTTCTTCGGTGAGAGGGACTACCGTACAAGCGTCCGGAGACCAATTATCCATTATGGCTTGTAAATCAATTATACCCAGTGCTAACAAATCCTGGTTAGCATTTAAAAAAGCTTCTTCTTCATCATCTGAAAGACCATCCAACATATGCACGGGTTCTACCACATAAGGTCATGCATGAAAGTTGCAAGGGCTCATATCTGTTGATATATTTAGGTAGTGATGTGTGTGAACACTCTAGGACCGCCGGGGCACTTTTTTCCCTCGTTAGGAGGTTTTTTTCCCCCGGCTTGTATATACGCCTATTGCCCTAATGGGCTATTCATCTTTGTACATTCTCTAGTAATACATTCAGTCTTGTGTGTTGTGCTCCAAGCTTCTTCTTCTTCCTTGTGCTGTTCGCGTGCTTCCGCAGACGTCTAACTCCAACAATTGGTATCAGAGCAGGTCGTTGCTTCTTCTAGGGCGCCATCGACACTCCTCCGTTTGCAGTCTCAGATTCGCACAAAATTTGGTGAGCATACTCAGGGTGTTTCCGAGATCAAAACTGCTTCGCTTTGTGGTGCCGAAATCGCGATCTGAGCTCGTTTCGGCCTCCGAACGCACTATCGCAGTGCTTGTGCAGGCTATTTCGTCCTTTTGTGCCAAAGGTATATACCAGTTTCTGTTCGCCAGTTTAAGCGTCTCGAAGTCTGCTACAGGTCTAGCAGAACTCGTCTGGGCAGTTCTGTTCAACTTTTTGAGATACAGTCAATTTTCTGCATCAAGGTATTTTAGTCACCAACCATGGCTGAAAGCAGTGATGTATTCCGTATGTTGGCTGTTGAGGATAAGTTGGATGGTACCAACTACCCATTATGGGCTTATATGATGCGACATGTACTGGTTGCAAAAGGATTGTGGAACATTGTGCAGGGTGTTGAAAGACGTCCTGTTACACCTGTAACGACAGGTACTGAAAATACAGGTGTTGGAGCTGATGAAGATGGTGTCGAAGATGATATTCCGCAGATTCCTGTTCGTGCTGCTGTTTCTGTTGCACCTACTGCAGAGCAGATTCGTTGGGATGGCAGAGATGCCCAGGCACATGCATTGATAGCTTTGTCTGTCAAACGTGCCATTATTCCTCACATTCGCTCTTGCAGAACAGCAAAGGATGCTTGGGATACACTTACCACTTTGTACCAGGCTAGGAATGAGGCTCGTGTTGCTTACCTCCGAAAACAGTTGGAGAGTGAGCACATGAATGAAGGTGATTCTATGGACAGTTTTCTTACAAAGATCAAAGACCTGAAGGAACAATTGATTTCTGCTGATGAGGTTATACCAGATAGCTCACTTGTGCAGACCGTTCTGAATGGTCTTCCTGATTCATATCAGAGTTTTGCCTCTACTCTTCGGTTGATGATGAAAGGCAATCCGAATGCCTTGTCATTTGAGGAATTAGTCTCTGTTCTATTGCAGGAAGATCAGTCCAGGCAGAACAGGTCCATTATGCGTGTTGCAGATCAAGCTTTCCTGGCTAGTCAGAAAGGCAAAGGAAAATGGAGCTCTTCTACTAGTAAGCAGAAATCTGCAAATGCTGCACATTCAAAGAACCAAGACAAAGATGAGAAAAAATAAGAAAAGCAGAAATTGTTTTGTAAGTACTGTAAAGGCAATGATCATATCATAAAGAACTGTCCAAAACTGGCTGCTAAAGAGGCAAAGAAGAAAGAGGCTGGAATGGTTGTTGCAGAGGCCTCTACACCAAAAACAGAGTCTGCAAATCTTGTGCAGGAAGAAGAATGGGCGTTTACTACTGTCTGCAGTTTTGACCCATCTTCTCATGATCAGTGCATGTCTACAGTAGACTCAGATGTTTGGTACTTTGACAGTGGGGCGACCAAACATATTACCTCGCAGCGCAGTTTCTTCTCTTCACTTGAGCCTGCTCCTACAGGGAATACTGTCACATGCGCCAATAACTCCTCTTATCCTGTTATGGGAGTTGGTAAGATCATTCTGACTACTGTTGATGGTAGTTCTTTCACTTTATCAGATGCTTTATTTGTGCCAGGGATCAAAAAGAATCTGTTATCAGTTTCTGCATTAGCCAAGATTGGCTTGGTTGTGAAATTTGTTGATGACAGGTGTACAGTCCATGATCTCTCAAATGGCGATGTGATTATTGCTTCTGGCATTTTATGTCGTGGGCTGTATAAGCTCATAGACTATGAAAGATCTGTGAATGATTCGGCATGTGCAGTTCATGATTCTCAGGCTATGTCAGATGCAAAGCTTTGGCATGCACGCTTTGGTCATCTGAATTTTGCTAGTTTGTTACGCCTGTAGAAATCTGAAATGGTGTCCTCTTTGCCCAAACTTGAGGCACCTGGAAAACATGTTTGTGAAGGCTGTATTTTGGGCAAAATGCAGCGTTCTTCCTTTCCAAAAGATGGTTCAGTTCGGGCTACGCAGAAATTGCAGCTTGTACATAGTGATGTCTGTGGTCCTATGCAGACACCCTCTTTTGGAAATTACCTTTACTTCGTGACTTTCATTGATGATTTTTCCAGGCATGCATGGGTATATCCACTCAAAGCAAAGTCCGAAGTGTTCATGTGCTTCAAACAGTTTTTGGTTTTGGCTGAAAATCTGTCAGCATGTAAAATGGGCACCCTCCGTTCTGATCGAGGGGGGGAATATATGTCTTCAGATTTTAATGCATTTCTGGCTGAACGTGGGATAAAACACCAGTGTACAGTGCCGTATACACCTCAACAGAATGGAGTTGCTGAACGAAAGAACAGGTCACTCATGGAGATGGCGAGGTGCATGGTCAAAAGTCAGGCTTTACCACATAGTTTCTGGCTTGAGGCTGTCATGTGTGCAGCATATGTACTGAACAGGTGTCCCACCAAAGCGTTGCAGTCTATCACTCCATATGAGGCTTGGCATGACCGCAAGCCATCTGTTGCTCATCTGCGTGTTTTTGGTTGTTTGGCATATGCATTAGTGCCTGAACAACATCGCAGAAAATTGGATGATAAGGCAGTAAAATGTATTTTTGTTGGATACAGTTCTGAAAGTAAAGGCTATCGTCTGTATCATCCACAGACTAAACGCATTCTGGTTAGCCGTGATGTTGTCTTTGTGGAAGATGCTATTCAGCCATTGCTTTCATGTACTAAGGAGACATCTGTTAGCTCCAAAGACATGTATGATACTTTGATGCCTCTTTTTACAGGTGGACAGACTAGCGCTGGTCCTAATGAGGCAACTTCTCAGCCTTTGCAGGTTTCATATGATGATGCAGATCATTCCATTTCTGATGCAGATTTACATGATGCACTTGTTGATGAGAGAGCTGATATTGAACAGGCAAAAACTATGCCAAAATGGCTGGTGCAGACTTTGCGTGACAGCAAATTAGATGCACCTTTGTCATATCGTACTCGTTCAGGCTCTCATAGTACCTCCTTTGCATCAGATTGCTATGCTATGGCTGCATCTAGTCTCTGTGATGAGAATGAGCCTGTTTCTTTTGATGAAGCACAAAATTCAGAAAATTGGATGGCTGCTATGCAATCTGAATATGATGCTATAATGAAGAATGGTACATGGTCTTTATGTGACTTGCCTCTTGGCAAGAAGGCCATTGGCACTAAGTGGGTATACAAGCTGAAGCGTAAACCTGATGGTACATTTGACAGGTATAAGGCTAGGCTTGTTGCAAAAGGTTATGCGCAGGAAAGAGGCATTGATTTTGATGAGACCTTTGCACCTACATGCCGTATGACTACTGTTCGGAGCATTTGTGCACTTGCAGCCCATCATGGTTGGAATGTACATCAGTTGGACATTAAAACAGCATTTCTGAATGGTGACTTGCATGAAGAAGTGTATGTTTTTCAGCCCCGTGGCTTTGTGCAGAAAGGGCATGAAAACCAGGTGTGCAGGTTAAAGAAGGCGTTATATGGTTTAAAGCAAGCACCACGTGCTTGGTATGAGAAGATACATGCCTATTTGATTGCACATGGTTTTGAGAACAGTCCAACTGAAAGCACCTTATATGTTAAACGTGCTAATGATGTGCTTCTGATCATTGTTGTCTATGTTGATGACATGCTGCTCACTGGTCCTATTGAGACACATATTGCTGATTTTAAGGCTGATTTGCATGCCTCATTTGAGATGTCTGATTTGGGGCATTTGCATCACTATTTGGGCATTCAGTTTATGCACGTTGATGGTGGAATGGCTTTGTGTCAAACGAAATATATTGACACATTATTGCAGCGTTTTGGCCTTGAAGACTGTAAGCCTATTGCCACTCCTATGGAGACAGGTTTACGATTGAGTCTTCATGATGCTGGAGATGCATTTGATGCTGTTCTCTATCAGCAGGCTGTTGGATGCTTGATTTACTTATGCATTACTCGGCCAGATATTCAGTTTGCTGTCTCACAGATGAGCAGGTTTATGCATTGCCCAGGAGTCACGCATTGGAAAGCGGTTAAGCGCATCTTTCGCTACTTGAGTGGTACTCGGCTACTTGGGTTGTTTTATCCCAAGGGGGGATCACTACCGCCAGATTTGCATGCTTTTTCTGACTCAGATTGGGCTGGTTGCTATGACACTCGTGTGTCCACCAGTGGTTTTTGCTTCATGCTTGGTAGCTCATGTATATCTTGGTTGAGCAAGAAGCAGCCTACTGTGGCCACTTCCAGCTGTGAGGCTGAGTATAGGGCAGCTTTCACAGCGACTGTTGAGTGTGTGTGGCTCAGACGCCTTATGGCTGATTTGGGTGTTGGCCAGTCTTCTGCCACCACCATCTTCACTGACAGTCAGAGCGCATTGGCAGTTGCGAGGAACCCTGTGTTCCATGCTCGCACTAAGCACATTGAGGTGCATTATCACTATGTCAGGGAGAGGTTCTCTGCTGGGGAGATCAGTTTGGCATATGTGCCCACGCAGGAGAACATTGCAGACCTTTTCACGAAGGCTCTGCCTAGGGAGAAGTTTGAAGCTTTCCGCAAAGCTTTGGGCTTACTTCCTTTTGTGGAGTGATTTCCACATAGCTCGGCACTTCCTTATACATGAGTGCCAGCTCCTTGTTCACCGCATCACTCCCAGGGGGGATTTGTTGATATATTTAGGTAGTGATGTGTGTGAACACTCTAGGACCGCCGGGGCACTTTTTTCCCTCGTTAGGAGGTTTTTTTCCCCCGGCTTGTATATACGCCTATTGCCCTAATGGGCTATTCATCTTTGTACATTCTCTAGTAATACATTCAGTCTTGTGTGTTGTGCTCCAAGCTTCTTCTTCTTCCTTGTGCTATTCGCGTGCTTCCGCAGACGTCTAACTCCAACAATATCATCCAAGGGTACAACATATTTCTAGTGATTACTTTTAAAAATAAGTTCATGTGCAGACCAATCCTGTAACACTTTTGTCTACTTCAACCAAGGCCTTTCGAATAATAAGTTGTAATCTAAGCTAGATTTGGGTAATTCTAAAACAACAAAAGTCATTTTGAACACTGCTCCCTATAGGATAATGGGTATATCATGCACCAAGCCCACTGGATGTACCCGAGATTGATCAACCATTCTTACAAAGAACTGGACGGGTTCGATCTGAGTCCATCTGAGCATCTTACAAAGTGCGATTGTAGAAATATTAACCCCTGAGCCTACATCGATTAATACTTGTGAAATTTTGTGGTTTTTATACCATACCGTAATAAGGAATATCATGATCCATCGTAGAGTCAGTTTCTGGGCTGATGGTTGTTGTAGAAGGTGTTCACGAAGATCTTGGACTAATATGTTGCTGAAATTGTTATCGAATACCAGGGACCAATGATAGAAGTTGCACAAATGGGATATTAATAGATGCTTTTGATAAAATATTCCACATAGAATCGAAATTTTGCATATCAGATATCAAGTCCGGTGTGTCCTCCACACGTATTTGGACCGGGTCCATCTCTTTTGGTAGGGTATTTTGTATTGTCTATTGGACCACTGGTACCGGATTGGGAAAGACAGGTGGTTCTTGACTTGCCCACGTGGTTGCTTTAGTAAACATCCACTGTTGTTCTGGAATTCTCGATTCAAAAATCTCAGGAGCTGGGTGCAACTTCTTACCGGACGTGTTTGAATTGTTGTCGCTTGCGTATCTACTGCTGAAATGTATACCATATTTACCATTGGATGTTTTCATTCTTTTCTTCGCTTATCATATTCGGATGCTTCTTTACAATATCTATGGATATGTCCAATTTCTCCACAAAAATGGCATCTTGGTGGTGGGAGAGATGCACTCTCACCGCTTTGTCCCGAATTCCAACGAGGGTGTCCAAAATTGTTTGTTCGTGATCCTCTATAATTCTTGTAAGTTTGATAAGATGTATTTCTCAAATGTGGTGGTATGTAGTGGGCGGACCATTGTCCCTGCTCCTGTATTATGGCATTTACGATCGGTCTGGTATGTACTTTTGCATTATATGGGCAAGTTTTGGTAGAATGACTCACCGTATTACAAATAGCACAATACATTTGTTTTAGTGCACATGGTGAAGTAGTATGCCCTAGATTCTTACACTTGGTGCAGTATACGTGTTTCAATGGATCATCCTTCGTACTCTTGGAGGATTTTAACCAATCTAGATATTCGGTAAAACCACCAACCTTATGTTTCAACTGTAATGCCATAGCAATGACTACATCCAAGGTCATACCGCCCACACATCGAATAATCATAACTTGTTTGAGTTGGGGGTTTATTCCATTAATAAAACATTGAGTAATCACGTCATCCGATAGATTAGAATGCGCTTGAGGCAGTTGCCGTAGATGAGTATGAAATAAAGCTGCATATTCTTGCACACTCTGGTGTGGTTTTTGTCTATTGTTTTGTAAGTAATCAAAGATTTCTGCCACATTTTTTCTTTAATAAAAAATGCTGTAAGAAGGCATTCTTAACATGTTCGTATTGACCGAAATGATTAATATCATATTTGGTTAACCAACGAGAAGCTTTATTAACAAGAGTGGATTGAAACACTATAGCCTTAAATGTCGGATCCGCTAGAGAGTTTAGTATAGCATAATTACTTTAAAATTACGGACATGAGCATCAGGATCATCACCTAGTGTTGGGTTGTAGGGTATGCACACATCCTCAATGGTGCATGAAAACCCTCCCTAGACCATGAGAATAACCTTCTTTGTATATACTTAGAGTGTCACATGTGAACACACTCCTAAAAGCACTTTTTAATATTTCATTATACCATAGTGTAGGAGACTCTTGGATATCTCACCTTTTTGGCTCATCTAGGGAAATCCCACTTAAAAATCCCACGCATGCCCTTCATTGGGATTTGTTTGTTACAAGAATTGATTTTGGAATCTCCTAGAAGATATGTTAGTTAGAGAGATACTCCCTTTTTTACTTTTCAAAGAAGCACATGGGGAAATGTGCTTAGCTTATATATAGAGGCTCATTTTTGTAAAGGGGGGAGCTTTTGGTTGACATGCTCTCATGTAATATCTTCTATGAATGGAAGAATGCTCTCTTTTACTCCAAGACTATTTACATTTACGTATTGTGTCTTTGTGAGTGTGTGAGAGTGAGGTGTGTGTGTGCCTATGCATGTCTCTCCTTTGTGTGAGTACAATAGTTGCATTGCTTGTATTTTACTCATTGAGTAGGATCCTTGACTCCCTATTCTCCATGTTTTCAAGCATGTGGAATAGCATGGGGCTGATGGCCAATGGTTTGAACATGTTGGAGGTAGGGGTGGATGAGAGGAGAGTCACTCTTGAGCCTTCCTTCTTGCTTCCATGCAAGGTGGTGAGGGTTTTGGTCTTCTACCACTCCAAACTAAACATTATTTGGCACCGCTACCAAAGAAATTAGCCTTTCATCACTTGGAGAACTCAAGAACGTGTGGAAAAGTTTTGTGTTGCATTTTTTTTTGCTCAATTGCATAGGATTTGAGTCCTTGCATGGCACTTTCACCCTTACATTTGGCCATTAGTTCTCCGTTTTCTTGTTTTCGTAGTGTAGTTTCAACTCATTTTTATTTGATGCACAAAAACACCCCCTAACCCCCTTTTCTCTCTCACTTCTACACATATACATGCTCCCACACACTCATAATGGCA
The DNA here is from genome assembly GCA_020310875.1 of Ceratopteris richardii. Lineage (NCBI taxonomy): Eukaryota > Viridiplantae > Streptophyta > Polypodiopsida > Polypodiales > Pteridaceae > Ceratopteris > Ceratopteris richardii. The sequence goes on from CM035415.1 coordinate 100,826,340, forward strand.
TCACTCTCCATCTCTGTCATTTCTTGCTTTGATTGTCTATCTTGAAAAGGGGGATGGGTAGTCCTTTATTGTCCCTCCCTCTCTTCAGTCACAAGAAAGATAGAAAGATTTAATTTCTCTTCCCATAAAATTTTCTATCATCACCTGGAATCCTATCCGTGTATGCATTACAACCTCCTTGGGGCTATAAGGTGGCTTGGCAAAATTCTTTGGATGCCCACAAATTGGTGAAGGGAGTGGGAAGTACACAGTACATTCTTTTATCTTCCCACTAAAACGATTGGTATGTGCATCTCTTTACATAAGAAGAGGACGGTTGGTGGAGGGAGTCTTAAATCTCCTCCCTCTCTCTTTTTAATCGGGTGATGGCTGGCAAACATGCCACGCAATAAAGAAGGAGGATGTACTTCCTTACTATGACATATGGAAAGAATCGTTCGATGCAACTCGATTGAGTTCCTATGAGCTCCCCCTCTCTGTCCTACAACTCGGGCTTCCTCTTTCATTCTTGCCAGTCGTTGACCTCACACATCGATCATATTGTGCTCGACTCCTACTCTGCATCCATCCCCTCGTAGTGAATGCAATACCATTACTACTGATGCATATTTTCCTCTGAGGTGGGTTTCTACTCCTGGTAAGCCTCCTTAAGCTCTCCTTGGTGTTTCTCACTTCCTTGAGGTTGGGCACTACTGCTGCTTTGGGCTCAGGCTCATCAACACCCTGCCCATCTTTGATAAGGCTACATTTTTAGGGGTTGAGCATCTCTGCTCCCCCTTGCTCTGTGTAGAACGACACTTTGTGGAAGGCTTGAGCTTTGCTTCCCCTTCTGCACCTCATTTTGCTACCCATGTCTGAAGCTCATGTGGTCTTCCTGAATATTCAGGTTCCAGCATTGGAGGTTCTTATTCTGAAAGTGGCACTTTGTTTGGCTTGAAGAGAGTCGATGGATTCCCCAACAACTGTTGAGGGTCATGTGAGAGTGTTCCTCCCAATCTAGCTACCTCATATTGAATTCGAGATTTTGATCACCCTCCTTAATTGCCGTATTAGTGTGCAGCATTGTGGCTCTCCCTTGCTATCTCTCTCCCCATGAAATAACTCTAAACAAGTTGTTATATTCTTACTCCTAGCCAGGATGTCTCAGGAAAATGTTTTAGAGCTTGGATTCTTGTACATTCCTAAAAGGAGGGAAGTATTTTGTTTTCTGTCTGCACATTCCCTGATGAGGATAACTTAAATTTATGTGTTCGGCTGAATGATCTTGTTGGGAAGATGGGTAAGCTTGGAAGGGCCACTCTTTGTCTTTCCTTTAGAAGTCCTTACTATGGTACACACTGTGAGGAAAGGATTATTCAGAGATTGTTCAGTTTTAGGGTTTTTTTTTGGGACAATGCCGTTGGGTATTCTCCTACTTTCCTGGGGCCAATCTTTTTTTATATATGCAAAATCAAACTTGTGCATTTTGTTCTTTAACACTAGGTTGAAGTCTGTAAATTTGAGCTACAATGTGTTATTGTTACACTTTAGAACTTCTAAGTATCTTTCTCGGTGAATGTATGGCCCTTATGTGCTGCATTGTTGTACCATCTTAAAGGTGATTGCTTTGTTATAATAAAGATGCTCATACAATGATGTGCAAAAGATCTAAGGATTCCTTGTCTACATTTTTTAATATACACACATGACTGCATACACTATCACTTCCTATTATTGAATGAATGAAGAGGCTTGATAGGTCGACATTTATAACCTTATATTTTTCGAAGGTCTATGGAAAGCCTACTTAGCAGACTTAAAAATTAAAGAGCTCGTGTGACTCGTGAAGGTTCCACCATATGTTCTGTGCAAAATCTATGCCTAGTGTCCTTAATCTAACGGGCATGACTGCTATCAATCCTTTTATTGTGCAGACTCTATTGTCCATAACAAGGATCCTCGGATTGGAGGAATATGAAAAGGGCGCAAAAGAATAAGAATGTATGTAGGACTATGAAGCAATGACTCTTGTCCATCTATTTATGTATTATAGGCAACATGATGCTTGGAATTATGGTGGGTGGGGATGGTTACTTCCCATTAATTGGATGGTGTCCAACACCCAAATGCCCTTGTCAGTACAAGTGCTCAGGTTAGCATATCTTGTCGTATTCTTGATTGCTTTAAGGCTCAATAGTTATGTAAGGAAGGGTGGCACATGGTGAGATAGGGGAAGGGGTCAAAATTTTGGCAACAACTATCTCATTATGCACAACATCATAAAAGATGGTCAATGCTTGTACTAGAACTCTATTTGGAATACATAGAAGATTCAGCCTTCATTTGTCTCTTCATGTGCACTTAGTTTCCAACAGATATATCTTGGGATCGAATCTCTTTTCTCTCCAAGCAGTGGTGCATAGTTGGCCTAGAGGTTATGTTCAAGCTTAGGATGATTGAAGAAGTCTTGTGATGATTAGTTCTTCTCATTTAGGGTGCACCTTAGATGTGTATGCATGGAAATACACTTGTCTATCTGTTTACATATGTATATCTGGTTTGAACGAAACTTGGTGTGTTGGGTGTGTGACTGCCCTACTTTGGGGTTGTGTCCACATCCCCCACTAACATTTGGAAAGCTGTGGCAGAGTGTTGGTTAGGGATTTTGGTCTAGAAAGGAATTGAAGCCAAACATGGGTACCCATATAATTGCAGGAATGGAATTTCCAAGATGTTTGAGCTGGTTTGTTTTGTGGCAAGATTCAGGAGGTTCCAAAATCTAGGTTTCAAGATACTAAGCCTGAACAGGAAATTCTTGATGCCTATGTTTCCGTTTACTAGAAAAAAGTTAATAAGTGACATGGAGCTTGAAATATGTTGATGACCTCTCTGATCTCAGAAGGGATCTTGGAAAATACTGATGCATATTTATGTAGCCAAAGAGCATCGTTCAATTGTCGCTCTTCGCTGTAAAATGTTGGCTTCTCTGTTTTATGTGTGTTTCAGGTTGGAAGGCTCTAGTACCCAAGTTACTTGGGGGGATGCACTAAATTTGGCCACACCTCCTACAACCACTTGAAGGGCATATCAGAGAATTTTGATAATGGAATTGAAATAATTGTTTCATTACGGGTGTGCTACAGGATCATTTGTGAAGGCTTATATTAGTGCCTTGTTGACGGCATGTGTAACATAATCCTGGTAGGAGATGGTTGAACCACGCCCTAAGAGAGAGGATTAGGAAGTAATCCTCAACCATGGCTTTTGGGGCAAGTGGTTAGCCCATCACATTCCTAACCAAGAGGTTGTGAGTTCAATTCCTTACATTGGTATCAGAGCCTAGGAAGTAGGCTTGGGCAAAGTGGAATGACCCAATGGCCTCTAAAAAAGGCGCTTGGGCATCCTCCATGTGAAAGGGTAGGAGTTGTGGAAGGCGCGCGCATCGGTTTCAAGGATGGACCTTACAATGATTGAGGTGTATCTCTCAATCCGTATGTCGGATTGAGGCGTGTAATATACCGTTGGAAAGCTCTCGGAACGAACTTTCCAATGAGCTAGCTTGGAAGTGTGAATTCCTTGGGAATCCTTGGGTGGCACTTGATTGAGTGTTCAAGATACCAAGCATGGGTGAGAACAAGGTTCAAGACTGAGGTTGAGAACAAGGGCTCAAGACACCAAGGTTGCGAACAAGAAGGTTCAAGACACCACGGTTGAGAGCAAGAGTTCAAGAGACCAAGGTTGCGAACAAGGTTCAAGAAACTGTGCGAGGTTGAGGGACATCAATTCAAGGGCACCTAGGGAGTTCAAGGGACTGATCACCGAGGCTAGAGGGATACAAGAGTAGATCATTGAGGACAATGATCGACCAAGGGGGGAAGAATGTAACATAATCCTGGTAGGAGATGGTTGAACCACGCCCTAAGAGAGAGGATTAGGAAGTAATCCTCAACCATGGCTTTTGGGGCAAGTGGTTAGCCCATCACATTCCTAACCAAGAGGTTGTGAGTTCAATTCCTTACAGCATGCATAAATGATTGAGTGATAATGAATACACTCTTTAATAATTTCCAAATTGCTCTTTTCTTTGTGCATAGGTATTGTATGCTTTAAGTCTGATAATTGATAGAATGGCAAATGGGAACATACTCATTGTTGGCAAGAAATGCCAGATATGCCCAAGCCATGTTTTGCAGTTTATTGTGTATTGGGTCCTTGATCATTTGAGTTTTCTGGCCACAAGACCTTGTAGCTTGATCCTCACATTAGGCATTTTCCAAAAAAATATATATATCTGGACTTTGAAGGGTCCTTTGGAGCTTGTTCATCTCGAAATACTTGATTCTGATTCTTGACTACTTTTTTTTTAGGAAAGTATTTCTACAAGCCCCCCCTCACTTAGAAGCTTTCATTAACTCCACATGGGAACATGCTTGTGGCTTGGTGATAGTAGAGTACCAACTGTTGTCCATAATTTTGCGTTATCAAAATTTATGTATTTTGGGGCCATAGTAGTCCCTGTCTAGTTGCTTCTCTTCTTATGACTATCTAATCATGTTTTGGCAAAATGAAACTTTTTTCTACCCGTGTGTGCATTTGAACAAAAGCAAGCAATAGAAGTCCTTGCACACTCTTAATAGAGGGAAAATGCAGCATGTATCTCATGGTTTTCAAAGCATTTTGTCACACTTGCACATACTTGATTACACATTAGGATTAGTTGTGGCATGATTATGATAGCTATAGGTTCTTGCTTTTAATTGGCCCCTTGCCTTTTGAGCTTTTGTTTGTAGGAACAGGTAGATCTTCATAAATATCAAGTCTTATAATACCTGATGCTCCCTGAAGTGGAAACTATAAAAAAAATTAAATAAATGAAAATAAAAATTTGAAGTAAATGTTTACTATCTACCACAGTCTACTTGTTGTGTATGTTTTAATTTTAGGTTTGGGACCTCCCTGGGAAGGCTCTATCAGTCCTACATAGGACTACACAATGGGATGTATGTTGGGTTGACTGCCTCCCAAGGGGATTGTGTCGCTCAGATTTGAAGACTGAAGATTGAAGTGCTCCAGATTTGAAGATCATTGAAGACCTGAAGACTTGCAGCGTGAAGCCTTGCATACTCAAGAATTGCAGATTTTGAAGACCTAAATATTTCCAGACTTGAAGACTCCAACTTGGAACAGTTCGGTTATGTATGATCCTCTTCTCTTAGCTTTGTCGAGGATGAAAAATTCTAGGGGGAGGAGAGTGTTGGGTTGTAGCATATGCACACATCCTCAATGGTGCATGAAAACCCTCCCTAGACCAAGAGAATAACCTTCTTTGTATATACTTAGAGTTTCACATGTGAAAACACTCCTAAAAGCACTTTTTAATATTTCCTTATACCATAGTGTAGGAGACTCTTGGATATCTCACCTTTTAGGCTCATCTAGGGAAATCCCACATAAAAATCCCACGCATGCCCTTCATTGGGATTTGTTTGTTACAAGAATTGATTTTGGAATCTCCTAGAAGATATCTTAGTTAGAGAGGTACTCCCTTTTTGACTTTTCAAATAAGCACATGGGGAAATGTGCTTAGCCTATATATAGAGGCTCATTTTTGTAAAGGGGGGAGCTCTTGGTCGACGTGCTCTCATGTAATATCTTCTATGAATGGAAGAATGCTCTCTTTTACTCCATGACTATTTACATTTATGTATTGTGTCTTTGTGAGTGTGTGAGAGTGACACGTGTGTGTGTGTGTGCCTATGCATGTTTCTCCTTTGTGTGAGTAGAGTAGTTGGATTGCTTGTATTTTACTCATGGGCTAGGATCCTTGACTCCCTATTCTCCATGTTTTCAAGCATGTGGCATAGCATGGGCTGATGGCCAATGACTTGAACATGTTGGAGGTAGGGGTGGATGAGAGGAGAGTCACTCCTGAGCCTTCCTTCTTGCTTCCATGCAAGGTGGTGAGGGTTTTGATCTTCTACCACTCCAACCTAAACACCTGGAAATCCACCAAATTTAGTATATGTGACTCCAATAGGTGTTGGTCATGGGTGTATGACCCGCTGTTGTTGTTGTTGTTGTTGTTGTTGTTGTTGTTGTTGTTATTGTTGTTGTTGTTATTGTTGTTGTTGTTGTTGTTGTTGATGCTATTGCTGCATATTACTCATGTCATCAAAATCAAGAGGAAGTATCGATTCAGAATTACTTGAACAGGTTGATTCTAATTGTTGTTGTATCAGGTAGTCACTTTGCGAAATCCCCGATCGCTGATTCTATCACACATGTCTTAATTCGACTGCCATTCCTCATATTTTATTATTGAGATGGACTTTTCACGAGAACTTCCACCCACAAATGTGCTAGTACCACTAGAATCAGAACTAAAAGTTGGGTTGCCACTAGAATTCACGAGGCTATCACCGGAATCAGCAGCTACTCCACTCACCACACTTTCAATAGATTGAACAGGTTGTAATTATGGCATACTCTGTAATCCTTGAACAAGAAAATGTTGTGATGCCACTCCACTAGTCCGTGTATCACGCTCTCCTTCAGATAACTTTCCTTCACCACTGCCATCGGAGGGTGTTCCCAACGTACTAGTAACCTTCCACGGATGCTGATCACTTCAATACTTCAAATAAGATTCACTAAAACGTGTTACAAGCATATATCATAGAATTCTTTCTTTCATCCAACCTTAATCTTCCCTCAAACTAGTTATTATACACCCCATGGCCGGCGCCAATGTTAACGGCAATAAAAAAATAACCAATTATAGGGTTCTTGGGATGGACAAGGGTCTGTATTACAGAGGCCCTATGATTATTTTCCCAAAAAAAAAACATTCATTACACAGAGTTTACTTGTCACTTTACTATGACTCTCCACCAATAGATTTGCAATTAAACATTTCACCACCAAATGTCCTAAAGCATACGTATTATATCACCGCGATAAATTTACGACATTCATTAACGCAAAATAATACTGATTCTTCACCGAAAAATTACACGCAACCATAGTTGGATTCATATCTTCATCAACAAAGTATCATACAAATAAGATCATCGGAATGGATAAACACACATAACAATAGGAATTCAATACACCAGTTTAAATCAAAATTGCTCTGAAGCATTCCATAGGCACACCTCACAGACCCATAGTCCGGCGTCTCGCTTGCCGCACATCTGCTTCCGCACTTTTTTCATTATCCAAAAAGGAACAAGCATTACACTACATTCTTTCGATGTGCATCTTTTCTAATTACATTTTCTGGTAATTACCATTACATCCGGGCAGCCTAACAACCCACATATGTGAAGTTGAGCAAGGATGATTGCCCCAAATCAGATGAGTAAAAGGAATTCATGACCAAAATTCCTTATTATTCTGTTGTTGGTAGTCTCATGTATGCTATGGTAGCTATGAGATCAGACATTGTATTTGTAATGGTAGTTGTGAGCTGATATATGTCTAATCCTTGCAAGAAGCATTGGGAAGCGGTCAAGATGATTTTGAGATATCTGAGTGGCACTAAGGACAAATGTCTATGCTTAGGTAGAGAGAAAGCATCCATTATTGGTTACACAAATTTTGACTATGCTTGTTGTGTAGACAATCATAAGTCTACATCAGGGTACATTTTTCATTTTGTTGGAGGTGTTATCTCTTGGAGATTGCATCTTCAAGAATGTACAACTATTTCCACTACATAAGCAAAGTATGTTGAAACAAGTGAGGCATGTAAGGAAGCATTGTGGCTTTCTCATCTTTCTTGTGATATGGGTTTACCTCAACATGTACCTCATTCGCTGAGTGATAGTTAGAGTGTCATTGCATTGGTTGAAAATCTGGTCTATCATGCAAAGACCAAGCACATTGAGATGCAGTATCACTTCATTAGAGACTGCTTAGCCACTAGGTGCATTATTCTTGAGAAGGTTCATACTTGAAATAATGTTGCAGATGCTTTGACTAAAGCTCTACCACAAGATAGCTTTCGACACTATATTCACTTGATGGGGGTTACTTGATTCATGATCTTACACAATTACTTGTATATTGTGTAACATGCCCATCATGTGGGAGCTATAGTTTGTATACTTACACTCAGGTATTCTTTCTCATTCTTTATTTTTCCCCCATGTGAAAGGCCAAATGGCCACTCGACACTTTTGGATATGTTCTTTAATAAAACATACAGTGGCTTGGTCAGCCACAGTCTCTAAGTTCAACCACATTTGTACGATCTAAAAAATTTGTGTTTGTGGTTTGTGTACTGTGTGTTTTTTGTGTATTCTACACCCCTTGTGGAAGTATTGTGTGTGGCACCATATTTCGGGTTTCTACAACTAGGGTATCATTCCGGAGCTCTCAAGAAGGAGAGTCTACCATTGTGCATTACCAAAGAAATAATTCAAGAAAGTCAAGTACAAAATGATGAAGAAATCCAAAACTTTAAGAAGTAACTAAAAGACTATGTTGCAAAATTGGAAGCCAAGAAAGTGCATCGAGCAAAGTTGGAAGACAAGTATGTATGGGATAGGATTGAATTGAAGACGAATTGGGACTCAAACAACAAACATGGGGACACCAGTAATTGCCAAACCGAATGAGGCTAGTGAGGAGATTGAGGTACATCTTCTTTCTCTTCCCATCGTTCATTCTCCTATTCAAGTGCAACGAATAGATGTTCCTAATGAAGTCTGAATTCCATGTACCACATAGTTAGATAAGAAAGAGCAAACACTACTGGTGTCTCACATGACACAAGATTTTTGAAGAAGCAGTAATACGTGTGATGAAGGAAGCAAAAACTTGAAGTAAATACCTCGATAAAATAATGAATCCATTCAACATTCCCTATGGTATAATGAAGGAAAAAACTCATAGATATATAAAGAAGATCACATAGAAGAATATGGAAACTTAAATTTCAATGTCACAATGTTCAACTATACACAAGAACAATTCAATGAGGCTAATCCTGTACGGCACAATTGATTTTTGGAGAAGAATCCAACTCTAAGAGTACATTGGCAAAAGGCACCATATCTATTGCAGGTGAACCCACTTTTTGCCCACTACCTAGAAGAAGACCATGTCTAGACTTTTGGGAAGAGAGACAAAAAGGTACAATCAATAAGCAATGGCTAAATTTTCCGTTACTTTCAAGCCCACCACATGGCTATTTACCTACAGAAGAATATATGATTCATACAATCAATTTTTGGTTAGCAAAGCATGCTCATGACCCATACTTAACTACAAAGCTCATAAATAAGATACCCAACATGGTACTTGCAATTTTGAAAGCTTTTAAGTGTGCAAAGTACACATTCTTAAACTTCATCAGCATAAAACAAGGAGTAGCTCCTGTTCTATTTGATTTATCTTTTACACCTAGTCGTGCTACAATCATGGCATACTATTTGAGACTCACGTTTTTGCTGAGCCCCTACTTACAAACTTTTTAGGAAGCATTCTTCACAAGGTTTTTTGAGATAAATTTTGAAATCTTCCTAAATATGTCATCCAACTTAAATGCACCATTAGTTGTCTATGAGCTACATTTTTATGCTGATCATTGACAAGCTCCAAATGATGGAGTCAAATTAGAACAATGTTTTTGAGATGGATTTTGAAATCTTCCTAAATATGTCATCCAACTTAAATGCACCATTAGTTGTCTATGAGCTACATTTTTATGCTGATCATTGACAAGCTCCAAATGATGGAGTCAAACATTTCATGATTTGTGAGGCAAATCTTCTCAATGCAAAGGAACAATGAGTCTATTAGACTTATGCACATCACTAGCAAAAGCTTGTGTGGGGATGATAGAGTTCAAGAGGAGGTATGTGTAGAGGGAGAATCTAGTAGGAAAAAAAAGAAGAAGAAGAAGAAGATCAAAGAAAAAGATAACCAATCATTGACTTTAAAAAGAATAATCTTACCCTTTTGCCAAAGGTCCACAATGGCATGCATCACGCTAAAGGGAGGTACAAGGGAAGAAAAAGACACAGATCGAAAGAATGAAGCAGGTCCCAATTGATGCAAGTAAAGAATTACAAACTAGACCTTCAAAGAATCACCTAGAGGACCAAAAGTTGGAAAGAGGCAATGTTAAAGAAATCCCTTTCTTGAACAATTGTGGAAGCCATTTCTACCATTGGTTGCATGGAAGGCCAACAACAATGCATAAAGTCCTAATGATTGGAGTTCAGGAGTCATAAAGCTTCAAATCATCAAAAGGGAAGCTTTTGGAAGATCAGATAGTGGTGATGAAGGCATCTCCAACCATTTGTTGTGTGTTAGGAAAACTTGAATGAAGCCTGTTAGGGACGACATAGACAAAGAGGGGGAGATGATTGCAGAGAATCAAAGACAAGAGAAAGAAAGACGTGGTGAGAAGAAGAATAGGCCCGTAGTTTTTTTGAAGAATTTTTCTTTTCATATATCCCGTTTTGGAATTAAAAGCCTTGTAAATGCACTAGAGGAGTCCTCTAGATGCATATTCCCTCAAGCTTGTAACAATATCCATTTACAATAGTAGGATTTCAAAGATTTCTAGAGAAAATGCTAATCTCTCGTGTGAAAGGACCAAACTTAGGGCACTTGCATGTAAGTCACTTGGTGACACAATTGTCAAGATTTTTTGCCATAATACAAAGACTAACATCTAAAATTCATGTACCCTTGTTCTTGCTTGTGTATCTACTTCTTCTTGATTTTGTGTGTGCATTTGAGGTGTGAAATGTATGCTTGGAGGTGTTGTCTACCCCTTCCCCATCCTTTTTCACAAATATCATGTGTGTGTGAAGTGTAGGGAGTCATTAGGTGTAGGTAGGTGATTCTTGAAACTTAGTTTTTAGGTGTAACTTGAAGCAAGATAGTTCGATCGAGCTAAAAATACCAGCATTAGATGCGTTTCATTGGGAGCTTCGAAAGAAAACACTGATTTTGTGTCTATTGTTGAAAGAATTATAATGACACACAAATGTGTGTAGAAGGTGGCATGTGAGCTGAAAACCCACTTGTGCATGCATTACTTGAGCCATTCCCACATCTACCATCACTAGAGCACATGTTTCCATGCACTTGACTGGGTCATACTCTCAGTTTGATAATTTAGCATGTGTGTATCAAACCACCACTTTATGCACTTTGTTGGACGCTAGTCTCGCTTGTCATGAGTTTATAGGACCTTGTGAGTCCAATGCAGAGGGGGAGTGGAGGGGGTGGCTTGCCCCCTTCTACAGGGTCTAGGGGAGTCTACCCCCCTGGACGATAGGGTTGATATGGTAGGACTTTTGGTCATGGAGATATTTTTGGATATATATTCTGGAGCCTATTTTGTCTCTCTCACCTATGTTTATCTATATCAAATCCCCTTGTAAAAGCTATATAAGCATGGCCCATGTGTAGCTCTTGACAACATTGTGCACTAATAAGCCCTTTCATCTAGAGTTTGTCTAGATCGCCATCTAAGCTCCACAATGGGAGCTCACAGTTTACAATACCATCTTTGTAGCTGCATTAATATTGGCAATTTAAGAATTCGAGTTCTCTCTCTCTCAGTCTACGTATCTCTTTGTCTACATTATTTTCTCAACTCTATCTACTAGTCTATTATGTTGTGCTGTTTTTTCTTACAAACCGAAGGGGTCTTGATAAGGCCCTAGATGAAGCAACAACCTGATTTGATACCAATTGTTGGATTTGGAGGTCTGTAGAAGCACATGAATAACACATGGAAGAAGAAGAAGAAGCTTGGAACAAACCACAACAATGAATGTATTATCGATCGAATGTACAAATATAAATGACATGTTAGAGTTATAAGCATATATACAAATCGAGGGGGGGACCTCCTAAAAAGGGAAAAAAGTATCCAGATAATCCTAAGTGTGTTCACACATGTCAATACCAAAATATATCAAGACGATGGTCCTAAGTGTGTTCACACACATCATTATTGAGTTCTATCAACATTTATCTTCCAATTGATATAATAAACCTACCATGGTACTTTGTTGTAGATGCTTCAAATCATTGCATCGAAACGTGTTGTTTGCAATTAACAGAATGTGAAGAAAATTTTTCATTTTTGGAAGTTCCGCTACCTTGTTACTCACAATTCTATTAGCATGAGTACTTTGACCTTTTGTAGTATTTCAACTAGATAGGCAAACTATCTTGAGAAAAAAACCACTTTATAATGCCCTTGATGAAAAAAATAACACTAAGAAGTCATAGGTGTATATCCGACTAGTACCCACTCGACTTTTGTACACACAAGTAACTTCAAACGAATGGTTCTTTGTATAGATTGCACTTCCAATAAAATTCTTGCACAAAAAACTTGTCTAGGATGTTACCTTGATGCTTTGAAAAGCAATTTATGTATTGCAAACATGTACACATCAAGAAGTGAGAGACAAGTAGGCAAACTTAACATACTATGAATCTAGTAGTAGACAACTACACATAGAGTACTACATAACTTCATCAATTTGATAAAAAAATCTTGTACACTTGCTAGAGTAGTTTGGAATCTTTCCTTGCTTCAATTAAATACATTGAAAGTATTTTTATTGCTCACATTGTTTGACACAGAGTAATCAGAAACTACAAGAGTATGATTGATGCATTATTGTAGTACAATCTTCATATGATTGAACCTCTATTTTTTTAATTGAAAAGTCATAAATGATGATTCGTCACTTAAAACTTGGGATTTATCTATCCTTCTATCTTATGTAAGCTATTTAGAGTTGCTTGCGCCAATTTGCCACATTTGGAATGATTTACGTCATGTGCTTGACATATGAGAGAACGTTAGAAGAATTTGCCACATTCGGCATGATTTACGTCATGTGCTTGAGATATGAGAGAACATTAGAAGAAATAGGAATGATTTACGTCATGTGCTTGACATATGAGAGAACGTTAGAAGAATTTGCCACATTCGGCATGATTTACGTCATGTGCTTGAGATATGAGAGAACATTAGAAGAAATAGGATCCTTGATGGGAGATCCTTTAGCTGGTAGGCTATATTGTTTGGGTCCCAGGATGCGCCGTCGAGCTGTTCATTATATCCGAGGAGCGGGACTCCGGCCCATCCGGCACGATGACCATGGTGTCGAGGTCGAGTCTCCCTGATCAATCATCGACAATCTTAAACGTTCATCCAAAAGTGTGTGGATTGTTCCCGGCGGAATCAGGAACGACATGCGCAGCTCGGATGTGCTGCTCGAAAATCTGCACGACCGTGGAGACATCTCGCAGCATTCCACCCTTTTAAGTGCAGTAGCGAACCTCGAGGGTACATGCGCGCACAGGAAAAGCATTCGCAATTTGTAGATACCAGATCGACGTTCAAACCTCGTTCTCGGGTCTCGCTGTCCTCGATATCTTCCACAGACAACGCAAAGTAACATACGTATATTGATCATCCCCCGGATTGTTGTTGAAAGAGCACTCACGCACAGGCGCATAAGGTTATGGCAAATTCTTCGATATCGCCGTCCATAACGCCTGAATCATCGCCTTCGCTTTCGGCCACGCCAGATTTGCGCATTTTTTCCCGCTCTTTCAATCAGGATCAGGCCTGTTTTGTTTGTGGCACGTCTGCAGGATACCGTGTTTTCCAGTCGGATCCTCTCCGAATGCTTTTTTGCATGGATTTTGATATAGCAGGCTGTGACGACCTCTTTGCACCCCGTTTATTCAGAACTGAGAAGAAGTCTTCTGCTGTGAGTGGAAAAGTTCAGTCTTTAACGAATGAAGAGGTGTGGATGCAGGATACTGGAACAAACAAGGAGAAAGTTCCCGTGGATGGTAAGCAGCACCAGTGCACTTTACCATTACCATGCAATGGGGAGCCTGAAAATTGTGCTACGATCTATTCTGATAACGATGAGGGGTTTACCATAGTTGAAATGTTGTACAGGACTCACCTTGTGGCCCTTGTACTGCCACGGTACTCATCAAACAAGGTGATTATGTGGGACAACCATCAAGGTATAAGCACAGGGGAACTTGTATTCCGAAGTCCTGTTAAAGCTGTTAGAATGAGGCTAGATCGTGTTGTGGTTGTCCTTGAGCACCGGATCTTCGTGTACAACCTTCCAGACTTGCGTCTCACATCATGCGTGCAGACTATCTCAAATCCCAGGGGCATCTGTGCCTTGTCTTCATCATCTCGCTCTTGTATAATGGCTTGTCCAGGTCCAAACATCGGTGAAGTACGTCTTGCAATCTACGAAGCAAAGAAGAGGTTCACGCTTAAGGCACATACATCAACAATTGCATGCATTTCATTAAGCCATGATGTATCCTTGCTTGCGACTGCCAGCACAAAAGGAACACTCATTCGCCTATTCAATACTACGGATGGAACAAAGGTCCAAGAGGTTAGATTTTGTCCAAATCAAGTGATGAAGTCTTTGCTTTTTGTCTACTCATGCTTTGAGAGAGAGAGAGAGAGAGAGAGAGAGAGAGAGAGAGAGAGAGAGAGAGAGAGAGAGAGAGAGAGAGAGAGAGAGAGAGAGAGAGAGAGAGAGAGAGAGAGAGAGAGAGAGAGAGAGAGAGAGAGAGAGAGAGAGAGAGAGAGAGAGAGAGAGAGCAACTAAATTGGCTCATGAGACAAAACGTACAATCATAAAGTATTATATATTGTATCATCAACAACAAAAAATGGCACTAAAAAGCAAGCGCAAAATGAAAGTGTTATGTATGGATACATCTTACATTGGATAAGGGAGAGAGTCTAAGTAAATGCTATGTAAACTACTAGAGTCTAGGATGGAGAGAGTGTAATTATATGTTATATAAAATACAATCATGATAGGTGCATAGGAAGTCCTAGGTTCAACTCGGGCAATCTATGTGATAAGAGGTGTCTCCAATAGTTCTTAGGGTATCTTATAACTCATCCTTTGGATTACAAACTCATTACGTTTGTAAGCAACATATCAAGATTCAAAACACCTTGACTTTTGATCGTATCATGCATCATAAGATGTTAAATGTTTTATTCGTTATAACTTTAGATGGAGCTCTATTTTTCATATGGTTGGCATACATTAAAACATCAAAGTAGAAGAAATGTGAAAACTTTTCAATTATCAGTAGTATGCATTGGTGTGAAGGCTTATGAGTTATAACTTATGAATCACTCATATAAACTTTGAAGAATCAATTGAAGAGTTCAAAAAATAAAGACTCAAAGAGTAACGAGTTATTAGTGGCTTACTAAGCTAAGGTGTACAAACACCATCTCTCTCCATACTCCGGCCAAGTCACAAGAATCAATTGCATGCTTCTCAAGCATGAAGTGTCTCTACCAAAAGTCCTTTACTTTGAAACTGAGTGAGCTTCACTTCTAGCTTCGTTTATAGCTCCACACAGTCGTTTCAAGCTTTTACAAGCTCCATATCTAATGATCGTTCTATAGATTTCCATAAAGGGGGTAAATTGTGTAATACATTGACTATCTCATGTATAGAGCGATGGAACCAATCCCACCTCTTCCTCCATACTTCTTTTATTTCTTCTATCCGATGGATAAAAGCAAAATCAAGTTAGAAGCAAAAAAATTAAAGTTGACTCTTGCACATGGTACATACATAGTACACACACATAGATAGTAGCATAGTATGACCGAAAGATTTAAATTGTAAGATTTAAATCGAAATTTAATAATTCAAATCATTGTATCGTTCGAACCCAAAATAAAAATCAAGCTTTTAATCCACTCAAAGAGATTATTAGTATTTTTTCATAAAGTACCCTCCTTTATGCCAACCTAGGTCACCCTCCATAAAATTGAAGAATGTGGTTGAAGGCCATATTGTTAGAAACAATCTCGTTGTAAATTCAAATGTGAACCCTTAAGGCTTATATGCTCTAAAGGGGTTAGCTAGTATGTGAAAGCCTGAAAGGCCATGGAACATGGGAAGTTGGGAGACAGAGGAGGATATATACATGCACTCCTCTATGTTGTAGTGTGAGAGAGAGAGAGAGAGAGAGAGAGAGAGAGAGAGAGAGAGAGAGAGAGAGAGAGAGAGAGAGAGAGAGAGAGAGAGAGAGAGAGAGAGAGAGAGAGAGAGAGAATGTACTTTACCTCGGAGGTAAGATTCGGTTCACGTACCGAACCTTGCAAACCTATCCACCTTAACATGCACACACACATTGCCTAACAATAGCGTTGACGGATTTTTCAATAACACGTAACCTCCTAGCCCCCCCCCCCCCAAAAAAAAAAAAAAGAAAACTCCTACACCCACCCTGTTATGACCTCCAGGATCCTCCTTGCTGGACAAGACAAGACACAAGCCATATTCGCAAACAATAGAAGGGCGGACATCAGACTCACCTCCGAGCTGTAGAGCCAATGCGGGCTCACCTCTGAGCCGGGAGCCTTCAGCCAAGCGGGCAGCCACCTCCAAGGGACTGGCATCCCATACTACCAGCCCCTCACCAGTACGGGTGACGAGGCTCTGCCAAAGGGCCAAGAGTCCAAGTGCCTCACGCGAGAGATCCCTCACAAATGAGCCCATGGGTCCTATTTATAAGCTCAAATGAGGAGGTTGCCCAGTTCACACTAGGCGGCTAGTTCATATTTGGCCGGACACTTTTAACTACAGGCGCCCATCCAGATGTCCTTTAATTTTGGGGATGTAACACTTCCCCCCTTATTTCTAATTGCTATCCTCAACAATTTCTTGGCTAAAACCAAGAGTCCGATCCATCGACAACCTAACTGACTCCCAAGTCAAAATAGACTCAAGTCGGTGCCTCCACTAATCAGATACTCAAGATAAGAAGTCTTCGAGATTTCTAACCTCCCTCTGGTCCGGAACCGAGTCCGATTCTAGTGAAACATGTGTGATAGTATCTTCCAAGCTGAGGTCTCTTGCAGGAGTATCACATAAAATCATCGCAAGGCAACTATCATGGAACCAAGATACCTACCCAAGCTGCCAAACAGGCAACTTCGTGGGACAGGATACTTGTCCAAGTCACCAACCTATCAACTATCACAAAACCAAGATGTCAGTGATTCCTCAAGGTACAGTAACGATCAGTGATCAAATACGGATCACCATCGAGAAGATAATATCATGCATGTGTGAGTTTGACGTGTCTTAGGATCTAGGGTTACCCAAAGGTACACCCTCCTACCCCACCAAGACCATGAGGTGCACACATCTCGTGTGAATAGTATGGAGAACAATGAAGTGCAAGGAAGACAACATAATGCAAGGTTGTCTTCGTCGTGTTCTCCTCCTCCCTCTGTAACAATTCCTTCCTCCGGGAAGGAGTCTCTGCAACAAACTAAGGATCCATGCCTCTAAGTCTCGTGGTTGAGAAAGAGATTAGCTCATGATTAAACATCAACATCAAGGGGCTATACATCAGCCGATGTTGAATACTATCATGAGCATACAACAAGCGGGGAAGAGCACTCACCCAGTCGGATCGTAAATGAGATGTATATGTTGGATGAAACCATACCAGCTATAGACATAACAATGGAGCATACCTTTGTGGGAGACAACTCTTGGCTAAAAAACCCAAGGGGCTACCGTCACAACTAAGAGGTCAAGAGGGCTTCAATCGAGGGCAACATCCTTTGTAATATATCCGGCTCCATAAGGGTCGTGTCTACACAGGTATGCCGGATGGCTATACCATCTATGATCAAGCAACATCATCTGGCATATGATCATCACACCACCAACATATTCTCCATAGCCAAGCGGGAAGCCACCTCCAAGGGACTGGAGTCCCATACCACCAGCCCCCCACCAGTAAGTGTGACGAGGCTCTGCCAAAGGGCCAAGAGTCCAAGTGCCTCACGCGAGAGATCCCTCACAAATGGGCCCATGGGTCCTATTTATAGGCTCAAATGAGGAGGTGGCCCAGTTCATATTTGGCCGGACACTTTTAACTACAGGCGCCCATCCAGATGTCCAGATATGAGTTTGCTTTTGTAATTAAATCGCAAGAGCTTTATTCATGGACGATCGTAGCTTTTTATTAAGCTTTTCAATGGATACACAAATACTATATAAACAAGGCCTTGGCTCCTTGTATAATCACTCACTCAAAGATCTAGAGCTTGGAGATCTTCTTGAAGACAGAGTGTTCTCACACTCTTGAAGGAGGTGAAGTTGTGGTGAAGGAGAGGCTACTCTCATTGCAGCAGGAAGTCTTCTACGAGGTGGTGGTAACTATCTTTTGTGAGTTAACCTTGTGATTGATTTACAATTTCGTTACACTATTTTGTTAGCTTCAATGCTTCATTCTCTTCACACACACTTAGATTATTTCGACATAATCTAAATTTTGTATCATCATCTTCTTATTCTTCCATTAGTGAGTGCACCATTTTATACGGTTGAGTAGTACTCCCATGTTGTAATTTGGACATCTATTATCTTTAGTGAAGTAAGCATCCAGCTTACGTTCCCTATCCTTGTCTCAAGATCTCTTTCTTTCTCTATCTCACTTATCATCTTGTCAATTAAGTTGTGTATGCTCAAGAGGGATTGTTGGAAAACAATGTCCCATTGGTCAAGGATTGGTCAATTTTGTCCATTCTTTAAAGCATGTGTACAGAATCTGTTCACTCTCTTGTACAAGAAAGGACGACGGGCGCCATGGATAAGCGAAATTCCTCTCAACCAGCCCACGAGGGTTCGAGTCCCGACTCTAACAACAGCAGCGCGGAAGTTTATTTTAGCTTTATGCTTTTGATAAATCAACAAACGTGCAATTGGATGTTTTTTCGAAGTGACGATCGCGATAGCGTTATGTTCCGTAAACGATTGAAGTGCTTTTCAGATTCATTGCGAATTAGAAGCGATCGTAGAATCATGGAGCTTTGTTTGCTTTATTGAAAGTGCTTTTGGAAGAGACATAATACTATATAAGAAGCATGCTTGGCTCACTTCTATTTATCCTTCACCTAGGATCAACACAAGCTTTCTAGAGCTTGGACCTCAATAGAGGTGGTGTTTCTTCTAGCACATGGGGCAGCCATGGTGCTAACTTGAAGCATGTTGAGGAGTAGCTATGGAGTTCTTCTTTGTGATTCTTCTTGGAGAAGATGAAGGGTGTGCTCACACTCTACCTCGGTGTTCCATCATATCCTATCACTTGATTGAAAAGTGGAGTTAGCCAAAAGAAAACCAAGCAGGTACTATCACATTTCACCCGGGTAAAATATGAAAGTTATGAAGTATCAACTTGCAGCTTTTGGAGTTCTCAAGGTGAGAAGTTTGTCCACTAATCCAAGCATCTTCCGAAACTTCTTCAACTTCTGCGCTCCAAGTGCTTTAGTGAAAATATCAGCAACTTGTGCATGTGCCCTCACACAGACAAGATCAATATCACTTTCTAATACCTTTTCCGTGATGAAACGATAATGTACCTTGATATGCTTTGTTCTAGAAGGAAAAACAAGATTCCATGCTAATTGTATGGTATTAAGATTATCACATTAAATGATGATAGACTTTTGCACTTCCACCTCTAGCCATGATGCTTCACATGCTTCCATTGCAGCACCTCTATAATCAGTCTTTGTACTCGACAAAGCCAACAGTGGGTTGCTTCTTATTGCTCCATGTAATAGCTGAACTCCCAAGTGAGAATAGAAAGCCACTAGTAGATCTACTACCAGCCCAATCTGCATTGGTGTATCCATGAACATGCAATTCTGCACCAACTTCATAAAACAATGCATAATTGAAAGTAGCACTCACATATCGTAGAGTGAGTCTCAAAGCATCTAAATGCGGTTTTCTGGAACCTGCATAAATTGACTTTCAAGTCCAATAGTGTAGCTTAGATCCGGCCTTGTAATTGTGAGATTTATCAAACTTCCCATAATTTTTCTGTTTATAGTAACATTTTCCAATGCTTCATCTGATGTAGTATCCAACTTCATATACTTATCGAAAGGCATAGAAATTGGTTTACAATCAGCCATACCATACGTTTGAAGCATACTCAAGACATATTGCCTTTGGGACATCCATATACTTGTTTCTGTATGTATAAACTCAATAACAATCAAGTCATCAACATAAATAGCCACAATCGAGATGCCATCATTACCCCTCCTTGCGTATAATGAGTGGTCTCTATCACACACAGAAAATCAAGAGGTGGTTCAATAATCTGTAATCCTTGCATGCCAAGCACGAGGGGCTTGTTAAGCCCATACAAAGCCTTCTCCAACATGCAAACATATTCTGGGTGCTTGAAATCCTCATATCTTTGCGGTTGTTCCATGTATACTTCTTCCTGCAACTCACCAATCGTGCTTTATACCGGATTATGCTACCATCAACATTGTGCTCCACCTTGTAGACCCACTTGGAGCCTATGGGTTTCTTTCCTTGCGGCAATGGAACTAGCTTCCATGTTTTATTTTCATAAAGTGAATCCATCTCCTCATCCATAGCTTTCTCCCAATGTACATTTCCAATTGCATCTTCAAAAGAAGAACAACATCTTGTATTACCTTGGTCATGTAGGCACAATGACGAGTCATCTAACTCTCATACGTCAATCGTTGCACTGAATTTCGCATCCTCCCAGATCTTCTTTGTCCTAGGTCACTTCTCCTTGTATCATGTGCATGTGCCTTTCTTACTCTTGGAGTCTTCACGGAGGGCAATCCAAATTCGTGATCAAGGCGCTTTTTTGAACCGCTTGGATCTTCATCAATGTCTTCAAAACCTGTAGATGTTTTGCTGGGTCATGCATATCTTTTTGCTACCAATCGTGCTTTATACCGGCTTATGCTACCATCAACATTGTACTCCACCTTGTAAACCCACTTGGAGCCTATGGGTTTCTTCCCTTGCAGGTTTTATGTCACTTTCATTGATGACCATACACGAAAGTATGGGTATATTTTATGAAAGAGAAGAGTGAGGCAAATTGACCTGATTTTTTGGTAGGCCCCACCTTGCGGGCTCGAAGCGGAGGTCGAGATGGCTCCAAAACAAAATATGAGAAAAAAGAGTGATCCTAAAGGGATAAATCACGAAAATATTTTGATGCCTTCTACCTTCACACCAAATTTTGTAGCAATATGAGGTTTTTTATGAAGTGCGCATTCTCCACGCCTTCTCGCATACTCTTCACTATCTTCCTTCTCCACGAGCACTCTACAACCACACTGGCTGTGATACCATGTCAAGAGAAAGGATATAAAGAAGAGAGCTCACTCACACTCTCAAAGAGGAGCACATACAGATTGAGGCAAGGAAGAATGAGATCTTCTTCTTTTTCTATTACATAAAAGGAATATACAAAAATGACCTAAAACAACAATACGACTAGTGCAATATATAAAGAATAGTACATAAGGAAAATCCTAATGTCCGTGAATGAGTGAGCCGGAAGGAAACAAATGTGCCATCGCTCTTGATAGATAAATCTAGTGAGCTCACTAAAGTATCCCTGACATATACTGGCATGACCACTATCCATGTTAGAGAAATGAAAAAGTGATACATGTCATCCTCAATCATCACATGTTGAGCTTGATATCTCAAAAAGAGAGAGAGAGAGAGAAAGAAAGAAAGAAAGTCATAGTAACGTTTACTTGAGGCCAAACTTGGCCTATGAGACAAAACCATGTACAAGTGTAGTAACCTTGTGTAGAAAATGAAATGAAAAAAGTACTTACTACACAAAGCTATATCGGGCTGGAAAAGGCTGGGAAGAGGTGGCTCTGGCTCTGCAGATAATGGCCACCTAATACATGGCAGGCCCATAATGTGAGTGAGTAAAATACCCTAGCTACTGGTGATGGGTGGAGGTGGGTGTAATATGTGGTACATCGGTGCTGGTCTGAGTGCCTCCCGAAGGAAGACAACCCAGGTGGTGGTGGTGGTACACCTCTGCTCCATCATGTGGTCATAGGCTGTCTTGATGCGTGAGATATCCTCCTGATAAAGTCGTGGTCGACGATATCCAACCATGCGTGGTCGACGTCGTGCTCTCTGTGCTGCTGCCTGGTGGAGCGTAAGCCCTCTAGATGGACCTCTTTGGTGTAGCTCAACTTGCTGAAAGAACTGAGTAATGGTCTGCTGGTACTCTGTGTCTGAAGTGTCTGCTGTAGTGACTGCTCTCGCCTCTCATATGCCGTTGTGAGGAAGCGTCCCAACCGCCGGTGGTCTCCCATAGTCATGCATAACTGGAGCGACTCCTCTATCTAGAATTGTGCACGTAGGTCTAAGTATGCTTGGCATCTGACAACAAAATGCTCCTCACTCTCTACCTCTGTCTCGCATACTCTGTCTGGCATACTGGGCACCACCTCTCCTCTCGAGGGACTCCCCTAGACCGACCCCTCTCAATCTCGAGCTGATGTGATGAAACCTGGAGCTGCCCAATGACAACTCGAAGGTGGTGGGGCAGGTATGTCTGCATGTATCGCGGAATCTCAATGAAGTCCTCGTCTGATATATGTAGAAAATGCTCACGGTAATAGAGCATTTTCGGAGGCAATGTATTCCTTGGGCACACCCATGTCCTCTGTATGTATGTATGCCATATCTCCTAATGAATGACCCTATTCCTTTCGTGATGGGAGAGAGAATAGGTGGGTGCATGTAAGTCGTACTGTAGTGGTGGTAGCCTGTCTATATCAAAACCATGGTGGGCCAGCGAGACTCTGAGCATACCACGAGGAGGTGTCACCTGCCAATGCCATATCACGTGATGCCTGGAAAGCACGATAAGCCATGTGCTCTGTATCCATGCTCCGAAGTCTATGTAATAGGCATACTGTCTGGAATAGTGCCTCAACTAGCATCGGTGGCGCAGTGAGCTCTGCTCTAATGATATCATGTGGTACTGAAGGCTTGCTGCAGATAAGTCTGGCAATCATGAGAATCTGTGGCCTCTCCAATGCTGTCCATATTGATGTAGCTAATCCCGGCCCCCATATGGCTGCCCCGTACATGAGCGCTGGCGTAACCAAAGTGTCGAAGAGCCACCCCTTTGTGCGGGGCTCCTGAAAATATGCTTGGTGGCACTGTCTCTCCATTGGAGCTAGTGCTGCGTATCCACGTGTGATGCGGTTACGGGCTGCTTGAGACATAGAGAAGACCCTTGATGCTGCTGTAAATGTCACTCCCAAGTAAACATATGATCCGACCACCTCGATCGGTCCACCCGTTGCTGTGAACAAACTATGCCTGCGTACCTGTGCTGATGTATGAAAGATCATGACCTTGGTTTTACCAAGGTTCACAGATAAACCTTTGTGTGTGCAAGTCATCTAGACCTTGTAGGTGATGCAGTAAACCTGCTGCAGACTCTGAAACCAATACAATATCAGCAGCATATAAAAGAATATGAATAGTGGACCCGTGTACCGCGATGCCATCCCCCCCTGCTGCTGTATGAAGTCCACTATCTCATCAATATATAGACCGAAGAGGGTGGGTGAAAGAGGGCACCCTTGCTTCACCCCGATAGTGCTAGCAAGCGGATCCGATAAGCCCCCTGGACATCTGACTCTACCAGATACTCTCTTGTATGAGGCTAGATCCCCCATATCATCTCCTCTGGAGCTCCGATATCAAGTAGTCGTCTGAAGAGTCGTTCCCTAGGAACAGTGTCAAATGCTTTGCGGAAGTCCGCAAAGCAGCAATATAATCTCCTCTTCCTTGCCCATACTGCCGCTGCGTACATCAATGCGGGTGTTACTAGAGTGTCAAAGAGCCACCCCTTAGTCCGGGGCTCCTGAAAATGTGTCTGAAAGCAACGTCTCTCCAATCCTGCAAGTGCCGTATAGCCTCGTGTCAATCTATCTCTCGCGGCTGTCCTCCAGCTGCCGTGAAAGAGGCACGATGGCGTACTGTCCTTGAGGTATGGAAGATCATGACCTTGGTCTTGCCAAGGTTCACTGTGAGCATAGTTGCAACGCAACCCGTTGCGTAGCGTCTTCAACGTTCGCAACGCAACGGCGTTGCGTTGCGGGCAAATTTTTTTGCTCTCTCCTTTGAGCCCGAAACGGGCTCGCGGGAGAGGGCATTTTGCTTTGCTTCTTGCCTGCAGCGAGCGCACACCCGAGAAGCTGCAGCCGACTCCCGAGAGAGAGAGAGAGACAGAGAGAGAGAGAGAGAGAGAGAGAGAGAGAGAGAGAGAGAGAGAGAGAGAGAGAGAGAGAGAGAGAGAGAGAGAGAGAGAGAGAGAGAGAGAGAGAGAGAGAGAGAGAGAGAGAGAGAGAGAGAGAGAGAGAGAGAGAGAGAGAGAGAGAGAGAGAGAGAGAGAGAGAGAGAGAGAGAGAGAGAGAGAGAGAGAGAGAGAGAGAGAGAGAGACTCACCATGCCTAAACCAAAGCAAAGCTGTTGGAAGTACGTGACTAGCCAAGGGAAGTTTGGATCGGGTGGGAGTGAGAGATGGACATGTAACCTATGTGGTTACAAAGGGGGTGGTTGGGAAGATCGTATCAAAGCCCACCTTGCCAAGTTTAGTGGCTTGGGCATTTCAGCATGCAAGCAGCCTATGCCAGCTGATATCAAGGATGAGCTCCTTGAGTGGGTAGCTCAAAGGGAAGCTAGAAAGTATCCACAGAGCTCTCGGCCCACCTCCACCTCTATTAGCTCCTGTGATCCTCCTCCACACGATGCTCCATCACATCAGACTCATAGGGGATCCTCTAGTGGAGGGAATGATGAGCATGGACATGATACCGTCGATCTTGAGGGTGACACTCAGCCACCGGTGAAGGCACCTAGAGGATCACTTTCTTCGGCATCCGTACGTGCGGGTTTTCAGAGGCAGCGGGAGCTTGAGGCCAAACAAGGTATAATGAAGCTTTTCATACAGTGTGCCTCTCTTTTAATGTTGCACGCACACCCGCATGGAAGGAAGCCATGGAGTTAGTGAGCACATTGGGATATCGATGGAGCGGTCCTTCATATGAGGAGTTGAGGACTAGTGAGCTACGCAAAACAAAAGATATAGTGGAGAAGCAGTTAGAGCCGATGATGGGCACATGGGAGAAGTATGGATGCACTATTATGTGCGATGGATGGACAGACATCAGGAAAAGGAATGTATATAACATACTAGTGCATTGTTGCAAAGGCACTATGTTCCTTCGGGCCATCGATGCATCACAGGCTGGACTTACAGTGACAGGTATGTATAGGTGAAATTTCAAGTTTTAATTTTAAGATACGCATTTGAATTTTGCATATGCGATATATATGTATTATGTATGTAGTATGTACTATGTACATGGCTGATTTGGTGTAATTTTTGTGTCACATGTGAGTTTATATATGGTCATATCCGCCAGGCTATTATGGATGTCGGTCAAAAGAATGTTGTTCAAGTCATTACCGACAATGGAAGTAATTGTGTGGCCATGGGTAGATTCTTAGAGGCAGAGTTTCCCTCCATTGTGTGGACCCCATGTGCCGCACATAGCATTGATCTTTTGATAGAGGATCTTGGAAAGATCCCTTGGATTCATTCTATTTTTTCCACCTGCAATAAGGTGGTCTCTTTGTTCACAAAGAGACCAAGACTATTAGCTATTTTCAGATCATACAGTGAGTTGGATATCCTAAAGCCTGCGAAGACCATATTTGCTTACATGTGCATAGTGATGGAGAGACTACTTCGGGTGCGGCAGGCTTTGATGCAGACAGTTGTGTCTACAGAGTGGACTGCCTGGGATGGACACACTACCCCGAGAGCAGATTTTGTACGGATTACATGCTTGTCGGATTCATTTTGGAGGGATGTAGAGGCACTTGTGCGTGCCATACATCCATTATATTCTGTTCTTCGCATCGTTGATATGGAGGGGAGTACATTGGGACTCGTCTATGAGTTCATGGATCGAGTTGGCGAGTCCCTTTCACGTTGCCCACATTTGACATTGGACAGGTATCTATTAAGTTATTACTTATTATTTTGAATTTTTGATACTTAAAATTCTTATTATCTTAAAAATTAGTATCTAAAATTTTATAATTTCTTTGTTTATAGGATTGAGCAGCTTAAGGATGTGTGGAGAGATCGATGGGATTGGTTTCATCGCCCGATCCATGGGATGGCACACTTATTGCATCCCTTATGGAGATCTCAGCAGGCCATCGTGGATGAGGAGCTCTTGAGTGCGTGGAACACATATGTATATAGGCTTTATCCAGCTGATGTAGAGTTGCGACTTCGGTTGGAGAGCCAGCTCTTGGTATTCCAAAATGGTGGTGGCCATTTTGGAAAGGATACGGCTTGTTTGAGATCTGCTCAGTTGCGACCAGTATCATGGTGGGAGATGTATGGTGCTAGTGCTCCTCAGTTGGTAAGTACTAAGTCAAAAGTCTTTAGTGTACTGTGTGACATGTGATAAATATGTATAATGATTTATGTACTAATTATTTTTTGAATTATGTTGTAATGCAGAGAGAGTTAGCTATTCGTATCCTTTCACAGGACTCCAACGTAAGTCCTTGTGAAAGGAATTGGAGCACATGGGCCCTCTTCCATACAAAGAAGAGGAACAGATTATCTACAGCGCAGTTGGAGCGGCTAGTTTATTGCCACTGCAACTTGCGTCTCTTGGAGAGCGGCGGACATACAGGAGATGTGAGGGAGGTCAACGTGGACACAGTAGATATAGAGAAAGTCAGAGATATTCCAGATATTCCTCCAGAGGATCTGGACTTATATACTATGCTGTACCATGAGTTGACCTTACCTCAGCATGATACGAGATCATCTCGGAGCCGCAGAGGACCTAGTGGTAGTGGTGATGCATCCACTAGTAGCCGACCACATACCACTACTACTAGGGATGATGATGATGATGATGATGATGATGATGATGATGAGAGTGATGATTTGTCATCTGACACCATGTCAGAGTGACAGAGTTTGATTATTGACATTTGAGGCTTTGACATTTCATGTTTGACATTTGGTATTTCATGATATGTATTTACTATTGTGATGACAGTGGACACTTATCATGACTCACTTGTGACTTTATATTTATCATTTGCCACTTATGAATTATGCCATGCGTCATGACTCATGATTCATATGATTTATGATTTATCATTTGTCATAGTGATCTCTATGTTTTTATTTTGATGTATGAACGATGATATGATCATGTGACATGTATGATGCCAGGTGTTATCATTTATATTATGAATCATGATGTTTATTGTAATTTGTTAAAAGTTAGAAGTTAGAACTTACTACTTAGAAACTAGAAACTTGAAAGTTAAGTGTTATGATCATTATGTTGTTAGAATCTAGAATCTAGATGATGATGTTATGATTATTGATGTTATGATTGTATTTGAATTTTGATATAATGATGATGTATTTGAGATAATTGTATTTGATATAATGATTAATCTTAAGGCTGTGTGGAGGGTTATGATATAATCACGAGTCACGACCAAGTTCCAACTTTCAAGTTAGATTGATAATCTCTATTATTTATGATATATCTTATATTGTAATAAGTATTTTATGGTATATATAGTCATATCCCACCTTATTACATATCATAGGACCTAAAATATGTGAAAAAAACATATAAAAATTTTGAAAAATAAATAACTTTATTGCAACTCCTAGGTCCAGACGTTGCCCTCGTTGCTAACCCGTTGCCGTTGCCGTTGCGAAAACGTTGCTTTCCACTATGGCTGTGAGTCCTCTCTCCATGCAAAAGGTATCGAGCGCCTGTAAATGTGACTGCAACCCCTCCTGTGACTCTGAAAGCACGACAATGTCATCAGCATATAATAGGATGTGTATTGGCGTACCTCCAAGGTCTCTTCTTCGCCCTCTTGCTCGCTGTATATACTCCGTGATCTCGTCGATGTAGAGACCGAAGAGAGTGGGTGAGAGAGGGCAACCTTGTTTCACACCAATGGTGCTAACAAGGCTGTCTGATAGACCGCCTGGGCAGCGTACCCTGCCTGTGACTCGTGCATACAAAGCGTGGATGGCCCATAGCATGTCTGATGGTAGCTGTAACTCCTGGAGCCTCCGTAGTAGTCTCT
This sequence comes from Ceratopteris richardii, assembly GCA_020310875.1. Lineage (NCBI taxonomy): Eukaryota > Viridiplantae > Streptophyta > Polypodiopsida > Polypodiales > Pteridaceae > Ceratopteris > Ceratopteris richardii. The sequence goes on from CM035415.1 coordinate 100,854,407, forward strand.
CTCGGAGGACCATGTCGAAGGCTTTGTGGAAATCCACAAAGCAACAATATAGTATCTGCTTCCTTGCCTTCGTGCTCTCAATCAAGCAACGAAGCACGAAGATGTGGTCGATGGTGGAGAAAGTGCGGCGGAAGCCTGCCTGGCCGTGTGCTCTGATCCCAGCTGCCTCAGCGTGTGTACTGAGCTCTGCCTCTAGTACTGCCCCATAGATCTTGGCTAGGATATGGCCTATCATAATAGTCCTGTAGTTCCCTGGCTCCATCATATCGCCGGACTTAGGGATAGGCGTAATGGTATGCATAGTCCATGAGTCGGGTAACCCCTCAACCAAAGCACGGTTGAAGAGCTGGGCGATCAAGTGGGAAACTACATCTGCTGCATATATAAAGTGCTCTCCCTGTAGCCCCTTGTGGTCTGCTGAGCGGCCATGCTGTAGCCTATGGATGGCCTGTCGTACCATGCCTGCCGTGAAGAGGGTGGATATCACAGGACGCGGTGTGGAAGGAATCGGCAATGGTGGTTGTCCTCGGACGTCATATAACCTCTGGGCGTAGGTGTGCCAAGTCGGAGGATCTGCTATGGGTGTAGGTGGGCGTGGCTCACATAGTGCCTTCCACGCGGTGGCACAATCCCTACTCATGAGAAGGTCGATCAACTCTTCCTCCTGTCGCTCCTCGAAAGCTCGCCGTTTCCGGCGTGTGAGGGCTCGCATCTGTTGTCGTGCCTCCCTCTCTGTGATGGATCCCAAGATATTCTATGCTCTGAGATGTCGGTATAGTCGCCTACACTCCTCATCGAACCATCTATTCTGGGGTGTATCCCAGCCGTGTCGAATGTATGGGAAGTTGAGAGTAGCAGATGTATGGAGGATCGAGGAGAAGTGGGCGGTGAGGGTGTCCAAGGAGGCAGAGGGATCAAGGGAGTAGATGCGCTCTCGAACATGAGAGCTATAGATATGTGCTAGCTCATGTCTAAAGTGAATGGTGGTATGGGTTCGTGGCTGTATGGTGACGGGGTGGGATATGCATGGTGAGCCACGAATGGATAGGGCAAGATATGCGTGATCAGCTCCAATCGGTAAGGGTGGGATAGTGAATGAGGTGATGAGATGTGTCGCCTCTGGGGGTCCGATAACATAGTCTACCACTCTGCCCCCCTTGGTGTCGTGGGTGGAATGCAGGTGAGACCGCTCGAGGTGGGCCAGGTCCCCATCCCATTATATATAACGAGACGGTGTGCTGCTCCCATCTGGAGTAAGTGTCGGCCGAATGAGGTGGGTGTGGCAGTGTCGACTGAGGCTCTGAGTGTAGGCATGTCCTCTATGGTACGAAGCATCTCAGGGTCGTCAAAGTCGTAGATATCACACTGGTGGCTCTGAGTGCGGGCATTGAAGTCTCCTACAAGGAAGACTTCACCCATCCTGGTATACTCCATAATCGTGTCACTGAGGCAATCATATGGCGATGTGGTGTCTGGTCCCTCCCCCCCTGATAGCTTCTCGGGGGAATGTGTGAAGCGCGAACCAATGGGTGCAATATAGCATACGGCAAAGTACGCTGCTCTCTCCTCTGATAGCTGGAGGCATATCCACATGAAACGTGCCTCTGGGTCTCTGGCTACCACCTGTACCCTGTGCTGTAGCGACTGTCTGTAGAGCACGGCTACTCCTCCTGATCCTCGTGTGGTGCGCTGTCTCATCTTGCGGCGGTGAGCTGACTCCCACATATAGCCCTCAACCCTCGGTAGGCTCCTCCCCGGGCTCTCGTGTGTCTCTGTCAAGAAGATAATGTCTCTGTCCTTCATCACCTCCTCGAGGCGCTCTGGATGTGTCCACAAAGATCCATTGCAGTTGTAGACTGCAATGTGCACCTCCTGCTGTGCTCTCTCATAGGCCGCGAATCCCTAGTCAATGGGCCGTCCATCAATGATGACCCGACCGTCTGTATAGGGCACGATGTCCCTCTCGTCTTGTCTGGAGGACACGCGGTATGCATGCCCGTCTGTGCTCTACCTGCATCCGTGTGAGGTCGTCATCCAAATAGATGGGGGTGCCCGGTGTAGTGCGTAGTACCGCCCGTCCTCTGAGGAAGTCTCTCCTCCCGGCCTCATCTGAGTACTGAAGGATAAGTGCTCTGCTCCGTGTGGTGTTTCGTCCTTCTCTCCAGGCTCTGGTGAAAGGGAGAGGCTCATCCGCGCGGTATCCAAGTAATGTGCACGAGAGAGAGAGAGAGAGAGAGAGAGAGAGAGAGAGAGAGAGAGAGAGAGAGAGAGAGAGAGAGAGAGAGAGAGAGAGAGAGAGAGAGAGAGAGAGAGAGAGAGAGAGAGAGAGAGAGAGAGAGAGAGAGAGAGAGAGAGAGAGAGAGAGAGAGAGAGAGAGATTAACATCTTCTAAAGACCAAAATTGGCCTATGAGACGAACCATATACATCGCTGATACTCCAAGTATCCATATAACAGAATAGACTAGAAGCATCTAAATGAACTGAATTGAAAGCTTAATAGTGTGCAGAAAGTGATGAGGTTTTGGCACCGCAAAGAATGAGCACATAGTAGGAGAGAGGACTGCAATGATACTGTGTGTGGGGGCCAAAGTGGAAGTAACGAGAATGAATAGACCTATGAATGTAGCATGGGTGAGTGGATGGAGGATGTGATACATGGGTGTCGGATGAAGAATGACATGCGAGGGTGTGGATACTCGTTTCCACTCCATTTGCTGCTAATGAAGTAGTTGGATCTTCAATATCTCATGCAGGTATAGTCTGGGTCTCGTATATCGAGGGACACACGGACATCTCCTACCTCTTTGAGCCTTTGCCTCTTTGAGAGTGAGGATTGGTCGTGGCTCGATCCTTTGAGAGAGAGAGAGAGAGAGAGAGAGAGAGAGAGAGAGAGAGAGAGAGAGAGAGAGAGAGAGAGAGAGAGAGAGAGAGAGAGAGAGAGAGAGAGAGAGAGAGAGAGAGAGAGAGAGAGAGAGAGAGAGAGAGAGAGAGAGAGAGAGAGAGAGAGAGAGAGAGAGAGAGAGAGAGAGAGAGAGAGAGAGAGAGAGAGAGAGAGAGAGAGAGAGAGAGAGAGAGAGAGAGAGAGAGAGAGCTTTTGTCTATGTGGATAACAGTTAAGGCGTGGTGTAGATAGAGCAGACATTCACAGCATTGCATTTTCAACACCAAGTTATTGGCTAGTTGTTTCTAGTGACAAAGGAACGATTCACTTGTTCTGCTTAAATGATCCCTCTTCACTCAAAGGCAGAGGTGGAGGTTCAACAAGTAGTTATGTGAGCTTTCCATTAAGTCTTTCCAGCAATGCAAATACTGGCTTGGTTTCCAGCATTACTAATGGCTTTCAGCTTGCACGATCATCACCAACTCTTTCTCAGTCTAATAAGGGGTCATCATTGGCTTTTATGAAAGGTACTTCTTTGCGTTTTGAAGTTCTTGGCATAATTTGATTATCTTTCATCCTTGAGAATTTTGAAATTGTGTGATGTCTGCAATTTTCCCTGCAAAATTTTGAGCTGTTTCAATTATTCATGTAATCTGATGGGCATGCAAGAGAATTCATTACTGGAAATGTATGCATCGCTAATTTCTTGGCTTTTATAAATGCTGTTCATTTCTTAGAAACAGATTTGTATGAAATATGTTATAGATTGTGAGTGAATTCTCTATGATATTGTTCAGATGGTGATAGGGAGTTGGCTGCTCCATGTGTGTTATAGATTCTCAATGGATTCTATATGATCTTGTGGAGATGGTGTGTGACAGGTAGTTGGCTGTAGGAAACCCTAACTTCCTCGATGTGATGCTCTTGAGCAGTAAATATTTGCTTCACATTGTTGTTAGTATTCTGAAATCCTCTTCTCTGCTGCCATGAGGCTCCTGTCAGTCCCATTAGTTCCTCGTTTCCTTTGCTACTTATATTCCAATGTCACTTCCATGATTGTATTTGCAACTGTGTGTTGTCTCCTGTTGCAGCTCTACCTCTACACTTAGTTGCTTTCTTTGTCAGGCTCTATAGAGCCGACACTTCAATTATGATAGTTAGTCCAATAGGTGCCTAGGTCCATAACATCTCCATATTTATGGATGTGCAAGATAATATGCTCTGTCCACGAATTCCGAAATCTTTCAACTAAAGCACGATTGAAGAGATGGGTGATGAGTGGTGCAAGGGTCTCTCTCCCATAGATAAGATGCTCAACCTGTAATCCAAACTGATCTCTAGATCTGCCATGCCAACCATCCTTGGTGTAAAGAAAGAGGAAGTAGTCGGACGTTCTCCCTGTGGGGTAGGGATCGGTGGTTGGTCCTATATCTGATAAAGACCCTCTGCATATCCGTGCCATATCTTTGAATCATGGATGGGGGTAGGCATCCTTCTCTCGCATATGCGTCTCCATGCAACTTTACTATCCCTACTCAAATGGTATATGTCCCAATACTGCTGCCCCTCCCATTCCCGCTTTTTAGGACAGGTAAGAGTCTTCATGTCATGGTGTATGTGTTTGTTTGTGATATCTCCTCGAGCCTCAGATAGCCTGAGACGTCGATGTAACTCCCGACATTCCTCATCGTACCAGCTTTTTTGAGGCATACACCCCGTGCGTGGTGGATGTGTATACGTGTCATGAGGAAAGCTGTGTATGGCTGAATCGTGAAGGATGATAGTAATTTGTGTGTGTGTGAGAGAGAGAGAGAGAGAGAGAGAGAGAGAGAGAGAGAGAGAGAGAGAGAGAGAGAGAGAGAGAGAGAGAGAGAGAGAGAGAGAGAGAGAGAGAGAGAGAGAGAGAGAGAGAGAGAGAGAGAGAGAGAGAGAGAGAGAGAGAGAGAGAGAGAGAGAGAGAGAGAGAGAGAGAGAGAGAGAGAGAGAGAGAGAGAGAGAGAGAGAGAGAGAGAGAGAGAGAGAGAGAGAGAGAGAGAGAGAGAGAGAGAGAGGTATATTAACGTCTTCCAAAGGCCAAACTTGGCCTATGAGACAAAATCATATACAACTGTGGTAATCTCTGTGTAGCAATGGAAAGGAAAAATACTCGCTACACAAAATTGTGTAGGCTGAAAAGAACAAAGGATGGTGTACCTGGTAATGATGTGGTAGTGGGAATAAAGTAGTGGTGGCTAGGGGGAGCGTGACTCTGACTCAGTAGATACTGACCACTTAATACAAGGGTGACCCATGAGGGAGTGAATGTGTATACCTTAAGTGTTGATGATGGGTGGAGGTGGGTGGAGTATGTAGTACATCGGTGGCGGTACGAGTACCTCCTAGAGGAAGGCTGTCCAAGTGGTGGCGATGCATCTGTGCTCCATCATGTAGTTGTGGGCTATCTTGATGCGTGAGATATTTCGTCGATACCCAACCAGAGGTGGTCGGCGTTGCACTCTCTGTGTTGCTGCGAGTGTGAGCCCTATGCCTCTCGGAGGCGGGTCCATCTGATGTGGCCCAACTCGCTCTGAATGATGCTTTGTCACAAACATGGATTGTGGATTAGGTGCATCGTTCCATGTTACTCCGATTAAGGAGTGTTTCACTACCCTTCATGCATGTAGCCATGGACATGTATATCTTGGAAATAACCATGCTTGTTCTATTGAAAGTATTGGCACAGTGCATCTCACAGTAGATGGTACTAATGAGCTGGTTTTGGATGATGTAAGGTATGTACCAAGCACCAAGAAAATCTTATTGTTTGTTGGGCAAATGGAGGGGTCATGGAAGCTTATCAAAGGCTCTAGGCTGATTGTTAAAGGTACAAAGCAAGGGACTCTTTATTGCTTGCATGTTAAAGCCTTGCTGGGCAAGTTTATTGCTTTGGCTGAAATCCATTCACATATGGAATTATGGCATAAAAGGCTTGGCCACATGAGCCAAAAAAGCCTTGATAAACTATGTAATTTGGACAAGTTTGATTTAGAAGGCTCAAAAACTTGATTTTTGTAGTGAATGCCAATATGGTAAGCAAGTAAAGAATTCCTACTACTTTGGTGTCTCCGGTAAGTCTAATGTGCTTGATCTTGTTCATTTTAGTGTTTGTAGCATGCTCACAAAATCTATGGGGGGTGCTCTTTACTTTGTTTCTTTTGTTGATGACTACTCTAGGAAGCTTTGGGTATATTTGTAAAAATCTAAAGATGAAGCCTTTGCTGCATTTAAGAAATTTCATGCATTTGTGACCACCCAAATAGGCAGAAAGCTGAAATGCTTATGTACAGATAATGGGGGTGACTCTACAAGTGCTGAATTCAATATACTTTGTGAAAATCTTGGTATTAAGAGGGAGCTAATAGTCCCATACAACCCCTCTTCCAATGGTGTGGCTGAAAGGTATAATAGGACTTTATGTGAGAGGGTGAGATGCATGCTGTCCACATCTAATCTCCTTCATGGATTTTGGGGAGAGCCTTTCAAAACTGCAGTTCATGTTTGCAATCGATCCCTTCATGTGTCCTTATAAGGTGGCATTCTAGAAGAGGTTTGGTCTTGCAAACCAGCTTCATCTGACCACCTACGCATCTTTGGTTGTGATGCTTTTTTGCATATAAGGCCTGAGTTGAGAAGCAAGTTAGATGCAAAGTCCATGAAAGGAATCTTCATGGGTTATCGAGATGAAGGTAAAATGGGCTACATGATTTGGTTATCTCAACTCAAGAAGGTAATACGCAGCCGAGATGTTGTATTTAATGAGGCAAGGCTGCTTAAAAACAATTGTGCCTCGAAAGATGACCATAAAAGAGTCAAATTTCAGCATGTACAACCACCAGTTAAATATGATATGAACCCTCGGGATGCACCACATATGGCTGGAAATGACAATGAGCCCGTGGTTATTGAGCCAGATGATGCTGGACAGCAAAATGACGCTCTTGATGGGCATATGCAGCCACTTATTGATGCGGAAAACAGGGCTGGAAATGATGTACAACATCCCATTGACAATGAAGAAGTTGATGTACCTCCCGATGTAGATCCATTGCTGGATAATGTGGATCATTGGGTAAGAAGATCTACACGTCCTAGGAGGCTAGTGAATAGAAATGACCCCTCTATACATTACATTATGTTATCAGATGAGGGTGAGCCTCTCACTTATAAAGAGGCAAAGCTATGTGAGCACAAGAAGATGTGGCCATGCAAGAAGAGATAAAGGCCTTGTATGCAAATGATACTTGGGATTTGGTTGAGTTGCCCAAAGGTAGGAAGGCCATTCCTAACAAGTGGGTGTACAAAATCAAAACTATTGATGACAAAGCCAAGTATAAGGCAAGGCTGGTTGCTAAGGGATATGCCCAAAAAGAGGGCATAGTTTTCCAAGAGGTGTTCTCTCCAGTGGTTAAAATGACCACATTACGTGTGTTGTTTGCTCTCACAGCTGCCTTGGATTTGGATTTATTCCAAATGGATGTTAAAACAGCCTTTTTGCATGGTGATTTAGACGAAGAGCTGTATATGAAACAGTCATAAGGATATGCCATTCTTGGAAAAGAGCATCTGGTATGCAAGCTGAAAAGGAGCTTATATGGGCTGAAACAGGCCCCCAGACAATGGTATAAGAAGTTTGATGCATTTATGCTCAAACATGGGTTCAAAAGAAGCCATGCAGACCACTGTTTGTACGCTAAAAAGGATGAAGATGGCAGCTCAATCATTCTTGTGCTGTATGTAGATGATATGCTGCCGGCTGGGAAGAAAAAGAGCACTCTGAATGCTCTAAAACAGCAGTTGAACTCTGCATTCTCAATGAAAGACCTTGGGGAAGCTGAGCATATTCTTGGTATTCGAATAAAAAGGGATAGGCAACATCATACTTTGCATTTATCCCAAGAAAGGTACATTGAAGAAGTGCTGGACAGAATTTAATGTGGCTGATGCTAAGCCTCTTGGAGTGACGATGGTCACGAGCTTGGATCTTTGCAATCTGGTGTCGGTGAAGTCTCGGGGCCCAATATCCTATAGCACGGGGTGGTCTCCGAGCTTGAGAGGTCTGAGCCTGCTGAAGAGTCACCCCTCTCGATATGTGAGCTGAGGAGGAGAGGGCTGCTACATATCATGGAACGAAGAAGTCAGTGAGTTGACTCTGTCTCCCTTATGTCTCGGTAGCTGCAGAAGGCTGTCTGTGACTCTGTATCTCTAGTAAGAATCGCTCGAGCCGTCGCTGATCTCTAGAGCCCATGATCTCTGAGAGGGTGGGCTGCCCTGTAAACAGTCTCTCTTATCTATCTCTGATGTCATCATATGCACTACATCTTCATACAAAGTGCTCCTCATCCTCTATCTGTACTTTGCATATCTTGCATATCCGCTCCTCTTTGGGAATGTTTGCGGCTTTGCCCATCTCAATCTCTAGTCAGTGTGATGATACCCTCAACTAGCAAATTGCTACCCTCGAGCTATGAGGCATACAAGTATCCATGTAGCGTGGTCGTTGGATGAAACCGTCCAATAGTATGTCTAAGAACTGGTCTTGGTAGTGCGATAGTCTCGATCCCATATGTGGTGTGTGCCATGTCTGACTAATGTAGAGCTTCTAGAGATCCTGTCTGAGCACAACATTCCTCTCACGAATGGAGAGGTGGATGTGAGGTGAGTCGCGGTCATACTGAAAAGGCGGCAATCTGTCCATATCAGGTCCATGACTATCAAACCAGGCTCTAACGTGAGTGTACCAAGCTCTCTCATATCTTGACTCTGATATCTGTATAGATGGCTCAAAAGCTCTGTGTGTGAGTCTTTCTTTAGGGGGCTCCCTCACCCTCTGAATAAAGCATGTAGTTTGGAATAGTGGATCTACTACCATGGGTGGCGTAGCTAGCTCTGCCCTAATGATGTCATGTGGCACTGACGGTTTCCCGTGAAATAGTCACGAGATCATACGTACTTGTGGCCTTCCGATCACACTCCACTGGGTGATTGTGAGGCTTGGGGCCCAAACTGTCGGAGCATGCATCATAGCCGCCACCCCTTTGTGTGGCGATCTTGGAAGTGTGCTTGATGACATCTCCGTTCTAACATGGGTAAGGCTGCATATCCTTGTGTGTGTGTGAGAGAGAGAGAGAGAGAGAGAGAGAGAGAGAGAGAGAGAGAGAGAGAGAGAGAGAGAGAGAGAGAGAGAGAGAGAGAGAGAGAGAGAGAGAGAGAGAGAGAGAGAGAGAGAGAGAGGGAGAGAGAGAGAGAGAGGGGCACATGGAAGTTTTTTTGGGTGATCGGATCACATTTTTTGGGTCACCGAACGGAGCATTAGGGGCACATGCATCATAGGTCCGGTGACCTCGATCTTCAGAATTATGGGCACATGCATCAGGGTCACCCGACTTCCAACGGTCGGAATTAAAGGCACATGGGTTATTTTCACTAGTTCTTCTTAATAGAATTTCATGATTAATTTAGCTAATTATACAAGATTTCTCTTTATTAAGTGAAGAGGTAATGGATCTATCCATCGAATGATAAGCTTCCATCGAAAATGTAATGGATCTATCTATCAATTTGAAATGGACGATGAGAACTTGCACAACATCTATTATGTGAAGAGGTAATGGATCTATCCATCGAATGATAAGCTTCCATCGAAAATGTAATGGATCTATCTATCAATTTGAAATGAACTATGACAACCATCAATTGAAATGAACTATGACAACTTGCACAACATCTGAAGAGGTAATGGAAGCTTGCGCGCAATATGTAAACGCATAAGAATGAAGGCCTTGACTTCATTGGAAGGAGTACAGAACTTCAATAGTTTGAGCTCCACAACTAAAGGGAAGTAAAGCAACTTTTCAATCGACTTGTGATATATGACGCAATTCACGATGATATGGTGCAAATGCAATCGTCAAAGAACATAACGAATATGTATGGCTGCTCGCATGTTGTAGCTTTGCAATGGCTGCACAACATACTCAATGTTAATGATACACTTAAATGAACGGAAAAATTAGTGGGGTGACACTCCGTTCGGGTCACCCAAAGGCTCACCGGACACCTCAGCTACTAGATCCTTCCAGCGTGGCAAAAAAGTGAAATTTCCACCGAACTTCGGGTCGTCGGGCGCTCATGTGCCCCCCCTGAGAGAGAGAGAGAGAGAGAGAGAGAGAGAGAGAGAGAGAGAGAGAGAGAGAGAGAGAGAGAGAGAGAGAGAGAGAGAGAGAGAGAGAGAGAGAGAGAGAGAGAGAGAGAGAGAGAGAGAGAGAGAGAGAGAGAGAGAGAGAGAGAGAGAGAGAGAGAGAGAGAGAGAGAGAGAGAGAGAGAGAGAGAGAGGCACCTCCTCATGATATGCACAGACACGAGATTGGCTGGCCCACCATGGACTTGACATAGACAGACCACCACCAGTACGTTATGACTCCCACGCCCCCACCTACTCGCTCTCCCACCTGGAGAGGAATAGGATCATTCGTCACAAGATATGGCATACATACATTCAGAGGACATGGGTCAGCCCAAGAGATCCATTGCCACCGAAAATGCTCTATATCGTGAGCATTTCCTAGAGATCTCAGATCAGGGCTTCATTGAGATCCCACATTACATGGAGACATACCTTACCACACCACCTTCGTGTCCTCATTGGGAAGCTTCGAGTTTCATCACATCAGCTCGAGATCGAGATAGGTCGGGTCAGAGGAGCCCCCCGAGAGGAGAGGTGGTGCCCAGTTTGCTGCCATACGGAGATAGAGAGTGAATGAGGTGATGAGATGTGTCGACTCAGGGGGTCCGATAACATAGTCTACCACACTGCCTCCATGCGGTGTCTTGGGTGGAATGCAGGTGAGACCACCCGAGGTGGGCAAGGTCGCCATCCCATTATAGATAATGAGACGGTGTGCTGCTCCCATCTGGAGTAGGTGTCGGCCGTATGAGGTGGGTGTGGTGGTGTCTGCCGAGGCTCTGAGTGTAGACATGTCCTCCATGGAACGGAGCATCTTAGGGTCGTCAAAGTCGTAGATATCACAGGGGTGGCTCTGAGTGCAGGCATTTAGACTTCGCCCATCCCGGTATACTCCATAATGGTGTCACTAAGGAAGTCATATGGCGATGGGGTGTCTGGTCCCTCCCCCTCCGAGGGCTTCTCAGGGGGTATGTGTGAAGCGCGAGCCGATGGGTGCAATATAGCATACGGCGAAATATGCTGCTCTCTCCTTTGATAGTTGGAGGCGTATCCACATGAAACGTGCCTCTGGGTCTCTCTCTACCACCTGTACCCTGTGCTGTAGCGACTGTCCATAGAGCACAACTACTCCTGATCCTCGTGTGATGTGCTGTCGCATTTGTCGATGGTGAGCTGACTCCCACATATAGCCCTCAATCCTCGGTAGGCTCCTCCCCGGGCTCTCATGTGTCTCTGTCAAGAAGATCATGTCCCTTCCCTCCATCACCTCCTCGAGGCGCCTTGGATGTGTCCACAAAGATCCATTGCAATTCCAGACTGCAATGCGCACCTTGTGCTTTGCTGTCTCATGGGCCGCGAATCCCTAGTCAATGGGTTGTCCATCGATGATGACACGACTGTCTCTGTATAGGGCACGATGTCCCTCCCGTCGGGCCTGGAGGACACGCGGCATGCATGCATGTCAGTGCTCTACCTGCATCCGTGTGAGGTCATCATCCAAATAGATGATGCACGTCTGACTCTCATACGCTGCTCTGAGGAATCGTCCCAACCTCTGTTGATCATGCACAACTGTAGTGACTCCTCTATATGGAACTGTGCTCGTAGATTTGAGTATCCTCAGCATCTAGTAATAAAGTGTTTCACACTCTCTATCTCTGTATGGCATACTGGGCACCACCTCTCCTCTCTAGGTACTTCTCTAGTCCGACCCCTCTTGATCTTGAGCTGATGTGATGAATCATGAAACTCGAAGCGGTGGTGTGGTAAGTATGTTTGCATGTATCGCGGAGTCTCAATAAAGCCCTGAACTGAGATCTGTAGAAAATGCTCAAGGTAGTAGAGCGTTTTCGGTGGCAGTGTATCCGTGGGGCTAATCCATGTCCTCTATATATATGTATGCCATATCTTTTGGCAAATGCCCCTGTTCCTCTCTTGGTGGGAGAGCGAATAGGTGGGGACGTGTAAGTTGTACTGCAGTGGTAGTAGTCTGTCTATGTCAAATCCATGATGGGCCAGCCAATCTTGTGTCTGTGCGTACCATGAGGAGGTGTCATCTGCTAGTGCCATGTCGCGTGACGCCTGGAAAGCTCGATAAGTGATTTTCTCTGTGTCCATGCTCTATATCCTGTGTAATAGGCATACTGTCTGGAAGAGTGCCTCTACTAGCATCGGTGGTGCAACAAGCTTTGCTCTAATGATATCATGTGGTACTGAAGGCTCGCTGCAGATGAGTGGCAATCATGAGAATCTGTGGCCTCTCCAATGGTGTCCGTGCTGATATAGCTAATCTCGGCCCCCATATGGCTGCTCCATACATGAGCACTGGTGTAACCATAGTGTCGAAGAGCCATTCCTTTGTGCGGGGCTCCGGAAAATGTGCCTGGTGGCACTATCTCTCCATTAAGGCTAGTGCTGCGTACCCACGTGTGATGCGATCCCGAGCTGCTTGAGACATCGAGAAAACTCTAGAGGCTGCTGTGAATGTCACCCCGAGATAGACATATGATCCGACTACCTCAATCGGTCTGCCGGCCACGGTGAAAGAACTATGTCTCCGCACCTGTGCCGATGTATGAAAGATCATAAACTTGGTTTTACCAAGGTTCACAGATAGCCCTCTATGTATGCAAAAGTCATCTAGACCGTGTAGGTGACGCCATAGGCCTTTTGCAGATTGTGAAACTAGCACAATATCATCAGCATATAAAAGAATATGAACAGTAGTCCCACGTACCTCAATGCCCTCCCTCCTTGTTGCCGTATGAAGTACACTGTCTCATCAATGTGTAGACCAAAGAGGGTGGGTGAAAGAGGGCACCCTTGCTTCACCCCGATAGTGCTAGCAGGCGAGTCGGATAAGCCACCTGGACATCTGACTCTACAAGATACTCTCTCGTATAAGGCGTAGATCCACCATATCATCTCCTGGAACTCTGATATCGAGTATACGTCTGAAGAGCCGTCCCTTGGGAATTGTGTCGAAGGCTTTGCAGAAGTCCACAAAGCAGCAATATGATCTCCTCTTCCTTACTCTTGCTTGGTCAATCAGGTATCTCAAAGTGAAGATATGTTCAATGGTAGAGTAATCTCGTCTAAAACTTGCCTGTCTGGGGCTTTGATACCCTTCCTCTATGCGAGAGTGCTCAACTCTGTCTCTAGCACTATCCCATTTAATTTGGCCAATGTGGGGCCAATCATGATCGTTCGATATGTATTTGGATCCATAATGTCACATGACTTATGAATGGGCACAATGATATGCTTAGTCCATGACTGAGGGAAGCCTTCAACCAGTGCACGGTTGAAGAGGTGGGCAATGAGTGGTGCTAGTCGTGCGTTCGTATATGAGGTGCTCTGCTTGTAACCTGAACTGGTCATGAGCTCTGCCATGCTGCATATGTGAAATAGTGCGGCTCACCATGGTGGGTGTGAAGAAGGAAGAGGTAGTGGGGCATGAGCTCTGTGGCCTGGGAATGGGGGGCTGGTCTGGGATCTGGTATAGGCTCTGTGCATAGCTTTGCCAAATGCTCGGGTCTCGAATGGGTGTTTGCTGTCTCCTCTCCCTTAGATGTCGCCATGCCACTGCACTATCCCAACTCATGAGCAAATGGTAGATATCCTTGTACTGTCTCTCCTCCACTCCTGTCGCTTGCGGCGAGTAAGGCTCTACATGTGATGCTGTGCCTGTTTGTGTGTAACATCCCCTCTATGCACTAAAATCCGTAGATGTTTCCTGAGTTCTCGACATTTTGCATCATACTAGCGATTCTGGGGCATGGCTTTTGTGCGTGGAGGATGTGTATGTGCGCGATGTGGAAAGCTGCAGATAGCTGAGTCATGAAGAATGGTGGTGATCTGTGATGTGAGTGTGTCCAAAGGTGAGAATGGATGGAGGGAGAGTAGGCTAGTGTGTAAGTGGTGTGCGTACACGTGTGAGAGCTCGTGTGTGAAGCGTATCGTGGTGTGTGGCTTAATGGGTGAGGGAGGGTCTAATGGGATAGGAGATGAAAGTGTGAATGTGATAAACATATGGTCAACATCAAGTGGGCGTCGTCCAATACTAAGTGAGGGGACAAGTGAAGCTCCAGAGATGGTATCCAGAATGTAGTCGATCATGCTCTCACCCCCTCTGTGAGGGAAGCAAGGAAGTCCGCCTGAACCTGGCCAACTGTTCGTCCCGTTATATATAACGAGATGGTGTCGGCTGCCTAGCTCAAGCAGATGTCTTCCATACCCGGTGGTGTCCTGGCCCATATCTGCTGATACTCTACTGGTGCTCGTCTCATCCGGGTCTCTGCCCCTCATGAGATGTGGATGATCCATGTCATATGCCTCGCACTGATGTGATTGGGTGCGGCCATTGAAGTCCCCCATAAGGAAGACTTCACCTAGGGTGCTATAGTGTAGTATATCATCTGAAAGTGCTATGTATGGTGAATCTCTATCCCTGGTCGGTCCCCCAAGGTCCTGTCCGGCGTATCGGGATCTGCCTGTTGGGAAGTAGCATATGGCAATGTAGATCAAGCTCTTTGGTGCTATCTCCATGCTGACCCACATGTATCGTCCCTCCTCGTCTCTTCCTAGGATACGGATCCGGTTTTGTATCTCTTGTCTAAATATGATGGCGACACCCCCCGACCCTCGTGCTCTACTCTGGCTCGTCGTGGTCCTGAATGTAGATTCCCAATGAAAACCTGCAATGCAAGGTAGGCCTCTCTCCGGGCTCTCGTGAGTCTCTGTGATGCAAGCATAGTTGCAACGCAACGCGTTGCGTAGCGTCTGCAACGTTCGCAACGCAACGGCGTTGCGTTGCGACGTACGCAACGCGTTGCGTTGCAGGCAAATTTTTTTGCCCTCTCCTTTGAGCCCGAAACGGGCTCGCGGGAGAGGGCATTTTGCTTTGCTTCTTGCCTGCAGCGAGCGCACACCCGATAAGCAGCAGCCGACTCCACAGAGAGAGAGAGAGAGAGAGAGAGAGAGAGAGAGAGAGAGAGAGAGAGAGAGAGAGAGAGAGAGAGAGAGAGAGAGAGAGAGAGAGAGAGAGAGAGAGAGAGAGAGAGAGAGAGAGAGAGAGAGAGAGAGAGAGAGAGAGAGAGAGAGAGAGAGAGAGAGAGAGAGAGAGAGAGAGAGAGAGAGAGAGAGAGAGAGAGAGAGAGAGAGAGAGAGAGAGAGAGAGAGAGAGAGAGAGAGAGAGAGAGAGAGAGAGAGAGAGAGAGACTCACCATGCCTAAACCAAAGCAAAGCTGTTGGAAGTACGTGACTAGCCAAGGGAAGTTTGGATCGGGTGGGAGTGAGAGATGGACATGTAACCTATGTGGTTACAAAGGGGGTGGTGGGGCAGATCGTATCAAAGCCCACCTTGCCAAGTTTAGTGGCTTGGGCATTTCAGCATGCAAGCAGCCTATGCCAGCTGATATCAAGGATGAGCTCCTTGAGTGGGTAGCTCAAAGGGAAGCTAGAAAGTATCCACAGAGCTCTCGGCCCACCTCCACCTCTATTAGCTCCTGTGATCCTCCTCCACACGATGCTCCATCACATCAGACTCATAGGGGATCCTCTAGTGGAGGGAATGATGAGCATGGACATGATACCGTCGATCTTGAGGGTGACACTCAGCCACCGGGGAAGGCACCTAGAGGATCACTTTCTTCGGCATCCGTATGTGCGGGTTTTCAGAGGCGGCGGGAGCTTGAGGCCAAACAAGGTATAATGAAGCTTTTCATATAGTGTGGCCTCTCTTTTAATGTTGCACGCACACCCGCATGGAAGGAAGCCATGGAGTTAGTGAGCACATTGGGATATCGATGGAGCGGTCCTTCATATGAGGAGTTGAGGACTAGTGAGCTACGCAAAACAAAAGATATAGTGGAGAAGCAGTTAGAGCCGATGATGGGCACATGGGAGAAGTATGGATGCACTATTATGTGCGATGGATGGACAGACATCAGGAAAAGGAATGTATATAACATACTAGTGCATTGTTGCAAAGGCACTATGTTCCTTCGCGCCATCGATGCATCACAGGCTGGACTTACAGTGACAGGTATGTATAGGTGAAATTTCAAGTTTTAATTTTAAGATACGCATTTGAATTTTGCATATGCGATATATATGTATTATGTATGTAGTATGTACTATGTACATGGCTGATTTGGTGTAATTCTTGTGTCACAGGTGAGTTTATATATGGTCTTATCCGCCATGCTATTATGGATGTCGGTCAAAAGAATGTTGTGCAAGTCATTACCGACAATGGAAGTAATTGTGTGGCCATGGGTAGATTCTTAGAGGCAGAGTTTCCCTCCATTGTGTGGACCCCATGTGCCGCACATAGCATTGATCTTTTGATAGAGGATCTTGGAAAGATCCCTTGGATTCATTCTATTTTTTCCACCTGCCATAAGGTGGTCTCTTTGTTCACAAAGAGACCAAAACTATTAGCTATTTTCAGATCATACAGTGAGTTGGATATCCTAAAGCCTGCGAAGACCAGATTTGCTTACATGTGCATAGTGATGGAGAGACTACTTCGGGTGCGGCAGGCTTTGATGCAGACAGTTGTGTCTACAGAGTGGACTGCCTGGGATGGACACACTACCCCGAGAGCAGATTTTGTACGGATTACATGCTTGTCGGATTCATTTTGGAGGGATGTAGAGGCACTTGTGTGTGCCATACATCCATTATATTCTGTTCTTCGCATCGTTGATATGGAGGGGAGTACATTGGGACTCGTCTATGAGTTCATGGATCGAGTTGGCGAGTCCCTTTCACGTTGCCCACATTTGACATTGGACAGGTATCTATTAAGTTATTACTTATTATTTTGAATTTTTAATACTTAAAATTCTTATTATCTTAAAAATTAGTATCTAAAATTTTATAATTTCTTTGTTTATAGGATTGAGCAGCTTAAGGCTGTGTGGAGAGATCGATGGGATTGGTTTCATCGCCCGATCCATGGGATGACACACTTATTGCATCCCTTATGGAGATCTCGGCAGGCCATCGTGGATGAGGAGCTCTTGAGTGCGTGGAACACATATGTATATAGGCTTTATCCAGCTAATGTAGAGTTGCGACTTCAGTTGGAGAGCCAGCTCTTGGTATTCCAAAATGGTGGTGGCCATTTTGGAAAGGATACGGCTTGTTTGAGATCTGCTCAGTTGCGGCCAGTATCATGGTGGGAGATGTATGGTGCTAGTGCTCCTAAGTTGGTAAGTACTAAGTCAAAAGTCTTTAGTGTACTGTGTGACATGTGATAAATATGTATAATGATTTATGTACTAATTATTTTTTGAATTATGTTGTAATGCAGAGAGAGTTAGCTATTCGTATCCTTTCACAGGATTGCAGCGTAAGTCCTTGTGAAAGGAATTGGAGCACATGGGCCCTCTTCCATACAAAGAAGAGGAACAGATTATCTACAGCGCAGTTGGAGCGGCTAGTTTATTGCCACTGCAACTTGCGTCTCTTGGAGAGCGGCGGACATACAGGAGATGTGAGGGAGGTCAACGTGGACACAGTAGATATAGAGAAAGTCAGAGATATTCCAGATATTCCTCCAAAGGATCTGGACTTATATACTATGCTGTACCATGAGTTGACCTTACCTCAGCATGATACGAGATCATCTCGGAGCCGCAGAGGACCTAGTGGTAGTGGTGATGCATCCACTAGTAGCCGACCACATACCACTACTACTAGGGATGATGATGATGATGATGATGATGAGAGTGATGATTTGTCATCTGACACCATGTCAGAGTGACAGAGTTTGATTATTGACATTTGAGGCTTTGACATTTCATGTTTGACATTTGGTATTTCATGATATGTATTTACTATTGTGATGACAGTGGACACTTATCATGAATCACTTGTGACTTTATATTTATCATTTGCCACTTATGAATTATGCCATGCGTCATGACTCATGATTCATATGATTTATGATTTATCATTTGTCATAGTGATCTCTATGTTTTTATTTTGATGTATGAACGATGATATGATCATGTGACATGTATGATGCCAGGTGTTATCATTTATATTATGAATCATGATGTTTATTGTAATTTGTTAAAAGTTAGAAGTTAGAACTTACTACTTAGAAACTAGAAACTTGAAAGTTAAGTGTTATGATCATTATGTTGTTAGAATCTAGAATCTAGATGATGATGTTATGATTATTGATGTTATGATTGTATTTGAATTTTGATATAATGATGATGTATTTGAGATAATTGTATTTGATATAATGATTAATCTTAAGGCTGTGTGGAGGGTTATGATATAATCACGAGTCACGACCAAGTTCCAACTTTCAAGTTAGATTGATAATCTCTATTATTTATGATATATCTTATATTGTAATAAGTATTTTATGGTATATATAGTCATATCCCACCTTATTACATATCATAGGACCCAAAATATGTGAAAAAAACATATAAAAATTTTGAAAAATAAATAACTTTATCGCAACTCCTAGGTCCAGACGTTGCCCTCGTTGCTAACCCGTTGCCGTTGCCGTTGCGAAAACGTTGCTTTCCACTATGGATGCAAGCAAAGTCATGTGACTCCAGGATCTCCTAGAGTCTATTTGGTCGCGTCCAGAGTGCCCCATTGCTGTTCCACATTGCTCCTTTGAGTGGTGCCTCCTAGTGTAGTGATGTCTCATAGGCCTCATGGCCCTATTTGATAGGGCGTCCATCTATGAAGACCTTACGGTCACCGTAAAAGGCCTTCCTTCCCTCTCGACGTGCCTGGAGTATCTGTGGCATGCAAGCACGTCGGTGTGCTACCTGCATCCTCGTGAGGTCCTCGTCCATGTAAAGGGTGCCGTCGGGTAGTCCACGTAGTATTGATCGACGTCTAAAAAAGGGGATCCGTGTCTCCTCGGAGCTCATATGAAGGATGAGTGCTCGCGAACGAGATGTATCCCTCCCAGCCCTCCATGCGCTTGTGAAGGGCATGGTCTCGTATTCAAGTCGATGGCAAATGTTGGTGGCGTCAGCCTCTGGTGATGCTCCCTCTGGTAGGCCCATAATCCGAATGTGGAGTCTTCGAATGTGTCGGAAGTCTGTCCTCATCGAGTGTATCCTGAACCCGTGTGAGCTCTTCCTTCTTCACGTCTTCCTTGACTTCTTTCCTCACTTCTTCTTTGACCTTCTTTTTAATATTTTTACTTACTACTTCCACCCAACTATGTTGGGCTTCTTCCATCTCTGATCTGATGTGCTCTTGCATATCCATCTTCCAATCATTCTTGATTTCCTCTTTTAAGTCATCTAGCTTTGTGATCTCTCCTTCTTCTTTGGAAATCTTCAGCTGAATGATTTCTTCTTGAAGCTCATGCATCTCAGCTTTCCATTCATCTCGATCTTCTTTGATAATTTTGACATGCTCTTCTAGGGCCCTTATTCTATTTGTGGCCTTCCTCATTTCTTGATTGAGTACTCTGTTTGCCTCCTTCTTTGCCTCTCTGATTGCTTTAGTTATCATGTCCTCCACTTCTTTTCTTTCAATCCGGGCCATGTTGTTTCTCAATTGGGGGGGAGAGAGAGAGAGAGAGAGAGAGAGAGAGAGAGAGAGAGAGAGAGAGAGAGAGAGAGAGAGAGAGAGAGAGAGAGAGAGAGAGAGAGAGAGAGAGAGAGAGAGAGAGAGAGAGAGAGAGAGAGAGAGAGAGAGAGAGAGAGAGAGAGAGAGAGAGAGAGAGAGAGAGAGAGAGAGAGAGAGAGAGAGAGAGAGAGAGAGAGAGAGGTTGGGGTTTCTTAGGGTTTGGGATTAAGGTTAGGTTTAGGTTTAGGGTTAGGGTTCAAGTTAGGGTTAGGATTATGGTTAGTGTTAGGGTTAGGGTTAAGGTTGCACATACTGTGGATGGGTGCAGCAAGGTCGGGTCAGACATGGGATGGGTCGGACAAGCTCGGGTGTGTGTCGGGCAAGGTCGGGGTTGGGTCGGGCAGGGGGGCGGTTTACGGTTTAGGGTGGGTGGGCAGAGGTCGACAAGACTATGGAGGCACGCGACGGGGCATGGATCGACGAGGGCGGGTGGGTAGAGGTCGACGAGCTTAGCGTTTGAGCACCTGAGCAGAGAGCGACAGACTGGGCAGATCTTTGACAGTGAGCACGATGGCTTGAGCGCGACGGACTGAGCAGAGCTTCGACCCGACGGGGAGGGAGAGGGAGGGAGGAGGGGGGGGAGAGAGAGAGAGAGAGAGAGAGAGAGAGAGAGAGAGAGAGAGAGAGAGAGAGAGAGAGAGAGAGAGAGAGAGAGAGAGAGAGAGAGAGAGAGAGAGAGGAGGAGGGAGGGAGGGAGGGAGGGAGGGAGGGAGGGAGGGA
The DNA here is from genome assembly GCA_020310875.1 of Ceratopteris richardii. Lineage (NCBI taxonomy): Eukaryota > Viridiplantae > Streptophyta > Polypodiopsida > Polypodiales > Pteridaceae > Ceratopteris > Ceratopteris richardii. Next base: position 100,874,859 of record CM035415.1, read on the forward strand.
GGGAGGGAGGGAGGGAGGGAGGGAGGGAGGGAGGGAGGGAGGGAGGGAGGGAGGGAGGGAGGGAGGGAGGGAGGGAGGGAGGGAGGGAGGGAGGGAGGGAGGGAGGGAGGGAGGGAGGGAGGGAGGGAGGGAGGGAGGGAGGGAGGGAGGGAGGGGAGGGAGGGAGGGAGGGAGGGGAGGGGAGGGAGGGAGGGAGGGGAGGGGAGGGGAGGGAGGGGACACATTTTCTCATGGAGTAGTTTCATTCTCTAGCATTGTGTAAGCTAAACGTCAAAAAGAGGAATAAGAAACTTAATTTCTTGGCAATTCTTTTTTGGTTTATGCTGTGTAGGTGTACTGCCTGGCTACTTCAGCTCTGAGTGGTCATTTGCTCAGTTCCGGCTGCCTGAGGACACACATGCCCTAGTAGCATTTGGAAAAGATAGAAACACAATTATTGTTCTGTGCTCTAGTGGAACGTGAGTTCCTTTTCTTTCATTTTTCTTTTCCTTTTTTGTTTAGGTTTTTGTTTTGTGGGTTTGCTTCAAATGTCATAGTGAGTTTCAATGTGTCTCTGATTTTCATGGCTGATATTTGTGAAGCTATGTGAGTCCATCATTCATTCTTTTTGGACAGGTACTACAAATGTTCATATGATGTTCTTCGTGGAGGTGAGATGGTTGTCAAGGAGAGGGTAATTCTTGCAAATGCCAAGTAGTTCTTCACTATTCATAGGCACGCACCTTTCTTCTTTGTTCAACGGCATTGTTTCCATAAAAGTCATAAACGTTTCTAATGTGCCAGGCTGCTATCTGTGTATCCTTTTGTACAGATGTCTTACACAGTGTGCCCATTTTAGTTACAGTGTATAGACCAATTTCGTCTACGAATTGGAGGCCACATATTGCTTGTGAAATGGATTGGACAATCACCCAACAAATTGTACATTATTTAGAGTGTATTGTTTGGGTGCTAACATATCAATGGTGTGTGATATCCACATTTTTTGATGTCAAAAACCGGGAGAAAACATTCCGAGGCCATAATGAAGAGGGAATGTGCAAAAATCTGAACATCTCATCTTTGAAACATACCATGATATTACAGTTTCATATGTCCTTTTTTTTTCATTGTAATTAGTTCTGCTTTGAAACTTTGCTCTAAGCGTGAAATTTATCCAGCGAGTAAATATCAAAATCACATCAAGATAGGTTGTGAATTGAATGGCCACCTAAACAAAATCATTTGCCATTTCCTCTTTGCTTTGAATGTTGAATGGCTTCTCTCGGTAATGGTCTTCTTGATTCCAGGAGAGGAAAGTAGAGAGTCTTTTGATCAGTTTCGCAAAATGATGTGATTTTTGTTTTTCAAAAGTGGGGGAAAACGTCTGATGCATATTGAAGAGAGCTTAGCAATGCTCTAGGTTATTAGTTAGGAACAACAAACTCACTAGTCTCCTCTTTCTTTTCTTTCACTGTTTTAGGCTTCTCTGTGAATGTGAAGCGTCATAAATCTATCCTCAATATTCTCAATTTAAGAGTCAAACATAGTTTTTCTTCTGCCACTGAAATGTGTAGGATAATGATGTCGGGGAAAACTATGTGGTTTCTTCTAACTATGATTTCCTTGATATTAAACTATCATAGTGAGGAGTTTATTGAGTGATTAAAAAAAGCTTATGAACAAATTACAAGACATCACATCTGATGATGTTCCCCAAGGGGAATGAGTCCCTAGGAACCTCAAATTACAACATATTAGATCCGTTGTTGCATGATGGATCCGATGATGTTGCATGATGAGAAACAACGCCAAGGAACTTAAATCTAGAAAATACTATGTATGAGGAGAGTCATCGGCTCTTTAACTTTTGGCTGCTCAGTGGTTGTATCAACTAAGAGTCATTCTCTCATGAGGGCTGGAGGAATCATGTGATAGAATATTTGCTTATTTTCAAATGTCAAAGTTTCCCTTGATTGCCAAATAAATCAAAAGTTCCAAAAATGAATGTGGTTGAAGAGGCATTTCCATTGCATTGTGCAAGAGTAAATACTTTAGAAATAGTGAGTTCTCAATAGAACGGTTTCTTCCTCTACAACAAAGATGTGAGAACATCATTTTCCATGAATGAATGAGTAGTTTTACTATTGGAGATTTGAGTTTTAGTGAGAAATGTGAGAAAACCTTGGAGCAGCTCTCTTGTGGGCATTCTCCTTTGAAGTACGTGCACTCTACCTCATCAATCATATGATATCTTCCAGGGTGAATCATCATCTTTAAGTGCACCTAAAAAGGTACAATGCTTGGCTTGCATATTGTTTGGTAGGTCTGTGACACCAATGCCCCTTTTAGAACATGGTTGAATGGTCAAATCCATGGGCATGGAAAAATTGTGCACATCAATTGATTTTGCCAAAGGATTGATTAGAGTGAAATGGTGAAGGGGCATGGGAAATATATTGGCCATTGCCTTGATCTCCATCATCCTACCTATGGAATTCATCTTTGCAGTACACTTGTATACTAAGTGAGTTTGTAGACTTCTTGTTGTTTAAAAAAGTGAGCAAGCTGCAGCTAGGGAGCTCAAACTTTTCCAAATTATAGAAATTAATGTTCACAAATACTCTTCAAGAATGGTAAGAAATGGGCCAATTTATGGGAAATGGTAAAATTTATGGTTTTTTTCCGCTTTTTTACATAATGTGATAGTGCTCATTGAGAGCTATCCAACCATGTATAACATGTGTGTTTGCTACTAAAATCATGGTCAAAATCAAGTATGAAAAACACTTTATAATGTGAAAAGCAAGTGTGTGTCACCATCCTATTAAAACTTAAAAATAAGATCCGTTGGCTTGTTTTCCTTCCATATTGCACATAAAAAAGACACACAGGTGCTTCATTTTAGGGTTCTTGACAAAAACAAAAATAATTAGAATTTTCGTGTTGGCTCGTTGCTTTATTGAGTATTCCCTATAGAAAGACCATGTTACTAGCACTTGTATCATCACACATGGAGTGCTCTTCTTGAGCAAGCTTGGTGGAGGTGTTCCTTTCAACTTGGAGAGGTGGTGGAGCTATGCTTTCTTGATCTTCAACAGGGTCTGCAACAACTTAAAGCTTATCTCTTCTTGGAGGATATCATCTTTAGTTTTGGAGATGTTGGAGTTATTGGATAGTTTTTCATCATGTTGTATATTTCCTATATCTTCTAACTTCAATAATGGAATGTATGGAATATATTTTGGAGGTTTGCTCCTTACATCTCTCTCATGTTTTGTCTATTCTCTATCTTGTCTCTATTTTCTCTATGTCTCTATGTCGATTGTGGGCCTAAAAAGCAACAATTTGTATTAAAGAAGAAACATTCAAAGTACATAGAGAATTTGACTACATATAGGAAGATGAAATCTTTATGGAATGTGCAGATTAGGCTCAGCTACATATTCAACTTCCACTAGGAGTTCAACATTTTCAAAATTATATGGTCAAATTATCTTCAAGAATGGTTAAAAATGGTCCCATTTCTAGGAAATTATAAAATGTGCGGTCAAAAAATTTTATTACATAATAGTACTCATTAAGAGTTATCAATCATATATAACACTTGTGTGTTTGGTACCAAATTTTTATACCGTGAAAAGTAGGTATGACACGTCACCATCCTATTAAAACTTTAAATTAATATGCAGTTTCTTGTATTCATGCCATGCAATACATAAAAAAACACACAAGTACTTCACTTTAGGGTTCTTGAGAAAAACAAAAGCCCTAATTAAGATTTTCGTGTTAACTTTTTGCTTTATTTTTGTATTCCCTATAAAATGATCATGTTACTAGCACTTGTATCATTACAGACGGAGTGCTTGTCTTGAGCAAGTTTGGTGGTGTTCCCTTCAACTTGGAGAAGTGGAGTTGTTCTTTCTTCATCTCCAACAAGGTGTGCAATAGCTTGAAGCTTATCAATTCTTGGAGGAGATTGTCTTCATTTTTGGAGGTAATGGAGTTATTGGACAACTCCTCATCATGTTATATATTTTCTATGCTATCATGTAACTTCAATTAGGGAATGTATGGAATATATTAGGAGCCTTGCTTCTTATATATCTCATGTGCTGTCTATTCTTTATCTTGTTGTCTATTCTCTTTGTTGTCTCTATTTTTTTTACACATGGAGTCATGGTGAAAAAATCGCATGATTTTTATGTTTTAAAATGATAAAAAACTCAATTGTGATTGAAATCTTTGCTAAGAATTCTCATGCATAATTTAATTTAAATTTTTTTTTTTTTGAGTCTTGGTCAGACCTTTGTTAATGGTTTTAAGTGGAAAAGTACTACAACTCTACATGCATAAAGGGATACAAAATCTTTAGCATGTAACTAATGGCAACAACCACCATCATTTTAGGTACCTAGACATTAGACATATCCCACCATTATGCACCCTCTTTCATTCTTGTAGTATCGTGAACGACATAACAAGCAATTGAACCAATACCATTCTTGTACTTATTGTAATCCTCAATCAAATTACCCATCAATTGCACATTTTCATTACTCATGGATTTTGTTAATCCAAGGTCTTGGAAAGTACAAAAGATGAAATAACAGAAAAAAAATGTTAAACATAATAGACTAATGAATGACCATAAGTACATAAATAAAAAAACAATTTTCTTTAATGAATAAAAATTGTTTTTAGAGATTGAAATCTTGATTAAGATTTTTACGATTTATAAAGAAATAAAATTTGGAAGATAAAAAAGAAACCATGATGCAGTCTAGCCTTGCTCAGATTGACTATGAAAAAAATGAATGAAAGTAAGTGTAAAACCATGCATGTTGGACACCAAGAGGAAATCGTGCATCGGTAGAACTGCCCAAGTGGATAGAAACTTGAACATGTTCTACCATATTGAAATTTTCTAGGAGCCATGCATGAAGATAGTCGAGAGAAGTAAGGGAATTCGCTAGGCTATCCCAAAAGCTTTCATCTTACCACACAAATATTATGACTATATGTATATTAATAACAAGATGTTTAGTCCTTTTCTAGGAGAAACAATAAACAATGAATTGACCAGATGCCTCATTTTGAAGTAACAATGATTGTAAAGTGCAACAAATAATGTAGAGACATTGGAAGTATGAGGAATGTCCGTTTTCAACATAAGCAATAGTGTTATCTATAATGTATTCCACATTACTCATTTTATTGCAACTTATGATCTTGTAAACGACAAATATCCACATGAAGCAAAAAATATTCACATTTCTTTGAATGATCCTATACGAAAGGATCTTCCATTTGGTGCTAGAGCTTAGTCCCTAAATTTTCCAAGTGAATATTATCATTGTTCAAAAACTTCGATAGGAGCAAAATCTTCATCCGTTAGAGTGAGAATATCTCCATCATGAAAGCCTCCACATTTATATTTCTTCCCAATGATGAAACATATTTTGGATCATGTATTTTTAGGAATGTAAATGGCAATCTAGTCAAAACTTTATGAGAGAAAATATATTATAAGCAATAGTTTGCTGATTTTGTGGTTATTGAAACATGTTTCGTTCAAGCTACATCTTAGGTAAAGGATGATTATTTTGGCATTAAAGAGGAAGAATGCAAGTTGCACATTATAATAAGATGGAGGTAGGAAGGTCATCGACGAACCATATCATTAACCTTATCTATTATAGGAGGTGACTGACCACCCACACTTTTAAAAGATCTTGGAGAGAGCTTTGAAAGGAGCCCAAGGACAACCGTGCAAAAGGGAGGGGGGGAGGGAGAGAGAGAGAGAGAGAGAGAGAGAGAGAGAGAGAGAGAGAGAGAGAGAGAGAGAGAGAGAGAGAGAGAGAGAGAGAGAGAGAGAGAGAGAGAGAGAGAGAGAGAGAGAGAGAGAGAGAGAGAGAGAGAGAGAGAGAGAGAGAGAGAGAGAGAGAGAGAGAGAGAGAGAGAGAGAGAGAGAGAGAGAGAGAGAGAGAGAGAGAGAGAGAGAGAGAGAGAGAGAGAGAGAGAGAGAGAGAGAGAGAGAGAGAGAGAGAGAGAGAGAGAGAGAGAGAGAGAGAGAGAGAGAGAGAGAGAGAGAGAGAGAGAGAGAGAGAGAGAGAGAGAGAGAGAGAGAGAGAGAGAGAGAGAGAGAGAGAGAGAGAGAGAGAGAGAGAGAGAGAGAGAGAGATTCATATTAATGTTGATTGAAAGGCCAAAATTGGCCTATGAGACAAACCATATACAAACGATAGTGATCCAATCAGCTAAAAGATCAAAATCAAAATGGAACATAAAACATAGCTGAACTAAGAAAGCATGGCTCTGGCTCAACAAAAAATGACCATGTCATACAAGGGAAAAATCATAAACCTAGGGATATAGTGTGGGCGGGTGGATGTAAAATGTGATACATAGGTGATGGGTAAACTATCTTGTGAAATATAGTGTCCCAAGGTCTGGATGCATGTCTCCACTGCATTGTTTGCTCATGTAAGGATGGATCCTGAAGATCTACTGCTGGTTGACCCGAGGTCTCACACAATTGTGAACTCCAGGTCTTCTCCTGACTCTATGAGTCTCTGCCTACTCGAGAGTGAGTTTTGGTCCATTTGGGATTGGCCCTATCTCAATCCTTTGAAAGAAATCAATGATCCTAAGCTGTATACCACCCTCTATTGTGTGTGTAGGCTATATCAAAGTCTCACACCTATGGTATGTTGCAATTAGGAACTGCCCGAAATGACACTGGTCCTCTCTCCTCATACATTGTTGTAGTGATCCCTCTATATGGAATTGCACCCTAAGATCAACATATGCGGGGCATCGTATAATGAAATGATCCTCACTCTCCACCTTTGACCGGAAAACTAGGCATGTGCAATTCTCCCTAGGTATCTTGCTAACTCAACCTCTCTTGATCTTAAACTGGTGTGACGAGACTCTAAAATGCCCAATAGCAACCCATATGTTATGTGGCATATAAGTCTGCATGTACTGAGGCATCTCAATGAATCCTTGATATGAGATATGAAGAAAGAGCTCATTAGTGGAGCTTTTTTGTTGGTAGAGTCTCCCCCGTTAGGATTTTTTTTCCTCTTCATATATATGTGCCATAAATCTTGTCGAATGATCTTGTTTCTCTCTTGTAGGGAGAGAGAATATGTAAGAGCATGTGTATCATATTGTATAGGTGATAGCCTGTCCATGTCAAATCCATCATTAACTAGCCAATCTCTAGTCTACACATATATCAACATGAAATATCTCTTGCTAAGGCAAGATCTCGTGATGCATAAAAAGCCCTATATGTGATGCATTCATTGTCCATATCTTGGATTTTGTGTACCAAACATATTGTTTGGAACAATCCCTCAGCCAACATTGGGGGTACAACAAGCTTTGCTTGAATGATGTCACGTGGTATTGATGGTTTGCTACATATAAGCCTAGAAATCATGAGTAGCTGGTGTCAGGGAACCATTAGATTGTGTCCTCTGACTAGACTAGACAAGATTTGAGAACTGTATTTTTGATTACAAGATCACCCATGTAGGGAAAATAGTACTAGAATATGTAACTGATGCAAGAAGTCCCACAACCTGAGACTGAGAGATATGGATAACTTGACTTGAGATAATACATGAGATCCCACAACTTGGGACCATAGCTATGAAGCAAGACATCTCGATTAAAAGAACTCCATTTAGGGAGAGGAACTAGATATGATGAATAATTGAAAAGGATATCGTACTACAAAATTAGAAAAGGACAACATATGATGTCCAAGATACTAGTCTAGAGAAGACTAGAACAAAGAAAAAGACTAGAACTCAAACGGGAACTTGGAAAGTAATTACTTGGAGATCCACGAATCCTTGATCTCCCAAGACTAGCATTGGCAAGACTGAGGATGTATGTGGCCGAGCCCTCCTTATATAGGTGTTCAAGGGTGGTTATCAAGTGTGGTTATCAAGGGTTTTTACAAGTTGATGATATTGTTGATGATATCAGTAATCCAAAACACGACCTTCGGATGTCAAAATCTAGCAAGTAGAGAGTCATCCTCAGGGTTTTGACACGCTTTGGAGGAATGGAAGCATTAGTTTCTTCAAATTGTGAACCAATCATGAGATATGGAAAGTCACATGGAATCTAAGGTTTAGGATGGTTTCCTTTGTCCTTGACATCACCTTCTCCTCAAGTGACGAGTTCCACAAGGAGCGGTCATGTTCTCTGGTCTCAAATTCGTTGGATTTTTCTTTTGAAATTCTCGAAACTTGATTGGTGCTCTCTGAAGGTTTTCTATAGATTCCCAAGTACAATTGCTGATGTCATATCCTTTCCAATGAACAAGGTACTCCAATCTTCCTCCGAATATTCTTGAATCTAGGACATTCTTGATCTTGATAGGTGGTGAAGGATTAGATCTCTCTCCCCTCAATGGTGAAATCTAATATGGTTTCAACATGGACACATGAAAAAATGGATGTATTCTATTGGATCTTGAAAGTGAGTAGATTAATCTTAGCCAAGATGGTGAAGGGACCAAGCACCATGGATTCCATATGCAAGGGGATTCAATCCACCATAAAGGATTTGATAGGACAAGTACAAGAGCTAAAATGATTTCTACAAGGTGATCGATGAGTTTCAAGCTATTCCTTAGATATCAAGATATATTTCGGGGATCGACATATCAAGAAGACTTAATGGGTAATCAGCAGCAAAGTAGCCTCAAACCAGAAGTGAAGTATCTCTTGTTATTTGTGTCTCAAGAAAATACCTTGGAGGATGTTATCAATCATGGAGTTCAATGTGAGAATCACTTGTTCAAAGGAATCCAAGTATAAGTGCTAGCAACATTAAGTAATGAAGACACGCTTTGTCATGAGTATGAATCAACAATCTTTGAAGATCAATAGATCGTTATAAATGATATGGAGCATACTCATTATAAAGATAATCAAAAGGCAAATGACAAGAAGTTCATGCTCAATTAAGGAGGTACACTTACTCAAGTCTCTCCATCAAAGATCTTGGAAACACCATAATGTACTACTAGAAGTTCAAAGGATCTATCTTGTGAAGTACCCAAAGTTGGACAATATCAAGGTCAGTAGACTTACACCAAAGGAAAGAAAACATCAGAAGGATAATGGATTATGCTTTTTTGTGGGGACCATGACCAGTGGTCTTCAAATGTCCTAAGAAGAAGAAACAAATTGAGTTCAAGTCTTCCACAATGACCATCCCACATCAAAAGAATCATCATGAGAGTCAAAAGATGAATACAATCCATCATGAGAATCATAAAATTGATTGTGTACCTAGATATTCTACAAACCCTTTCTAGTTCATCATGGATATCCATCATCCTCGTGTTTGAGTACCACATATCAAGAACTCTACAAAGCCCAAGACCTATGAAGATTCAAGTCCTAGAAGATTTCACAGTCACAAAACCACTCCTCATGGAGCTTGTCGCTTGATGGGGAGGTGATGTCATGGAAATAAAAGAAACCATATTGACATTAAATCCATATCTCTCTCTAAATCTTATAATTGGTTCAAAATTTGGAGAAATTAATGCTTCCATCATGTCAAGAATGTGCAAAGCCCCAAGATCGATTGCTTGCTTGCTTGATTCTAATTACTAAAGGTCCTCTTTCAGATTGCTCACATCATCAATTTGTATCTGCCATTGAGCACCACCCTTGAACACCTATATAAGGAGACCTTGGCCACATACATCCTCAATCTTGCCAATGCACATCTTGGGAGCTCAAGGAGGCACGATCTCTAAGTAAGTACTTTCCAACTTCTAGTTCTAGTTATAGTCTTGTTCTTTTTTCTAGTCTTATCTAGTCTAGTATCTTGGACATCATGCCTTGTCCTGTTGTAATCTTGTAGTATGATTTTTTCAAGTTTTTTCTTGTATCTAGTTCATCTCCCTCAAGGGAGTTCTTGCAATTCAAATATCCTGTTTCATACCTACGATCTCGAGTTGTGGGATCTCTTGTATTTCATCTAGTCTAGTTATCAATACCTATTAGTCCCATGTTTTGGGGCTTCTTGTATGAGTTACATATTCTTGTATTATTCTGCCTATGTGGGAGATCCTGTGATCATAAGAATAATTATGAAATCTTGTCTAGTCTAGTCAAAGGGCACAATCTTGTGCCCTTTGACTAGACTAAACAATATTTCAAAATTATACTTATTATTGCAAGATCACCCATGTAGGGAAATTAATACAGAAATATATAACTGATACAAGAAGTCCCACAACCCAAGATTGATAGGTATGGATAACTTGACTAGAGACGATATAGGAGATCCCATAACCTAGGATTATAGGTATGAAGCAAGATATTTGGATTACAGAAACTCCCTTAAGGGAGATGAACTAGATACAAGGAATAATTGGAAAGGATCCCCTACTACAATATTACAAAAAGACAAGATATGTGGTCCATATATTAGACTAGAAAATTCTAGAACAAAGGACAAGGCTAGAACTCGAATTGGAACTTGGAAATTACTTACTTGGAGATCACAAATCCTTGAGCTCCCAAGACTAGCTGGAAAAAGTGGGGATGTATGTGGTCAATCCCTCCTTATATGGATGGTCAAGAATGGTTAACAAAGGTGGTTATCAAGGGGGCTTACAAATTGATGATGTCATCGATGATGTTAGCAATCCAAAATACGACCTTCGAATGTCAGAATCCAATAAGTAGAGAGTTGGTCTTAGGGTTTTGACATGTTTCAAAGGCTCCACATTGTGAACCAATCATGAGATATAGAAATTCTCATGGAATCTATTGATATATTTTGGTAGTGATGTGTGTGAACACACTAGAATTGCAGAGGCACTTTTTTCCCTCTTTAGAAGCTTTTTTCCCCCTGAGTTGTATATATGCTTATAACCCTAATGGGTCACTTACATTTATACATTCTCTTGATAATACATGCAAAATTATGTGTTGTGCTCCAAGATTCTTCTTCTTCCTTATGTTTTTCGCATGCTTCCGCACACCTCAAACTCCAGGACATCGTCAACACCCCTCCTATCACACTCTCAGAATTGCACAAATATTGGTCAACATACTTAGGGTGAATAGGAGTTCAAAACCGCTTCCCTTTGTGGTATCTAAATCGCAATCTGAGCTTGTTTTAGCCTTTGAATGCACTATCACAACACTTGTGCAGGCAAGTTGTCGAAAATATATAGAGGTTTTGGTTCCCCGATATTAGCATCTCGAAGTCTACTATAGGTTTAACATAACTCGATAAAGTAGTTTTGTTCAACGTTTTGAGACACAATCATTTTTCTGCATCAGGGTATTTTTGTCAGAGGCCATGGCTGAAAGCAGTGATATATTCCGTACGTTGGCTATTGAAGATGATTTGGATGATGCCAATTACCCATTATGGGCTTATATGATGCGTCATGTATTGGTTGCAAAAGGACTATGGAATATTGTGTAGGACGTTGAAAAACACCCTAATACACCCGCAAATAGAGTTACTAAAGGTGATTCAAATGGTGTTGAAGATGATGATATTCTTCAGGTTCTTGTTCATGTTGCGGTTCGTGCTACACCTATCGAAGAGTAATTTTTTTGGGATGGCAGAGATGCTAAGGCACATGCATTGATACCCTTGTCTATGAAACGTACAATTATTCCTCACATTCACTGCTGCAAAACAACAAAGGATGATTGGGATACACTTACCACTTCATATTAGACAATGAATGAGACTCATGTTTCTTACCTCCAAAAACAGTTGGAGAGTGAGCACATGAATAAAGAAGATTTCGTGGATAATTTTTTGATAATGATCAAAGATTTGAAGGAGCAATTGATTTTTGCTGATGAAGTCTTGCCTGATAGTTCACTTCTGCAGACTATTCTGAATAGTCTTCCAGATTCATATTATGTTTTTGCTTCTACTATTTGATTGATGATGAAAATCAATCCAAATGCCTTAACATTTGAGGAGTTAGTCTCTGTTCTGTTGGAGGAAGATTAGTATAGGCAGAACAGGTCCATTATGCATGTTGCAGATCAAGCTTTCCTTGCTAGTCAAAAGGAAAAAGGTAAATGGAGCTCATCTACTAGTAATAAGAAATCTACTAATTTTGGACAATCAAAGAAGGATGACAGAGACGAGAAGAAAACAAAAAAGCAAAAATTGTTTTGCAAATACTATAAAGGAAATGATCATGTCATAAAGAGCTGTCCAAAAATGGCTACAAAAGAGGCAAAGAAAAAAGAGAGATTGGAATGGTTGTTGCAGAGGCCTCTGCACCCTCTACAAATCTTGTGCAGAATGAAGAATGGGCATTTACTAGTGTTTGCAATTATGAACCATCTTCTCATGAACAATTTATGTCTACAATAGACTCAGATGTTTGGTACTTTGATAGTGAGGCAACTTCTTTGTGATGAGAATGAGCCTGTCTTGTTTGATCAAGCAAAAAATTCTAAAAATTGGGTGGATGCTATGCAATCAGATATGATGCTATTATGAAAAATGGTACGTGGTCTTTATGTGCCTTGCCTCCTGGCAAGAAGGCCATTGGCACTAAGTGGGTATACAAGCTGAAGTGTAAGCATGATGGAACAATTGATAGGTATAAGGCTAGGCTTGTTGCAAAAGGTTATGCTCAAGAAAGAGGTATTGATTTTGATGAGACCTTTGCATCTACATGCCCAATGACTTTTGTTCGTAGCATATGTGCACTTGCAAGTCATCATGGTTGGAATATACATCATTTGGACATTAAAATTGCATTTTTGAATGGTGACTTGCATGAAGAAGTGTACGTTTTTCAACCCCATGGATTTGTGTAGAAGGGGCATGAAAACAAAGTGTACAGGTTGAAAAAGGCATTATATGGTTTGAAGCAAGCACCACCTGCTTGCTATGAAAAGATACATGCCTACTTGGTTGCACATGGTTTTGAGAACAATCCAACTGAGAGCACCTTATATGTTAAGTGTGCAAATGATGAGCTTCTGATCATTGTTGTCTATGTTGATGACGTGCTAGTCACTAGTTCTAATGAGAAGCATATTGCTGATTTTAAGGCTGATTTGCATGCCTCATTTGAGATGTTAGATTTGGGGCATTTGCATCATTATTTTGGCATTCAGTTTATTTAAGGTGATGGTGGATTAGGTTTGTGTCAAAAAAAATATATTGACACATTATTGCAGTGTTTTGGCCTTGAAGACTGCAAACCTATTGCCACTCCTATGTAAAGGGTTTACAATTGAGTCTTCATGATGGTGGGGATGCATTTGATGTTGTTCTTTATCAGAAGGTTGTGGATGCTTGATTTACTTATGCATCACTTGGCCAGATATTCACTTGGCTGTATCACAGATGAGGAGGTCTATGCATTGCCTAGGTGTCAAGCATTGGCACGCGGTTAAGTGCATCTTTTGCTACTTGAGTGGCACCCAAATACTTGGATTGTTTTATCCCAAAGGGGGATCACTACTGCTAGATTTACATGCTTTTTTTGACTCTGACTTGGCTGGTTGCTATGACATGTGTGTCCACAAGTGGTTTTTGATTCATGCTTGGTAGCTCATGCATATCTTGGTTGAGCAAGAGATAGCCTACTGTGGCCACTTTTAGTTGTGAGGATGAGTGTAGGACAATTTTCACAATGGTTGTTGAGTGTGTGTGGCTTAGGTGCCTCATGGATGATTTGGGTTCGGTCTTCTGCCTCAACCATCTTTACTTATGGTTAGAGCGCATTGGCAATTGCAAGGAATCCTGTGTTCCATGCTTGCACTAAGAATATTGAGGTGCACTATGATTATGTCAGGGAGAGGTTCTCTACTAGAGAGATCAGTTTGGCATATGTGCCCACATAGGAGAACATTGTAGACCTTTTCAAATAGGCTCTGCCTAGGGAGTTTGAAGCTTTTCGCAAAGCTTTGGGCTTACTTCCTTTTGTAGATTGATTCCACATAGCTTGGCACTTCCTTGTGCATGAGTTCCAGCTCCTTGTTCACTGCATCACTCCCAGAGGGGATTTTTTGATATATTTTGGTAGTGATGTGTGTGAACACACTAGGACCGTTAGGGCACTTTTTTCCCTCTTTAGGAGGTTTTTTCCTTGGCTTGTATATATGCCTATAACCCTAACTAGTAGCCAATCTATCATGATGGACATGTCTGTCACAATGAACATGTTTGTCATGATAGAAAGGGGTTTGTCAGGCTAGTCTATCACGATAGACTGGGTCTGTTGTGATTGTCTTGTCTATCGAGAGAGAGGCTCTATGTCGTGATAGATGGGATCTGTCGTCTATCAGGAGTTTTGACATGTCACAATAGAGCCAAAAAATTGTGAGTTTTCTGAAGCGTATAATGACTCAGGGAGTCATTGGGGAGGCCTATGTTATGCTATAGATGCAACCACAAAAGCTTCATCTTTTTGTTCTGTCACAATAGACGGAGATGACATGCATGAAATTCAAAAATCATCAAAAATTACCAGCACACAATGCTGAGATCAGAAATGAAGATGAAACTTGCATAGAAGCTCAAAAGGCAAAAGTGAATCATACACACTTGATCTCTCTCTCTCTCTCATATACACACACAAGCAAAGGAGGGAAATGAAGGGAGGGTGAGTAAATAAGAAAAAATAAAAACTTTTGGTGAAGAAGATGAGGTGTGGCTATGGTGGAGGAAGGTAGGAAGAGTGAAGGTGATGAGTAAAAAGAACATGAAAATTATTGAAAATATTTGCAAAAAACTCTAACTAGTTACCTTCCAACATCGATCTTCTAACACTCTTACCATCATGCATTCGTCCTTAAGTACGCTCCCTGACAACGGTGCCAAATTTGTTGTTGCTCTAGACAAGGATGAGTATCATGTCGAGGAGCTCCACCTCTTTAACTATCAATACACAGAGATGTAAGAATGATATGAGAATCATGAATGAGTGATATGCATGAAAGTGAAGTTGAGAAGCACACAGATGCACACACACACACACATGGAAGCAGCAATAGAAGAGACAATGGAAGGAGAAATAGTGCTATTCATAACTCAAATTACAAGAAATCTCTCACAATGTTCACACCTCAAACTAGCTAACTTAAAAAATAAGCTCTCTAGCTCTTTTTATAGTCTTTTGGGGAGATTTGATTGATTTCACATCTAATATTCAACATAATTAAAAATTATGTCCTAAATCACTTTTGAGGCATCAAAGAGTCTCTAAAAAATATGAAATTTGGTGTGTACATTATACCTAAGCTCCTCAAGCTCAAAGATCCCTCATCTTGCACAAAATGGAGAAATAGGTTGCAAAATTGGGGTTTTTATAATACAAAGTTAGTGATCAAAATCATTATTGGAATTACAATGATGTTTATACTCATTGAACTACACCAAATGTTGGAAAAATTATTGTATGGACCCCTTTGGCCTTGCTCTAGCTCCCTTGGCATACTTCCTTTGCATCTATGTTGGCTTACTTCACCTTTGTACCCATAACATTCCTTCCCAAAAACTCCCTCTGAGAGGTAATTTGGTATAGGTAGAGAATAATTATCCCTAATAATTGGATCATTTACTTTCTTAGGGTTTATACAATCTCTAAGTTTTCCATTTTTCTTAGGAACTATCGAAGATATCCATTCTGTGTATTATATTTCATAGATCAATCCTACTGCTAATAGTTTATCAATATTTTCCTTTATCTTAGTAGAGTACTTATAATTGTATGTGTAATGCCTTTATTTAATTGACTTAGCAACTAGTGCAATAGGAATCCTATGCAGATAGATGCTTGAATCTATTTCTTTAAGATCCTTGTAGCTATAAGAAAATACGTCTCTATACTCTCTAACAAGTTGCACTTGAGCTTCTTCCTCTTCTGTAGCTATGTCAAAAGCTATGACTATGTGTCTATATTCTCCCTCCTCTTGAGTGACTACCATGTTTTTGGTTTCTTCCTGGTCATCATAAGATTAAAATCCTCTTTTCTAACTCCATGGATTTTGCTTCAAGTGGACTGTTTCTTCCACTTTGTATTTTTTGAAATATGTTGCCACATCCAATTTATTATCTTCCTCGTTTTCAACCTTCCATCCTTTCTTCTTGATTACTTCTTTGTTTCAAATTGTTTTTGAGTTTCTTCTCGATGTTTAATTTGTTTGTATTTTCTAGATATTTTATCTTTGATCAATTCTTGTGCTTCTATATTCTCGAGATATAATTTTCTACTTATTATGACCAAATAACTTAACTCTTCTTGTAACTATTAAAGGGATTTGGTGGGATGAACAAGAGGAGCATGGAGGAGATGGAGGGAGATAGAAGAGAGGAGAGATGCGAACACATGCATGGGAGCTTCAAAACGCACATAATGATCTCCCTAAGGAAATGATCTATAAATGATAGTGTATGAATATAGAGGTAGGGTCACATGACTCTTACATCCCCAACAATCTCCCACTTAAGGGTCAATGTGACCATAAGTAGAAAAATATACAAAGAATGATGTAGGACTATACACTAATGTATAGGAAGAGTCTGGATCTCAACCCATATCGATCACACTACACCAATTGCCTCAAACAAGGTGTATCAATGCATCTCAAATTACTCTAGACTCATATCAACAAGAGTCGAGTTGATATTTGACTGACGCATGAATTGATGTTCTTGCAAAGTTCCCACTCGCTCTTTGCTTGTATCAATCATCGAACGACTGACAACTCCAAGTACAAATGCTCCAATAGCAATTGCAATGTTTGGTCTTGAGCATAATAACTTGTACATCATACTCCCAAATGCTTACGAAATATATGCTATCCTTGATAACCTAACCATGTCAACCATGCTTGTATCCAAGGCATCCAAAACACTATCATCAAGAACAACATGTCCTAACATATCTGTGTCAATATCTGGCATGACTGAATCCAAGAATGACTGCATGAATGCTGACTCCTCAACATCTAAATCAACAATCCTCTCAACCAAGGATGCGTCTAGCTGTGCAACTTGAGAGCTAATATGCTCTACCATACACTATGTATCATAAAAGCTATCCTGCTCTACGACACCAAGTGTATCATCATGCTCCACATGAGCTAACTACACAACATCAACACCAAGGTCAAACTTATGATCACACTCTAACTGAGTATCATCATATGATGTACATGAGCATCCATATCATGCTCTAAAGCATCCAATTGATCATCCAAAGTGTTCTCCACATGAGAGTCCATATGATTAATAAGATCATGCTCTGCAAAAGCATCATGAGCATTCAAAGTATGCGCTACATGTGCATCCATTTGAGCATCTGAATCCTGCCATACATGTGCATCATGAATACCAATAGGCCTATGTGTAGGTAGACAAAATGAGACATGAGGAGTCTCACATTGCACATAAGCCTGCACTTCCACTTAGATGATATTTTCTCTCACATGAAGTATGTGTAGTGGATACCTATGCCCAATCCTAGCACCTTTGATTAGCATAACTTGTCCCAATTGCAATTGAAAATGATGCTCACCAAGGAATGCATAACATCTGCTCTCTTATAATTGGCTAACCGAAATCAAGCTCATAGGGAATGAAGGCACATAACGTACATGTCTTAGTATAAGTGATGCTCCACTAGGTAGCATAAGGCATACATCTCCTGCATCCTCAATGTCATATGTCATACCATCAAGCATGTGCACACATCCATCAATCTCACCTGAGAATTGACAAAACCACTCACGATGTGGAGTAACATGAAAAGTGGCTAATGCATCAAGCAACCAAGCCATACATGTGTTATCTAATGAACAAGAGGAATCTTGAGATGAATCATAGGAGAAAGTGATATTACGATTACGAGCATAATCGACTCTCATAAAATCTCTTGAAACCACTACCCGACCTACATCACATGCATATTTTTGACATTGTCATCCCATCTGCCTGAAGCAACACCGTCGAGTATGGCCCTCATGACCATAGTACCACATTGAAGTCATTGATGTGATCTATGTCTCACATGAGTCAATGGACACACATACATATCATGTAGTCTTTGCCATAATGCACTACTCATCTTCTCATACATCAGAGACTTATATATAGAATCCATAAGTTGTAATCAGATGGTGGAGCTGGCCAATGTATCCATATCCATCCATACATGGTCGGGCATGTCACAAGGCCTCTATGCATCTCCATGCACATACACATGTAACCCTGCATGAACCAATGTATGCCACATATGAGATTTCCATCTTGGAAAGTCAGTGCCATCAAATTGAGAAGACACCAAATTGGCAATTCAAGAGACTAGCAATGTAACAAGAGACTAAAAATAATACTCTATCACAAATATGATCACACCTACATATCCATATGCATAAAAACTCACATAAAAGATGTCTTGTTGGAGAAGAAACCATGTAAACCACCTGTCACATACCCATGCATCTAGCATGCACATGAAACCATGAGCATAAGCTTGCTCACTAAGTCTCCAAACTGACTAAGTAGATATGAAAGAATCCTAGAAAAAAATCAACAGAGTATCCATGTAAATTGAGCAATCAAAACAAAATAACCAGTAGCAAAAGAACAATGAGTAACCTATCACCACCTATCATTGATTCAATCAAAGATATTGGCAAGTACACATGCAAAAAACTGATGGCAATACATGCCAATACAATGGTGATACACCTACCACTCAAGAATGAATCCCACAAGATGGTCCAATATTTCACGAATAACTTGTGACTAAGTCCAAGTGAATGGAGATAAGCAACGATCAAAATCTATCACACAAGCATAAACGATCTACTAGAGTACTCTTCAAGCATAAAAGGTGACAAAGGTTTGGTAGCATCTCCTCTATAAAATGGACTCCAAACCAAAATAACCATGTGGTAATATACCGTCCACTAAATGCCAAACATAGTGGCAATCATATATAATGATCAATGATAATATGGCTCAATGCAAAACCAACATAGGTGATAGAATGATATATAGGTGAGGCTCCAACTAGATCATGTACCTGCACAAAAAACAAGAATACAAGCACTAATCAAGATCCAAAATCAGGTCTCATAAATTTTGTGCAACCAACAAGGTAAGCCATATCCAAGTGGCATAAATGAAATATAGACCACAATGCCACTATACATCCATTGACAATACTATGATCAAACTCATGATGGCATAGACCTAAAAGATAAATCACAATGCCATCTCACATGCCAAATACTTGAGAAGATCATGCTCTACTCTCATACAGAGGAGCTACCACAATGATCATACATGGTCAAATGGAAACCAAGAGCAAAGAACAAGGGTTAATACACTTCTCCCAACTATCTTTGCACCAATGAAGCTCCAAACCAAGAGCTCAAAAGAGATTTGAAGATGGTTTCAATCTTCAACTATCTTTAGGGTTGCATGGGAAGAATATGATAGTCTGTATTTTGCATTCTTGATGCTAAAAACTTCACTATTTTCCACTAAAATCTTTAGCAAACTTTAAGATTTATTTTTAGACTACACAATGGATTTTAGAACACTTCAATTTGAGGTGCGTAGTCCAAGATATACACAAAACAAGGATCTGCTATCAATTTCACCTTCACCTTCAACACTCTTGCTCTGTATTATGCATTTTTGGTGACCTAGCACTCACAATGCATTCTTCTACAAAGTTGTAGATGCTTTCTCAAGTTATGTAGAGCAAGTTAAATTGCTTTAATCCGATCTCTGAATTTCAAGTTACAACAAAAAAATTGACCTACTATCCAAGTGATTCTAGATTTTTCTTCCACATATATCTGAATTTTTTGAATTTTCGGTGAACCAAAACTCAAAACTAGATTCTATGCCCTCATGTGAAGTTGTAGATCTCTATGTTAACTATGCATAAAACTTACATCACACAAATTCAAGCTTTCTAGATCAAGTTATGTCCAAAATACCGAGCAGCTATCAAGAGGTGTCGACTTGCATATTCACCTCTTCTACCTTAAGATTCCATTGAAGCTCCTTGCACACCATCCTTCAACAAGCTCTAATACCAATGAAGGGCTTTGGTGGGTTGAACAAGAGGATCAAGGAAGAGAGAGGAGAGGAGAGACAATCACACATGTGTGGAAGCCTCAAAACCCACATAATGATCTTCCAGAGGCAATGATCTATAAATGATATATGTATATGTATATAGGGGTAAGGTCACATGACCCTTAGATCCCAAACAACTATTCATCAAATTTATTCTCTTGCAATTTTTCCTTTTCCATGATCTCTTTACCTTATTATAAGTTGATTCTCTCCTAATTTTCTTCTTGAGCCACATTCAAATCTACTTGTACCATCCTCTAGGCTATATGGAAGATGTCATTGTTGGAACATCAAGCTTACACTATGCTTGAGGTGGATTTGATCTACATCAAAGGCTATCGCATCGAAAGAATATCCGTTGGAGAGTTCTTTTTCTTATGCTCACTTATTGTATTAAAAAAAAAGGTTTTTCATGGATCTTTTACCATTGTAAAAGCCTTGAGCTTTACACATGTAAAAGTAGAAAGATAGAGCCTAAATCCCATGAATTTGTGGTGGTTGAGTTGCATTCAATCAAGCAATCAATCAGCTAAAGGTAGATCAAACTAGATCTTCACTTTTCCTAGATTGTAGGAAAGTGAATTGATTCCCTCCAACAAACATTCCCACCTTCATTTGAATTCAAAATCCACTTTTAGAACTCGTGGAACACTCCTAGAGTCTATATAAAGACTTGAAATCACTTGTACAATACATGGAAGCAATATACATACAATTGTTACCATCATTGTCTTGCTCCTTCAATTTTTTACATCATCTTCTTCACCAACAGTAATCTTGCAGAGGCTACTGCTCTCTCTCCAGAGCTCCAAATTGAGTGCAAGATGGCTCATTGGAAAGGTATTAGTGTCTAGATTATCTGTAAATTTTCATAGAATTTGGTTCAGTAGATTGGGAGAAATTTTAGTTTTTTTGTCTCGGGATCAATCTCTGCATATTCCTACAAAATAGGAGATACCACCGTTGAGTCTTTGATTCATTCCTATAGCATATTTTGCTTATTCCTTATTTTTTTGTGCATTACATACACTCAACCCTATGTGTCTCACTCCCATAAAAGGATTTTTTCTAATTGTAATCACGCTGGTTGCTATGACCAGTTGAAGTTCATTGTCTCTTCCATAAATAGTAAGTTATTTTGAGCTAGTCGACCCACGAACCTATCTGTTTTGTATTGACTCTTTCTCCTTGATGCTCCAAAGTACATAGTGCATTTCTTTGCACTTATCGCATGGCTATAAGGTCTATTTGAGTCTCCATAAGCTCAAGGATTGGTCTTGTGCTAGTTGGCTGGACCAAACATCGTCGCTTCGAAACACACTTTTCTACCTCCTACATCTTCTCCAAGTTCTTTTAGTGGTATCAGAGCTAGATCAAGATGGGTGACGACTTTCCCTCAATGATCGAGAAGCTTGATCGACACAACTACACGACTTGGAAAATCAGAATGGAGGCCTATTTGCAAGGTAGAAAGCTTTATGGAATTGTAGCAGGTGATGAAGCTATGCCTATTCCAAGATCCAAAGGAGGACCTACACAATAGGAGACAGAGAAGCTCACACTTTGGTGCACAAGGGATGCTCAAGCAAGGTCGTACATAATAAACTCTATCTCCAACTTTCTATTACCATATATTAGAGGATGCAAGACATCTCAAGAGACTTGGGATGCCCTCGAGACTTTCTTTTCTGCTAGTATCAAAGCAAGAAAGAATCATCTTTGGAATGAGTTCAACCAAATGAAGAAGACACCTAAGCAAACCATCATGAAGTTTGTTACGAAGGTCAATGAGGTTGCTGATTAGTTAGCATCCATTGGAGAGCTGATTGAAGAAGAGGCTATCATGAGGCAAATTCTCAATGGCATTGGAAGTGATAAGCAATGGAAATCCTTCACGATGGCTTATGATCTCATCATGGATGTGCAAAATCCAGACTTCAACATCTTACTTGGACAACTCTTCAATCAAGAAGCCAACAATAGCATAAAGGAAGGTAACTCCTTTCATGGTAATTCAACTAGTGCTCTATATGCAGATAAGAAGGATAAGAAGCAGAAAGACAAGAAGAAGGAAGAAGATGAAGAAGAGACTTCCCAAGCCAACTTCGCAAGCAAGAGAAAGTGGAAAGGGAAGAAGAAAGGACCAAAGCAAGACAGCCAAAGGTCAAAATGTTCAACCGTGTGCCATCTGCGATAAGACCAACCACACACTCAGAGTTGTTGGTTCAATGGGAAGACCCAGAAAGGAAGTGGAAGAGGTGGATATGGCAGCAATAGAGGTAGAGATGGACACAACTTTAACAATAACAATAGAGGCTATAATAGAAGGGACTACAACAATTATCTAGAAGATCAACCACATAAAGAATCATTGCTTCTCATGAATCTAAGCCACAAAGAAGGTAAAGAAGATGCTCATTTTTTCTACATATATTCAGGATGTTCGAATCATGTTGCAGGCAACATTGCTCTTCTATTTGATTTGGAAAGTCCAAAGCATAGACATGAAGTGCAAACAGGGGATGACACAAGGCACAATGTGGAGAAGATTGGTAATGTCAAAGCTTCCAATGGCAGGACAAACATTCTGAGTAAGGTTCTCTATGTACCCACTATCACTAAAAACCTAATAAGTGTAGGCCAAATAGTTGAAAAAGGCTTGCAAGTTAGGTTCACCCAACATGGAGCTTTTGTGGAAGATCCATGTCAAGGCTTCAAGAGGATAGCCAGAGGTGAGAAGCATGGTAGGCTCTTTACTTTTGAAGTAGGAGAAACCTGGAACATAGATCTATTCAACTTTGGGTCTCAAACCCTAAGTGAGATTGAAGTGTGGTATAAGAGACTTGCTCATGTGAATGAAAGAACCTTGAAGGATATATGCAAGGATCAAAGTGTTCTAGGAGTTCCGAACATATCAAAGCAACACATGATCAACAAGTGTGATGCATGTGAGATTGGGAAGGCACAAAGACAACCATTCAACCACAAAAGCTACATCCACAACAACTTATTAGACTTAGTATATACATATGTATGGGGACCAAGTCAAGAACCTTCATTGGTAGGATCAAGGTATTACGTCTCATTTATTGACGACCATAGTAGATGGACTATTCTTTACTTTATCCAGAGTAAAAATGAAGTGTTTGACTGCTTCAAAAAGTATCTAGCACATGTGGAGAATGATATAGGTAGATCACTCAAGAAGCTGAGATCTGATGGAGGGGGAGAATACTTATCCAAAGAGTTTGATGAGTTCTTGCAACAGAAATGTATCAAAAGGGAAGTGACTACCAGGTACTCTCCTTAACTAAATGGAATTACAGAGAGGAGAAACAAGAAATTGGTTGGATAAGCCAGAACAATGCTTGAAGAGAAGAAGTTGCCACATTATTTATGGGCAAAAGCTATTTCAACTGCTGTGTACCTTGTCAATAGACTACCATCCAAATCACTTCAAGGTATGACCCCTTATGAAGAATGGCATGGAAGAAAACCTAGTCTTAGACATTGCAAGGTTTTTGGTTGTTTAGCTTATGTTCATGTACCATCACAAATAAGGGGTAAGCTAGATGAAAGGGCAAAAAAGGTAGTGTTTACTGGATACGATTCAACTCAGATGGGTTACAGGTTCTATAATCCTTCAACCAAGCAAATTCACTACAAGTAGAGATGTTGTGTTTGAAGAACACAGGTCTTGGTATGATGAAGACAAACAAAATGTAACTCTACCCTATGATCTTGATTTTGATTCTCATCAATTAGGAAGCAAGCATGATACACAGGTCCAGGATCCAAGAAGTGATATAGACAATGACCAAGATGAAAGAGAAAAGGATTACAAACTATGGAAGTCAAGAGGCAAAGCAAAGATGCAAGAGGTTGGAGAATGCTCCAAACAAGCACCTAGAAGATCAACAGGAGAGAAGAAACAACCAGAAAGGTATGGATATGATTCCACATTTGTTACGAAGCATTCAATCTACTTGGCGAAAGACTGTATTTCAGAGGAACCCTCAACATATGAAGAGGCAAAGGGAAACCCTAATTGGGAAAAGGCCATGAAAGAAGAAATAGATGCATTGAAGGAGATGGACACTTGGGATTTGGTTCCAATGTCACCGAATCAAAAGGTAATTGGTTGCAGATGGGTATATAAAGTTAAAAGAAATTTAGATGGATTAGTTTGCAGGTACAAGGCAAGTTTAGTTGCCAAAGGATGCTCTCAAACGCATGGTATAGACTATGAGGAAACATTCTCATCAGTTGCAAAGATGACTATAATCAGGACATTGATAAATGTAGCTGCTGCAAGGAAATGGAAAATCCTCCAACTTGATGTGAAAAATGCATTCTTAAATGGTTGGATAAGTGAAGAGGTATACATGTCACAACCACGAGGTTTTGAAAACCCTAATCATCCATCTTATGTTTGCAGACTTAGAAAGCATTGTATGTATTGAAACAAGCTCCTAGAGCTTGGAATTATAGGTTGGTTACATACCTTCGAGATCAAGGGTTTAGACCAATCAAATCAGATCCTTCTCTATTCATCAAAAGGGATCATGAAGAGGTTATCTATCTATGTGTATATGTAGATGATATTATTGTGATAGGTGATGATCTAAATGGCATTCAAAGGATCAAGAGACACATGTAAGAGGAGTTCAAAATTAGTGACCTAGGTGAGCTCACATATTTCCTAGGTATGCAGGTGATATACATAGATGAAGGAATGTATTTGACTAAGAGAAGATACATTCAGGATCTACTTCTCAAGTTCAAAATGGAGGATACTAAACCTGTAGGTACACCTTTGGAGATGAATCATAAACTTAGTGTTTATGAAGGTGAGAAAATTGAAGACATTAAAGAGTATCAAAGCTTGGTAGGTAGCTTGATATATGCTACTCATACAAGGGCATACATCTCATATAGTGTCGGAGTGCTTAGTCAGTTCATGCACTCGTCAAGAAGACCACACATGGATGCAGCTAAGAGAGTACTTAAGTATCTCAAAGGTACAATCAACGAAGGTATATTCTATCCTTACTCTTCAGATTTGGATATCAAAATCTATTCAAATGCAGATTGGGCAGGAGCTAAGCATGATAGAAGAAGTACTTCTGGTTACTTAGCATTTGCAGGTTCGAAGCTAGTGTCATGGAGTTCCAGAAGCAACCAACAGTTGCTTTATCCTCGACGAAAGCAGAGTACAGAGGCTTGATCATAGAACTTGTTGGTGCAAGTCAACCACCAATTGATGTTTTGAATGACCGATTGAAGTCAAAGAATGAAGAAAAGATCAACAAATGAAGATTGAAGATAGAACATATTCAGGAAATGAAAACTTGTATACATATGTACATTAATTTGTAGTTAGCTCACTTATACCTTTTGTATGGTCATGAGCTTGTACATATATGCCTATATATATACAAGTAGAAAGTCAGGGCAAGTATGAGAGAGCATGAGAAGTGATGATTTAGGAGTTGTAAGAGTCATTAGACACTCTAGAAGTGTAGAAGATCTCTCTCATCATTAAGATGTAAAACTTTTCAGAGAAGAAGAAAAATTGCACCCAATCTTTACTGAGTACTCCTTCTGTGTGTAATCTTTTGTGAAATGCTTTTGTAAAAGTCTAAGTCCATAGTTGATTGACCTCTATACAAGTTTTCAGATCCTAATTGTGATCAAGCTGAGAGAATTGAGAGTAGGAACATTTACATGTATAAATGTGAAGAAGTGAAGTTGCAACAGGTGCAAAATTTGATACTAATGTTTTGGTCAATTCTCCTTCCATAGTGTAAAGTTTTGAGAAAGAAAGCACTCATTCTTTAAGTTGGAAGGTAAGCTACCTATGAATAAAAGCATTTTCTCAAACGTATTCTAGTTTGGGAGAACTGTCTGTTAGAAGTTGCACGTGTCAAAATCGACTCTACAAGAATATAATTTCAGACATAGGTAGATTGTTTGGATCATTTCTCAAGCTCTACTGAATCTTTTGAGATGATTTAACTTGGAAAAGGTGCACAATTTGTAGACAACACCTTGTACAAAGTTTCATCAGAAACTTTACACATTTGATTAGTCAGTTAGTGAGTTATGTGCAATAGACTTTTCTAAGTAGTGACTCTCTTTACAATTAGTTCAAAATTTTGATAATGTGGTATTGGTCCTTCAAAGTGGTAAAGGTTTTCAGTTTTTCTTGATGTAGAGGTGCTCTAACATCAAGGATAGCTTGTTCTTTTGGAGATTAACACTCTCCATTAGTGCTATCAGAGTAGGAATCATCAAAATAGAAGAAAGGAGGACCCGGACTTCTTCAACATTTGAAGGTTCAAAAGGTGAAAGCTTAAAGGGAAAGCTTGAGAAGGAGGCTTGAAGCTATCAAGAAGATCAAAAGGAACTTCATTCAAAGTAAAGGTACACTTATTTCTCATAAAGCTTGAAGAATTTAATACACAATCAATCTCTTTATCAAGTACCTTTTCCCTCAAGAAATGATACTGAATCTCTATATGCTTAGTTCTGGCATGAAAAACAGGGTTAGCTACCAAATATAATGAACTCATATTGTCTCCAAAAATAATTGGAGTACTCTGATCAGTTCCAAAACTCCTCAACAAAGTCTTTAACCATATCACTTCTTTTGCAGCCTCTACCATTCCTTTATACTCAGCTTCTATGGATGACAAAGCAACTGTATGTTGCTTCTTTGAGACCAAGACACTAATTTATCTCCAATATAACAGAGATACCCATGAGTAGACCTTCTATCATCTGAATCACCTACACAATCTGCATCACTAAATACTTTGATTCTTGTATCAGAAGTAAATCCATAATACAAACCTTCACTTAGGGTTCCTTTGATATATCTGAGTACCCTTTGAGCTGCAATCCAATGAGTCTTCTTTGGACAATGCATAAATTGTGATAACGCACCTACTGCATATGATAGATCTGGCCTTGTCAAGGTAGCATAGATTAGACTACCTACCAAACTCTGATATTTCTTCCTATCATTGAATTCTTCACCTCCATATCTGCTCAACTTATGATTTACCTCCAATGGTGTAATTGAAGACTTGCAATCTTCCATGTTGAACTTGATCAAAAGATTCTTCAATTATCTCTCTTGTGTAACATATACTCCATGTTGAGTATACACAACCTGCATTCCTAAGAAATAAGATAAGTTTCCCAAATTACTTATCTTAAACTCCTTCTCTATTTGTTTCTTAAGCTCCTTGATTCCTTGAGCATCTGTACCTGTGAAAATAATATCATCAACATAAATACACATGTATATGTGTCCATTTTCACTTGCTTTCACTAGCAAGTTACTATCTACCTTTGATGCTTGAAATCCACATTCATTCAAGAACTTAACAAGCCTGTAATTCCATGCTCTTGGGGCCTGCTTCAAACCATACAAAGCTCTCTTGAGCTTACACACATAATGTGATCCATTTGAATCCATGAAGCCTTTTGGTTGCTCCATGTACACTTCATCTGCAATGTATCCATTCAGGAATGCATTCTTCACATCTAATTGTGATAACTTCCATCCTTTACAAGTAGCAATAGCAATCAATGATCTAATTTTAGACATCTTAGCAACAGGACTAAAGGTTTCATCATAACCTACCCCATAAGTTTGGGCATAACCTTTAACCACAAGTCTAGCCTTCTATCTAGACACTTTTCCATCTGCAAACCTTTTTGTTTTATATACCCACTTACATCCAATGACCTTCTGATTCTTTGGTCTTGGCACCAATTCCCATGTTTCATTTTCAAGTAGAGCATCATACTCTTCTTGCATTGCCTTCTCCCAATTCTTTTTACCTTTAGCTTCTTCATATGTGGTTGGATCCTCTTCTGTCTTCACAAAGCATAATCTTTTGTTGTTAGGAAAGATGTATCATAGCTATACCTGATAGGTTCTTTTCTTTCTCTCAAGGATCTTCTGACCTCTGCACTTCTTGAAGTCTCAGCCACATTTGATTCTAGATCAAATCTTGGCCCATCTTCAACATTGCCGTGCAATTTACTTTTATAATCAACATCATCAATATCTTCTTCATACACACTTGCTTTTGTCTTCCCTTCCCTTTGTATTTCTTTGACATCTGCATAATCATTTGTTAACCCTGTATACCATGTCCTTTTCTCATCAAATGTAACATCTTTGGTAACAAGAAATTGCTTTGTGGATGGACTCCACAATCTGTAATCCATCTATCTATCATCATACCCAATAAACACATACTTCTCTACTTTGGGTTCTAGCTTATGTCTCAATTGTGAAGGAACATAAGCATATGCTAAACATCCAAATACCTTACAATGATCAAGAGTAGGTCTCTTACCCCACCATGCTTCATAAGGTGTTCTTCCATCCAAAGCTTTACAAGGTAACCTATTCACAAGGTATGTTGCAGTGTTGATAGCTTCTGCCCATAAGTAATTTGGACAATTCTTTTCTTTCGTCATTGCTCTTGCAAACTCTACAAGAGTTCTATTTCTTCTTTCTGCAACTCCATTTTGTTGAGGGGAGTACCTGCAAGGTACTTCTCTTTTTATACCTGCATTCCACAAATAATCATCAAACTCTTTAGAGAAATACTCTCCCCCTCCATCTGATCTCAACCTCTTGAGCTTTTGTCCTGTAATCCTTTTTGCATAAGCATGATAATGCTTGAATGTCTTGAACACTTCTGATTTGTCCTTGATTACATATAAAGTAATCCATCTGGTTGCATCATCAACAAACAACACATAATATCTGGATCCATTTATGCTATAGTCCCTTGAAGGACCCCACACATCTGTATGAACCAATTCAAGCATATTTGAATACTTGTACCCTGATTTATTGTATGAACTTTTGTGTGCTTTACCTAATTGACAAGCTTCACACCTGTACACCATGTGTTGCCCTTCAACATTTGGCAAACCAAGCACCACATCATTCTTTGACATTTCCTTTATGGCTCTCTCATTGAAATGACCTAGCCTTTTATGCCATAGGTCTAATTTAGACATCTTTTGACTTCCATAAGTAAATAAAGCATGTCCCACATTACCTTGGACTTTGATAGTAAACAATCTTCCTTCCTTTTTACCTGCAATGATATTTCTATATCCCTGATTTGGATCTTGCACATAAACACCATCATTTGTGAATCTGACTTCATATCCCTTCTCCACAATTTGCCCTTCACTTATCAAGTTTTTAGGAATAGTAGGAACATAAAGTACCTTCAAGAGTGTACTTCCACTCTTTGTCTTTACTGATCCAATGCTCTCACCTTTATGCTTGGTGTTGTACCTATTTGAACTATATGTCCATTCACCTTTACTTCCATATCAGCCATCAATGATATATTGCCACTTAGATGATTACTACATCCTGAGTCAATATAGAACACCCTTTGATCTTCTCCTACTGCTTCATGAGTTGCATTCAAGATAAGAGTCATGTAATCCTTCTGATTTGATGCATAATTATAATAATTATTGTTGTAGGACTGAGGTTGAAAACTTCTTCCACCTCCTCTAGCATATGATGTCCTACCACCTCTTCCTCTAAAGTTGCCTCTTTGGTTTCTGCCTCCTCTACCTCTTTGATTGAAGCTCTGGTTATTACTTCCACCATTTTGATTGTTATACCACCAATCATTTGCCAAATGATTGGTTTTGCCACAAATCCAACAAGCTTTAGTATTGTCTTTGTTCTTACCTCCTCTTCCTTTACCTCTGAAGTTCATCTTTCCTTTTGTAAAGTTAGCTTGACTTGAGGTTCCTTCATCATCAGTTGACTGCTTCCCTTTGCCATTCTTTTTCTTGTCCTTGGAGTACATAGCTTGACTTGCACTCCTATCATTGTCTCCCTTAATGTCCTGCTCAAAAGTTAGCATGTGTCCTAGCAATTGATTAAGATCAGAGTAAAGTGATCTAGTGACAATTATATGGACAATATGAAAGGCTTCCACTTCTTATCTCCTGTAAGACCTGTAAGTATTTGCCTTACCAACTTATCCTCTTCAATGTCTTCATCTACTGCTCCCAAGCTATCTGCAATATCCTTCATCCTTGCCACATAATCAGAAATTGATTGTGAACTCTTGTTCTTGAAAGTTGTGAATTCTGCCCATAATGAGGACTTCCTTGACTTGGTTGTGTTTTGGAAATGCTCTTCCAAAACATTCCACACATCTGTTGCACTTTCTAATCCTCTGATGTGAGGTAGAAGATAATCATTTATAGCCATGTAAATGATGCTCCTAGCTTGATCATCCTTTCTCATCCAATTCTTCAAACCTGCAAGTTCCTCCCTAGTTGGAACACTAGGATCTTCATACTCAGGCTTTTCTTCTTCTCGTGTAATGAATGCCATCAAATCTTTGCTCATGAGGTGTGCCTCCATCCTCATGGACCAAGCTGGATAGTTCTCCCTATCTAGCTTATCAATCTGCAAGCTTTCTCCCATCTTTGATCTTTTGTATCTGCAATTACTATGATTTATGATAATAGAGTGTACCTTTGATATGAAGCTTTAATCCTTCTTGATCCTTTGAACTCGTACTTTACACTTCTTCAGGTTGTTTGCAAGAATTTGTTTTCAATTAGAAGAAACTTCAATATCTGCAAAAGTTGGGACTCCAATGCCTTTACTTCACTTGTATCGCACCTTCAGCTCTGATACCACTGTTGGAGACTTCTAAATCTCCAAAGTTTTGATCTATACTGATTTCAGATCACCTCTATATCAGTTATGGATCAAACTTTACACAAATGTTATCTTCATTTATCAAAACTTTCAACTATCACTTCTCTAAGTAAAAATCTTCATTCTTCAATAGTCTGCTTCACTGATTGACTTCATTACCTGCACATATCTTTATATTTCTTCAAACCAATGATGCATATATCTTCATACTAGCTTTGCGCAATCATATCAACCATTAGTCCTTCAGAAGAATCATTAAAACTTTAATTTGATCCTTAAGATCAAAAGTATGTCAAAAACTATCTTCCTAAACAAGCGACTTTGACATAGGTAACGTCTAAGGTTGATTTCTCACAGCAGAGATCCCATTTTACTAAATTCTTTTAGGCATAGCTTCCTTACCTTATAACTTAGACTTTGAATGCTCATTCATCAAAAACTTTACAGTGAGCACTGAGATCTAAGCAAAACATTGACATGAAAAAGTGCGCTACTCTGAGAGGTCTACCTACAGACTTTACATACACATGTTCCTATTGATCATACTCACAACATGAAAAGAATTAGATCCTGAAACTTTGAACATAGCTTCATTAGCTTTTAGATTAGATGTGTACAAAAGGATTTCTGATTCACATGATCAAACTGAGAGAAATCTACGAAATACTTGTCACTATTTTCTGAAGATGACTCTCTTCTCACCTATCTCTATGACAGTTGTCTTCTAATGACTCTCTCATGTATTTCTTTACATCATTGACTTATATACATATGATTCTAGACTTATCCCATGTCTATTACATTACTCCTTATCATCCTAAGGATTACCTATATTCATATTACAAGAATTTCCACCTGTAGAGTACATATGTATACAAACTATCATTCTGAAATCTATTCACTTTCTCAAATGACTTCTTGAATTTCAACCTGATCATTGACTTGCTTCAAGCTCTTCGTAATCATCAATTTGTGATTGCTTTGTTCCAACAACCACTTGTGATGGTCTAAGTTTTCTTCCTTGATTATTCCAATCATACCTCCTTCTGATGGAAAATCTTCAATTGATTCTTCTTCCTGGAAGAAAGGATTAGGTGAGACATGATGCCTTCTTATCCTCTTTTCCGTATAGAAGTATGTTTCCTATGAGAGGTATTACCCCTTATGGTTTTCAGCCTTATTTGGGTTTTCTAGGGTTTGATCTCAAGTTGCCTTATTTGTACACTGATCTAAGCCATTAGTGTCATTAGTGTTATTAAAAAATCTATAAACGCATCCTTGCCTATCTTGATACCTACCATCTTTGAAATATGCCACAAGCATCAAATTCAAAGGTATCTATAAGTCCTTCAATCTAATGAGCTCCTTATGCATTCCATCTTTATATACATATTCTCTAAACATATCATATAGGTAGTTGAGGATATTCATGTAGTTACCTTGGTCAGAGGTTTTAGGCTCTAAATTGTGTTCTTCCATATTTATCTAAGATATTCATGTATCATACTCCTTAGAAGTATCAGTTTGATAAATTTTAAATTTTCTAGGTCTCCTCTAAGTATAGGTGTTCTCCATGATTAGACTAGGCCTCAATCACATTAGATGCACTCACACTTTGTCTCTTTTGTTGGAGTTTGAGGCCTATGGAAGCACATAGACAACACAAGGAAGAAGAAGAAGCTTGGAGCACAACACAAAATACTGAATGTATTACCAAGAGAATGTACAAAGATAAGTGAGCGGTTAGGGTAATAAGCCTATATACAAGCTGAGGGAAAAGAACCTCCTAAAGAGGGAAAAACGTGCCCCGATGGTCCTAGTGTGTTCACACACATCACTACCTAAATATATCAACAAATCCCCACTGCGAGTGATGCGGTGAACAAGGAGCTAGCACTCATGTATAAGGAAGTGCCAAGCTATGTGGAATCAATCCACAAAAGGAAGTAAGCCGAGAGCTTTGCGGAAAGCTTCAAACTTCTCCCTAGGTAGAGCCTTGGTGAAAAGGTCTACAATGTTCTCCTATGTGGGCACAAATTCCAAACTGATCTCTCCAACAAAGAACCTCTCCTTGACATGGTGATAGTGCACCTCAATGTGTTTAGTGCGAGCATGGAACACAAGGTTCCTCACAACTGCCAATGTGCTCTAACTATCAGTAAAGATGGTGGTGGCCAAAGACTGATCAACACCCAAATCAGCCATAAGGCATTTGAGCCACACATACTCAACAATTGCTGTGAAAGTTGCTCTATACTCATCCTCACAACTAGAAGTGGCCACAGTAGGCTGCTTCTTGCTCAACCAAGATATGCATGAGCTACCAAACATGAATAAAAAACCACTAGTGGATACATGAGTGTCATAGCAACTAGCCCAATTAGAGTTAGAAAAAGCATGTAAATCTGGCGGTAGTGATCCCCCCTTGGGATAAAACAATCCAAGTAGCTAGGTACCACTAAAGTAGCATGAATAACTGGCCAAGTAATGCATAACTAAGTCAAGCATCCAATAGCCTACTGAGAACATCATCAAATGCATCTCTAACATCATGAAGACTCAACCATAAACTTGTTTCCATAGGAGTGGCAATAGGTTTGCAGTCTTTAAAGGTCAAAATGCTGCAATAATGTGTGAATATATTTTATTTGACACAAAGCTATTCCACCATCAACTTGCATAAAATGAATGCCCAAATAATGATGGAAATGCCCCAAATCTAACATCTCAAATGAGTCATGCAAATTAGACTTAAAATTAGCAATATGCTTCTCATGAGGACCAACGAGCAGCATGTCATCAACATACACAATAATGATCAGAAGCACATCATTTGCACGCTTAACATATAAGGAGCTCTCAGTTGGATTGTTCTCAAAACCATGTGCAATCAGGTAGGCATGTATCATTTCATACCAAGCACGTGGTGCTTGCTTCAAACCTCATAATGCCTTTTCAACCTGCACACTTTGTTTTCATGCCCTTTCTACACAAAACCATGAGGCTAAGAAACATACACTTCCTCATCCAAGTCACCATTCAATAGTGAAATTTTAATGTCCAACTGATGTCGTTCCAACCATGATGAGATGCAAGTGCATAGATGCTACAAACAATAGTTGTTTGGCATGTAGGAGCAAAGATCTGGTCAAAGTCAATGCCTCTTTCTTGAGCATAACCCTTTGCAACAAGCCTAGCCTTATACCTGTCAGCTGATCCATCAGGCTTATGCTTCAACTTGTATGCCCACTTATTGCCAATTGCCTTCTTACCAGGAGGCGTCACATAAAGACCATGTACTATTTTTCATAATAACATCATATTGTCATTGCATAGAAACCATCCAATTTTGTGAATTTTGTGCTTCATCAAACAAAGTAGCCTTATTCTCATCAGAGAGGCTAGAGGCAGCCATAGCATACCAATCTGATGCAAAAGAAGCAATATGAGAACTTGAATGAGTATGATATGACAAAGGTGCATCTAAGTTGCTATCTCACAATAACTAACAGCCCCCCTGAATGTCCACCTTGTGATAAACTACCTCCTTGGTTCAATGGCAAGCTTTGCAAAGTGGTGATGAAGTTGCTCTCTCCCAAGAACCTTGGTGAAGATTTTTGCTCTGATTTCTTCACTTGGACCATAGCGTATCTCCACGACCATGTTCTCGATTAGATCAGGCACAAAGTGATACTAAATTTCTATGAACTTGGTAGGTGCATAGAAAATAGGATTCTTAGTTGTGTCTATGCAGCTTTGGTTGTCACACTTCAACCTTTTAGCCTCATGTCCTTGTATTCCTATGTGCCATGGGATCCTTCTCAACCATAAAATTTCACATGTTGCTTTGTGCTAAGTGTTAGTAGAAGACATTGCTACAATTGGTAGCTTCTTACTAAACCAATATAAAATCCTAGATCCTAAAGAAAAGAAATATCTAGAAAATGCTTTTTTGGTATCAATATCTCCTTCCCAATCTGAATCACAGTATCCAACCAGACAATATCCTTCTTCATAGAGAATACCATAATCAATTCTTCCTTTCACATACCTAAGTATCTACATGCTTGCCTTCCAATGATTTTGGCGAGGCTTATTAGAAAACTTGCTTACTACTCTAGCAACATAGGAGATTTTTGGTCTTCTATTGCACAAGTAGATGAGACTTCCAATTTATTTCCTGTATCTTCCAATATCCACTTGAGTTGAATTATCTTCAATAGATAATTTTGTGTTGACATCCATAGGTGTAGAAATCTCCTTGCAATCCTCCATGTGGAATGCCTTCAAAATCTGACTTGCATACTTTTCTTGAGAGATTAAAATCTTCCCTTGTTCCTGCCATACTTCAAGGCCTAAGCAATAATGCATCAAGCCCAAGTCTATGATTTCACATTTTGAACTCAGGGCATCTTTTGTTTGTTGAAGAAGAGCATCATCATTTCTTGTAATCACAAGGTCATCTGCATAGAGTACAAGCCCAATTGTATTGCCTTGTCTCTTTAGAACATACAAGCTAGCATCAGAATCACATCTTTTGAAACCTATACCCAAGAGATACTTATCTATCCACTAGTACCATGATCTAGGGCTTTGTTTCAATCCATATAATGCCTTCTTCAGCTTACATACCTTGTTCTTTGAATGGGGAACCTCAAAACCTATTAGTAGAGACACATATACCTCCTCCTTTTGGTCTCCATTCAAAAATGCTGATTTGACATCCATGTGATAGACTTGCCATTGTTTATGCACAACCACCCCTAGTACTAACTGGATAGTGGTCATCCTTGCAGTCGGGGAAAATGATTCAAAAAGGTCAATCCCTTCAACTTATGAGTAGCCATGTGCAATAGATCTTGTTTTTTACTTATACAAAGTACCATTAGCCTTGTACCTTAGCTTTGAGGCCCACTTGGTGCCAATGACTTTACACTTAGGGGTTGATCCACTAGCTCCCAAGTTCCATTCTTCATGATATTATCGTATTCTATTTGCATGGTAGCCCTCCAATTTGCATCGTGGAGTGCTTCTTCCCTTGCCCTTCTCTGATCCTCTATTCTTTGTCACAGATCATCTTGGTCCATCCCCAACCTATTCTAGCGACTATGGGATGAGATTTGTAGAATCATAGAGTTGTCTCACCTAAAGTGGCAATGGCTTTTCCATGTGGGTGAAGACAAGTTGGTGACTTTAGACTCATCATCTCAAGATTATGCATCCTTCTCTTGTGTAGAAGGGATAACTCTTGGGTCAGCTTCATATTGGATCACCCATTCCCCTGATGATAAAGTGGAAGCCCTCTTTTTGTCCTCTATTGCATGTGATTGCTCCTCCTTAAACACCACATCACAACTCGCCATGATCTTCTTAGCCTCAAGATCATAAATCTTATAAGCTTTCTTATCCTCATTGTACCATAAGAAGATACATTTGATGTTTTCTGGTGTAAGCTTGCTTCTTTCCCTATCTGGAACATGTTTATAACAATCACTCCCAAATACTTTGAAATGAGAGATAGATGGATTTTCACGAGAATAGGCCTCTTATGGAGTCTTTCCATCAAGTACCTTGGTGTAGCTTTGATTCAAGATGTAGACAACAGTGTTGATAGCCTCTACCCAAAATTTATTTTTCAAACCCTTTCCCCTCAACATGCACCTTGCCATCTCCAAGATGGTTTGATTCTAAATTTCTGCAACACCATTTTGTTGAGGTCTATATGCCACTGCGGGTCGATGTTTAACTCCTTTACTCTTGCAAAAATATTCAAACTCTATTGATGTAAACTCACCACCACCATTTGTCCTCAATTTCTTCATCTTCTTCCCTATTTTACTTTCAACAAGCTGAAGACATTCTTTAAACTTACCAAAAGCTTGAGCCTTATTGCAAAAAAAGTACACCCACATCTTCCTGCTATAGTCCTCGATGTAGAATCATACCCCTGTGATGCAACCCCTTTAATACAGGGTATACGATATGGTTGATATCTCTCATGCCATGGCTTACTTGTGCCCACACTTGTAGTGGTTGTAAGAGTAGACAAGTCATACAAGTTGTTCCTCCTTATGACAATCCCAACAACATTGTTGTTGCTGTCCATAATCTTAGCTCCCGTCTTATTGAAAGATACTTCATGACCTTGATCACAATAGAAGCTATTGAAAGCAAAGTTCATTTGATTTGTGGAACATAGAACACATCTCAATCCTTTTTTATATCCTCGTTAGAATTATGAAAGAAATCATACCTTCACTCTGTACAAGACATCTTGTGTTGTTGCGTATCTTTACTATGATAAGTTCCTTTAGAGGTTGTAAGGAATTGTAAAGATCTTTTGTGCTCATCATGTGATGAGAGGCACCACTGTCCAACACCCATGAGACATCTACTCCTAAGAAAACACTCTCCCTTATACTTCTTCTTGTTGTTCTTCTTTTTGTTTCCATCTTTTGAAGAGTTTGCTTTTCCTCATGATTTGGCATTTTGTGTGAATGCAACATCTCCTTTGCTACCGTCACTTCTTGCCTTGAGTCACAGCTCCTCCTACATTATTAAGGCATTGAAATCTTCAAAAGTTAGAGGTTGATGTTTGATTTGGGTATTAAGAGAAGTTATTAAACCATCAAACTTGGTGG
Organism: Ceratopteris richardii; assembly: GCA_020310875.1. NCBI lineage: Eukaryota > Viridiplantae > Streptophyta > Polypodiopsida > Polypodiales > Pteridaceae > Ceratopteris > Ceratopteris richardii. Next base: position 100,912,371 of record CM035415.1, read on the forward strand.
ATAGATTCGAAGACAATGCCAAGCTAGCTCCTCACTTGAACTGTTTACACCTACTCCCACCATTTGATCCCATAGATTCTTTATGCGAGTGATAAACACCTCTGCGGTCTCCCCATTAGAAAATTCTTTTGTTGCTAGCCGATTCTCCAAGTTTTGAATCTGTGTTTGATTACGAGTTTCATATTGATTTCTCAATATGTTCCATGCTTCGCAAGCCTTGGTAGTATGCTGAATGAGAGTCATAACACTATTAGTAGTACGTGTAGCTAGAGCACAAAGTGCATTTGTGTTTCTACATTTACAAGCATGTAGAAGACCAACATTAGGAGGAATCATTTGGCCAAGATTATTTGGATTAGGTGTTTCTTGGGGCTCAGGATCAATCCCAAGAAAAGTCTCCAAAAGCTCATATGGATCAACAATAGAAGTGATTTTTAAACTTCCACAATGTGTAATCCGTATCATGAAGCTTACCTTCCATGAGGGCCAATGGTCGTATCCACAATATTGGGATGATCGACATCATTGCTACTTCTACTCGTGTGCCTCCTACACATGGTGAGGAATTGCAAGATTACGACCACCACGTGCTAGAGAGATGACTCTCCTCCCAACCAAATGCCTCTATATATAGCTCTCTCCAGGGGACTGCCTGCTTGGGCAGGTGGATACTAACCATCCATGTGTGAGCCATGTAACCGCACGTATGCCAAGTGTCCCAGTTAACTAGAGTTAACTCAAGTGGATGCTTCTAGAAGGATCTAGATCTCTTTGGGCAAAATACTCTCCCCATGTACCCCATGGGGATTGAACCCAAGATCTCCTCCTTCACACCCATGAGACTTAACCACTAGGCTAAGTGGATTACTTGGTTACAAGAGTAAATGACCTTCTAGTAAGTCTAGACTCTAGATCTTTGGTCATACACACAGATGACCAAACGGTGTTTGATTTCAGACCCGTCTGAATCGATCGGACCCCTAGATCATAGAAGTACTTTATTACGTTCTTACCCCCTTGGAAAATATTTTCGTCCTCGAAAATAGATCTATATATCTACTATAGGCAACCCCCAAGCCTCATGTTCTAAAATTGGAAGAACATGGTCATGTTCTAAAATTGGAAGAACATGTCTCATCTCTATGGTGGCATCCCTGCCCAAATGATTCAAGACACTGTCTCATTTTGCACTTTGATAGACTAGTCAAAGTACAAAGTAGTGAATGAATAATAAGGGTGGATATAAAAATATCCTTTGCAAATTCACAGTTTCTCGATGTGCGATCTAGGCACAAACATGTGAATTGGATGGATTCAAATTACTAGTCCATTTTTGGGTATGACTAGTGCATGGATTTAGTAACGAAGGCGAGATTCTTATCCCTCGCAAAACTTTGAGAAATATTAAGTCACTTTGAATTTGGTTTGGAAAACTTGAAGTTTGGTTGTCCCAAACACCTAACTTAGATGTTTGTACAATGGTTAACTCCTATCCAATAGACACTTGATTTTTTAACTTGACTAGAGGACTACTTTGTCCTAATGAGTTTAAAAATCCTATGTAAACTGTAGGAGAAAGTTTACCATTTCTTTGAGTCAATTATACTTTAACTTGTCCAACTCAAATTCAAAATGAAAGTTGTCCAACTTAGGATACTTTTCTCAAAGACTTTAGCTGAAATTTCTTGAATTGTCAATCTAACGAGCAATTCCTAACTTGTCTATTTATGCTATAACTTGAAGCAAAATCAAGTAAATAAGTCCACTTAGACTTATTATCTTTTGAAGATTGAAAATGTTCTTATACATAACATCTATATAAGATGTTCAATTTAGTTATCTATTCCTAACCAATTAACCCTGGTCTTTTGCAAAAGGAATCAGATACCATATTTGAGCCAATTCCAAAAGATTTGGAAAGCGAAAAGAAATAATTGAAACTCTGTACAACCACTTCAAACTTTGAAGATATGTAAACTTGCTATGAGTCAAAGTCTAGATGACTTAGGACTTTAACTTCTCAAAGATATGTTTCAATAGGGTATTGAAGCATTTTTTCTATCTTTAAGAGAAATAAGCTAGATTCTCAAAAAGATTCAAAGAAAATAAAAAACATCATCCAACCACAAGATACTAGTGTGGAAACCAACATCAATGTGTCGACCCACTGAGGTTCTATTGATGAGTTTTGTATTCAAATAGTGCTTCACTTGAGACTAAGTTTAGGTCATATCCAGTCTTTCTGACTCCTTACTAGGAATGCAATTTCTTGTGCATTTCTTTGAGTCAAATGGTTTGATTTTTTTTCAAGTTACATGTGGAACTTGATACTTAACGTAGTCAATCTATCCCTTAGTTGAAAGGATCATTTCAATGTCAAAGTCCTACTCTCTCAGAAATTTATCAAATATTTCTAAATCATCAACACTTTAGCTTGAAATGTTTCAAGAAGATTTTGGAAGTTACTTACTTCATATCTTCTATTTCCTTTATCTTGAAGTTATCTTGAAGTATCTTGAGATACTACTTTTATCCTTCTTGAATTAAACTCCTTCTTTGAAGTCTTAATCCTCTTGAGGATCAAACCTAACTTCAATATCCAAACTAGGACTAAAAGATAATTATCATCCCACGATCCAATGTCCCATACCATCTTTCCTACATCAATCTGAGTATAAAATCTGGTGTCCCATACCACCTTATTTTATATTCACATTAATGTGTGGGTGATACTTATCCTAAAGTCAAAACATCTCTAGATAGAGTGCCTTCTTGCTTCGATTCTTTATGAGAATTTTGAAGTTTCAGGCATTACCTCTAACTAGATTTTCTAGTTTTTGATCCCTTCACATGATCGTTTCATGATCTTGTGTTTTCCTTTGGGAACATGAAACCTTTTGATGGAATGTCCATCCTTCTTTTCTAGGGTTTTCAAATGAAAACCAATCAAAATTCCAAGTACTTGAATTTTCACAAATTAAAGTTCAATTAGTTTATCCTTGACCAATTTGTAGTGACAAGAGCTTTTGACTTCTTGTCTTTAGATTCCTTTCTTTACTGATGCTTTAGGTACCTACCTCGGGGAATTTATAAAGGAATCTCTCTACTGCTTAAGTCTTAAGCATCCACTCATGCTTTCTGGATTTGTACCAAAATACCTTTAAGGATAGGTAAACATTATATTTTACCTTCCATAGACTTAAGTACCATCTTCACAATTGCAGACTACATTCTTAGAACTTTTTTACTCTGTTCAAACTTGGAACAACTTGCTGTTTTCATATTTTTCCATTGGATAAATGGAACTTGAGTGAATAATTTCCAAAAGGAATTTTATTGCCAATACTTGGACAATCTTTAAAGTAGTTCCAATCGCAAGTTCTTGGACAATCATGGCCAAGATTGATGAAGTCTGTTGACCTTGTGACTAGAATAAAGACTTAGTCTTTATCTTTAAGATCTCTTGAACTATCTAAAGCTTCTTTGCTTACCTGCAAGATTTTTAGATATCTTTCCCTTACTCAAGTCCAAGCATATACTAAGACCTTTCAAATTCTAAAGCTAAGAATCTTTGATACACTTCCAAGGGATATCAACCATTTGGACTTTACGTACCACTTGTGGTGGTTTGGGACGTCTAGGGAACTACTTATTGTTTAAAGAGTATGAAGAATTTTATTCTCACTGCTTGGGAGAATATTATTCTTCAAGGTCTTGAGATTCTTTCCAGGGAATCAATTAACTTGAGCAAATGATTCATCTTGGAATCTTTTGTAATGCTGAAAGGATATTGGAAAGAAATTCTTTAGACTTCCAAAGAATATCCGGAAGCTTTACTAATTCAATTGTGTTCATTTCCTGAGTATCAAACTAGAGAATAATTATCATGCTTTACTGATTCAATTGTGTTCATTTCCTGGGTATCAAACTAGAGAATAAATATCACCTTTAGGACATGGTTTCCTATTCCACTATGAAAGTTTGACTTGAACTTTTGTTTATGTGATATTGATTCCTGTCCTTGAATTTGATACAAGATGCTACTATGAACACATAATTTTGAATTTTATCGCTTGTTTAGAAAAGGTTCATGGATTGGAAATCCATATCTTGGAACTTTGTATTCCTAAAAACATTCACAGTTTGATTCACATCTTTAAGAACTTATCTCATTTTCTAAAGTTCACTTACTTTGGTTTCCATTTTAAGCTTCATTTAGCTTAAATGAATCCAAAACTTAACTCTCTAAAAGATTTCTTTCAACTTTCAATGATTGCTTAGCAAGTTGCATCATTACCAAAGATGCGATCATCATGGAACCTAACATCCTCCTATTGAACGTCAAAGTTCAATTGATGCTAAGGTTCAACCTTTGATTTCCATCACTCCTTGGGATAGAATTCAAAGTAAAAACTTCAAGAACTCTACGATTTTACAAATTTGGAACATCTCAACTATCTGTGGAGCTTTAAAAGTTCCATTAGTTTATATTCCAATTGATTTTATTTGATTGCTATCACGTCTTGGGATAGAGTCAAATAAAAGCATTCCAAACCATCCTACTTGGATGCATGATTTCTGAAATCCAAGCTAATGACTACATGCTTGTCGTTAAGATTCTCTAAGTTTTCTCCTAAACTTAGATTCATGATGGAAATTGTCAAGAAAACCTATTTTCTTGCCATTCCAATGAGCAAGAAGATTGAAAACTTGAATTTCAAAAGGCCTACTTTTCCTAATCAAGACTCCTAATTTTTGACACCCAAGTATCACATTTTGGAAAAAACAAACTAGCTACTTGAGTTGCATGGTAGCCAAGAACCTTGCAACTATCTAGTTTGCTATTTTTCCTAGCTATCTAAGTCGAGTTAGAAAAAGAAGGTAACCAAGCATAAGTATTCAACTTCTTAACAAACAATCACATATGCAAATGCCTGTTCTTGCATGCAAATGCATGTGAGTGCATGCATGTGTTTGTAGCATTCTCCTTTCATTCATCAAACTTAAATCAAGAAATTCTTGAGCTTGAAAATGCATATTCCCAATCATCCATTCACAAACATTCTTGCTAGCTTTTTAAAAAGATATAATTGTTCATGTACATAAACTTGAGTATTAACTATCTTTTTCAAGCAAGAAGGAAACATGTTTTGTGCATGAAAATATTCTTTGAAAAGGAGAAATGCACCAACATTCTTTCATAGATGCATATCTATGCTTGAAATGTATTTCCGTACTTTGATGCTCTCTTATTTTTCTTTCATTAACTTGCATACAATGCTTTCAAAATTTGAAGATTTCTTTCCTACTTCAATGATAATAGAAATGATCAATGCATTCTATATGAAAGCATAGAGCAAAGCAAAATATAAAAACATCAACTTGTAAAATACTTATCTCCCAATTAAGCTACGTCCTTCCCCTATTGCCTGAGAAGAGCCACATAATCCTCTTTGAAGACCTTTACTTCTTCATATCCTTCTGAGGTTGCTTCACCTTCTAATGAAGGCACTTCTTACTCAGATAGGGAGCAAGTCGGCACTATATGCTTTTGAATTTGTTAAAGCGCTATTGCCATCATGGCTAAGTTGGAAGAGGGTCTACTCGGATGTCAATTTCTCTCTATCATGGTCTATTTGGTAAAAACCAAGATTGAGCAGCCTAGCGTAGTCGGTAGAGCGCAAGGTGTTTAATTACATGATCATTGGTTTGAGCCCCGTAGTTGGCTTCGGGACATGCGGTAGAGTGACTATGGTAAACATCTTTTGCTTGGCAACGTGGATAGAGCAGTCGGTTTGTATACATGATATTTTAATGCCAAGATGCGGCAGCACATCAACTCCTTGCCGCTGTAATGTCTACAACAGCGGGATGAATCTTAAACTTAAATATATAAATTCAAATCGAGTTCTGCAATCGACATCCTTGCCGCTATAATGGTTACAACATCGGAATGTGCTACAAACTAGATATGTACTGAGATCGAATCCTGCAGCGGGCGATTAAGAGATTTTGCTGAAGTGAATAATCGAACTTCTGCTCGATTGGATAATTAAAAGAAGAGAATTAATCTATAGAATATGGCTCGAGGTCGATTGGTGTAGATCAATGCTTTCTTAATAGAAGTGGTCAGTTTGAAACCGGTTTGCACTTGTCTGAGGTGATTTGATCTCCATCTCCACTTCTGCCGCGAGCAAATTTGTAATTTGCATGTCTCTGCTGCCACTATTTGCTTCTGCTATAGAAGTACTCTGCTGTGCCATGATAGAGAATCCAAAGCACTCCATTTGCTTCAATAGTTTGCTCACCAATTTGCTCCAATTCGAATCCCAGGTGCAATTATAAAACGATGCAGCATGGAGATTTTTTATGAAGTAATCAATTGATCAATTAATCAATTGATCAATTAATCAATTGATATAACAAGAAGATTCCCGTCTGCATGCAGAAATACAAAGATTGCACGATCAAGATGATATCCATCGCTAATGTAGAAGCTGATAATAGATTTTTCTTGATCCCTGGCACAAATAAAGCATCTCACAAAGTGAAAGAACTACCATCAGTAGTAGTCAAAATGATCTTACCAACTCCCATAACAAGATAAGAGGAGTTGTTGGTGTATGTAACAATATTCCTTGTAGGGGTAGACTCGAATGAAGAGAAGAAACTATGCTGCGAGGTAATATGTTTGGTCGCCCCACTGTCAAAGTACCAAACATCTGAGTCTATTGCAGACATGCACTGCTCATGAGAAGATGGATCAAAACTGCAAACAATAGTAAACACATATTCTTCTTCCTACACAAGATTAGCAGACTCAGTTTTTGGTGTAGAGGCCTCTACAACAACCATTCGAGCCTCTTTCTTCTTTGCCTATTTAGTAGCCAGTTTTGGAGAGTTCTTTATGATATGATCATTACAATTTCTGCTTTTTTGATTTCTTTTCATCTTTGTCTTTCCTCTTCAATTGTGCAGAATTAGCAGATTTCTGCTTACTAATTGAAGAGCTCCATTTTCCTTTGTCCTTCTGAATAGCCAAGAAAGCTTGATCTACAACACGCATAATGGACATATTGTGCGTGGACTAATCTTCCTACAAGAGAATAGAGACTAACTCCTCAAATGACAAGGCTTTTGGATTGCCTTTCCTCATCAACCGAAGAGTAGAAGCAAAACTTTGATATGAATCAGGAAGACCATTCAAAACAGTCTGCACAAGTGAGCTATCTGGTATAACCTCATCAACAAAAATCAACTGTGAGAACTCAAGTCTTAGATTGTCAAGAGTAATGCAACTGCAACAATGGTGTTGTAGACCCGTTTTCTCCCAATGAGGAGTTTATGTTACAAAATCAAGCTCAAATCATGTTTTGTAAAGGCTTGATCTATTTTTAATCCATCACTAAAGTGAGCCATAGTGCTAGATTATGTCTTAAGAATCTCTATTGACGTAAATAACTTATGATATCCCATGAGGATTATTTATCCACGTAAAAGTCATACATCCTTAGGGCTTTATTCTTGTTAAAGAATAAATGATAGAAACCCAAAACCCACAACTTCTTTGGGTTGCTCATGTTGGAAACAATGTTCCATGGTCCAAAATCTTCTAGTTTATATAGCATGTATTTTACTCTCTATCACACTTGGTACAACAAAAGTTTTTGGCGCATTGGATAAAGCATCCATCTCTCAATGAGGTGACGTGAGGTAAAATCCCATCAAGCATAGATCGCGTAACCGTTTTGCTAAAAAGCATATCGCTGGTAGCCATTCTTCTCACGTAGATTTTGGTGACGCCCAATAAATTTGGCTAAGATTTTTCTTTTAAGCGATTGCTCATGTAGCAATCATAGCTTTTCAAGTTATGCTTTATTTGTTGTGCTTTGGAAGGGAGCATGAAACTTATATAAGGAGGTTCATGCTCATTGTGATCATCACACAAGCAATCACTCAACAAGCTCAAGCTCTTAGAGAAGAACTTGAAGGAGGTTCAATCTTCTCAAGCTAGGAGGAGATTTTGGAGGCTATCTTGGAGGAGGAGTTCTCACGCTATTGGAGGAGTTGTGATCTACATCTTGGTGATTATTTGAAGGAGACTCAGCCAGCTTACCATCAACATTCATTGTTGATTTACTATGAGTAGCAAGTCTATTTCCATTCTTACTTGCTAGGTCACTCATTTTTGATTTAGGTTGATGAGAATTTGGTTTTTCTATAAAACAGTTCTAAACTGTTTGTATTCTGGATATTCTCATGCACACACTCTTCATACCTCTTAGGCACACAATATCTTGTACCTAGTTCCTATTTCTTCCTAGATATAGATATTGTTAGTTTGTATCATATACACACATTGTAAGTTGACATTTGAATATAGAGAGTGTAGGTGAGCCTCATAGCTTACCATTACACTTGAAATCTCGTCTATTCTCTCTCTATCTCTCACTAATCCATTTTTGAGTCTTAAGGTGTGTATGTTAAGGTTCATCTATTGGAAGATCCTGTAAACTTGTGATTTATTGTTATTGTGGCCCACTACCACTTCCAACATATGGTATTCAAAGCTTAGTATACCAACATTTGGTATCAGAGCATAGTTGACATACACCCTTAACAAGATGACTATAGGCTTGAGAATGAAGACAAGCTTGAGGGCATGTCTAATTATCCAATGTGGAGTTTTATGATGATGAATCTGTTAGTATCAAAGGACTTATGGAATATTGTCAATGGCACTTATCTGAGGCCAAGACAAGTCGAAGAAGATGTTGCTTCATCTTCTAGAAGACCTGTTGTTCCTATTTCTACTCAATGAGAGGCTAGTGAAGAAGAAGAATCTCTTTCATAATTAGGAGTCTGTACTACTACCTGATTACTTCCCACAGAAGAGTGATCCAGATGGGATTCAAGGGATGCATTAGCACTTTCATATATTGCTATGGGAATCAAGAGGCATATTATACTCATCTAAGGAGACAACTAGCCAACACAAGGATGAAAGTTGGTGAATTGGTTCAAACACATATTTTGAAGCTTAAAGATTTACGAGATCAATTACTCAATGTTCGAGTAAACATTTCAGATGAAGAGATGGTAAACACACTTCTTAACTCACTTCCATCTACATACCGTGCTTTTGTTACTTCTTTATCCCTCTCTACAAGAGATAGAGAAATTTCTTTTGAAGAGCTACAATTCCTATTACTTCAAGATGAAGATCAACAAAAGGGTATGAAAGAGAATGATGAAGCCATGTTATCATCATCAAAGGGAAAGAAGAAGAAGGAGACAAAGAAGGAGCAGAAGATCCAACAATCCAAGAAGGAAAGTAAGTCTTCTAATCCTAAGTTTTTGAGTTCTACCCCTAATGCAAGGAGTATGCCATTATTGTAAGAAACCAGGTCATTACATAGCAGAATGCAAAGCAAGGATTTTTTATGAGAAGAAGAAAGCATTAGGTAATAGTGTTGAAGATGATCCAAAACCTAAATCTTCAAAGATAGATTCATATGTATGTGTTACTATTGAAGAGATAGCTTTTGATCAGGCAACATTAAATGAAATCTCAGATAATCCTTGGATTTTTTATTCTGGAGCTACTAAACATATGGCAGGTTGCAGAAAGGTATTTTCTTCCCTTTCTAACTCTTCAGGTAGAAGAGTGAACATTGTAGATGGTCATGATTTAGATGTTGTGGGTGTTGGAGAAGTGAATCTAAAGTCTAGAGCAAGTGGAAATTTCACAATTTCTAATGTTCTTTATGTTCCAAAAGTAAAGAAGAATTTGCTCTCTATCTCGACTTTCTTGTAGGAGTTTTTAAGAAAGATTCATGTCAGATCCTCTCAGATGAGGAGCATTTTCTACTTCAAGGTGAAAACAGAAGTGGCATGTTTGTGTTATCCAAAATAAGTCATGCTAATGTTGCTAGGTCTACTACACCTAAGGAGAACATGAAGTTATGACATGCTCGATTTGGCCATATCAGTTACACAACTCTCAAGCATGTCAAAGATCAAGGTATGGTGGAGAGTTTTTCTACTTTTGCTTTACCAAATGATGCAGAGTCATGTGAAGGATGTCTTGAAGGAAAGCTTCATAAACTTCCTTTCAAGAAGCATGGATACATCACGACCACAAGGAAGTTGCAAATCACATATTGAGATGTGAATGGTCCGATGAGAACAAATTCTACTCAAGGTTTCACGTACTTTGTTATGCTCATAGATGATTTCTTGAGATATTCATGGATTTATAGTCCTAAAGTGAAGTTAGAGGTTTTTCCTACTTTCAAGAAGTTCTTAGCTATGGTTGAAAATGAAAAAGTCAGTCAAAGATCCAAATTTTGAGAAGTGATAGAGGGGGAGAGTACATATCGAAAGACTTTAAGTCTTTTCTTGAAGAAAAAGGTATCTCTCATTAACTCACTATTGCTTACACGCCAGAACAGATTGGTTTTGCAGAGAGAAAGAATAGGATACTTGTTGAGACGATGCATAGTATGATGTCATCCAAAAGCCTTTCTCTCAAGTTTTGGTTTGATGCAGTACATACAACTAATCACATTCTGAATAACTCTTCCACAAAAGCTTTAAAGGTTCTTACACCTTATGAAGCTTATTATGGGAAGAAGCCCAATATGAGTTACTTCAAAGTTTTTGGTTCCAGAGCTTATGTTCACATTGAGAAGAAGGGTAAGCTTGATGTAAAAGCCATTAAAGTGGTCTTTATTGGTTATGCAATTGAAAGAAAAGGATACAGGTTCTATGTTCCAGATACAAGTGATATCCTAATCTCACGCAATGCATATATTGCAGAAAGTCAAATTTATGATAAGAAGGAAGAGATTCTAGATTTCATAAAGGCAGATGACTATGCATTTTTCAGAAAGAATTTGGATACTTACCCTAAGAGATACAGGTGAAGAGAGAGTTACATCACCTACATCAGTACCTAGTCCATCATCAGTACCTCTTGAAGTTATGACTTATGAAGTTGGAGAAGGTTCCACAGTTCCAGAAGAAAGAGATAATAAAGAACTAGAAGATATACCACCACTTTTCAGGAATATGCCAAAGTGGTTATATCAAACATGGAAGGACAATGGTATACAAGAATACACTGGAAGAACCAAAAGTCAGACTAGGGGAAAACAAGGAGACCAGGAAAATTACGTAGAACATTTTGAGATTCACAAAGTTTTGGCACTTACTTCAGTTGAGAATGAACCAACTAGTGTTCAAGATGCACTACAAAGTGATATGATTATCACGTCCCAGGATTGAGTTCACGTATAGAGATGAGTGTATCTACATGACACAACAAAAATACATTGAGAAATTATTGCGAAGGTTTGAGATGACTGATTCCAAGCCTATGCAAACACCTATGGATGTCAATGTGTCATTAGAGTCAGTAGCACATTCAGAACCATTCGATGCTACATTATATAGTCAAGTAGTTGGTTGCTTGATATATCTATGTAATACACAACCGGACATTCAGTTTGCAGTTTCTCAAGTATACAAGTTCATACACAGTCAGCTCAAGATTCAGCGTAAATCAATTAAGAGTTATTTGGAGACATCAAAAGTTTTGCAGGTTATTGAACCTTGTACCATTTTGACATTGAAGGGGGGATTGTTGGAAACAATGTTCCATGGTCCAAAATCTTCTAGTTTATACAACATGTATTTTACTCTCCATGATACATGGTACAACAAAAGTCCTTTGGCACATTGGATAAAGCATCCACCTCTCAATGAGGTGATGCAAGTTCAAATCATGTTAGTGCAGATCGTGTAACCACTTTGCTAAAAAGCATATCACTGGTAGCCATTCTTCTCATGTAGATTTTGGTGACGCCTGATAAATTTGGCTAAGATTTTTCTTTTAAGGGATCGCTCATGTAGCAATCGTAGCTTTCCAAGTGATGCTTTATTTGTTGTGCTTTTGAAGCGAGCGTGAAACTTATATAAGGAGGGTCATGCTCATTGTGATCATCACACAAGCAATCACTCAACAAGCTCAAGCTCTTAGAGAAGAACTTGAAGGAGGTGATCGATCTTCTCAAGATAGGAGGAGATTTTGGAGGCTATCTTGGGGGAGGAGTTTTGACACTCTTGAAGGAGTTGTGGTCTACATCTTGGTGATTATTTGGAGGAGATTTTGCCAGCTTACCATCAACATTCATTGTTGATTTATTGTGAGTAGCAAGTCTATTTCCGTTCTTACTTGCTAGGTCACTTGTTTCTGATTTAGGTTGATCAGAATTTGGTTTTGCTGTAAAACAGTTCTAAATTGTTTGTATTCTCCATATTCTCATGCACACACTCTTCATAACTCTTAGGCACACAATCTCTTGTATCTAGTTCCTATTTTTGCCTAGATATAGATATTGTTAGTTTGTATCATATACATACATTGTAATTTGACATTTGAATATAGATAGTGTAGGTGAGCCTCATAGCTTACTGTTACACTGGAAATCTTGTCTATTCTCTCTCTATCTCTCACTCATGTATTTTTTAGTCTTAAGGTGTGTATGTTAAGGTTCATCTGTTGGAAGATCTTGTAAAGCTGTGATTTATTGTTATTGTGGCCCACTACCACTTCCAACATATGGTCTTTAGAGCTTAGTATACCAATAGCTGATCAATCAATCAATTACCAAGATCAAGTTAGTTTGATTCTCTACTTTCCTAGATTATAGGGTAAGGTGATTTCAATCACAAAAAATACTACCTATGTATTATTTGAAATCAAATCTATTAGAAAGAATTTGTTAAAGGCTCAAAGACCCTATATAAGAACTCACTCACAATCACTTGCACCATAATTTTAAATCAATTCACAATTTCATTTGATCTTCATCTTGCTCCTCTTCAATTTTTTGCATCATCATCTCCAATATCTATCAACTTGCAGTGCTAGTTCTCTCTCCACTATGATCCATTAATTATGAATAAAAATTCATAGGATAGGTAATATTGTCTATGTTATGTGTAAAATTTTTGGTAGCCTTGGTTTTAGTAGATTTAGATAAAAACAACTTTTATGTTCTCGAGTTCTATCATTGCACATCCTTGAAAAGTCAAGATTACCACCAATCAGAGTTAAGCTTTTAATAAGCCCATTGGTTGATGATAAATTATTTTCTTATGCATATTATCTACTCAACCCCATGGCTAACCTTCCTCTAAGAGGAATTTAGCCAATTGCAATTAGGCTGGTTGTACTGAACATTTGAAGTTGCTTGAATCAACTCAAAATAGCAAGTTTTTTGGTCTAATCTATGTGTAAAATCATCTTTTTTTGTGTCCATCATTTCTCATTGATGATCCAAAGTATATAATGTGTTTTATTGCACTAATTTCAAGCGCATAAGGTGTATTTGACTCTCCAAGATAAAAAGGGCTAGTCTTATGTTGGTTAGTTGACCAAACTTCAATGCTCGTAATCACAAATTTGTACTACATCAAGATACTCCAAGTATTCACAGTGGCATTAGAGCTACATCATGATGGGTGATGGTTTTCCCTTAATGATTCAGAAGCTTGATAGGAACAACTATGTTCTTGGAAAATCATAATGGAGTGTTACTTAAAAGGTAGAAACCTCTATGGAATTATAGTAGGTGATGAATTTATGCTTATTCCAAGATCCAAAGGAGGACCTACACAAGAGGAGACTGAGAAAGCTCACACTTTGGTGTGCAAGTGATTCTCAAGAAAGGTCATATATCTTAAACTCTATCTCTGATTTCTTATTACTACATATTATAGGATCCAAAATATCTCAAGAGACTTGGGATGCACTTGAGACCTTCTTTTCTACTAGCATCAAAGCTAGGAAGAACCATTTGTGGAATGACTTCAACCAAATGAAGAAGACAACAAAGACAACTATCACAAAGTTTGTCTTCGAGATCAAGGAGGTTGCAAATCCATTAGCCTCCATTGGAGAGCTGATTGAAGAAGAGGTTATTATGGGGAAAATTTTGAATGAAATTAGAAGTGTTAAGCAATGAAAATCCTTCACTACAACCTATGTCCTTATCATGGATGTGCAAACCCTTCATTTCAACATATTCTTGGACAACTCTACAATCAAGATTCCAACAACAATCTAAAGGAAGGTAAATCTTATCAAGGTAACTCAAGAAGTATTCTTTATGCAAATAAGAAAGATAATAAGCACAAAGGAAAGAAGAAGAAAGATGATGATGAGGAGATGTTATACTTTATGGAATAATGGAATGTCATATGAATTTTAATTGTCTGGAGGGTTTTAATGTGATTATGTTTTGGTTTAGCAAGTGAAGAATCATGAGGGCATGAACACACGTAGACTTATTTAGATATTTTTTGAAGTAGTTAAAAGATAGTATTTTAGATATTTTTTATAAAAATAGCTTAGAAAGCGATGTTTTTAAAAAAATAGTAGACCGCTTAGAAAGTGATAATTTTGTAAATAAAGAAGATTTTTGTAAATGCGCATTTTTTGAAGTGTTGCCATCATGTATCTTCTATTGAGGACATAATGAAAAATACCTATAAATACACATACTCTGATAGACTCGTCCATTAGAGTATGTGGGGGGGAGATTGTACCCAATCTTGTGTTCATTCTCTTGTCTCTCTCTATTCTATGTATGTTTTTGTGAGATTTCATATCTCTACTATCTTTGCGTACGTGCGTCTACAAGATCTAGTCAACAATGGTATCAAAGCCTGTGCACCTCTATGGAGGTGTACTTCTTGGCATCTATTTGTGATTTGCGATGTCCATTCATGATTTGATATCCATTCCGATTAGTTAATTCTCATCCGGTCCTGTAATAAGTTTTGGTTCTGTATAAGGCCATGGATCCTATCCATATTAGAGATGATTTTGGTAAGTTATTTATTAAATGTTATTTATTTAATGTATTTTTCCTTATCATGGTAAGTTATTTATTAAATGTATTTTTTCCACATCATGGTTTTCCAAAAATTATTCTATCCGATCGAGATGTTCATTTTTTTAATCACTTTTGGGTTGCATTATTTAAGAATTTAGGTTCCAAAATATACTTTAGCTCTACATATTCACAGACAAATTAACTTCCAGTTTTCCATTTCCATGCATGTGTTTTTACATGGAATATGCTTATGATTGTTCAGTGATGGGGCATGTGATTGGCTATCCATGTCTAATTTATTCTTATCAACTGAGGTTAGTTTCGGATCAACTTGGAGGCATGTTATAATTTATGGAATAATGGAATTTCATATGAATTTTAATGTCTTGAGGTTTTTAATGTGATTGTGTTTCGATTTAGCAAGTGAAGAATCATGAGGGAGTGAACACACATGAACTTATTCAGATATTATTTGATAGTTAAAAGATATTATTTTAGATATTCTCTATAAAAATAGCAGATCACTTAGAAAGCAACATTTTTGTAAAAATATTAGATCAATTAGAAAGCAAAGATTTTGTAAATAAAGCAGATTTTTGTAAATGCATGCTTTTCAAAGCACCACCCTCATGTATCTTTTATTCAAGACGTAACATACAAATACATATTAAATACACATACTCTGATAGACTCATCCATTAAAGTATGTGGGGGGAGATTGTACCCAATCTTGTGTTCAATCTCTTTTCTCTTTCTATTCTGTGCATGGTTTTGTGAGATTTTGTGTTTATGTACTATCTTTGCGTATGTGCATCTGCAAGATCCAGTCAACAAGAGATTTCCCAAGACAACTATGCATGCAAGAGAAAATGGAAAGGAAAGAAGAAAGGAAGAAAGCATGAAAAATAAAAAGGACAAGATAGCCAACCTTGTGTCAACTGTAACAAGACCAACCACACCACTCAAAATTCTTGGTTCAATGGAGGGATTTAGAAGGAGGATTCGGAAACACATAGTAGAGATGGACACAAATTCAACAATAACAATACGAGTCACAATCAAAGGGACTTCAACAACTACTCAGAGGATCAATCACATGAAGAATCATTACTTCTCATGAATCTAAGTCATAAAGAAGGTAAAGAAGATGAACATCTTTTCTATATAGATTTTGGTTGCTCAAACCATGTTGTAGGCAATGTTGCTCTTCCATTTGACTTGAAGAATCCAAATCATAAGCATGAAGTACAAATAGGGGATGATACCAAGCATAATGTGGAGAAGATTGGCAATGTCAAAACACCTAATGGCAGGACAAACATTATGAGTAACGTTCTCTATGTACCCTATATCACGAAAAACATAATAAATGTAGGCCAAATGGTTGAGGAAGGCTTGGAAGTTAGGTTCTGTATAAGACCATGGATCCTATCCATATTAGAGAGGATTTTGGTAAGTTATTTATTAAATGTTATTTATTAAATGTATTTTTCCTTATCATGGTAAGTTATTTATTACATGTATTTTTTCCACATCATGGTTTTCCAAAAATTATTCTATCCGATCGAGATGTTCATTTTTTTAATCACTTTTGGGTTGCATTATTTAAGAATTTAGGTTCCAAAATAGACTTTAGCTCTACATATCATTCACAGACACATTAACTTCCAGTTTTCCATTTCCATGCATGTGTTTTTACATGGAATATGCTTATGATTGTTCAATGATGGGCATGTGATTGGCTATACATGTCTAATTTATTCTTATCAACTGAGGTTAGTTTCGGATCAACTTGGAGGCATGTTATAATTTATGGAATAATGGAATTTCATATGAATTTTAATGTCTTGAGGTTTTTAATGTGATTGTGTTTCGATTTAGCAAGTGAAGAATCATGAGGGAGTGAACACACATGAACTTATTCAGATATTTTTTGATAGTTAAAAGATATTATTTTAGATATTCTCTGTAAAAATAGCAGATCATTAGAAAGCAACATTTTCGTAAAAATATTAGATCGATTAGAAAGCAAAGATTTTGTAAATAAAGCAGATTTTTGTAAATGCATGCTTTTCAAAGCACCACCCTCATGTATCTTTTATTCAAGACGTAACAAAAAATACATATTAAATACACATACTCTGATAGACTCATCCATTAAAGTATGTGGGGGGAGATTGTACCCAATCTTGTGTTCAATCTCTTTTCTCTTTCTACTCTGTGCATGCTTTTGTGAGATTTTGTGTTTATGTACTATCTTTGCGTACGTGCATCTATAAGATTCAGTCAACAAGAGATTTCCCAAGACAACTATGCATGCAAGAGAAAATGGAAAGGGAAGAAGAAAGGAACAAAGCATGAAAAATAAAAAGGACAAGATAGCCAACCTTGTGTCAACTATAAGAAGACCAACCACTCCACTCAAAATTCTTGGTTCAATGGAGGGATTTAGAAGGAGGATTCGGAAACACATAGTAGAGATGGACACAAATTCAACAATAACAATACGAGTCACAATCAAAGGGACTTCAACAACTACTCAGAGGATCAATCACATGAAGAATCATTACTTCTCATGAATCTAAGTCATAAAGAAGGTAAAGAAGATGAACATCTTTTCTATATAGATTTTGGTTGCTCAAATCATGTTGTAGGCAATGTTGCTCTTCCATTTGACTTGAAGAATCCAAATCATAAGCATGAAGTACAAATAGGGGATGATACCAAGCATAATGTGGAGAAGATTGGCAATGTCAAAACACCTAATGGCAGGACAAACATTATGAGTAACGTTCTCTATGTACCCTACATCACGAAAGACATAATAAATGTAGGCCAAATGGTTGAGGAAGGCTTGGAAGTTAGGTTCTGTATAAGGCCATGGATCCTATCCATATTAGAGAGGATTTTGGTAAGTTATTTATTTAATGTTATTTATTAAATGTATTTTTCCTTATCATGGTAAGTTATTTATTAAATGTATTTTTTCCACATCATGGTTTTCCAAAAATTATTCTATCCGATCGAGATGTTCATTTTTTTAATCACTTTTGGGTTGCATTATTTAAGAATTTAGGTTCCAAAATAGACTTTAGCTCTACATATCATTCACAGACACATTAACTTCCAGTTTTCCATTTCCATGCATGTGTTTTTACATGGAATATGCTTATGATTGTTCAGTGATGGGGCATGTGATTGGCTATCCATGTCTAATTTATTCTTATCAACTGAGGTTAGTTTCTGATGAACTTGGAGGCATGTTATAATTTATGGAATAATGGAATTTCATATGAATTTTAATGTCTTGAGGTTTTTAATGTGATTGTGTTTCGATTTAGCAAGTGAAGAATCATGAGGGAGTGAACACACATGAACTTATTCAGATATTATTTGATAGTTAAAAGATATTATTTTAGATATTCTCTATAAAAATAGCAGATCACTTAGAAAGCAACATTTTTGTAAAAATATTAGATCGATTAGAAAGCAAAGATTTTGTAAATAAAGCAGATTTTTGTAAATGCATGCTTTTCAAAGCACCACCCTCATGTATCTTTTATTCAGGACGTAACAAAAAATACATATTAAATACACATACTCTGATAGACTCATCCATTAAAGTATGTGTGGGGAGATTGTACCCAATCTTGTGTTCAATCTCTTTTCTCTTTCTACTCTGTGCATGCTTTTGTGAGATTTTGTGTTTATGTACTATCTTTGCGTACGTGCATCTATAAGATTCAGTCAACAAGAGATTTCCCAAGACAACTATGCATGCAAGAGAAAATGGAAAGGGAAGAAGAAAGGAACAAAGCATGAAAAATAAAAAGGACAAGATAGCCAACCTTGTGTCAACTATAACAAGACCAACCACACCACTCAAAATTCTTGGTTCAATGGAGGGATTTAGAAGGAGGATTCGGAAACACATAGTAGAGATGGACACAAATTCAACAATAACAATACGAGTCACAATCAAAGGGACTTCAACAACTACTCAGAGGATCAATCACATGAAGAATCATTACTTCTCATGAATCTGAGTCATAAAGAAGGTAAAGAAGATGAACATCTTTTCTATATAGATTTTGGTTGCTCAAACCATGTTGTAGGCAATGTTGCTCTTCCATTTGACTTGAAGAATCCAAATCATAAGCATGAAGTACAAATAGGGGATGATACCAAGCATAATGTGGAGAAGATTGGCAATGTCAAAACACCTAATGGTAGGACAAATATTATGAGTAACGTTCTCTATGTACCCTGTATCACGAAAAACATAATAAATGTAGGCCAAATAGTTGAGGAAGGCTTGGAAGTTAGGTTCTATATAAGGCCATGGATCCTATCCATATTAGAGAGGATTTTGGTATTTATTAAATGTATTTTTCCTTATCATGGTAAGTTATTTATTAAATGTATTTTTTCCACATTATGGTTTTCCAAAAATTATTCTATCCGATCGAGATGTTCATTTTTTTAATCACTTTTGGGTTGCATTACTTAAGAATTTAGGTTCCAAAATAGACTTTAGCTCTACATATCATTCACAAACACATTAACTTCCAGTTTTCCATTTCCATGCATGTGTTTTTACATGGAATATGCTTATGATTGTTCAGTGATGGGGCATGTGATTGGCTATCCATGTCTAATTTATTCTTATCAACTGAGGTTAGTTTCTGATCAACTTGGAGGCATGTTATAATTTATGGAATAATGGAATTTCATATGAATTTTAATGTCTTGAGGTTTTTAATGTGATTGTGTTTCGATTTAGCAAGTAAAGAATCATGAGGGAGTGAACACACATGAACTTATTCAGATATTTTTTGATAGAAGATATTATTTTAGATATTCTCTGTAAAAATAGTAGATCACTTAGAAAGCAACATTTTCGTAAAAATATTAGATCGATTAGAAAGCAAAGATTTTGTAAATAAAGCAGATTTTTGTAAATGCATGCTTTTCAAAGCACCACCCTCATGTATCTTTTATTCAGGACGTAACAAAAAATACATATTAAATACACATACTCTGATAGACTCATCCATTAAAGTATGTGGGGGGAGATTGTACCCAATCTTGTGTTCAATCTCTTTTCTCTTTCTATTCTGTGCATGGTTTTGTGAGATTTTGTGTTTATGTACTATGTTTGCGTACGTGCATCTGCAAGATCCAGTCAACAAGAGATTTCCCAAGACAACTATGCATGCAAGAGAAAATGGAAAGGGAAGAAGAAAGGAACAAAGCATGAAAAATAAAAAGGACAAGATAGCCAACCTTGTGTCAACTATAACAAGACCAACCACACCACTCAAAATTCTTGGTTCAATGGAGGGATTTAGAAGGAGGATTCGAAAACACATAGTAGAGATGGACACAAATTCAACAATAACAATACGAGTTACAATCAAAGGGACTTCAACAACTACTCAGAGGATCAATCACATGAAGAATCATTACTTCTCATGAATCTGAGTCATAAATGAAGGGCTTTGGTGTGCAGAACAAAAGGAGGAAGGAGGAGATGGAGGGAGAGAGAAGAGAGGAAAGACGCGCGAATATGCGTGGGAGCCTCGAAACCCACATAATGATCTCTCTTGAGGCAATGCTCTATATATGATGTATATATATGAATATGGGGGTAAGGTCACATGACCCTTACATCCCCAACAATCTCCCACTTAAGGGTCAATGTGACCATAAGTGGTAACATATACAAAGAATGATGTAGGACTATACAATAATGTACAGGAAGAGTCCGGATCTCAACCCATACCAGATCAGCCTACACCAACTGCCTCGAACAAGGTGTATCCATGCACCTCAAACTGCTCTAGACTCATATCAATAAGAGTCGAGCTCACATCTGACTGATGCAAGAACTGATGAAGTTCCTGCAAAGCTCCCACTCGCTCTATGCCTGTGTCAATCATCGAACGACTGACAACTCCAAGTGCAAATGCTCCAATAGCAACTGCAATATCTGGTCTCAAGCATAACAACTCGTATATCAGACTCTCGAATGCTGACGAAACATGTGCTATCCTGGCTAACCTAAGTATGTCAGCCATGCCTGTATCCAAGGCATCCAAAGCACCATCATCAAGACCAACATGTCCTGATATATCTGTGTCAACATCTGGCATGAGCGAATCCAAGAATGATTGCATGATCGCTGACTCCTCAACATCTAAATCAGCCATGCATGCGACCAAGGATATATCTAGCTGTGCATCCTGAGAGCTAATATGCTCTACCATACACTGTGTACCATGAGAGCAATCCTGCTCTACCACACAAAATGTATGATCATGCTCTACATGAGCTAACTGCACAACATCAACACCAAGGTCAAACCGATGATCACTCCCTAACTGAGTATCATCATAATGCTCTACATGAGCATCTACATCATGCTCTAAAGCATCAATCTGATCATCCAAAGTGTGCTCCACAAGAGCATCCATATGATCAAAACAATCATGCTCTGTATAAGCACCATGAGCATCCAAAACATGCTCTACATATGCATCCATCTGAGCATCTGAATCCTGCCATACATGTGCATCATGAATGTCAATAGACATATGTGTAGGTAGACAAAATGAGACATGACGAGTCTCACATCGCACATAAGGCTGAACTCCCACTGAGACGAGACTGTCTCTCACATGAAGTACCTGCAGTGGATACCTATGCCCAACCTTGGCACCTCTGACAAGCATAAGCTGTCCCAACTGCAACTGAAAATGATGCTCACCAAGGAATGCATAACATCTGTTCTCCTGTAACTGGCTAACTGAAATCAAGCTCATAGGGAATGAAGGCACATAGCGTACATGTCTGAGCATAAGTGATGCTCCACTAGGTAGCATAAGGCATATATCTCCTGCACCCTCAATGTCATATGTCGTACCGTCAGGCAACTGCACACATCCACGACTCTCACGTGAGAATCGACAAAACCACTCACGATGTGGAGTAACATGAAAAGTAGCTAATGCATCAAGCAACCAAGCCATATGTGTGCTATCCAATGAACAAGAGGAATCCTGAGATGATCCATAGAAGAAAATGACATCACCATCACTGGCATAATCAACTGTCATAGACTCTCCTGAAATCACTACCTGACCTGCATCATGTGCATATCTCTGACGTCATCGTCGCATCCGCCTGAAGCAACGTCGTCGAATATGGCCCTCATGACCACAGTGCCAACATCGAAGTCGTCGATGTGATCTATGTCTCACATGAGTCAATGGACTCGCATACATATCATGTAGTCTCTGCCATAATGCACTACTCGTCTCCTCATACATAACAGACTCATATATAGAATCCACAAGCTGTAATCGGATAGTGGAGCTGGCCAATGCATCCATATCCATCCATAAATGGTCGGGCATGTCACGAGGCCTCTGTGCATCTCTATGCACATACATGTGTAACCCTGCACGAACCAATGTATGCCACATGTGAGCTTTCCATCTTGGAAAGTCAGTACCATCGAATCGAGAAGATACCATGCTGACAATCCAAGACTAGCAATGTAACAAGAGACTAGAAACAATACTCTATCCTCAATAGGATCACATCTGCATATCCATATGCATAACTCACATCACAAATATCTCGATGGAGAAGAAACCATGTGAACCAACTGTCACATAACCATGCATCTAGCATGCACATAAAACCATGAGCATAAGCCTGCTCACCAAGTCTCCAAAGTGACCAAGTAGATGTGAAAGAATCCTGGGAAAATTTCGATAGAGTATCCCCTGTAAACTGAGCAATCAAACAAGATAACCAATAACCAAAGAACAATAAGTAACCTGTCACCACCTGTCATTGATCCAACCAAAGATAATGGCAACTACATATGCCAAAAAACTAATGGCAATACACGTCAATACAATGGCAATACAACTCCCACTCAAGAATAAATCTTGCAAGATGGTCCAACCTATCACAAACAACCTGTGACCAAGTCCAAATGAATGGAGATCAACAATGATCCAAAGCTATCGCACAAGCTTCAAGATCCACTAGAGCTCCTTTCTAGCATAAAAGCCGATGAAATTTCGGCAGCATCTCCTCTGTAACATGGACTCTAGAACCAAATAAACCATGTGGGAATCACCATCCACATATGCCAAGAATCACACTGGCAAATAGATATCAATCAATGACCAAATGCTAATAACGGTGACAAATAAACGTGTAACTAAGGCTCCAATCTGGATCATGTACCTGTAAAGAAAACAAAAGATACAAATACCAAACAAGATCCAAAATCAACTCTCACAAAAGTATGTGCAACCGGCAAGTAAATCCATAACCAAGTGGCATAAGCAAGCTATAAACCAGAATGCCACTATACATCCATGATCGAACTCATGATGACATAAACCTCAAAGAAGAGTATACCACAATGTCATCTTACATGCCAAACACGTGACAAGATCATGCTCTACTCTCATATGGAGGAGCTACCACAGTGATCATACATGTACAATGCTTTGAAGCTCTAAAAATAAGAGCTTGCACACCATAAATTCTCTCTCGAAGAAGTTTCAAAGCAAATTCAACCTCCAAGCGCAATTAGGGTTGTTTGGACAAAACTGTATTGCTCTGTGTTTTGCTGTTTCAGAGGTGATAACCTCTGAATCTGAACTTTTTCTCTTCAGCAAACTTCAAGATCTTATTCTTAGCTACGTAACGAGATAAAGAACACCTCAATCCGAGGTGCGTAGCTCAAGATACGCTCAAAACAAGCACCTGCTGTCAATTTCACTTTCACTTGCAACAGTACTGCTCTGTATTCTGCAATTTCGGCAACCTAAAACTCAGAATCTGGATCTGAGTTCTTCTGCAAAGTTGTAGCTATCTTTCCAAGCTACGAGCAGCAAGTTGAATCATCGTATTCCGATCTGTAGAACTCAAGTTATGACAAAAAAACCGACCTGCTGTCCTACTCAATGTAGATTCGTCTTCTACAATTCTCTGCGTTTTTTCGAATTTTCGGCACTTCAGAAGTCCGAACCAGGTTCTGCGCTCTTCTGTGAAGTTGTAGCTCTCTGTGTTAGCTACGCACAGAACTTTAAAACGCGTCAATCCGAGTTTCTTAGCTCAAGTGATGACCGAAATACTGAACAGCTGTCAAAAGATGCCGACCTGCACTTCTACCTCTTCTCACCTAAGCTTCCATTGAAACTTATTGCACACCAGCCTTCAACATGCTCTGATACCAATGAAGGGCTTTGGTGTGCAGAACAAAAGGAGGAAGGAGGAGATGGAGGGAGAGAGAAGAGAGGAAAGACGCGCGAATATGCGTGGGAGCCTCGAAACCCACATAATGATCTCTCTTGAGGCAATGCTCTATATATGATGTATATATATGAATATGGGGGTAAGGTCACATGACCCTTACATCCCCAACAATAAAGAAGGTAAAGAAGATGAACATCTTTTCTATATAGATTTTGGTTGCTCAAACCATGTTGTAGGCAATGTTGCTCTTCCATTTGACTTGAAGAATCCAAATCATAAGCATGAAGTACAAATAGGGGATGATACCAAGCATAATGTGGAGAAGATTGGCAATGTCAAAACACCTAATGGCAAGACAAACATTATGAGTAACGTTCTCTATGTACCCTGTATCACGAAAAACATAATAAATGTAGGCCAAATGATTGAGGAAGGCTTGGAAGTTAGGTTCACCAACATGGAGCTTATGTGGAAGAACCATGCCAAGGCTTCAATAAAACAACGAGAAGTGAGAAGCATGGTAGAATCTTTACTTTTGAAGTAGGAGAAATGAGGAATATAGCTCTATTTAACTTTGGGTCGCAAACCTTGGCTGAGCTCGAAGTGTGGCATAAGAGACTTGCTCATGTGAATGAAAGAACCTTGAAGGACATATGCAGGTATCAAGAAGTTCTAGAGCTACCAAATATCTTAAAGCAACACATGATCAACATGTGTGATGCTCATCAAATTGGGAAGGCACAAAGAAAACCCTTCAACCATAAAGGCTACATCCACAACAATCTCATGGAATTAGTACAAATGGATGTGTGGAGACAAAGTTAAGAACCTTCATTAGTAGGCACAAGGTATTATGTATCTTTTGTTGATGATCACAATAGATGGAAAATTCTTTACTTTATCAAGAATAAAAGTGAAGTGGTTGAATGCTTCAAGAAGTATCTAGCACATGTGGAAAATCATACAAGTAGATCGTTGAAGAAAATCAAATCTGATAGAGGGGGAGAATATTTATCCAAAGAGTTTTATGTGCATTTGTAACATAAAGGCATCAAAAGGGAAGTGGCTACAAGGTACTCTCTTCAACTCAATGGTATTGTAGAGAGGATTACAAGACCCTAGTTGGATCAACAGGAACCATGCTTAAAGACAATAAGCTACCACATTATTTATGAGTAGAAGCCATCTCTACTACTTTGTATCTTATGAAAATATTTCCATCCAATTCTCTTCAATGTATGATCCCTTATGAAGCTTTGAATGGTAGAAAACTAAGTCTAGGTCATTGCAAAGTTTTTGATTGTTTAGCATTTGTACAAGTACCTTCACAAATCACAGGAAAAATTAGATGAAAGGGAAATCAAGGCTATATTCATTGGCTATGCTTCAAATTGGATGGATTATAAGTTTGGTAATTCATCCAAAAAGCAATTGACCACCATTAGGGATGTTGTATTTAAAGAAAATAGATCATGGTATGATGAGGATAAACAAAAGGTAAACTTATCCTATGATCTTCATTCAAATTTTCATCCAATAGGTAGAAAGCATGATATAGAGGTCCAAGACTTAAGAAGTAGATGAAATGATGATCAAGATGAGAAGGAAAGAGACCATAAGTTCTAGAAATCAAGAGGAAATACCAAGCTGCAAGAGTGTGGAGAATGTTCCAAACACATTCCTAGAAGGTCAAAAAGGGAGAGAAAGAAACCTGAAAGGTATGGATATGAATCTATATTTGCAACAAAGCATTCCATTTATTTGGCCAAAGACTAAGTTTCTGAGGAACCTTGAACACATGAAGAAGCTAAGGGTAACCCTAATTGGGAAGAATCCATGAAAGATGAGATAAAAGAATTAAAGGAAATGAAGATATGGGAGTTAGTTCCAATGCAAACCAATTAGAAGATAATAGATTGTAGATGGGTCTATAAGTTGAAAAAGAGTCAAGATGGATCAATTTATAGGTACAAAGCTAGATTGGTTGCAAAAAATGTGCTCAGACTCAGGGCATAGACTATGAAGAGACTTTCTCATGAGTTTCCAAGGTGACCACCATCAAGTTATTGCTTAGTGTGGCAACTGCAAGGAATTGGAAGTTACTTCAACTTGATGTGAAGAATGCTTTTCTCACTGGGTGGATCAGTGAAGAGGAATACATTTCACAAACCCCAAGTTTTGAAAACCGTAATTATCCTACTTATGTATGTAGGCTAAAAAATGCATTGTATGGATTAAAACAAGCTCCTAGAGCTTGAGGTTTCAGGTTGGTAACCTATCCATAAGATCAACGTTTATATTCAAGAAATGGAGATCCTTCTTTGTTCATCAAGAAGGTTTATGATGAAGTCATCTATTTATGTGTTTACATAGATGGCATAATTATGACAAGTGATCATGTAAATGGAATAGAAAGGATCAAAAGACATATGCATGAAGAGTTCAAAATTTGTGATCTTGGAGAGCTCACATTCATCTTAGGTATGTAGGTCATAAAGATAGATCAAGGGATGCACTAGGATTAAAGGAGTTACATTTAGGATCTACTCTTGAAATTCAAGATGGAGAATGCTAAACCTATAGGTACACGTTTGGAAATCACTACAAGGAATACAGGCGCATAGCAATGGTTAAGGCGACACAATTTCGTCGCTATAAAATTGCAAAAAGCATCACAAGAAGCATCGAGCATGGACCGTTGATTAAACGAAGAGCTAAACGATGTTTTTTTTGACGTGTGGCACGATGGGATGTGCGACGCTCGCATAGAGCATCACTAAAGCGACGTTTTAAAAAAGCATCGCATAAGCCATGCTTATTTGTGTCGCATAAGTGATGCTAAAAACATCGCTTATGCGACACCAATTCCAGTGCTTTTTACGATGCCTTACCATTGCTTACACGATGGTCTGTTGATGAAAAAAAATTAAAACATTGGAGGCTCTTCAATTGGCATGTTCACACATTTGATCGAAGAGCTATCCAACCTTCGCAATTGCGCTATGCTTAGGAGCTGAAACAAGTATATGCAGAATTGTTGTTTTGCCTAATCTCTATCTTATTGTCTCTCTTTGTCTCTGTTTCTCTCTTTCTACGTCTTTCTCTCTTTGAATTCTCTCTCTCTCTCTCTCTCTCTCTCTCTCTTCTCTCTCTCTTTCTCTCTCTCTCTCTCTCTCTCCCTTTATTGCAGGTTATTCAAGAAGCTAACCAAGCAAAAATTATGGCTAACTATTGTAAGTACAATTTCCATTCTTTGTATATCATTTGAATTGTGTTATTTTCATTAGTTAGCATACTCACACTTATTGATATGCACATATACACTTATACATGATGAAGATGCATGTTTACACATATACACATATACACATGCACATACACACACATATATACACACACATACATGTGCACATACACTTACACATACACACACATACACATGCATATGCACAAACATTTCTACAACCACATAAAAAGACTTGCATGCATGCATTATTGCATATATATATATACACATACACACATTAACATATACTTAAATACATGTATATGCACATCCACATGCATGCACATTCACATGCATGCACATGGATGCAAGTGGAAATGCATCCACATGCACATGCATGTTTCATACATATACACATGCATATACATACATTTGTATATGTTTATACACATACACATACATATGCACATATGTATATATACACACACATACACATATATACACATATATATATGCACATACATATACACACATATACACATGCACACACACATGCACATACATACATATACATATATACATGCACATACACACATATACACATATATTTACACATATACATGCACATACACATACACATGTACATACTCATATACACTTACACATGCACATGCACATACATACATATACATGCACATACACATGCACATGCACATACACATACATACACATACACATACATACACATATACAGTTACACATGCACATGCACATACATGCATATACACATATACATATGTACATACATTCATATACACACACATATTACACACATATACATGCACATATGTACACACACATATTACACACATATATATACATGCACATATGTACACACATATGAATGAATTATATAGTTAAAGTACTAAAACACATGCTTAATATAAACAATAATAACAATCAATAGAACAAAACTTTTCATTACTTAATACCATACACACAATTCAAAACATAACTAAAATGAACAATATATAGATTAATTATATATATATATATATATATATATATATATATATATATATATATATATATATATATATATATATATATATATATATATATATATATATCAATGTAAATACATATAATCCAATGTCATAATCAAGAATCCTAATCATCATCATCATGATCATCATCATCATCATTAGCATCATGATCATCCTGATCATCCTCATCCTCATCATCATGATCACCCTATGACGATCGAGATCATCCCTCCTGTGTCTGTCTCTCCACCTCATCCATATCTGCCTCTCCTGTATTACATATAACAAACATAAATAAGTAAAACAATTAAAACATCCATAAAAATAAAATAATTATATAAAATTTAATAATACTCACAAAGGCATCCAGATGATCTCGCATATACTCACTCAAATGCCGATATCCAAAATGTGTTCAATCTCATGTTTCGTAGGATATCGGCCATAATCCTTTCGCTGCATTGAAACAAATAAAAGAGATTAGTTTCTTGCATTTTAACTAAAATAAAAAATATACTCACAATAACACATATACTTACAAATGTAGCTACAAAACCATGATGGCCCATTTGGCCTAAGTGCGATGTGTGGCCCGACTCAACTCTCTTCTTTACAGTAGCCTGCTTATTTAAGAAAAAAGAAATACATAAATTAAATGTAAAAAATTACTAAAAAATATGAAAA
The DNA here is from genome assembly GCA_020310875.1 of Ceratopteris richardii. Lineage (NCBI taxonomy): Eukaryota > Viridiplantae > Streptophyta > Polypodiopsida > Polypodiales > Pteridaceae > Ceratopteris > Ceratopteris richardii. The sequence continues at coordinate 100,941,518 of CM035415.1, forward strand.
TTATAAATATAAACTGTTAATTTGTATACCTTCTGCTGAGGAAATGACTCTTGAAGACGTAGCTGTCTACAAAAAAATTGCCACGTCTCAGGTGGTATGTTAGGTCGCCTCTTATTTTTGTCCACCATACAATATCTCCTATTAATTTAATCTCAAACAGAAAAAAAAATCAGAATACATACACATATAACACACACATACACACACATACCCACATACACATATACATGCAAACATATACACATACATATATGCATACATATACACATATGCATACATATAACATAAACACACCTATACATATTCACATATATACGTACACTCACATGCATGCATAGACACTCATTCATACAAAATACATGCATTTATCCCACAATAATGTGAATTTGTGTATATGTGAATATGTGTGTATGTGTAAATGTGTATATGTGAATATATGTGTATGAGTAAATATGTATATGTGAATGTTTATGTATGTAAATAATCATATTATTAATATCAAAGTGAGCATTATGTATAGATTCTGACCAATCAGATGGAAATCCACCACCGTCTCCTCATTGTCCAAGGACTATATAATGTAAGTATATCAAACATTTATTTTTAAATATATTTGATGGATAGATAACCTATATATTTTTTGTTTCTTATTATAATCAAATTGTGATCAATCAGAGGGCACTCCACCACCTCCTACCCATGCAATGAATTCTCATGTGTCCTCCGATAGGAATTATGATGAATTTTACTATCAAGAGCATATTATATGTTGTTGTAACTCTTGTTATGGCACATATCGAAGACCATGATTGGAATGTATTGAACATGAGGCAGAGTATGGTACTTTTGAGCAAGCACCATCACCTAGTCAACGTGATAATGCTTGGGTATGTATTTTTTCTAGAAATTAATTTCATTATTTTATTTAAAAACCATATATAAAATCAAATTACTGTTGATATACAGGAATACTTGCTCGATGATGATGATGATGATAATTTTTCTCATAATGTTAATATACCTCGTACACGTCATGGACTTGCTGTTCATCAATTACAAGCAGAGGTTTTTAGAAATCCCCTACCTCCTAGTTTAGAGACTGAAACGGCTGGAGATTATCCATTGCTAGCTCGTGATCGTTCTCTAGTACAAACATATGATAGAAGAAGATATGGAGGATGGAATAGAGGAACACTTCCTTTAGATGGAGAGGTTTCAACTTTTGGGGTAATCGCTATATGATTGCTCCATCCACTATTACTAATGTTGGTCCTGGTCTCTTCATTGTAGAGGATTTGTATGTGCCTCCGAACTTTGAAGTCACTCTTATGTCATTTTGTGGTCCTATATATGGATGGGGAGATTGGCATCGACTTGCACGTTATGTTCAAAGCATGAGTACTCACGGAATATGCTTGAATGTAGCGTAGAAGGATTTGACATGCAGAAAATGAAAGATTATATATTGATGGAAGACCTTACATGCATGGAAATATAGCATGTTTAATAAATAGTAGTCGAGTGTTACATAATAGTTCAAGGACTAATTGCACATTTGAGGAGCGTGAAAATAGTCATGAATCACCATACATGAGTAGAGATGTATCAAGATACATAGTTGTCAATGCGATTACTACATTACATGCTAGTGATGAACTATTAGTGAATTATGGATGGCATAGACCGCCAAAAGCACCTTTTAGCTAGAGAGAATGAAAAATTTCTATCCATATTTAATAACTTATATATTTAATTTTATGTTTAAAGTTTACTTTTTATTCATTTATGGAATACTAATGAATTTTATTCATGTGTGTAGATTCCAACATATGATGTTGATGATATTCCTCCACACCATTCACAATTGCCAGTAAGACCTCATTTATCAGAAACTTTTATGAGGAGGCTACACAAAAGTGATCCTATGGAATATGCAAGGTTGAAAGATCTATATTCAAAAGAAGATAAAGTACAAGATTTGTGTGATAATGATGAAGATGATGGCATGGCAGATTTTATTGAGGATTGGTATCAAAATCACAGTGAGAGCATTGATATTTCTAAAAATGAGAAATATCTTCGAGAGGAATGTCTAACACATGTAGATGAAGGAAGTCGTTTGACACGACTAAGTGCCAGCTTACTTATTCTCAATCTTCAAAATCGTTTTGGATGGAGTAATGTATCTGTTTTGACACTATTAAGGTATAATTTCCGAAGTAAAAGGCAAAGAAACAAACGATATAGATGTAATCTCAATAATAATGAGATTAAAAATATATCTTCTTTAACAGATTGGCTATATAGTCGTTTGCAATGCGCCAACACAAATATGAAGAAATCTCAGATGAGCAGAGAGAGTTAATGATAGGTTATGAACAAAAGGTAATTTTATTCTAATAATATTTTGTTTTTTTCATAGATGTATATTAGTTTCTATTTACTAATTGAATTTCTTTTGCAGGCTCGAATGTTCACCAATATGTGGGCTTTTGGACAACATATTAGAATCAAAGCCATTGATTCTTTACGTAAAACAGAGGATTCTAGTATTGTTTCTTCTTTCAAGCAACTATCACGTGCTAGCTCAAAAGACACAAACCTTATAGATGGAGAACTTGGTTACATGGGAACTGTTGTTGGTATCTACGACATTTCATTTCGTACATTCAAATAGGTAGAAAAACGTTTATATTTTTTTATGATAGAGCTAGTTATTTATTTAAGCATCTAATAATGGGTTTTTGTTTTTATATATTTTGATAGGTCACTTTGAAGGTTGACTGGTTTCGAGCCAAGTATAAAGGTAGTAATTCCACATTAAGAAAGGAATTATCTGGGTTTTGGGCAATTGATTCTTCCAAGGTAATGTGATCTACTAAAGAACCATATATTCTTCCTAGGCATATTGAACAAGCATTTTTTTATAAGAACCCAGATGCTCACCCTTGGTGGCAAGTCATTCATGTTCAACCTATAGGTAGGTCACTGTTCAACTGATACATCAACATCTGAAAGAGAATTAGAATCATTATACATGATAATGATACTAATCTTTTTGATGAAGAGGATAATACTCTACATGCTGATTCTACTGATGAGGAAGAGGAATTACCAGAAACCGATATTGATCCATCAATAGATAATGTGACTCATGAGAACACATTTTTAACAATAGAAGAAATAAATGAAATCAATAAGGATAATGAAGATGAGACTATATTGAAGTCTTACCAAAATGATGGCAATAATGAAAACATATGAGCAGATTAGATAGTAAATTCTACTCTAGTTATCAATCAATAACTTGAAGCTTCTGAATGGATATCAGATAATAGATTCTTTATTCAACTTGAATAACGATGAATCCTACTAGAGAGATGAAATCATGTTCTTTTAAGTTAGAACATGAAGCTCGGGGGTATGCCTAATGATTTTATATATAGCTTTATCTTCGAGGAGCAAATTTGTATCATGTATGTATGCATATATATGTGTGTGTATTCATCTGTATTATATGTATACATGTGTTAATATGCATATATATGTATTTCATGTATATGTATGTGTGTGCATATGTGTGATATATGTATACATGTGTTAGTATGCATATGTGTATATATGCATATGCATTTGTGTAAAATATTCATGTATTCATGTAATATATGCAAGTGTTTATAATTGTGTATGCATGTATAAGTATACATTTTTGCATGTAGGCATGTATATGTGATGTGTACATATATATATGTATATGTGTCTATGTCACGATGTATGCATGTATATATATGTATGTGTGCATTTAGGCATGTATGTGTGATGCATAATGTATCTACTCCATTTTATATTTATGTATGTGTATCTACATGATGTGTATATATCTTTATATATATTATGATCCTCGTTGATTCGAGTAGCTATATATAGAGGCATAAGGTTGGGAGGAGAGACATCTCTCTAGTAGGACGTCGGAGGAATAGATGCAATGTGTACATATACTTCAATCATAAGGCTAAAAGGGTGAATTAGAGTTTCTAAATTAGGGGTTTTAAAACCCTAATATCAAAATTAGTGTTCTCGAATTAGGATTTTTGAAATAGGATTTATTTATTTATTTATTTTATTTATATATAGATATATAAGTATACACACACACATACATATATATATATATATATATATATATATATATATATATATATATATATATATATATATATATATATATATATATATATATATATATATATATATATACATATACATACACACACACACATACATACATATCGATATATCCGTATGCATGTGTGTATGTATGTGTATCTATATGTGCGTATGCATGTGTGTGTATGTATGTGTATCTATATGTGCGTATGCATGTGTTGTGTGTGTGTATATGTATATATGCATGTAAATATGATTATGTGAGTCTATGTGTGTGTACATATGATTATGTATGTGTATGTGTATGTGAGTATGTGTATGTGTATATGTCTATGTGTATTCATTATATGTGTAATTGCATGCATGTGTATGTGTGTGTAAAACTGTGCATGTATGTGTTGATGGGGGAAGTATCTCAACCCCTAAGCAACGACGAAGCACGAATGACCTCCACAGGTATCCTTCTTTGACCTCTGCACACCAAAAGTGCTCTTACTCAGCGCTTATGCAGAGAACTCTAGTGCGCTTTTGTAAAACTGTAGTAGACACCAAGAGATTTCTAACAAAACAAATTTTACTTCAAATGGATGCTTACACAAAGAGAAACAATGTCTACAACATGAGCTAGTTGAATGCTCACAACTGCTAGTCAAGCAGAGACCTCACTTCACTCTAGCAAGCTTTTCTCAGAGATTATACAGAGAATGAATCTCAAACTTGGGTCAACGTTAGAGAACTCTAATAGCTACCCAATGCCACCAAAAGCATAGCAAATGGATAAATAGAGAAGGAGAACCGGCCCTTACAACAGAGAGCAAAATATTTCCAACAGAGCGTAGACACAGAGAGAGATATCAATCACACAACTTCACTAAAATGAATGTTGCTCCCAGATTACTCCGAGAATGCTCCAGAGAATTTGTGAGCCTAAAATAGACTCTAATAGCTATCCAATGAGACAAGAATTACATCAAATGGATACAATATGGGGGAGAACCAATGCTAACAACTCAGGGGTAGAGAGTTGCAACACTGCCTGCACACACACATAGATATGCCTACTAAAAGAAAACAAACAAGCAAGCAAGGGGCTAGTTTAAGCAAGGGGCTTGCTTATCACACCAGCACTTAGTGCTCACTGTACATGAGCTAAAACTCCAAGAAGATTCCCAAAATAAGTCGAGATACATGCTCCTTTTATGGTGAGAAGTGTGCCCCTAAAATCTAGGAACTACCTTTCCAAATCAGCCTCCTAACTTGGAGGACTTAGTTGAGATGACTTGGGGAGTTGTTGGGTGACTTTTCTTGATGGAATCTCGTGGCTTCTGGCTTCTTTTGATTGCTCCACATGTCCATAAAAGATTCCCAACGAATTTGTAGCTTGAAGCTTGACTTTTAACACTCCCCCTCAAGCTTCAATTCTTCGTCCTCATCCAAGCTCCTTCATGTTGATGCATTGCTTGAATTTTGAAATCTTGATCCCATCCAAAGCCTTTGTAAACTTGGTCCTTGGTACCAATATGATGTACTGAAACTTCCGTGGATATCACCTTTTCCCTTATGAAGTGATAGTGCACTTCAATATGCTTGGTTCTAGCATGATAGACAGGATTCGATGCTAGATGAATGCTACTCATGTTGTCACAAAAAATTGGATATGTGTCAACCTGCAAATTAAGCTCCATAAATAACTTCTTAATCCACATTAGCTCACATGTGACTTGAGCCAAAGCTCTATACTCAGCCTCGGTGGAAGATAATGCCACCGTGGGTTGCTTCTTTGAAATCCATGAGATGATCTTGCTACCTAGCATGACTAGGTAACAACTTGTACTTCTTCTATCCTCCTTCGAACCGGCCCAATCGGCATCAGAATAAGCTTTGACCAGCATATCATCATCAAATGAATAGAACAATCCTTCATTTATAGTGGCCTTGAGATATCGTAACATTCTTCTTGCAGCTTGCAAGTGTGTAGTCCTTGGACTATGCATAAATTGTGATAACACTCCAACTCCATATGCTATGTCGGGCCTAGTTATTGTGGCATAATTGAAAGATCCTACAATAGATCGATACAAGGTTACATCCTCTAATGGCTCTCCATCAATGGAGCTTAGCTTTACATTAACTTCCATGGGATTTGAAATAGGCTTGCAATGTAGCATCCCAAACATCTCAAGTAGGTCTAGAATATACTTCCTTTGTATGAGCATAATACCTTCTTCTTTGTATACAACTTCAATGCCAAGAAAATACCTAAGATCTCCAAGATCAGAGATCCTAAACTCCTCTCCAAGCTTTGCCTTGATCTCCTCAATGCCCTTTGTATCATTACCTGTAATGATAAGATCATCTACATGCACGCACATGTAGACTACAAGTTCTCCTCTTTGTTTGATGAAGAGAGATGGATCCGCCTTGCATTGATTGTAACCACATTTGATCAAATAGTCCACCAATATCTGGTTCCAAGCCCTTGGAGCTTGCTTTAGGCCATAAAGTGCCTTCTTCAACCTACAAACATGATGTGGAAACTCTTTATGAACAAAACCTAGTGGTTGCTCCATGTATACCTCTTCTTCCAAGTCTCCATTGAGAAAGGCATTCTTGATATCCAATTGGAAAAGCTTCCATCCTTTGCTAGCGGCCATTGCAATGAGTGTCCTAATGGTGCTCATCTTTGCCACGGGGCTGAATGTCTCTTCAAAGTCCACTCCATAGGTTTGTGCAAAACCCTTGGCCACCACTTTGAACCTAGAAATAGATCCATCTGAATTCCTCTTTACTTTATACACCCACTTATTACCTATTACCTTCATGTTATCCTTCTTGGGCACTAGAGTCCATGTTTGATTTTCCTCAAGTGTGTCGATCTCTTCTTGCATTGCCTCTTTCCATTTGGTGTACCTGCTTGCATCTTCATAGCAATCGGGCTCAGGATCTTCTACTACTTTGTTCATATATGCATAATGTGTTGCCATGTATGAATCATAAGTAAACCTTTGAGTTCGATACTTAACTCTAGAAGACTTCCTTTCTTCACCTTTTGGAGGAATAAACCTCCTTTGCCTTGGGAACTTTATCTCTTTCTTTGACGTGGCTTCTTTCTCCATCATGTGTCCTTCATCATCTTCAACTTCATTACCTTCTTCATCCAACTCCACCAATGTTGCTTTGCCTTTGTTGATTGATTGTGCTTCATAGCTTGATGAAGATCTCCCCCTCCATGGTGAGTTCATGCTTGAAATATCTTCATTGATGGAACACCTTGGGCCGCTTAGCTCTAGGTCGATTTGTTCTTCATCATGTCCATGCTTTTCTTCTTCATAGTCCTGCATACAATCATACTTCTTATACCAAGGGAGTAGCTCATCAAATGCTACAACCCTTGATATCCTCAAGTCCTTTGTGTTTGGGTTGAAGCACCTGTAACCTTTATGATCATTTGAATATCCTAGAAACACACACTTTTCTACCTTTGGTTGTAGCTTGTGCCTCAATTCACTTGGCACATGTACCTAACAAGTACATCCAAATATCTTCAAGTGGGAAAGATCAGGTTTCTTACCATAATAGGCTTGATATGGTGTCAAGCCATGGATCCCTAAGGTAGGAGCCCTATTCATAAGATACACGGTGGTATTTGCTGCATCACTCCAAAACATGTTAGGTACATTCATCTCATTAAGCATTGCTCTAGCGATCTCGGCAATGTATCTATTCTTTCTCTCTGCTAATCCATTTTGTTGGGGTGTGTACCTGCATGTTACTTGCCTCTTGATGCCTTGATCCATTAAAAAATCAGAAAACTCATTGGAGAAATATTCTCCCCCTCCATCGGACCTTAGCTTCTTGATATATGTACCTGTTTCCTTCTCTACCATTGCCTTGAATGCTTTGAAACATGTAAACACATCTGATTTGTTTTTGATGAAATAAAACCAAACCATCCTTGTGCAATCATCTATAAAAGTGACAAAGTACTTGTTACCTCCAATGGATTGCTCTTTGGTTGGCCCCCACACATCTGTATGTATCAATTCCAATGGATGTTGGATTATGTAGCCACTCTTCTTGAATGGAAGTCTCGCTTGCTTCCCTAGTTGACAAGATTCACATAAATGCTTCATACCTTATCCTTGGAAGTTGGGAAGACCTTCAACCAGCCTCTTGAATTGCATTTCCTTCATTCTTTGTATGTTGATGTGACCTATCCTCTTGTGCCATAAGTCCAACTCCGAAACCCTCTTGTTTCCATATGTGAAGTAGACATGTTGAGTGGAATGAGAATTTACCGCCAAAGTGAAGAGTCTCCCTTGCTTTTTTCCTCTTGCTATGACCTTGTAACCTTGCTTAGGGTTCTCCACAAAGCATCCACCTTTATTGAACCTTACTTGATAGCCTCTTTCAACCATTTGCCCAACGGACACCACTGTTCTTTGTGATAGTAGGTACATGCATTACATCCTTGAGACATCTTCCTTCCTCCTTGTCATCCAAAGCTACATCTCCAACATGGGAGATCTCATGGTTGTATCATCACCTGTTTCTACATGTCCTTTACCTTTGGGAACATGTAGATTAGTAAACCAAGAAGCATTGCAACTCATATGGTTGCTACATCCACTATCAATATACTAAGTGTTATCTATTTTGCTTGAATTCCCATTCATGTGCATCATCAAGAGATTGTCATTTTCTGAACTTGTAGAGGCATAATTACCTTGGACTTTGTATGAAGATCCTTGATTATAGCTCCTTTGGTTTCCTCCTTGGTAGCAATCTCTAGCGTAGTGGCCAAACTTGCCACATATGTAACATCCTTCGCCATCTTGATTCCTGTTTTGTTGATGTCGTCCTCCTCTTCCTCTTGTTCTTCCTCTGCCTCTTTGTGATGAGGTGCCTTGGTCATGTCCTTGATTGCTTGAGTGGCCTTGCCTTCCTCCAAACCTTCCTTTGCCCCTTCCTTGTCCTCGTCTTCCTTTGCCCCTTTGATTACCTGCATAGAAAACTTGTGCATTCTTGCTTTTAGTTGAACTTCCACCTATGTTCATTTCTTCGGTGACCATGAGAGCAACCAATTGCTAAAAATTAGGAAGATTATCCCTTACATAAACTGAAGTGGTAAAGGGTTTCCACTTCTCATCATCTCTCAAACCATTGAGAGTATAAGCCACAAGATCGTCATCGTCTACGTGGCTTCCAATGGATCCCAATGCATCTGATAACTCCTTGACCTTAAGTATGTAGTCATTTATGCTACTCCCTGAGCTCTTCCTAAGGTTGTTGAGCTCATTCTTGAGTTGGATCTTCCTTGCTTTGGTGCTTGTTGAATAAAGCCTTTCAAGTGTCTCCCATACCTTCATGCTTGAATCCAAGTCTTGGATATGGCCGATCATGCTATTGCTAATGTGTTGGGAAAGGATAAAGATAACCCTCTTGTCTCTTTCATTCCATTCCCTAAAGGCCCTTCTCTGGTCATTGGTTGGATTCTCATCCAACCTAGGTCTTGGTTCACTTCCACTAATCAACCCCCAAAGGCCCTTGCCCATAAGATAGTTGGAGACCCTAAATCTCCATGGTTGATAGTTCCCTTTGTCTAGCTTTTCAATTTGAGTGTTGAAGTCTCCCATATCTAGTCTTTGATACTTGACCTAGCCCTTGGCTAATGCTCCAATGTGTGTAAAATGAAAATGAGGCTCTGAGGTTACCTCAATCCAACGCTTTCCTTAGATGGACACCTTGTGCTCTTGAAACTTTGAGTAGAATAGCTCCCCCTTGATGTGAGCTACCTCCAAAAAGCTTTTGTTGATGCAAATCTTCAACCACAAACTCCAAGAGGTCTTCTTGCTTGTATGTGATACCTCCAAGATGCCCAAATGCTCTGATACCACTGATGGGGGAAGTATCTCAACCCCTAAGCAACGACGAAGCGCGAATGACCTCCACAGGTATCCTTCTTTGACCTCTGCACACCAAAGTGCTCTTACTCAGAGCTTATGTAGAGAACTCTAGTGAGCTTTTTTAGACCTGTAGTAGACACCAAGATATTTCCAACAAAACAAATTTTACTTCAAATGGATGCTTACACAAAGAGAAACAATGTCTACAACATGAGCTAGTTGAATGCTCACAACTACTAGTCAAGCAGAGACCTCCCTTCACTCCAACAAGCTTTTCTTAGAGATTATATAGAGAATGAATCTCAAACTTGGGTCAACTTTAGAGAAATCTAATAGCTACCCAATGCCACCAAAACCATAGCAAATGGATAAATAGAGAAGGAGAACCAGCCCTTACAACAAAGAGCAAAATATTTCCAACAGAGCCCAGACACAGAGAGAGATATCAATCACACAACTTCACTAAAATGAATGTTGCTCCCAGATTACTAGAGAATGCTCCAGAGAATTTGTGAGCCTAAAATAGAATCTAATAGCTATCCAATGAGACAAGAATTACATCAAATGGATACAATATGAGGGAGAACCAATGCTAACAACTCAGGGGTAGAGAGTTGCAACACTACCTGCGCACACACATAGATATGCCTACTAAAAGAAAACAAACAAGCGAGCAAGGGGCTAGCTTAAGAAAGGGGCTTGCTTATCACAACTCCAGCACTTAGTGCTCACTATACATGAGCTAAAACTCCAAGAATATGGCCTAAAAGAAGTCAGGATACATGCTCCTTTTATAGTGAGAAGTGTGCCCCTAAAATCTAGGAACTACCTTTCCAAATCAGCCTCCTAACTTGGAGGACTTAGTTGAGATGACTTGGGGAGTGGTTGAGTGACTTTTCTTGATGGAATCTCGTGGCTTTTGGCTTCCTTTGATTGCTCCACATGTCCATAAAAGATTCCCCACGAATTTGTAGCTTGAAGCTTGACTTTTAACATGTGTGTGTATGTATAAATGTTCATGTATGTGTATATGTGTGTAAATGTGCATGTATGATGTATATGTGTGTGTATGCGTGTATTTGTACCTCTAGTCTCACTCTTTTCTCTCTTTATCTCTCTCTCATATACATACATACATACATACATACATACATACATACATACATACATAAACACACATACTCATATCCACATATATATACATAAAAGCGATGCATACCATGCATTATCGCGATGATGAGTCATAAGTGTGTGCATCTCTTTTAGAAACCACTTATGCGACCATCCTATCCCAAACTCTTTCTCAAGTGAACTAAGTACGTATTTTTTATCCCTCTCATCATGCTCACTACTAAAATAAACTAGGATCCATAATACCTATACATATAAAACAAAATCGGTTAGAAATCAATATATATACCTGTGCATATGTATGTGTGTATATGTGTATGTAGGTGTATACATGAGTGTGTGTATGCATGTAAGCATGTATGTATGCATATGCATGTGCATTATGTATGCAAATGTATGCATGTGTGTGTGTATGCATGTAAGCATGTATGTATGCATATGCATATGCATTGTGTATGCATATGTATGCATGCATGTGTATGTGTGTGTATGTGTCTCTATGTGTGTGTATGCATATATATGTGTGTATATCTCTATGTGTCTGTGTATGCATATATATGTGTGTATGTGTGTGTGTGTCTGTGTGTATATACATGTGTATCTATATATATGTGTATATGCATGTGTATGTATGTGTGTAAATGTGTCTGGATGTGTGTATGTGTCTGTGTAAGTGTGTATGTGTCTATGTGTGTATGTGTCTATGTGTGTATGTGTGTGTATATGTGTGTGTCTATGTGTGTATATACGTGTGTATCTGTATATATATGTCTATATGCATGTGTATGTGTGTGTGTGTAAATGTGTGTGGATGTGTGTATGTGTGTGTGTAAGTCTGTATGTGTCAATGTGTATATGTGTTTGTTTAAATATATGTGTGTGTATCTCTATGTGTGTAAGTTTGTATGTGTGTATATTTGTATCTGTGTATGTGTGTATGTCTATGTGTGTGTATCTATGTGTATAAGTGTGTGTGTGTCTATGTGTGTATGTCTGTGTGTATGCATGTGTAAGTGTGTCTGTGTATGTGTGTGTGTGTCTATGTGTGTGTGTAAATATGTGTGTATGTATATATGTGTGTATGTGTATATGTGTGTATGTGTCCATGTGTGTGTATGTAACCATGTGTGTGTATGTGTCTATGTGTGTAAATGTATGCATGTAAGCATATATCTATGCATATGCATGTGCATTATGTATGCATATGTGTGTGTGTATGTGTGTGTATATGTGTGTATGTCTGTGTATGCATGTAAGTATGTATGTATGCATATGCATATGCATTATGTATGCATATGTATGCATGTATGTGTATGTGTGTGTATGTCTCTTTATGTGCGTGCGTATGCATATATATGTGTGTATGTGTGTGTGTCTATGTGTGTATATGTATGTGTGTGTATGCATGTAAGCATGTATGTATGCATATTCATGTGCATTATGTATGCATATGTGTGTGTGTATGTGTGTGTATATGTGTGTATGTGTGTGTATATTTGTGTGTATGTCTCTCTACGTGTGTATGCGTGTATGCATATGTGTGTATGTATGTCTATGTTCATGTGTGTGTATGCATGTGTATGTGTGTGTAAATTTGTATGTATATGTGTGTGTATCTATGTGTATGTGTCTATGTGTATGTATGTGTCTATGTGTATGTATGTGTCTATGTGTGTGTATGTGTATGCATGTATCTATGCATATGCATGTGCATTATGTATGCATATGCGTGTGTGCGTATTGTCTATGTGTGTGTATGTGTATGCATGTATCTATGCATATGCATGTGCATTATGTATGCATATGTGTGTGTGTGTATGCATGTAAGTATGTATGTATGCATATGTATATGCATTATGTATGCATATGTATGTGTATGTGTCTGTATGTCTATCTATGTGTGTGTATGTATATATGTGTGTGTATGTGTGTGTCTATGTGTATGTGTGTGTATGTGCGTGTGTCTGTGTGTGTATGTGTATGTCTATGTGTCTATGTGTGTGTCTATGTGTGTATATACGTGTGTATGTATATATGTGTCTGTGTGCATGTGTATGTGTGTGTAAATGTGTCTGGATGTGTGTGTGTATGTGTGTATGTGTCTATGAGTGTGTATGTGTTTATGTGTGTGTATGTGTCTATGTGTGTATGTATATGCATGTATGTATGCATATGCATGTGCATTATGTATGCATATGTATGCATATGTGTGTGTATGTGTGTGTATGCATTTAAGTATGTATGTATGCATATGCATATGCATTATGTGTGTATGTGTGTGTGTATGTGTGTGTGTATGTGTGTATGCATGTGTATGTGTGTAAATCTATGTGTATATGTGTGTGTGTGTCTATGTGTGTGTATGTGTCTATGTGTGTGTATGTGTATGCATGTATCTATGTGTGTGTGTATGTGTATACATGCGCATTATGTATGCATATGTGTGTGTATGCATGTGAGTATGTATGTATGCATATGCATATGCATTATGTATGCATGTATGTGTATGTGTGTGTATGTCTCTCTCTGTGTGTGTGTATATGTGTGTGTGTATGTGTGTCTTTATGTGTGTGTGTATGCGTGTATGCATGTGTATGTGTGTGTATGCATGTAAGCATGTATGTATGCATATGCATGTGCATTATGTAAGCATATGTATGCATGCGTGTGTATGCATATAAGTATGTATGTATGCATATGCATATGCATTATGTATGCATATGCATATGCATTATGTATGCATATGTATGCATGTATGTGTATGTCTCTCTACATGTGTGTGTGTATGCATATATATGTGTGTATGTGTATGTGTGTATGCATGTGTATGTGTGTGTATGCATGTAAGCATGTATGTATGCATATGTATAATTGTATGTGTATGTGTGTGTGTATGCATATATATATGTGTGTATGTGTATGTGTGTATGTGTATGTGTGTGTATGTGTGTGTGTGTCTATGTGTGTATATACGTGTGTATCTATATATATGTGTCTGTATGCATGTGTATGTGTGTGTGTAAATGTGTGTCAATGTGTGTGTGTGCATAAGTGTGTATGTGTCTATGTGAGTGTGTGTATATGTGTGTGTATGTGTATGTGTGTGTGTCTATGTGTGTATGTGTGTGTGTCTATGTGTGTATGCATGTGTCTATGTGTGTATATGTGTGTGTATGCATGTGTATGTGTGTATGTAAATTAGTGTGTATATGTGTGTGTGTATGTGTGTGTGTGTCTATGTGTATGTGTGTGTCTCTATGTGTATATGTGCGTGTGTGTATGCATATGTATGTGTGTGTAAGTGTGTCTGTGTGCGTACCTAGCTTCAAGGAGTGTGTCGATCTCTCTCTCTCTCTCTCTCGGTGCATCCAAATCCCGACACAAATGTGCCGAGAGAAATCGATTTTTTTTTTAACATTCCAGAGCGTCGCTTATGCAACACTCTCGAACACAAGATGTCACGTATGCGATGCTAAAGCATCGCAGGCAGTTTGCCAATGTCGCAAATAGCATCGCTAATTAGCGATGCTATTTGCAACGCATAGTTTTAGCATTGCATAAGCGACGCTAACATTGCTTGTTAAGGGCACATTTGGGTACACTTTCATTTATTGTACTAAGGTTCATTTGGAGGGTGATTTAGAGAATGAGTGGGAAGAGCCTTTAAGGCCACACCTTTGTATAAATATGGCTTTCCATTAATGAATAGACTCTCTCTGATTTTTGTCGTCACTCATGTTTTCAGACGTCTTTCTTTGAGTAGTTCTTGTCTTTCTTGTTTCTATGTTCTTTAGGGTTTCTTTTTGATTCACGCATTTGCTGTAGTTTGTTGTTCTTGATCGAGTAGCTATGGCGACACGTATCTCTCTCATTCTCTTTCTGTTAACATTTGCGTTCGTAGCTAATGGCGATGACGACACAACTCACTCCTTCTCTCTCTGCTATTGCATGTCCGTGGTTCTTGTTCTTGTCTTTCTTGCACGAGTAAACATGGCGACGTCAGTTCTGTTCTCTCTCGCTCTCCCCTGTGCATGGTAGCACAAGGCTGCCATGTAACACTGGCACGCCCTACTGACGACCCTTCCCTTGCACAATTTGGCGCTGCTGCTCCGATAATTGCAGAACTGATGGATGAAACTTGTCGACCGTTTGCGCTTCGGTGTTGTTGATGGAAGATTGTTCTGACGTTGGGGCATAATAGGCGACTCTTCATGGCGACAGAGATAGTGTTGCTGGCTCACTAGACAAGGCGCCACAACTGACACGAGCGGAACCTCCTGAAATGGCGATTCCATTGTTGATGGTGCTGGAAAAAGACAACACGAGGGCAAAGTTAGTGTTCCAGATGGCGGGAGGGGGGGGACGGAAGCTGACGGGCATGAAGTAACTGTCGGAGGTATTGCAAACAACGACTTCGCTGCCATTTCTGGCATGCTGTGACTGCTTTTGGTACATTGGGATTTGCACAGCAAAGCATGGCAGGTGGGGCACAGTGTTGTCGTACCAATGGAGGAGATGATGCAGGCTTTTTTTTAGCGATACTGCAGCCATCGTGAGATGCACATTCCAACGTATTGCTCAGAATGCCATTGTTATCATCACATTTAAAGTTGTCAGAAATTGTTGTCTGGAAGCAAATGGCACTTGCATCGCAACTCGATTCGATCATGGTGAACATGTTATTAAATTAATTGGTGGCATTCCTACGCGAAGGGGAATGATCTGTCAGATCCAATCCCGATGAATGGATTTATTTCCATATTGCCACTTATTTGTATTCGTGTTCCCTTGGGCGGCATTGAGTGTTTCTTATGAATGCTATGTAATTGAATATAGTCATCCTGCCATCTCGGATTTTTATGCATGCATAGTATGTGTTCTTTGATTGATGCGGTATGATATTACTTTCAACTCTGGTTGCCGTTTGTTATCTGACTATCGAGGTTGTATTTTTGGAACATATACTATGTACTATTTATGGCAAAAGATATTACGTTCTTGATTCTGTTATGCATTGCGTTATTACTTCATCATCTCCATTACATTTGGATTTTGTGCCAACCGAAGACAAGCAAAGATTTTAACTGCTAGGGATGATGTTAATTTTGGAGACTTGGGCATCCATGATCTTTTTGCATCTATGACTCACTTGGTACATGAGATCTATGATTTATGAAATGATGTAATTGAGCCATTTCTATACTTCCCTTATATGCATATAGGAGGGCAGTCTATAAGTTGTGTGTAATGTATTTGCATACCTTGGATTTGGTTCCAGGCACTATGCTTTGCATTGCACATTGCTTATAGTTCTGGACATGTTATGAGCCTTACTTGCATTCCATACCATGGTCTCACCATGCACTTTGGTTTGCAAGTATTGAGGGTAGAGCATAATAATGTGAGCATATTTAAAATTGGATTGACATGTTGCTACTACATTGGTTATGAATATTGAGTTGGACTATTCTATTCCAAGAACGGTGCTATTACTTTAGCATTATGAGGATGTACATGGAGATTATATATGGGTTGGGATCTTATTTTTAGACTTTGTTTGGATATGGGTTGGCCTTGATGTGAGGACTTGACTTGATGATTTTAGTCTTGGTGAGTGTGATGGAACCGGTGTTCTCGGGCATGAGTGATGTGGAGACTCGCGGATTGAAACACTCTTCAAGATTAGATGTATTCCTTTGGTTGAATGACATGTTGTAAAAAGGTTCCTAGCCTTTAAATGGTTCCCATGTAATTTTCATCTTGTGAGGGGGGTTATCACTTATCAAGGGATGTGGAAGTTCAAGTCCATCGTGCGTGCCAGTGTTAAGGGCACATTTGGGTACACTTTCATTTATTGTACTAAGGTTCATTTGGAGGGTGATTTAGAGAATGAGTGGGAAGAGCCTTTAAGGCCACACCTTTGTATAAATATGGCTTTCCATTAATGAATAGACTCTCTCTGATTTTCGTCGTCACTCATGGCTTCAGACGTCTTTCTTTGAGTAGTTCTTGTCTTTCTTGTTTCTATGTTCTTTAGGGTTTCTTTTTGATTCACGCATTTGCTGTAGTTTGTTGTTCTTGATCGAGTAGCTATGGCGACACGTATCTCTCTCATTCTCTTTCTGTTAACATTTGCGTTCGTAGCTAATGGCGATGACGACACAGCTCACTCCTTCTCTCTCTGCTATTGCATGTCCGTGGTTCTTGTTCTTGTCTTTCTTGCACGAGTAAACATGGCGACGTCAGTTCTGTTCTCTCTCGCTCTCCCCTGTGCATGGTAGCACAAGGCTGCCATGTAACATTGCTTATGCAAGGACATCTCTTAAAAAAAAACAGGGCCGTCGCTTATGCGATAGTAGCATCACATAAGCAAGAGATCCCATTTTTTTTCAATTCGGGGCGTTGGTACGCCCCCTATTTCTAGTAGTGAATGGAACATAAATTTAGTGTTTATGAAGGAGAGTATATTGATGACATAAAAGAGTACCAAAACATGGTAAGTAGCTTGATCTATGCTACACATACAAGGGCATGCATCTCATATAGTGTAGGAGTCCTAAGAAAATTCATGCACTGTTCAAGAAGACCACCTATGGATGTAACTAAGAGAGTACCCAAGTATCTCAAAGGCACAATCAATGAAGGTATATTTTATCCATATTGATTGAATTTGGATCTCAACACGTTAACATCGCTTATGTGATGACAATTCTTAAAAAAAAAAATAGGGCCATCGCTTATGTGATGGTAGCGTCGCATAAGCGATAGATCCCATTTTTTTTTTCAATTTGAGGGCGTCGCAACGCCCCCTATTTCTAGTAGTGAATGGAACATAAATTTAGTGTTTATGAAGGAGAGTATATTGACGACATAAAAGAGTAAGTAGCTTGATCTATGCTACACATACAAGGGCATGCATCTCATATAGTGTAGGAGTGCTAAGAAAATTCATGCACTGTCCAAGAAGACCACCTATGGATGTAGCTAAGAGAGTACCCAAGTATCTCAAATGCACAATCAATGAAGGTATATTCTATCCATATTCATTGGATTTGGATCTCAACATGCTAATATCGCTTATGCGATGACAACTCTTAAAGAAAAAAACAGGGCCGTAGCTTATGCAACGATAGCGTCACATAAGCGAAAGATCCCATTTTTTTTCAATTCGGGGGCATCGCTACGGCCCCCTATTTCTAGTAGTGAATGGAACATAAATTTAGTGTTTATGAAGGAGAGTATATTGACGACATAAAAGAGTACCAAAACGTGGTAAGTAGCTAGATCTATGCTACACATACAAGGGCATGCATCTCATATAGTGTAGGAGTCCTAAGAAAATTCATGCACTGTCCAAGAAGACCACCTATGGATGTAGCTAAGAGAGTACCCAAGTATCTCAAAGGCACAATCAATGAAGGTATATTCTATCCATATTCATTGGATTTGGATCTCAACCTATGCTCAGATGCAGATTGGGGAGGATCCAAGGATGATAGGAGTACTTAAAGATTCTTAGCATTTGAAGGTTCTAAACTTGTTTCATGGAGCTCCAACAAGCAACCAATAGTTGCATTACCCTCAACTAAAGTAGAATATAGAGGATTGAACATAGCAACTCAAGAAGCTATATGGCTAAAGGAATTTTATACAGATTTGGGACTTGTGAGTTCGAGACCTCACATATTTGGAGATAATATAAGGTGAATGCACCTAGCGGCAAATCCTGTTTACCATGCGAAAACCAAACATATAGAGATTCATTATCATTTTATTAGGGAGAGGCTCATGGAAAAGGAGATTGATATTTCTTTTGTTCCAACAAAGAAGTAGGTTAAATCATGCTTCACAAAGGCTTGTTCTATTTTAAATCCATCACTAAAGTGAGACATAATGCTAGATTATGTCTTAAGAATCTCTACTAATGTAAATTACTTATGATATCCCATGAAGATTATTTATCCATGTAAAAGCCACAAGTCCTTAGATCTTTATTCTTGTTAAAGAATTAATGATACAAACCCAAAATCCACGAGTTCTTTGGGTTGGTGATCAATCAATCAATTACCAAGATCAAGTTAGTTTGATTCTCTACTTTCCTAGATTATAGAAAAAGGTGATTTCAATGACAACAAACACTACTCGCATGTTATTTGAATTCAAATACTTTGGAAAGGAGTTTTGAAAGAATCAAAGAGCCTACATAAGGACTCACAATCGCTTTTACCATAATGTTAGATCCATATAGGATTACAATTAATCTTCATATAGCTCCTCTTCCATTTTTTGCATCATCATCTCCAATATCTATGAATGTGTAGTGGTTGGTTCTCTCTCCTAAGTGATCCATTCATTATGAGTGAGCATTCATTGGAAAAGAAATAGTGCTTATCGTATGTGTACAAAGTTGTGTGGCCTTTGGTTCAATAGATTGACAAAAAAAAAAAACTTTTATGGGCTCGTGGTCTATCTCTACACATCCCTAAAAATCCAAGATTACCACCAATTAGAATTAAGCTTGTAACTAGCTCATTCGTTGACGATAAATTCTTCTCTTGTGCATATTAGCTACTAAACCCTATATAGGGCCTTCCTCTAAGAGGAATTTAGCCAATTTCAATCAGATTGGTTGTACCAAACATTTGAAGTTGCTTGAATCAACTCAAAATAGCAAGTTTTTGGTCAAGTCTATGTGCAAAAGCATTTGCTTTGTATCAATCATCTCTCATTGATGATCCAAAGTACTTAGTACACTTTATTGCACTAATGGCAATCCCATGAGGTATATTTGACCCTCCAAGAGCAAAAGGGTTGGTCCATTGCTGGTTGGAATCACAGATTTCTACTACATCAAGCTAGTCCAAGTTTTCATAGCTTAGATGGTGATCTAGGCAGAATCTAGATGAAGGACTTTACTAATGCACAATGCTATGTAAAGCTACACATGGTCCATGCTTATATAGCTTTAACAAAGGGAGTCAATATAGATAAACGTACTCAAGAGATATAAAATAGTTGGAAAAATATAAAATTTGACAATATCTCCATGACCAAAAGTCCTACCATCTTGACCCTAAGGGTAGGGGAGATAGGCTCCCTTGACCATGCAGAAGAGGGCAAGCCCCCCTCTACACTCCCCCCCCCCCCCCCCCCATTAGGGTTCTATGAGGAAAGTGCATGACACCACAAGGCCTTCATTTTCACCTAATCTAATGGCTAGGATCACAAAGATCATCTATTACCATCGATGGTCACACATAGACCTCATCTAGCTTGGAAGTTAGGGTATCACAAATGTCCGGGCTCTCACAATGGGTTCTCCTCATAATGGGGTCCTTACAACTTAGAGCACCATGGATCATTTGTGGTCACTTGAGGGTGGATTTATTGAGTATATCTAACATATCTATCACGAGAAGCCACTTGATGTCACGATTAATTGTAATTAGTAAATATAAAGTGAAAATTATGAATGTATACCTACCACTTTTAATTAAAGAGCGCATTCAATTGTGGAATGGTAATGATATCCAAAATGCATCCTAACAGATTATAAAACATGATGCTAATGTACAAGGCATTTTGATGTGGACCATGCATAATTGGATTGGACAAGAAGTGTTTTGGAATAAGAATTTCACGACTTTTTGCATGTAATGTGGTTCATCTTTAGATGCACATTGGCCTATATCACTTATGAAGATGATTTATCAAGAAAGAGCTTCACATCACCATCATTCTTTAGATGGAGCTCAACTTGAATGTATGGAAATAATTATATGCATGTACGTGATTGGCATAGGGATGGGAGACCCATGGAGATGAAGAAATTGTTCTAGGAGTGATAAGGTTTTCAATTTTCACGCACTCCCATATTGGAATTATCTTTTATTATTTCTTTGATTAATCCAATGCATGTATTCAAGAATGTAGGACAATTGATGTGGAAGACTATCACTCGTCAAACAAATTCTATGGTAACACATGAAGATTTAAGATGGATTGCTAAGTGGCCACATTTATGTCCAATTATTGATGGTAATGATCTTCCTCAATTTCCATAGGTATTGTGGAAATATGAACTACAATAAGTAAAGCCAATTATTTTTTATTTTAAAACACAAACTAGATGCATGCATTCAATGAAAAGTCAATACTCAAGTGGATGAGTTGTCTTCTCTTAAGATCCATTATTGGCATAAGTTCATAGAACTCATGTTGCCCATTGCGATTAAAGGAAGTTCAAATTCTCATATTTGAAACATAATTTATAAATTAAGTGAATTAGTCACATGGATATCTTCAAAAAAGCTACATAAAGAATCCATAGAATGTGCTCAAATTAATTCCATCAAAACTAGATGTTTTGCCAAGAAGTATTTCCCTACATACTTCAGGTAACCATGCAAATTCAACTTCTTCTACACATAGTTGACGAGGTTGGAGTTGCAATAAGTGTATATTCTAAGTGGATTTTCTTCTTATAAAGGTTTATGAAAACCTTAAAAGACTCTATTTGGCAAAGAGCTCAGGACATATGGTAGAATGTTGGTTAGTACATGAATCACTTGTGCAATCAGCTAATTTTATATCACTTTTTTTTTCTAAATGTGTCACATTTATGGGCTGATGAAGAGGAAAAACTATCAATTGGCTTAGAAGTGCAAGGCATTGGTGTGGAGAAGAAGATGGATAAATCTTTATGAAATATATAATAAAATTCTTCATTTTTACTCCAAATCCAATGCAAAAATGGCTAGAAAAATATGAGAAGAGAATAACTGATGCAAGTAGGGAACGTTAGATTAGATGCAATAGCAAAACAAGAACTTTAACTCTCCCATAAACTTAAGTGGCTTTGTCTAAGTTTCCAAAACGAGATTGACTTCAAAGAGCAATGGAAGAAACTCGATGAAACAAAGTGGCTATAAATACATAAGAACATGAGTTTGTGCTTGGATGCGATTGGAGAAATTGAAAATACACAACATTATGGGCATATGGTAAACATTTTTGCACTAAAGAGAGTGATAAATTTCATAGAAGATTTGACAATGGAGTCATGGTAAAATTTACACAAAGTAGTAGAGCAAGTGGAAAAAGTACAAATGATATCTCATCCAATTCGGACTATTGTGGGACAATCCAACATCTATTAAAGATATCTTTTTGACTATTTGATTTTTTTCTGCTTGATGTGAAATAGTTTAAAGTCATCACCTCATGACGGAATGCAACTATTAGAAAATAGGTGAGTGGTTTTTTCCAAATCGATTCCACAAAGCCATGGAATGATAAGCCTGATACTTTTGCATCTCGAGCATTATGAAAAGGTTATTAAAAAATCATCGAGTAGTTAATATACCAAATTATATGATTAAATCATATCTTATACCACACATTGAAAATACATCCATCAGGAAAAATGAATTACAAGATGATGACTTAGAAGATGAGGACTTGCAACAAGAACCTATGGAATTTGAACCACTTATGAAAATTGAAATAGATATTGACGAGGAGAAACAGAGGGACTTGATTGCAAATTCACTCACATAAATTAATAAATTAGGTGTATATAATCTTCTTGGATTTTTTTAATCTTTGTGCTATTTTATTTTTTATGTGTTTTAACTCTTTTTCTAGTTTTTTTTATAACTACTTGATGGAATATTTAATGGAAACCTCTATTGGAGAGTTGCTAGAAAATCAATTCAATCATTAGGGCGAAAAACGGCCCAAAAAGGGCCGTGTAAGGATTTCAATTAGTTGTGCTTAATCTAGATTAAAGTTGTCAAATCCTTTAAGAAATTCCATGTAGGTTCATTTAAAACGTATCTTATGCAAATTTTGAAGAGAGAGAAACTCGTATGATAATCATGAAAAGTTTGTGTGATATCTTATGCCTCGAAGTTTGTGCTCATCGGGCGCTGATCAAAATTCAAATTTTCCTCTTGTTCATGGACCTATATAATGTGTGTTGACGACGTTTTGCGCTCTTTTACTCTACTTTTCAAAGCAGGCATGTTTCTCTCTTTCATGTCATTTTATAGCAGACCATGGAAAACCTTAACCCAAATACTCTCGTTGAGCTTTCAAACAATCGAAATCATTGTGAAAAGTTCCATATCAACATTGCAGTTAGTCAGGAGTATGCGACGACAAGAAAAGTATTCCGAAGGGCTCTTCATCCTCCTCAAGTGGATGGATTGCAAAAGGAAGGCAAGAAACATATCGACATATGGGCAGATGGATCTGTTTATCCAATTGATCCACAAACTGGAAGGTATCCCCCTTTTCATAACCTTCATGATCTGATTAGATTTGTAGGAGATGGTGAGGATGGTTTATGAGGCTATTGTTCAAGGCTCTGGGATATTTCAAGGAATTATGTACCATACATACACTATCTACAAAACACACTACATCAGAAGGATTTACATATGAGGGAGCTAGAAAACAAATTATCCACTTTATCTTCTCAATTAAAGTCTTTTAATAAAATGAAAGAAACTCCTATAGGTTTGAGAATGCAGTCAAAATGAATAAAACCTTTTTTAAATTTAACTGAAAAATCTGGCCAGAAAAAGAAAAGAATGAAAATTGTTAGAGATCATGTGACAAATGTTCTAGGTTTCAATATGTCGAGCAGTTTTGAGCGCATATATTTCTGTAATGAAATGTTGAGTCAGAATGATGTTTTAAGACTATTGAAACTGAATGAAAATACATGCTTGAAATGCTTTGTTTTTCAAAAACTCATGACAAAAATGAATCTGTTACTAGAACCATCTCAAATTCAAAAGATTTGTGATAGTGTCGGAGTGAGTAGGAAAGGTTATAGAGCAATTTCAAAAGTTTAAAATTTAACAAAGTTAGAAGTTTTGGATTGCCTAAACCCCATCATGTAGGGAAGTTTCGGCTCTGCTTGAATAAGAAGATCACATCAATATTTGGTGAATATAAACATATTCATGATAACATGCCTTATGAAGTAGGAAAACAAAAGTTACATTTCACTTACAATGCATTTAACAACATATGGATAGATATTATTAAACTTCAAACATACATGGTTCAGTTCTATAATATAAAAGAACATGAATGTTCTGGTCTATTGAAATTTGTAATCAAACTTGATGAAGCTGAGCTTTAAAAACATCAAAAGATGGAGAGAATAAGTATTGCACTGATGAACAAAGCTTTGGACTATAGCCTTGGGAAATTGGATACTCCGTCTCTCAAAGTACAATCAGAAATGGAGTTATGGTGGGTTGGCTGTGCTCAAGTTCCATCTGAGAGCCATAAAACACTTAAATGGTTATTCTCACAGACAATTCCAAATGTTATCCAAAGGCATCATGTAGGAGAATTGTTGAATGTGAAAGACTACGGGAACTTTCAAGTTGAGTGGAATTTGAGTGGAGACCTAAAGACGCTCAAATGCATGTTTGGTATAAGTGGGGGAGCAAATTCTAAGTACCCTTGCTTGTACTGCATGCAATGCCCAGGCACAAATGGATGGATTTCTAGAGCTGAGGCTGAAGAGGCTCCTTCCAGAAAAAATGTTATTCTTCATAACTACTCATCTTCTTCAATGATTTGGGATCCCATACTTCCAATAGCATTGACAAATGTACACATATGTACACTACATGCAGAGTTAAGAATCATTGACAAGTTGGTCCATCTTCACTTGGATTATGCATATTCTATCAAGCCTACAACTCTTGCAGATGAGTGCATAAAAAAATGTGAATGTCTTCTTTCAGAAATGGGATTTCATGGTGGTGATGTTCATCTAAGAAAAGATCCAAAGCTTCACAAAATACAGGTGATATACTACAGGATGTCTCAATGGGAGGCAACCATGATGACAAACAACTAAATGCCATGTGGAATTGTTGGAAAAGATTTTGTGAGGTCACGACTAATGTAAAAAGTAAACCAAAAATAGCAAAAAAGAGAATGGAGGTGTGTGTCAAACTAGATAATCTTTTTAAGGTCATGAGGCAGCAGGTAACATCAAAACGTTATGTGACAGATTTCAGAAAGGCGACCAAAGAGCTTATAGAAACCATCATAGAGGCATGGGGTGCCAAAGACATAACATACTACTTGGTGAGTTCCAAATATATTTTGTTCAATTTATTTATTTTTAATTGAAATAAAGATCTAATGAGATTCTTCTGATCTTCTAGCATATTCTTCTTGTGCATGGTGCATTCTTTGCAGAAAAAGAACCACTTGCCATGTGGAACACCCAAGGCATGGAAAAATCTCATTATCAAGCAAGGACAAGTTTCTTTAGGTGTACAAGGAAAGGAGGAGTAACAAAGAGCAATGCCTTCAGAGAGCTTTTTGATTGGTTCTTTAGAAGACAATTACAAAGGACCTCATGCCAAATATAATCAGAAGGATGTGACTATCACCAGCCAAAATCATCATGTATCAATATCACAAAATGAAAAAGACTACATTTCAAACAGAGCTTTAATATTTGCAATGTTTTTTTATTTCTTTCATTTCATGTATGTACATTCATGATGTATTAAGCTTCGAAAAGAAATATGTCTATTACCATCAGATGACTTTGACCAGAGAACTCTTCATGGATCAATAACAATTAATATTAGGCCATGGATCAGTTACACCAAAAAAGTTTGCAATGTCTTATATCACATTGGGCAATTTCTGTATATGTACATTTGTTGAGATATAGAATTTGAAAAAATGAGGTCATTCCTTGAGCCTCTTTACAGAGCTTGGCTCTAGCAAATCACCTCTATATCTGAGGAACTCTTTTCTCCTGTATCCAGCAATGCTTTTTAAATTTGACACCCCTGCAGCCATTGCATAACTTGAATAACAAAGAAAGTTTCCTACCCTTGAAGCATTGAGTCCTGGGGCATATCCAAAAATTCTGAATGCAGCTGCTCTTTCAAGCAGCAAAACTCTGAAAGCATTAAAGGGTATTGGAGTAAAACCCATGTATTTTGATAGAGTCCTCAAGCAGAACAATGCAAAGTCTGGCTCCTCACTATAGTGCTTGTGAATAACACAAAAAGTGTCTGGGTTCAACTTTGGAAGATAGTGGATAATAGAATGAATATCCACCTTTGCTTTTCCTTTCTCTTCTATGGATTTTCTTGTTCCCTTGCCCCTGCCAAGGTAATTGTCTTCATCCAATAATGTTAACTGTGGTAAAAATGAAAAACAAGGTCAGATGAAGTGCAAGAAATCTTTTGGAGTCATGAAAAGTAACTTGAAACAATTAGACATAAAGCAAGAGACACGGTTGAATGAGTGGAATTCTTACAAGCCAGATATCTATAGTCACTGCTGCATGCATTTCCTAGAGACGATCGATGCAAGCGATAAGGGCCAATGGAAAATATCCGATGGGCCTTATCGCTTGCATCGGTCGTGATCGATTTCTTACACTTCTAATGGAAATCTTGGAAAAATCCGATAGAAGGTAGAGGTTTTGCATCACTCCCATCTCATATCCTTAACCTAAAATTCTTAAGAATATTTTCAACTGTATACCTTGACATCATCTGAATCAAGTCCAAACACGACCGATGCAAGCGATAAGGCCCAATGGAAAATATCGGATGGGCCTCATCGCTTGCATCGGTTGTGATCGACTTCTCCCAGTCTAAATGGAGACCTTGGAGAAAACCCATTGCCCGCAGCTCATCTCCTTAGCCTAAGAATCATGAGAATTTATCTCCTTAGCCCATCTCATATCCTTCCCTAAACACGACCGATGCAAGCGATGAGGCCCAACGGAAATATTCGATGGGCCTTATCGCTTGCATCAGTCGTGGTCGATTCCTTTGTCTTAAGGGAGACCTTGGAGAAAACCTGTCATGAGAATATACTTTACTCTATACCTTGACACTAGAGATTTTGAATCGGTCCCATCTCATATCCTTAGCCTAAGATTCTTGAGAAAGCAAGCAAATAAGTGCCATCTCATATCCTTTCCTTAACACGACCGATGCAAGCGATGAGGTCCAACAGAAAATATTCGATAGTCCTTATCGCTTGCATTAGTCGTCATCGATTTCTCACTAAAAATGGGGATCTTGGACAAAAATTAAAATTATTAAGAATATATTAAACAACATACCTTGACCTCATCTTCCTCCTCGATGAGCTCTTTTGAGTCAATACAAATTGTTCCTTTGTCCTCAGCAACATCCAAGAATGAATAGCTGCGCCCAAAGGAGTATATTCCAAGTTGCTTCTGATGCTCATCAAAATCTTCATTAGCAAGTCTTGGCTTCTCTGAGATTGATTTCTCAAAGCATCTTGAAAGGGCTTCTGATGAATCTTTGAATTCTTGATTAGACAAATCCAAATCAAGACGCAGAAATTCTTCTTTTCTTTCTCCTTTCTCATTGATGAATCTCCTTGCAACTTCTTCTGACTCAGCTATAGCTGCAAGGCAGTAGTCCTCCCTTAGATTGAAAAGTTCCTGAATGTAAAAAAGAGGTATAAACTCTTTTTTGGAGATAAAATAAAAAGGTAGATTTGGGAGAAGTAGGGACTTCTCAGACACTTGAACTTCTTCAGTTGGCTCCCTTATTGCAGTCTCCGCTTTAAAAGTGGCCACATCAAAACCTTTGACCTGCTCTTCTTCTGCTTGGATATTGATCTCCTCAACAATCTCCATGATACCTTTCATAGTTTTTGAGCTTCCCTCAAGCGTCAGCTCTAAGGAAGGATCGACTTCAACATGAACACTTTCCTCCTTTTCAACTGAGATGTGATCGAGCCATATCAAGAAGGCAATGTTTAAAGGGAGCAAGCAGCAATCCTTTTCATGCTCTGGGCATAAATCAAGCTTCCCTGGCAAAGGGGAAATCCTTTTGCATTTTCTTGTGATCTTTGCCCTATCTGTTGGATCCTTCCCAAAGATGTGAGGATGGAAAAAGGTTTTCTGAGAAATAGAAAGGATGTTTCCATTGATCAACCCCAAGAAAATCTCCCACTCATCCTTAAGAAAATTTTTTGATATCTCTAGGAGTTTTTCAAAATCAATTTTGGGGTTGAATATCGTCATTGCATCAGGAAAATAATCTACAGTTAAACCCTCTTGAACCATGAAATCAAGAAGTTTCTCTGATGGAGAGACAGTAAGGATCTCATTCATTCCCTCCATCTAAGCTGCAGCTTCACTTGTATGTTTATGAGGAGAACACAACCGATTCAAGCGACTACAGCGAGTCAACATTGGTCAAACGGGGAAGATCGCTTGTATCAATCGTGTCGGGGATGAAAACAAAAAAAGCATGTAACTGAGACGAATTCTCTGAAGGTTCAAAATTTGAATATTTGAAGGAAGTTGCTATTTATAGGCGAGGAGGGAGGAAGTAACGGTCGAATGACGTGGACCAATCACTGAGTGCCACGTGGTAGAGCGTACGGTGTCTGATTCAATGGTTGGATGATGTGGCCCAATCAAATTATGCCACATGGCAAAAGACGTTGGAATTCGCAACGGCTATATGACATGGACCAATCAACAAATGCCACATGGCACCAACGATCAACTCAGTTTTGGGACTTATTTAAGCTTCCCTATTCATTTCTTTTATTTTTTTTGTCAACACTTTCCAAGCATCGAGGTTCCATCGCCACCAAGTTTTCAAGCTACTTCTTCACAATTTCTATAGAGAGCGCTCTGCAATAGGTAATATGGACACGACTGATCGAAGCGATCCGGGTACATCCGAGATTTTTGGATAACCCTAATCGCTTGGATCGTTCGTGTTTCTAAAATGTCATCGAGTCCTTGTATGCTTGAGTATTATGCATTGTAACCTATATTTGAAAGCAATTCGAGTATTATGCCTGAATTCAAAGACGACCGATGCAAGCGATAAGGGACATCCGGGCACCTACGGACAACTCTTATCGCTTGCATTGGTCGTGTCTCTGCAAGTGCAGAGTCATTGATCATAGCTTGCTTATTATGTTTCTTCTTAATGATACTTGATCAGGGACGACCGATGCAAGCGATAAGGGACATCCGGGCACCTACAGACGACTCTTATCGCTTGCATTGCTCGTGTCTCTGCAAGTGCATAGTCATTGATCATAGCTTGCAAATTATGTTTTTTCTTAATGATACTTGAGTATTTTGCATTGTAAGATATATTTGAACTATTATTGATTGATATTTGGTGATGAATTCAAGGACGACTGATGCAAGCGATCAGGGACATCCGGGCATTTTCGGATGAGTAGTATCGCTTGGGTCGGTCGTGTCTTTGACATTGGTAAGAGTGCTTGATCAAAATTTTTGAAAGTAGGTTTCTTTCCTATTTCTTGCCTTAAGACTCTCACTTTGTGCAGAGTATGGCTAGGACCAAAAAGACAGCAAGGAAGTTGTACTCTGAGGGTCAGGACCAGAATGCCCAGGAACAAAATGCCCAGGAGCAAAATGTCTAGGAGCAAAATCCCAGAAGGTTGAAGGCAATGTATCAGACAAGCCTTCAAAGAAAAGGGTTAAATACCATGTAAAGTCTTTAAGGGAAATTATGAGAGCTCAAAAGTATGGGGGATTGTTGATCCCTAAACTTCCATCTATGAGAGTTGTCAAGCAGATCTCAGCCAACCTCTGTTCTTTGATGAAGACCTCATCCTTTGTCAATGTGAGGTGGCAAACTCAAGCACTGCTATGCCTTCAAGAAGCTGCAGAGGACTTTGCTATTGATTTTATGAATGATGCCTATTTATGTGCTGCTCATGCACATACGGTAACACTAATGGCAAAGGATTATGTTATTGTTTCAAGAATAAGATATAAATTTGATAAATCTCTGGTTCCTATTGATCACCATGATAAAAAATTCTTTGATATTTTAAATATACCTCCAGCTCGAGCACCCAAATCAACAGTTGTCATTGAAGAGATCAACCCTAAGGTCACTCATGATCATGAAACTAGAACTGCAGCGAATAGTGAGGAAGAGAGGAAAAAGTAGGGATTATTTACAGAGGAAAATGTCATCTTAACCCAGATTCAAAAGTTACAGAAAGCAAATAAAGAGCTCCTTAAGAAAGGAGATGGGCAGGTAATAGTTAATGTTGCAATGCCATGGCAAAAAGATTGGTTTCTTGACATTAGACCTGAAGACAACAAGATGTTGAGGGAGCTTCATGTTGAAATATCAGATAGTGTGGTCAACATTTCACTCACGTATATCTAGAGGCCTTAAAATGCTCTTGTTTTGCTTAATTTTCTAGTTCCTTAACTGAATTTTTTTTCTTGATTTGTAGAGTTCTTCTTCAACAATGTGAGGAAGCGGTTCAAAGAAAAGTATTTATTTTAGATCCTCTGGTGACATAGTGTTTTTTGCATAAACATGGAGATGCCAAGTCCTTTCTAGAGGATTTTACAGAAGAGGTAGAATGTGTTATCTACCCATATATTGAAAAGTAGGTCTTCATCTTCATTTTGGAAAGATATTTGTTTCATTTAAGAAAGAATATTAACATGCAACTCATTGACAGGGGCCATTGGAGTTTAATTATTGTTGACTTCAATGCATATCAAGCTCTTTTCCTCAATTCTCTTCAATCACAACATGGGAATTGCAAAGTGTAAGTTGCTATACATTTTGTTGTCCTCTATTTTAGAGCCATGCCATCCATTCTGATTTTTAGTTTACAATGCAGTGCTGCAAAGCTTCTCAAGATGCATATTGATCAGAATTTTCCTGGAATTGCTAAACTGAATGAACAAAAGCAATTTGGATACATACAAATTCATGTGCCATTACAAAGAGACTCAACATCATGTTGCTCGAGAGTGGTTGCAAATGTTGTAAGATTCTTGGAAAGAAGGTATTACAGTCCTGAATTGAATTTATCAGACTACCGAGATGCATGCATCATCTTGATCAGAGAGACAACAATAAATGGCATCATGAAACATGCAATCTGCCCCTATGATCCAGACTCACCTCCACCCCCTCCACTTGATTAAAAAAAGTCTGAAGATAAAAAGAAAGGGCTTGCTATTCACTCACCATTAAAGCATGGGACCAAGAAAAAAAGTAAAGCTGAAAGCTCCAAAAAGGGACAGCAGCAACAGAGAAAACAGGGCTCCAAAAATGATAGAAAGGGTTGAATCATTTTTGAGTCTTAGATTGAAATCTAATGTAAAACCAACATAGGTTGGAAGATTTATTGATGTACAAATTGTATGTACTTATGCCAATCTTCATCTGGAAGATGGTCATTGTAACCATATTTATTTGCCTTTGCAATATTTATATGCCTTGAGAAATATACAGTTGTATTGAACCTCTTGATAGTTAAACAATAGTTCATTGCATCGTCCAATTCATTTTGTTCGTGTCACAAATATGACTGCATTGTGGGTTTCTTACTTCATTACAAGCGACATGACCGATGCAAGCGATACCGGGAATCTGAGAATTTTGGATTGCCCCTATGGCTTGCATCGGTCGTATTATCCATTTCAACATAGGATCCCCTTTTAGCAACCTTGCATGAGATGAGTTGTTGCTAGTTGTTTTTATACTCATGAGTGAAATCTTTACACAATTGAAGTCTCTCGCGGTAGTTTGCTAACACGACCGATGTAAGCGATACGGGCCATCCGACAAGTTCAAATTGCACTATTCGCTTGCATCGGTCGTCTTCTCTAATCTCGTCTCCTCTGTTTTATGCCTTAAGTCATGCTCTTCATATTTTGAAATATCAAACCTTGGATAAGAATTTGCACCAGGTTCTCCACCCTCTCTTATATTACTTGTTATGTGTACAATGATATTTTCTCTTGCATTTCTTGAGGACAGAAAAGATGGATAGAGTCAAATCATTTTATTGAGACTAATGTGCACCTTTGATAGACTAAAATAGATCTCTTGTTCATCTAGAATCAACTTATGCAAGTTCCTGTATAATTATTTCTTAGTTGGAACCTCATCAGAATGTTATGATTAAACAAAAAAATGCCAAGATGAGTTTAGATGAAGGGGAATAATTGAAGTCATCAATTCACTCCTGCAAATAAAAATAAAAGGAAATATGAAATAAAGGACCTAAAAAATATCTTAGAATGTCTTGGTTTATATTCTTATCATTGTACAATATCCTCATCAAAATCTTGAAAGTAAATTACAAAATGCAAATATGAATTTAGACATTTAAAATTCATAATTCACCATCCTGCAAAGAAAATTCAATGGAAGTATCAATAGAAGCTTCTATTAGAGGAAGATACATTATGTAAGAATGTCAAGGCTAACTTGTTACAATCTTAAGGATTGGAATTTAATCACCCTTGGTGGCAGGCAACTCATGCAAGATAATGATTTCTCTGATCTAATGTTAACTATTGCATCATCAACTGAGAATCTACACTGTGATGATACCTCATCAAGGTATTCTAGAAGCTCCCTTACATTTCTGAGATTCCAATTTGCAGTGATAATTATTTTCCTTGATTGAAAATCTGGATGAATCAATACTTCTAACTCAAATTCTGGACAGCTCTCCTCTGAGTCCAAAGCTGTCCAAAGTCCAAGCTTTTTTTTCCACCTTCTATAGTCATATCCTAGAACCAGAGATTGTCGACATATTTGATATGAGATTGAAAGAGAATTGGGACTAACTTTACATAAAATAATGTCACTTAGTTTTTGAACTTCTTTGCTATCCCATTCCCCACCTAAAACATCATCAATCTCTGAAATAGAGACTCTCCTATTCAATCACATTGTTTTTGTTTTCTGTAATAACATGTTTTGAAAGCATGCTACAAAGACATGAATAGGCAAAAACCATTGAATCTTTATCCTTCTCAAAATTCGGCCTGCTGACATTGCCTTTTGGATGTCAAATTTAATTTTGCATCGAAAACTTGAAACTGTTGAATGATCAGGAGCATCCCAATCTAATGAAGAGATGCAAGGACTAGGTACATGTACAAGATTTCCGTAAGAACTCCTTCTTGATGGCACTTGATAATCTGCATAATGGACAAATAACTCTATGCTATTGAAAAATTGAACAGATTTGTCTGCATACATGAGTTCTGCATATTCCTTATGAAGAAGTCTGAATGTTCCTGTTAAACATTCAACAGATTGCCATTCCACAATATTGGAAGGAAAGATATCTACAGTACAAAAACATATGTTTTATTATACAAAAACAACTAGAATGATAGAAGAGCATTGTCAAACTTCACTTACAGTACGAAGGGAATTGCAGATGATTTTCTAGAACAAGATCCTTAGCAGTGTACACATGTTGTACTCGTGCAAACCAACCGCATCTCTTCAATTTGAAACTGAGAATACGTCCCTTCCAGTGGTTTCTTGTGTTGTCTCTTTTGGCACGCTTGACTTTATGGGCACCTCTACAGCTAGGAAGCATAATTACCCATTCATTTACTTTCACAGAAAGAGGTTTCCACAAAGAATCCTCTCTTCTGTTGTAAACCTCACATGAGGTTACACGATTGGAAGGACGACGAGAAGAAGAAGCCATTTGAACTTAGAAGAAGAAGAATGTTCAAAGCGAGAAACGGACGTTCACAATTTTTGGCAGTATTTATAGAGAAAAAGGCTTTGTACACGTGGAAAATTTTGATTTGATGTAAACCCTCTCGCTGAATGATCATGAAATTTTGCGAATCCAAAAATATTTCGTATCTTCAAAAATCAAGTCCTTCTTGGAAATTCGAGAATATGCTTTGTGTAGTGTGCCAAAGTATCTTTTTTTGCATCAAATCAAAAAATTGTACACTGAGTACAAGACTCTTCATCCCTTTAGCGGTGCTTTTAGATAAAATTGTATAAAAAAGAGAAATTCATACGGTTAAAAGAGACAGCAATGTTATACTCTTGTACACGTTGTCGGCGCGAAAGCGACGGTCGGTGGATCAGGGCGACCGCCAAAAATACGGTGCACGCAGGATGCTTGGAGCAAGCTCAGGTATAGCGGAATGGACCATAATTTATGAAAACTCAAGAAAGCATTTGAAATTAAGAATTTAAGCGAAATTTAAGAATTTACACGTCATGCTCAAAACTGTTAGCGGAAGGCAATTTATACACATTGTCATTTAGCATCATCGTAATCTCAAAAGGTTGTTCAAGAAATTATAAAGGAAGAGTTGAAAATATCGAAGTCCGTCTCTCTCACCCGATTGTACAAGTAATTATAGTCTCGGCTTGAGCGCTACTCTGATTTCACATGAATATCTGTCTTCACTTCTCCTCTGTTATGAGACCTAACAACAGTCTTGTATGCATGATTAAAATAAAAACAATATATAAGTGTTTCTACGAACAGAGTCTTTATATACTTCGTGGCACAATTGTCGAAGCTGTTTAGAGGTGAATGATTAAACAAAATTCAAATACTAGGAAAAAAAAACTTTTGACTTGTTTTTGCCAAGTTTCAACAAAATACACAAATACTATCATAAGATCACTCAGCATCCGCTTCAAAGAAGATGATGCCGTATGTATTCTTAGGTTATACTTTTCTGCAGATATCAGAACATAAACTATAAATTTTAACGCCAGAAAACTTATTGTAAGAGTAAGCGGATTAGAAGATGCCGGAATGATTCAGGTGACTTCAGTCAAGAGTTATGTGAAGCATTCAAGAAAAAGTAAAAGTATTTCTTCATCTGTGCAATGGTTTAACATCTATCCGTAATGTTGATTCATCAGATATTATATGTGCGGAACGACAAAAAATTGAAACAAACACATGCTAAAGGACTATAGTATCTAACTTCCAGAATAGAAAAGTAGAATCTGCCCAAGAATACGTGTAATTGGAAACCGAATTAAATATAAAATCAGATTACATGTCCACTTAGCAGAATTCAATCACAGTACCTCTTTCGCTAATCTTCAAAGACTTTCGGAGAACATCACCACCGTCATCACGTTGATCTCCTTCTCATCATGTGTCAATTCACGAGCGTTGATATGGTCACTTGAAACAGCGTAGAGTGTTTCTCGGACATGACAGAGTATAGAAATCCTCAAGCAAATCTGCAGTATCTCTTTCTTCAGTCCATCCGTGTACGAACATTCATCAATTTGGAAGCGATCCTCTCTCTTCAATCTCTTCGTCTGTGGAATCCTTCAGCTGCCCCCCAAAATAACGTTACGTTTGGCTTTCCTTTATCTGCGCACCTCTGTCTATGCGCGCATTCTCCAATAGCATAGTTAAATCTGAATCAAATTGTCAGAGATCAACATGGATTAGCCTCCCCACGGAGCAGATCAAAGCAGTTCTCTCAATTGACCTCCCGTAGTTAAGCGTGCATGGTCCAGAACTTCTTCCCTCAGAGCCCATGGATCACTCCAGGTGATGGCATCGTAAGATATGTTTCCAGATATTTTTCGCTCCTCCCTCCCCAGCTGACGACGACTAAGACTCCATAGAAGGTAACATGTACAATCATAGAAAAAAAAGTCCCCAATTCTCCTCCATCCTTTTTCCTGTGCTCCGTGATACATGTTCCCGTAAAAAGTTCCTCCTTTTTCTTCTTTTGATAACAGCCCGTTATTTTATTCAGATCACTATATTAATAGCTTGTGGCTTCCCTTTCTAAAATTTCAAAAACATCGGATCAAAAGATACTTTTGCAACCACTTTTTGGTGTCACTAGAGATGTCCATAGCTTTATCAACAAGCATCCGCTTTAATACTTGTTTCCTATCAAACTTAGTTTTAATGTCATCTTTGGGTCCAAGAACCTTTTGATAGAGTTCCATAAAAGCCTAAAGCCTGGTTGCTCTCCTCATACAAATCACTTAGCCGCTGTATGTAATGTCTTCTTCATGATTTGAGTGGGGAGAGAGGAATCTCTCCGACATTCACCCCCACCAAACCTGTGCTTCCTCCGGATGCGCCAAACGAAGACCTATTTTCTGCTTAATGATAAAAATCAATTTCATAGCATAGTATGTGCATGGGTTTTTAAATCAAAGTGCCTTATGCAGGGCTGTGTAATTAGCCCTATAAATGCATACTTTAAAATGCATGTATAAAATTAATGGTGCAATCAATAAAGAAAAAAGGTTTCGGATGGTGAGGCTTGTGCACTCACTCACATACATAGCAATGTGAAATTACATAAATCCTTACAGTCTCTCATACGTGCATGGGTATAGATCAGATCGTGCCTTGATGCATGGTCATGTAGTGTGACCCTACCACATGCATACTTTAAGTGCATTTTCAAAATTATGGTGCATAAGGGATAAGAGCTTGCGATGAAGAGGATTTCTATCTCCTATACTTAGAATTTGCTCGCAGATTTCATCATACATGTTACAATCTAGATTGGTGCAAATGAACGTGCACCTAAGGGAAACTCAACATGTGTTTGTACATAATATGATGCATACTTTAAATGCAAACTTAAACAAAAATGGTGCAAAACTGGAAGTAAAAGGTTTTTCATATTCTACTCTTGAAGAAAACTTAGTTGTCAATAAACTCCCATTCTTCATCTTGAACCTGAAAAATATCTTGAAAAACAAACTCGTGAAAAACATAAGGATTCAAAACTTTTAGATAATCCATCTATAAAAAACCGAAGTAATATTAAGTCATATTTTGGAGCTTCCATCAATTCGTCCTTTCTTGCTTGATCTGCATTAAATCACTCAAAACATTGATTATAAAAGCCATATTTGATTCATTAATGAAATTCATAATTTTCTTTTATAAAGAAAGAAAGTAAAACAAAACCCATATATATACCTTTTTGATGAGGAAGTAGGTTGTAACTCCCATATAAATACCTTTTTGATGAGGAAGTAGGTTGTAACTCCCATATAAATACCTTTTTGATGAGGAAGTAGGTTGTAACTCCCATATAAATACCTTTTTGATGAGGAAGTAGGTTGTAACTCCCATATAAATATTAGCCATGGATGAAAACATTCATAAACAATCATAAACTTGATCATAACATATTCTCTTATCAATTTGGCATCTTGTACCTGTTTTGTCAAAATAACTATTCAAAACACATTAGTAGATAACTTTACTTTTAATATAAGACATCAAAAAATTTCTTGCATACATAACTCATTTTTCCTTTTAATGGGTTTAGTTGATTTATTCATAGTTTGTGTAATTTGTTTGATAATGTTTTCAAAAACTTCTTGTTCTTTAACATTAAAACTTGTCTCATTGTTTGCATTCTCATTTGCATTTCTTAGTTGTTTAAATCTCTCAATTTTCCCTTTAGTATTAGATTGATTGCTGGTTTCAAGATTCACTTGTTCTTCCATCTTTTCAATTTTCCCATCTTCAAGTGATTGATCATCGGAATCAATTGAAATATTATGTAAATTTTCATATTTTCCTATTTTCTCATAAGTTGATCTCTCATGTTCTTGCTTATCATTTGGCTTAATATCTTGCATCATCAGTTCAACTTGTGGGTTATCCATCATATTATTGTCTTGATCATTAGATTTTGTGGTATTTTCACGTTTTATTCTCCAGTGTTTTTTCACTTGTTTTTTTGATCTTGATCTTACTTGTTTTTGTTCAAAATATTTTACCATCCCACCTCTACCTAGATTCAAGTGTAAAGGATCCTTTGTATGATAATCACAGATTTTGTGTTCATTTTCTAATACCAAGTGTTGCCTACATGCTTTCTCATAGGCCATACAATTCCTATAAGTATGACCTAGTTGGTCACACCAGAAGCATCTTACAGTTCTCTTTGGTCGTTGATATAAAGCCCTAGGATCAACTCTTCTATAATCGGGTAAAGGGTTTTGGTCAATAGAAGACATAGATCTACTTTGAACTCGTACTTGATAGCTATCTTTGCATTCACATGTAGCACTATCGTGTATCTCATTGTTTAACCTTTCAATGCCCTCTTTTAAACTTGCAATTTCATGAACAATAGTTTTGAATGAAGAAATTTCTTTTACATGATTTGCTAATGTTTCCATCTGTTCATTTAAATGTGATAGTTCATAATGAAGAGTTCCTTCTAAGTTCCTAAACTCGTGATCAAATTGAGTATCTATTGACTTAAGATTCGCATTAAATTCAGATACTACTGTAGTTAAAATTGAAATAAACGAGTTTAAGGACTCAAACTTAGAATTAAGCTTTAACTCTATAGATGAATTTGATCGTGCTTCCATTTCATGGAGAAGATTCTCTACATTAGATGTCATTTTCATTTAACTATGTGCAAGCCAAGAAATTTCAAATATAAATACCTGGAATTTGTTTTCCGTCGGATGCACCTGAGTCGCAATGTCGTTTGTTTCACGTCGGGTTCACCAATGTCGGCGCAAAAGCGACGGTCGGTGGATCAGGGCGACCGCCAAAAATACGGCGCACGCAGGATGCTTGGAGCAAGCTCAGGTATAGCGGAATGGACCATAATTTATGAAAACTCAAGAAAGCATTTGAAATTAAGAATTTAAGTGAAATTTAAGAATTTACACGTCATGCTCAAAACTGTTAGCGGAAGGCAATTTATACACACTGTCATTTAGCATCATCGTAATCTCAA
Source organism: Ceratopteris richardii (assembly GCA_020310875.1). Lineage (NCBI taxonomy): Eukaryota > Viridiplantae > Streptophyta > Polypodiopsida > Polypodiales > Pteridaceae > Ceratopteris > Ceratopteris richardii. The sequence goes on from CM035415.1 coordinate 100,980,302, forward strand.
AAGGTTGTTCAAGAAATTATAAAGGAAGAGTTGAAAATATCGAAGTCCGTCTCTCTCACCGGATTGTACAAGTAATTATAGTCTCGGCTTGAGCGCTACTCTGATTTCACATGAATATCTGTCTTCACTTCTCCTCTGTTATGAGACCTAACAACAGTCTTGTATGCATGATTAAAATAAAAACAATATATAAGTGTTTCTACGAACAGAGTCTTTATATACTTCGTGGCACAATTGTCGAAGCTGTTTAGAGGTGCATGATTAAACAAAATTCAAATACTAGGAAAAAAAAACTTTTGACTTGTTTTTGCCAAGTTTCAACAAAATACACAAATACTATCATAAGATCACTTAGCATCCGCTTCAAAGAAGATGATGCCGTATGTATTCTTAGGTTATACTTTTCTGCAGATATCAGAACATAAACTATAAATTTTAACGCCAGAAAACTTATTGTAAGAGTAAGCGGATTAGAAGATGCCGGAATGATTCAGGTGACTTCAGTCAAGAGTTATGTGAAGCATTCAAGAAAAAGTAAAAGTATTTCTTCATCTGTGCAATGGTTTAACATCTATCCGTAATGTTGATTCATCAGATATTATATGTGCGGAACGACAAAAAATTGAAACAAACACATGCTAAAGGACTATAGTATCTAACTTCCAGAATAGAAAAGTAGAGTCTGCCCAAGAATACGTGTAATTGGAAACGGAATTAAATATAAAATCAGATTACATGTCCACTTAGCAGAATTCAATCACAGTACCTCTTTCGCTAATCTTCAAAGACTTTCGGAGAACATCACCACCGTCATCACGTTGATCTCCTTCTCATCATGTGTCAATTCACGAGCGTTGATATGGTCAGTGGAAACAGCGTAGAGTGTTTCTCGGACATGACAGAGTATAGAAATCCTCAAGCAAATCTGCAGTATCTCTTTCTTCAGTCCATCCGTGTACGAACATTCATCAATTTGGAAGCGATCCTCTCTCTTCAATCTCTTCGTCTATGGAATCCTTCAGCTGCCCCCCAAAATAACGTTACGTTTGGCTTTCCTTTATCTGCGCATCTCTGTCTATGCGCGCATTCTCCAATAGCATAGTTAAATCTGAATCAAATTGTCAGAGATCAACATGGATTAGCCTCCCCACGGAGCAGATCAAAGCAGTTCTCTCAATTGACCTCCCGTAGTTAAGCGTGCATGGCCCAGAACTTCTTCCCTCAGAGCCCATGGATCACTCCAGGTGATGGCATCGTAAGATATGTTTCCAGATATTTTTTGCTCCTCCCTCCCCAGCTGACGACGACTAAGACTCCATAGAAGGTAACATGTACAATCACAGAAAAAAAAGTCCCCAATTCTCCTCCATCCTTTTTCCTGTGCTCCGTGATACATGTTCCCGTAAAAAGTTCCTCCTTTTTCTTCTTTTGATAACAGCCCGTTATTTTATTCAGATCACTATATTAATAGCTTGTGGCTTCCCTTTCTAAAATTTTAAAAACATCGGATCAAAAGATACTTTTGCAACCACTTTTTGGTGTCACTAGAGATGTCCATAGCTTTATCAACAAGCATCCGCTTTAATACTTGTTTCCAATCAAACTTAGTTTTAATGTCATCTTTGGGTCCAAGAACCTTTTGATAGAGTTCCATAAAAGCCTAAAGCCTGGTTGCTCTCCTCATACAAATCACTTAGCCGCTGTATGTAATGTCTTCTTCATGATTTGAGTGGGGAGAGAGGAATCTCTCCAACAACGTGGAAAGAATCTATTTGTCAATTTCCTTAATCTCTCATTAGCAAACAACCCCTTTTCGGCCGTTTTTCACCCTAATGAGTTATATGCATGCTTATGTTTGTGGGTGTGTGTTATACTTACAAAACAAAATTTTATTATAAGTTGCTTCCAGGTTTCATCCATATTTTGTTGAAGTTCATTATTCAAAATATGTGCAAACTTTCACTCGCAACTTCCATTATATATTTTTTTTCTAGCGATTTGCCTATTGGTTATCCTACCAGCTCACCTACTGACTATCCTACCAATTCGGCTTTCAAACTAGGCTACTACTGCGGCTACCAACTGTCCATTAGACTCGCCAACTAATGACATTGGGGCTTGGCTTTCAGCTAACTTCGAGACTATGCTTTGGACTCAGCTCTAGACTGGGCTATCGACTATACTTGGGCTGGCCTATAGATAGGATTGTTGCCTAATTTCCATGGACTAGTTGTAATAAAGTAAGTGTGTGATCTAGGGATCCGATCGGTTCAGACGGATCTGAAATCGGACATCGTTTGGTCATCCGTGTATATGACCAAAGATCTTAGGTTTAGACTTACTAGGAGGTCTTGTGCTCCTATGAACAAGTGATCCACTTAGCTTAGTGGTTAAGTCTCAAGGATGTGAAGGAGGCCTTGAGTTCAATCCCTATAGGGGACATGGGGAGAGTATTTTGCCCAAAGAGATCTAGAGCCTTCTAGAAGCATCCACATGAGTTAACTAGAGTTAACTGGGACTTGGTGCACATGCAGTTACATGGTGGATACATGGCTGGCTAGTATCCACCTGCCCAAGAAGGCAGTCCCTTGGAGAAAGCTATATATAGAGGCATTTGGTTGGGAGGAGATTCATCTCTCTATCATGTGGTGGTCGTAATTGTCATTCTCTTGCATTGGTATCAGAGCTAGAGCTTTCATGGAGATCTTGCTCTTATCATCTTCACGTCAAGCTCTCCTGGCGATCCTCAAGCTATTCTTTACAATTTCCGAGTTCATTCTTGCATATAGATTCTTTTATTCGAAGATCTTGATTGTGTATTTTATAGAGGCATTTGGTTGGGAGGAGATTCATCTCTCTATCATGTGGTGGTCGTAATTGTCATTCTCTTGCATTGGTATCAGAGCTAGAGCTTTCATGGAGATCTTGCTCTTATCATCTTCACCTAGAGCTTTCATGGAGATCTTGCTCTTATCATCTTCACGTCAAGCTCTCCTGGCGACCCTCAAGCTATTCTTTACAATTTCCGAGTTCATTCTCGCATATAGATTCTTTTATTCGAAGATCTTGATTGTGTATTTTGTCCCTCCCGAATCGCTCTCGAACTGTAGACCTCTTTCATCCGTTTCTTAACTCGTATCCACTAAGCGATTTTGTCTCGCTACTTTCAAACGAAAGTCTTATATTTTATTGCTGAACATGCTCAGTACGCGTGACAAGGGAAAGGTAAAAGAAGCTTTATGAATTTTGGTGTGGCAGCTGCTACCAGACCAAATTATCAGGACTCGAACTCGGAAAGCTGATCAGAGCTAGCACGGACTATCCACGGTGCAGTTCGATGCTTTGAGCGTGCAAATCAGAGAAGCTAAGAAGCATTGTTAGGATAGTACAACCACTCGGATTTGAACCTATAGCCTTCCGTTTACACAGGCTATGCTATGATCTTTGACTCATAGCATTGTTCGAACAGAGGTGGCTGCCAGAAACAATCACTGTCATATCCACGAGAGCAGCAGCGTGGCCTTTGGATAAATAATCAAATTTATAAGATTCGCGCTCTGCAGAAGCGGGTCGAAGTTATCTCTGGACATTACAGAGCGATTAGGCATCAAAATGATTGCCTTATTATAGTCTCAATCATTTGCTCGTCTGCGCCTTCATACAGCAGCAAAAGGTGATATTTCAATGCAGTATTCCTGAGGTGTCGCCCACGAGATTGAACCCACAGCCACGTAATGTAGAAGCATCGTGGTATCCCTCTTAGCAACGCTCGTTCTTGCCTTCGTATCTATCCAATTTGATTGGAATCAATTGACCAAGGCGGTGCAGAACCTCACAAACAAAATGTTCAACAGCTTCATGATGGATCTCGGGATTGATCTCGCGATGCTAAGATTGCGGCCTCTCTCATCTATCCACAAATAAGCTCAATTTGTGAGAAATAAGCGCTGCGCAATTTTAAATCGATTATTCAAACTTGTGTGGAGCCGATGGCGGCAAAAACATGCCTACCTGCACTCCAGTTCGCTGAGTTTCGATCTCATAACCTCTCGCTGGAGATCTGAGGAGCTACCCACCAGAGCGACACCATCGATATCTATTGCACTCTTCTCACCAAAGCCAAATCAGAGTACAAAGTATCTTCAACACGTATCACTCAAGATTTGAATTTGATGCCGATCTTATACCCACGAAAGCATTCGAAGTTCAGGATGTTCAATTTGTACTGAACTCTATTCTGTACCCAATAATGCAGAAGCTCATCACAAGCAAAAGTGGAACATCAGGTATGTGTCGTTGGCGGCGGCTACAGGATCTCGAACGCAGAACCTCACGGTGCCTATTAATCTCTGAACTTTTGCACACATGCATGCGCTGTTCGAGATCGCTCCATCAAGCTTCGATGATGTCCATTGCTCTTATCGGTTGCTACAAATATGAATTTTGCATCGTACAAGTTTTATTAAAGACTCTTGGTGATATTATTAGCATATCATTTTTTGTTCTGATTTTGTATATGCTAACTCCAAGCCAAGAACTTTTGGTTTTGAGTATCCTCTCAAGTTGGCTGCTATCTCCAACCGAAGGTTACTCCATACTTTGATGTCCATGGGGATCAAAGCCAAAGTGAAGCAACGTCGGATCGGAGCAAGGACGATCGTGCAGTTATTCATCAGATTGAATAAAGATGCTCCTTTTATCTAGCTGCATGCTATTTCACCAGCCTCATCGTCATGCAATGATTTAGACTAAAAAAAACCTGTGCGCTAAAGATGACTATATCTCTCATCGGACATCTTCTTGTGCAATTCAAAGTTTTCTTAGGCCTCATACAGAGACGCAACAGGCGGGGATCGAGCTAAGCACCTCAATCACAAGGTGTAGTCCCAACCATTACGAGCCGAGTTTTTGCTTCGAGCTACGCACCTCAATCATAAGGAGATCAAAGCTTGCAAGATTGGTGTCGCAAGCACCATTCAAAGACAAAGGGAATTCATCTTTAAACCGGAGCCAAAGCCTTCGGTGGCAAGCCTTCGAACCTTTTGGAGATCAAAGGAATAGTATGTAGTTTTTTCTCATGGACCAAAAGAATGGAGAACGGCTCTTCCTGAGGATCAATGGAAGGACGTAGCTAATTGCGAGATAAGTATTTTCCAAGTTACTGATTGGTTTCAATATTTGTTTTTTGCTCTCTGCTTTCATGTAGGATGTATTTTTATCATTGAAGTATAGATATATACACATTGCATCTATTCCTCCGATGTCCTACTAGAGAGATGTCTCTCCTCCCAACCTTATGCCTCTATATATAGCTACTCGAATCAATGAGGATCATAATATATATAAAGATATATACACATCATGTAGATAGGATACATAAATATAAAATGGAGTAGATATATTATGCATCACACATACATGCCTAAATGCACCTATATATATATATATATATATATATATATATATATATATATATATATATATATATATATATATATATATATACATGCATACATATTTACATGTACACATTTACACATAGACATATATACATACATACATGTACACATCACATATACATGCCTACATGCACACATAAACATATATATATATATATATATACATGCATACATATTTACATGTACATATTTACACATAGACACATATACATATATACATGTACACAATTATAAACACTTGCATATATTACATGAATATTTTACATAAATGCATATGCATATATACACATATGCATATTTAACACATGTATACATATATCACACACATGCAAACACATACATATAAATGAAATACATATATATGCATACTAACATATGTATACATATAGTACACATGAATACATACACATATGCATACATACATGATAAAAATTTTCTCCTCGAAGATAAAGCTATATATAAAATAATTAGGCATACCCCCGAGCTTCATGTTCTAACTTAGAAGAACATGATTTCATCTCTCTAGTAGGATTCCTCATTATTCAAGTTAATAAAAAAAATATATTATCTCATATCCATTCAGAAGCTTCAAGTTATTGATCGATAACTAGAGTAGAATTTACTATCTAATCTGCTCATATGTTTTCATTATTGCCATCATTTTGGTAAGACATCAATATAGTCTCATCTTCATTATTCTTATTGATTCATTTATTTCTTCTACTGTTAAATCTATGTTCTCATGAATCACATCATCTATTGATGGATTAATATCTATTTCTGGTAATTCCTCTTCCTCATCGGTAGAATCAGCATCTAGAGAATTATCCTCTTCATCAAAAAGATTAGTATCATTATCACGTATAATGATTCTAATTTCTATTTCAGATGTTGATGTATTAGTATCTGATGCTGAATCATCAAGAGGACTTTCTTCGATCTCTTAACAATAAACTGTTCAAACAATGACCTACCTCTAGGTTGCACATGAATGACTTGCCACCAAGGATGAGCATCTGGGTTGTTATAAAAAAATGCTTGTTCAATATGCCTAGGAAGAATATATGGTTCTTTAGTAGATCCCATTACCTTGCAAAAATCAATTGCCCAAAACCCAGATAATTCTTTTCTTAATGTGGAATTACTACCTTTATACTCGGCTCGAAACCAGTCAACTTCCAAAATGATCTATCCAAATATATAACAACAAAAACCCATTATTACGTGCTTAAAAAGAAAACTAACTCTATCAAAAAAATATAAACTTTTTTCTACCTGTTTGAATGTACGAAATGAAATTTCGTAGATACCAACAATAGTTCCTAGGTAACCAAGTTCACTATCTATAAGGTTCGTGTCTTTTGAGCTAGCACGTGATAGTTGCTTGAAAGAAGCAACAATACTAGAATCCTCTGTTTTACATAAAGAATCAATGTCTTTGATTCTTATATGCTGTCCAAAAGCCCACATATTAGTGAACATTCGAGCCTACAAAATAAATTCAATTAGTAAATAGAAACTAACATACATATATGAAAAAAATAAAATATTATTTTAATAAAATTACCTTCCGTTCACAACCTATCATTAACTCTCTTTGCTCATCTGTGATTTCTTCATTATTTGCATTGGCGCATTGCAAACGACTATATAGCCAATCCATGAAAGAAGATATATCTGTAATCTCATTATTATCGAGATTATGTCTAAATCTTTTGTTTTTTCGTCTTTTACTTTGGATATTTTGAAGTCCCTCGTACTCGTTAAGGAATGCTTGCATGCATTCGCTATTATATGCTACAAAAGTAGAAACATCATTTTTTTCTTGAAATGTAAATAAGAATGGAACCCCCTTACTTGATAATACCTCATCTGTTATTTTTGAAGAAGACTCGTTGGTCCATGCACGTGGAGCTTCTTCATGAAATCTTTCAAGGTACTCACTAACGTAATACATGCACTCTTCAAGCATCCAACCCTTTGCCATGGATCCTTCTGGTTTCGCTCTTTGCCGCACATAACCTTTTAATATTCCCCTAAATTGCTCGACCCAAAACATCCATCGAGTGTTGACAACACCTGCAATCTCTATTTCATCTACAAGATGGACTAATAAATAAACGTGAATATCAAAAAATGAAGTAAGAAGTTCTTTCTCCATCAAACATAGTAGCTCTTTGCATTCACATTTTTTTTTGTGGGATCGCGTTTTTGTCAATCTCTTTGGATGTAATCCACCTATACATATCATAAAAACAATTATAAAGAAGTTAATTAAAAAATAAAAGATATCCAATATTCATACATATTAAATATAAAAGTATCATATACCTTATAAGTGATCCAAGACGATATATCACATCTCATACTCCTTTCGTTGTACATCCATCGATAACCAAAGGTAAAATATGTTTCAATAAGTTATGCCAGTCATGGGTCTTTAACCCAGATAAGCTCTTATCATCCATACACTACAAGGAATACGGGCGTATAGCGACGGTTAAAGCGACAAAATTTCGTTGCTATAAAATTGCAACATGCGTCTTAATTAGCATCGTGCATGGACCGTCAATTTAACGACGAAGTGAATGACATTATTTGCCACTTGTGGCGCGACGGGGCTGTGACGCTCCCATAGAGCATCGCTAACACGACCCTTTTAGAGAGCGTTGCATAAGTGACCCTCTTTTACATCGCATAGGTGACGATGTTTATCGTCGCATAAGCGACGCTAAAAATATGTCGCTTATGCGACGACGGGTAGCATCGCTTACACGACGGTCTGTGAACGGAAAAAAATTATAACGTTGGAGGCTCTTCGATCGGCATTTTCATGCATCCGACCGAAGAGCTCTCCAACGTTCACAATTGTGCTGCGCTTACGAGCTAAAGCAAGTATATGCAGAATTGTTGTTTTGCCTCAGCTCTCTCTTATTGTCTCCCTCTGTCTCTGTTTCTCTCTTTCTACATCTTTCTCTCTTTGAATTCTCTCTCTCTCTCTCTATTGCAGGTTATTCAAGAAGCTAACCAAGCAAAAAGTATGGCTAACTATTGAAGTACAATTTCTATTCTTTGTATATCATTTGAATTGTGTTATTTTCATTAGATAGCATACTCACACTTATTGATATGCACTTATACACTTATACATGATGAAGATGCACTTTCACACATATACACATATACACATATACACATGCACATACACACATATATATACACACAAATACATGTGCACATACACTTAGACATACACACATATACACATGCATATGCACAAACATTTCTACAACCACATAAAAAGATTTACATGCATGCATTATTGCATATATATATATATATATATATATATATATATATATATATATATATATATATATATATATATATATATATATATATATATACATTAACATATACGCAAATACATGTATATGCACATCCACATGCAAGCACATTCAAATGCATGCACATGGATGCAAATGGAAATGCATCCACATACACATGCATGTTTCATACATATACACATGCATATACATACATTATACACATATATACACATATAATGCACATACGTACACACGCATATACACATGCACACACACATGCACATACTACATATACACATATACATGCACATACACACATATACACATAGAGTTACGCATATACATGCACATACATATACACACATATACACACATATACACATGCACATGCACATACTCATACACACATATACACTTACACATGCACATGCACATACTCATACACACATATACACTTACACATGCACATGCACATACTCATACACACATATATACTTACACATGCACATGCACATACTCATACACACTTATACACTTACACATGCACATGCACATACCTACATATACACACACATACACATGCACATACATACGTAAACACACACATACATATACACTTAGGTACACACATATGAATGACTTATATAATTAAAGTATTTAAACACATATACACATGCACACACACATGCACATACCTACATATACACATATACATGCACATACACACATATACACATAGAGTTACACATATACATGCACATACAATACACACACATACACATGCACATGCACATACTCATACACACATTTACACTTACACATGCACATGCACATACATAGATACACACACACATACACATGCACATACATACATATACACTACATACATATACACTTAGGTACACACATATGAATGAATTATATAATTAAAGTATTAAAACACATGCTTAATATAAACAGTAATAACAATCAATATAACAAAACTCTTCATTACTTAATACCATACACATAATTCAAAATATAACTGAAATGAAAAATATATAGATAAAAAAAAGTATATATATATATATATATATATATATATATATATATATATATATATATATATATATATATATATATATATATATATATCAATGTAAATACATATAATCCAATGTCATAATCAACTAAAATCCTGATCATCATCATCATCATCATCAGCAATATCATGATCATCCTGATCTTCCTCATCCTCATCGTCATGATCACTCTGTGATGATCGAGATCCTCCCTCCTGTGTCTGTCTCTCCACCTCATCCATATTTGTCTCTCCATAATACTCTTGTATTACATATAACAAACATAAATAAATAAAACAATTAAACCATTCATAAAAATAAAATAATTATATAAAATTTAAAACTACTCACAAAGGCATCAGGATGATCTTGCATGTACACGCTCAAACGCCGATATCCAAAATGTGTAGCATACTCGATCTCATCTATTGTAGGATATCGGTCATAATCCTTCCGCTGCAATCAAACAAATAAAAAACATTTGTTACTTGCATTTTAACTAAAATAAAAAATATACTCACAATAACACATACACTTACAAATGTAGCTACAAAACCATTATGGCCCATTTGGCCTATGTGCGATGTGTGGCCCAACTCCACTCTCTTCTTTGCAGCAGCCTGTTTATTCAAGAAAAAAAATACATAAATTAAATGTAAAAAATTACTAAAATATATAAAAATTATAAATATAAACTATTAATTTGTGTACCTTTTGTTGAGGAAATGACTCCTGAAGACGTAGCTGTCTACGAAAAAACTGCCACGACTCAGGTGGTATGTTAACTCGCCTCTTATTTTCTTCGACCATACAATATCTCGTGTTAATTTAATCTCAAACAGAAAACAAAATCAGAACACATACATATATATACACACACATACACATACACATACCCACATACACATATACATGCAAACATATACGCATATATATATATATATATATATATATATATGTATACATATACACATATACATACATATAACATAAACACACATATACATATCCACATATATACGTACACACACATGCATGCATATACACTCATTCATACAAAATACATGCATTTATCCCACAATAATGTGTAGTTGTGTATATGTGAATATATGTGTATGTGTAAATGTGTATATGTGAATATGTGTGTATGTGTAAATATATATATGTGAATTTTTTGTGTATGTAGATAATCAGATTACTAATATCAAATACCATTATTTGTAGATTCTGATCAATCAGATGGAACTCCACCACTGTCTCCTCATCGTGCAACGACTTTATACTGTAAGTATATCAAACATTTAATTTTAAATATATTTGATGGATACATAACTTATATTTTTTTTTGTTTCTTATTATGTGCAGATTCTGATCAATCAGAGGGTACTCCACCACCTCCTACCCATGCAACGACTTCACATGTGTCCTCCGATAGGAATTATGATGAATTTTACTATGAAGAGCATATTATATGTTGGTGTAACTCTTGTTATGGCACGTATTGAAGACCACGATTGGAACGTATTGAACATGAGGTAGAGTATGGTACTTTTGAGCGTGCGCCATCACCTAGTCAACGTGATAATGCTTGGGTATGTATTTTCTATATATATTAATGTCATTATTTTATTTAAAAACCATATATAAAATCAAATAATTGTTGATATACAAGAATAATTGATCGATGATGATGACGATGATAATTTTTATCATAATGTTAATATACCTCGTACACGTCATGGACTTGCTGTTCATCAATTACAAGCAGAGGTTTCTAGAAATCCTCTACCTCTTGGTTTAGAGAATGAAACGGCTGGAGATTATCCATTGCTAGCTCGTGATCGTTCTTTAGTACAAACATATGATAGAAGAAGATATGGAGGATGGAATAGAGGACCAATTCCTTTAGATGGAGAGGTTTTCAACTTTTGGGGTAATCGCTATATGATTGCCCCATCCACTATTACTAATGCTGGTCGTGGTCTCTTTATTGTAGAGGATTTGTATGTGCCTCCGAACTCTGAAGTCGCTCTTATGTCATTTTGTGGTCCTATTTATGGATGGGGAGATTGGCATCGACTTTCACATTATGTTCAAAGCATGAGTACTTATGAAATATGCTTGAATGCAACATCCCTTACTAGTAGAAGGATTTTACATGCAGAAAATGAAAGATTATATATTGATGGAAGACCTTACACACATGGAAATATAGCAAGTTTAATAAATAGTAGTTGAGGGTTACATAATAGTTCAAGGACTAATTGCACATTTGAGGAGCATGAAAATAGTCATGAATCACCATACATGAGTAGAGATGTATCAAGATACATAGTTGTCAATGCTATTACTACATTACATGCTGGTGATGAACTATTAGTGAATTATGGATGGCGTAGACCTCCAAGAGTACCTTTTAGCTAGAGAGAATAAAATTTTTCTATCCATATTTAATAAGTTATATCCTTAATTTTTTATTTAAAGTTTACTTTTTATTCATTTATGGAATACTAATGAATGTTATTTATATGTGTAGATTCCAATGTATGATGTTGATGATATTCCTCCACAACATTCACAATTACAAGTAAGACCTCATTTATTAGAAGCTTCCATGAGGAGGCTACGTAAACTAATCCTGTGCAATATGCAAAGTTGAAAGAGCTATATTCAAAAGACGATAAAGTACAAGATTTGTGTGACAATGATGAAGATGATGGAATGTCAGATTTTATTGAGGATTGGTATCAAAATGAGAGTGAGAGCATTGATATTTCTAAAAATGAGAAATATCTTCGAGAGGAATGTCTAAAGCATGTATATGAAGGAAGTCGTTTGACACGACTAAGTGCGAGCTTACTTATTCTCAACCTTCAGAATCGTTTTGGATGGAGTAATGTATCTATTTCGACACTATTAAGGTATAATTTTCAATTTTCTATCTATTTATATATATATGCATAAACATATATATATATATATATATATATATATATATATATATATATATATATATATATATATATATATATATATATATATATATATATATATATATATATATATATATATATATATATATATATATATATGTTTTTATTCTTACTTTAGATAAGGTAAGAACAAGAACTTGAATTCAATGGACACTTTTTGTCCGCTCATCTTTCAAAACTATTAATGCATCTTTCAAAATATTCCCGAAAAACTTGATTGTTTGGATGGCAGGATACGATTGTTTGTTTTGGAGGATATTAAGGATGTACCTTCATTGAATGATTTGTCGATTCTATCATATGTTCAGTTTGAAAGTGTGAGAAGCGGGTTTATAATTGCTATTCAAAGAATTTGGCATTGTTTATAGGCCATACAATGGTACGTGACTTGGATGAATCGCATGCACAGATGTTACTCAAGATAGAGCTATCTGATTATGATGGACTAGCGCCAGCAGGATTCCTGGGGTATGCGATAAACCTCTTGCATGTCAATGATGAGCATCTGAACTTTAGGATACAAAGTGGAAATCATGGTGGCTTGAGAGGATTACTGTTATACAGCTTGTTCAAAAAACTTCAGTTTCATAAACCTGAAGTTCTTTTCAAAACATGTTTACTATGGATGATAAGAGTTTATCTGGGTTAAAGACCCATGACTGGCATAACTTTTTGAAACATATTTTACCTTTGGTTATCGATGGATGTACAACAAAAGGAGTACGAGATGTGATCTATCATCTTGGATCACTTATAAGGTATTTATGATGCTTTTATATTTAATATGTATGAATATTGGATATCTTTTATTTATTAATTAACTTCTTTATAATTGTTTTTATGATATGTATAGGTGGATTACATCCAAAGAGATTGACAAAAACTCAATCCGACAAAAAAAATGTGAATGCAAAGAGCTACTATATTTGATGGAGAAAGAACTTCCTACTTCATTTTTTGATATTCAAGTTCATTTATTAGTCCATCTTGTAGATGAAATAGAGATTGCAGGTGTTGTCAACACTCGATGGGTGTTTTGGGTCGAGCGATTTATGGGAATATTAAAAGGTTATGTGCGACAAAGAGCAAAACCAGAAGGATCCATGGCAAAGGGTTGGATGCTTGAAGAGTGCATGTATTACGTTAGTGAGTACCTTGAAAGAGTTCATGAAGAAGCTCCACGTGCATGGACCAACGAGTCTTCTTCAAAAATAACAGATGAGGTATTATCAGGTAAGGGGGTTCCATTCTTATTTACATTTCAAGAAAAAAATGATGTTTCTACTTTTGTAGCATATAATAGCGAATGCATGCAAGCATTCCTTAGCGAGTACGAGGAACTTCAAAATCTCCGAAGTAAAAGGCGAAAAAATAAAAGATTTAGATGTAATCTCGATAATAATGAGATTACAGATATATCTTCTTTCACAGATTGGCTATATAGTCGTTTGCAACGCGCCAACACAAATAATGAAGAATTTTTTAGATGAGGAAAGGGAGTTAATGATAGGTTGTGAATGAAAGGTAATTTTATTAAAATAATATTTTATTTTTTCATATATGTATGTTAGTTTCTATTTACTAATTGAATTTATTTTGTAGGCTCAAATGTTCACTAATATGTGGGCTTTTGGACAACATATTAGAATCAAAGCCATTAATTCTTTATGTAAAACAGAGGATTCTAGTATTGTTGCTTGTTTCAAGCAACTATCACGTGCTAGCTGAAAAGACACGAACCTTATAGATAGCAAACTTGGTTATGTAGGAACTATTGTTGGTATCTACCAAATTTCATTTCGTACATTCAAACAGGTAGAAAAAAGTTTATATTTTTTTTATAGAGTTAGTTATTTTTTTAAGCACCTAATAATGGGTTTTTATTGTTATATATTTTGATAGGTCATATTGAAGGTTGACTGGTTTTGAGCGGAGTATAAAGGTAGTAATTCCACATTAAGAAAAAAATTATCTGGGTTTTGGGCAATTGATTCTTCCAAGGTAATGCGATCTACTAAAGAACCATATATTCTTCCTAGGCATATTGAACAAGCATTTTTTAATAAAAACCCAGATGCTCATCCTTGGTGGCAAGTCATTCATGTGCAACCTAGAGGTAGGTCATTGTTTGAACAGTTTATTGTTAGAGAGATCGAAGAAAGTCCTCTTGATGATTCAGCATCAGATACTGATACATCAACATCTGAAATAGAAATTAGAATCATTATACGTGATAATGATACTAATCTTTTTGATGAAGAGGACAATTCTCTACATGCTGATTCTACTGATGAGGAAGAGGAATTACCAGAAATAAATATTAATCCATCAATAGTTGATGTGATTCATGAGAACATAGATTTAACAATAGAAGAAATAAATGAAATCAATAAGGATAATGAAGATGAGACTATATTGATGTCTTACCAAAATGATGGCAATAATGAAAACATATGAGCAGATTAGATAGTAAATTCTACTCTAGTTATCGATCAATAACTTGAAGCTTCTGAATGGATATCAGATAATAGATTGTTTTATTAACTTGAATAACGATGAATCCTACTAGAGAGATGAAATCATGTCCTTCTAAGTTAGAACATGAAGCTCGGGGGTATGCCTAATTATTTTATATATAGCTTTATCTTCGAGGAGCAAATTTTTATCATGTATGTATGCATATGTGTGTGTATTCATGTGTATTATATGTATACATATGTTAGTATGCATATATATGTATTTCATGTATATGTATGTGTTTGCATGTGTGTGATATATGAATACATGTGTTAAATATGCATATGTGTATATATGCATATGCATTTATGTAAAATATCCATGTATTCATGTAATATATGCAAGTGTTTATAATTGTGTACATGTATATATGTATATGTGTCTATGTATACATATGTACATGTAAATATGTATGCATGTATATATATATATGTTTATGTGTGCATGTAGGCATGTATATGTGATGTGTACATGTATATATGTATATATGTCTATGTGTAAATGTGTACATGTAAATATGTTAGTATGTATATATATATCTATGTGTGCATTTAGGCATGTATGTGTGATGCATAATATATCTACTCCATTTTATATTTATGTATCCTATCGACATGATGTGTATATATCTTTATATATATTATTATACTCATTGATTCGAGTAGCTATATATAGAGGCATAAGGTTGGGAGGATAGACATCTCTCTAGTAGGACGTCAGAGGAATAGATGCAATGTGTACATATACTTCAAGCATATGGCTAAAAGGTTGAATAAGAGTTTTTAAATTAGGGGTTTTAAAACCCTAATATCAAAATTAGTGTTTTCAATTTAGGATTTTTGAAATTGCATTTATTTATTTATTTATTTATTTATGTGTATGCATGTGTTGTGTATTTATGTGTATCTATATGTGCATATGCATGTGTTGTGTGTGTATATATGCATGTGTATATGTATACATGCATGTAAATATGATTATATGAGTCTATGTGTGTGTACATATGATTATGCATGTGTATGTGTATGTGAGTATGTGTACGTGTATGTGAGTATGTGTATGTGTCTATGTGTATTCATTATATGTGTGTAACTGCATGCATGTGTATGTGTGTGTAAAAATGTGCATGTACGTGTGTGTATGTATAAATGTGCATGTATTATATGTGTGTAAATGTGCATGTATGATGTATATGTGTGTGTATGCATGTATTTATACCTCTATTCTCACTCTTTTCTCTCTCTCTCTCTCATATACATACATACATGCATAAACACACATACTCATATCCACATATATATACATAAAAGCAGTGCATACCGTGCATTATCGTGACGATGAGCCATAAGTGTCCGCATCTCTTTTAGACACCACTTAAGCGACCATCCTCTCCCAAAATCTGTCTCAAGTGAACTAAGTACGTGTTTTTTATCCCTCTCATCATGCTCACTACAAAAAAGAAAACATAATGTAAATAAATCATAAGATATTTATTTCAATTTATATGTAAAATTTTTACTTACTTCCACGGTAAGTGGACAAAGCGCAGGTAAGAGTCGCATAGTGCCCGCATCCTTCTCTTGAACTCCAATCCATTCCCTATGTACACAATGTTCCCCTCTGGCTCGATATCGCACTCTAGTCCTACGGTGCCTATGCATGTCCTCATAGGCAACTCTGCTCTGCTATCACGTGCTGAAGGTGGTATAGGTGTCCTGAAAATAGATAGATAAAAATAAATAAAAAGATGTGTTATAATATCATTAAAAAAGTTTATAAAAAAAAACATACCTTTGAGCAGATAGCTCTTTTTCTGCATGTGGAGCCGCAGAAGAGCCCTCGTCTCATTGTTGGGTAAGCATCTGGATCGTATAGTCCAGATCCTAATAAGACATCTCTGAGTAATCATGCATTATGGCCCCTAGAGTATCAGATGGAACTCTTGCTCTCATAAGACTTTTTATGAGAGTGAGTTTTGCCTTTCTCTCTCTACTGGGATCCATAATACCTAACATATAAAACAAAATGGTTAGAAATCAATATATATACGTGTACATATGTATGTGTGTATGCATTAAGTATGTGTATGTATGCATGTGTGTGTATGTATGTGCATGTATGTGTGTGTGTATGTGTGTATGCATGTGTATGTGTGTGTCTGCATCATTATGTGTGTATGTGTGTATGTGTGTGTATATGTGTGTGTGTGTATGTGTGTGTGTCTATGTGTATGTGTGTGCATCTATGAGTGTGTATGTGTTTATGTGTGTGTATGTGTCTATGTGTGTGTATGTGTCTATGTGTGTATGTGTATGCATGTATGTATGCATATGTGTGTGTATGCATTATGTATGCATATGTGTGTGTATGCATTATGTATGTGTATGTATGCATGTATGTATGCATATGCATATGCATTATTTATGCATATATATGCATGTATGTGTATGTGTAAGTATGTCTCTCTATGTGTTTGTATGCATATATGTGTGTGTGTATGCATATATGTGTGTATGTTTGTGCATATATGTGTTTGTATGTGTGTATGCATGTGTATGTGTGTGTATGCATCATTATGTGTGTATGTGTCTATGTGTGTGTGTATATGTGTGTGTGTCTATGTGTATGTATGTGTGTCTATGAGTGTGTGTCTATGTGTATGTATGTGTGTCTATGAGTGTGTATGTGTTTATGTGTATGTATGTATCTATGTGTATGTATGTGTCTATGTGTGTATGTGTATGCATGTATGTATGCATATGTGTGTGTATGCATGTGTATGTGTGTGCATGCATCATTATGTGTGTATGTGTGTATGTGTGTATGTGTGTATGTGTGTGTATGTATGTGCACGTCTATGTGTATGTGTGTGTGTCTATGAGTGTGTATGTGTTTATGTGTATGTATGTATCTATGTGTGTGTATGTGTCTATGTGTGTATGTGTATGCATGTATGTATGCATATGTATGTGTGTGTATGCATCATTATGTGTGTATGTGTCAATGTGTGTATGTTTTTGTGTGTGTATATGTGTGTGTGTATGTGTATGTGTCTATGTGTATGTGTCGCTATGCGTCTATGAGTGTGTATGTGTTTATGTGTGTGTATGTATCTATGTGTGTGTATGTGTCTATGTGTGTATGTGTATGCATGTATATATGCATATGTGTGTATGTGTGTGTATGCATTATGTGTGTGTATGTCTCTCTATGTGTGTGTATGTGTGTGTATATGTGTATGTATGTGTGTATGCATGTGTAGTATGCATCATTATGTGTGTATGTGTGTGTGTGTCTATGTGTATATGTGTGTATCTATGAGTATGTATGTGTTTATGTGTGTGTATGTGTCTATGTGTGTATGTGTCTATGTGTGTGTATGTATCTATGCATGTGCATTATGTATGCATATGTGTGTGTATGCATTATGTATGCATATGTGTGTGTATGCATTACGTATGTGTATGTAAGCATGTGCATTATGTATGCATGTAAGTATGTATGTATGCATATGCATATGCATGTGTATATGTGTCTGTATGTTTGTATGCATGTGTAGGATGCATCATTATGTGTGTATGTGTGTGTATATGTGTGTGTATGTGTGTGTGTGTCTATGTGTGTATCTATGAGTATGCATGTGTTTATGTGTGTGTATGTGTCTATGTGTGTATGTGTCTATGTGTGCATGTCTTTATGTGTGTGTATGTGTCTATGTGTGTGTATGTGTCTATGTGTGTATGTGTATGCATGTATGTATGCATAGGTGTGTGTATGTGTGTGTATGCATTATGTATGTGTATGTATGCATGTAAGTATGTATGTATGCATAGGCATATGCATTATGTATGCATGTATGTGTATGTCTCTCTATGTGTGTGTATGGGTGTATGTGTGTTTGTGTGTGTGTATATGTGTGTCTATGTGTTTATGCATGTGTATGTGTGTGAATGCATCATAATGTGTGTATGTGTCTATGTGTGTATGTGTGTGTATGTGTGTGAGCATCTATGTGTATGTGTGTGTGTCTATGAGTGTGTATGTGTTTATGTGTGTGTATGTGTTTATGTGTGATTATGTGTCTATGTGTGTATGTGTATGCATGTATGTATGCATATGTGTGTGTATGCATTATGTATGCATATGTGTGTGTATGTGTGTGTATGCGTTTATGTGTGTGTATGTGTCTATGTGTGTGTATGTGTATGCATATGTGTGTGTATGTGTGTGTATGTGTGTGTATGTGTTTATGTGCGTGTATGTGTTTATGTGTGTGTATGTGTCTATGTGTGTGTATGTGTGTATGTGTATGCATGTATGTATGCATATGTGTGTGTATGCATTATGTATGCATATGTGTGTGTATGTGTGTGTATGTGTCTATGTGTGTGTATGTGTATGCATATGTGTGTGTATGTGTATGCATGTATGTATGCATATGTGTGTGTATGTGTTTATGTGTGTGTATGTGTCTATGTGTGTGTATGTGTCTATGTGTGTGTATGCATGTAAGTATGTATGTATGTACTCATATGCATATGCATTGTGTATGCATGTAAGTATGTATGGATGTACGCATATGCATATGCATTGTGTATGCATGTATGCATATGTGTGTGCATGTTTCTCTATGTGTGTGTATGCATATATGTGTGTGTATGTGTGTATATGTGTGTGTATGTGTGTGTATGTGTGTGTGTATGTGTGTGTATGTGTGTATGTGTGTGTATATGTATGTGTATATATGTGTGCATGTGTGTATGCAACATTATTTGTGTATGTGTGTATATGTGTGTGTATTTGTGTGTATGTGTGTGTGTGTTTGTCTGTGTATGTGTGTGTGTGTCTATGTGTGTATATGTGTGTGTATGCATATGTATGTGTGTGTAAGTGTGTGTGTGTGTGTGTGTGCATACCTTGCAGTAGTTGCATCTCTCTCTCTCTCTCTCTCTCTCTCTCTCTCTCTCTCTCTCGGTCTCTCCTTGGTCTCTCGCGTCCAAATTGTGCCGGGAGAAATTTTTACATTCCAGAGCGTCGCATATGCGATGCTCTTCAGTTTGCCAATGTCGCAAATACCGTCGCTAAGTAGTGACGGTATTTGCGACGCTATAATTTAGCGACGCTAGCATCGCTTATGCGACCACTATTGCTTGAAAAAAAAAACTCGAAAAATTCACCGTCGCTTATGCGATGCCAATGTCTCATAAGCAATGGTTCTCGTTTTTTTTTTCAATTCGGGGGCGTGGCTACACCCCCCTATTTCTTGTAGTGATAGTAAACATGTTTTGAAAAGATGCTCCATATCCTGTAGGAGTCTTAATCAATTGAATTCTATTGTTGATAGTCTATATCTCTTTTGTTGTAAGTACCCAAGGAGCAAGTGCATAAGTCGTTTCTTGTCGATGTCTATCAAAAATTGGCCATAACTTTCGTTTGGATTTTTGATCTTTCAAGACATTCCTTGACGTTGTGGTATCTTTTAGTCCAAGAAGATGCTACCATAGTGAATAACCAATATTTTTGAATATATGCATAGGATCAAGAAGATGACATACTTTTAACTCTTTCCAATACTCCCAAGAATACAATATTGATATGTTCTCTGCAAGTGCCAATTTTCCTTAACCTCTGTTCACATACTCATTATCTGAATCATCACTGAAGATTTCTGATTCTGGATCTATCAGAGGTCCATCTGTCCATTTTTTATACCAATCCATAGGCATCATAGGTTTTGGACACTGACCTATTTCAAGCTTTCCATTAAAATGTATCGCTTCTCTTTTAGATCTTAATGGATGATCATGAGGCAAGAATCATCGATGTCGAAGATAAATATTTTTGTTGAGATTCTTACTATAGATTGATCTCAACGAATCACCACAATATGCACAAGCTTTATAACCCTTAGTAGATATTCCTGCATCATGGAAAATGATAAAAATATAATTAGATTAAATCATATTTATTTACATGCATATTGAATAAAAAAATTACATCAATACTTGAACAAACACCATATCCTGGAAACTCGTGAATAGTCCAAGCCACAATACCATGAACCGTAATATGTCTTTCATTGATGCTTTTTGATACATCAGTGACATTAATACCTCTCCATAACTCTTGAAGATTGTTAATGAGAGGAGCAAGATATATATTCATATCTCTAACTTGTCTTTTGCCTGGGATTAAAAGTGAAAGCATTAAATGTTCCTTTTTAATGCTAAGATATGGCGGAAGATTGTAGTTTATGACTACCACTGGCCATGTTGACCATTTACTGGATTTCATGGAGAATGGATTAACCCCATCTAATGCAACTCCTAACTTTAGATTATGTGGATTTTGTGCAAATTCAAGCCATGTAGAATCAATATGCTGAAAAGCAACACTATCATGAGGAATTCTGATTATTCCATCAGTACTTTTGTGATTATGTCCCCAAATCAAAAGCTTTGATAATTCGGGGCTTTGAAACATATGTCTAACCTGTGGAGCCAATGGAAAATGTCTCAATACCTCTTTTGGGATTTTACCTTCTTCGCCCTTCTATCGAGGAGATTGACATTTGGGACATGTCAAAGAGTCTGCATATTCACCTCTATATAAAATACAATCATTAGGACATGCATGTATACATTGATATACCAAGATTGTTGATTATCTTCTTCATTTCATCATGTGAGGTAGGAAGAATATTCTGACTTGGTAAAAACTTTTTAGATAATAACCTGTAAGTTTATCAAAAAAAGATATATTAAAAAAAGTAAATAAATAAATACACACACACACACACACACACACATATATATATATATATATATATATATATATATATATATATATATATATATATATATATATATATATATATATATATATATATATATATATATATATATATATGCATATAATTATATATATATATATGTATGCTTATGTGCATCTTTCAAAATTTGGATGGCAGGATACGATTGTTTGTTTTGGAGGATATGAAGTTTGTACCTTCATTGAATGATTTGTGGATTCTATCATATGTTCAGTTTGAAAGTGTGAGAAGCGGGTTTATAATTGCTATTCAAAGAATTTGGCACAGTTTATAGGCCATACGATGGTGACGTGGATGAATCGCATGCACAGAGGTTACTCAAGATAGAGCAACCTGATTATAATCGACTAGTGCTAGCAAGATTCCTGGGTATGCAGTAAACCTCTTGCATGTCAATGATGAGCATATGAACTTTAGGATACAAAGTGGAAATCATGGTGGCTTGAGAGGATCACTTTTATACAGCTTGTTCAAAGAACTTCAGGTTTATGACACTTAAGTTTTTTGAACAAGCTATATAAAAGTGATCCTCTCAAGCCACCATGATTTCCACTTTGTATCCTAAAGTTCAGATGCTCATCATGCAAGAGGTTTACTGCATACCCTAGGAATCCTGCTGGCACTAGTTCATTATAATAAGATTGCTCTATCTTGAGTAACCTCTGTGCATGCGATTCATCCAGTTCACCATTGTATGTCCTATAAACAGTGCCAAATTCTTTGAATAGCAATTATAAATCCGCTTCTCACACTTTCAAACTGAACATATGATAGAATCGACAAATCATTCAATGAAGGTACATACTTCATATCCTCCAAAACAAACAATCATATCCTGCCATCCAAACAATCAAAATTTTCGTGAATATTTTGAAAGATGCATTAATAGCTTTAAAAGATGCGCGGACAAAAAGTGTCCATTCAATTCAAGTTCTTGTTCTTACCTTATATATATATATATGTATATATATATATATATATATATATATATATATATATATATATATATATATATATATATATATATGTATATATATATATATATATATATATATATATATATATATATATATATATATATATATATGTTGGAGAAACAATCACTAATTGGACATATATTTGAAGGTCAAATCTTAGGAAGAAAACCCCATGCCTATGTGAAGGGACAAATTCACAAGTGTATCATATTTGTAAAGTTAGTTCACTTTATTTCTAGAAGTTTTTTAAAATCACGAGAATACGAAAATCTATATAAGTTAGTTTGTATCAATTGACGCAGAGAGAGAGCGAGAGAGAAGAAGTGGAAGAGAGTGATAGAAAGAAAGAAGGAGTTCATTTTATACGACTGAGTATAGTCGGGCTTCTCTGAGCGAGAAAGCATCTGTAAAACTTCAGAGTTTTCATAGCTATGAGAAAGAACTGAGTAAAGTTCTGTGTATGAGTCTCTCTCCATCAATCTCCATGCTTGCCTACTGTGTGATGAATTCAAAAGTTCAAGTTTTCTGAGCAATTCGATGCCTGGCATCGAATCTTGGCTGATAAGTCATTGTTTTCAATCTCTATGTGTTATCTGTTGTTGAATCTTCTAAAAACATGAAGTTTGTGGAGCAACTTGATGCCTGGCATCGCGTTTCAGCATAAAGTCGATGCATGGCATCGACTTCTAGCATACAAGTGGTCTTCTTCATGTGTGTGTAAAAGAGGCAATTTTTGGTGCAAAAAAAGAGGCAAAAAAAGCTCAAAGTCGATGCCCGGCATCGACCTTGACTGAAATTCGATGCTAGGCATCGAATTTTTTATTTTTAGACACCTAGGATTACTAAAACAGGAAAAAATTCCACTTTTGGAAGTCATACAGGGTGATCTTGTGAAGGCCATAACTTGAGTTCTAGAGACCCGTTTGATGCATATGATAGCTTGTTGGAAATCTCTACTCTTCTAGCTTCAGCTTATAACGTTTCATGGAGAAATAATACTCGAGCTAAGAGAAATTAGTGAAATACTGAAGGTATGTCATTTCGATGACTAGGAATTTCTGTAGAAGCAAAGTTCTCACTTTAGGCTATCATTTCTCAAAGTTTGGAGTGGCAATGAGTTAATGGTGACCATAGATGTGTTCTAGTGTCACATTAATTCATTTCTTGTGGTGTTTCATACATCAACAAGTGGTATCAGAGCAGAAAGGTCTTGAAGATCAGAAGGCGGCAAAGGTACGAGAAGTTTTGGAAAGTTTTCCATTAAAGTTTCAAAGGTGAAGCATTTGAAGACACAAGGCATCAAAAGATTACTTTCAAAGTATCCTCATACACAAATAACTTCAAAAGGTATTATCGTTTATCCTTTAAGCTCACAGGTTGCAGCAGAAGGGAAGGAGTATGGCAGATCATATCTCCATTGACAAACTGGACAGAGATAATTACCCCGCATGGGTAATGAGAATGGAAGCCTTACTTCATGGTATATGTAATAGGTGAAGAAGAGAAGCCAGTATTTGAAGATGAAATCCGACCAAAGAAAGAAGAACTTGATGCTTTAAAGCATTGGCAGAAGAAGGATGCAAGTGCAAAAGCTTACATTTACAATACAATCTCTGATCATTTGCTACCACACATCATAGGATTGGAATCATCTGAAGATATATGGAATGCATTGGAATATCATTTCCAAAGCACTACTAAAGCACGGAAAGCAAGTCTATGGTCAGATTTTACAACATTCAAGAAGAAGCCAAGTCAAAGTATTAGTGATTATGTCACTAAGATGAAGGATCTAGCAGATAGTCTTGGATCCATAGATGAAGATGTTGAAGATCACAGATTGATTGCTCAACTACTTGCAGGTTTGAGAGGAGATGAAAGGTGGAAACCTTTTGTCTTATCAACATAACTTTCTTTGAATCATTATGTTCCAGATTTGAACCAGTTGCTTGGTTTGATGCTCACATATGAGCAAGACTTGAAGGGAGATGGAGATAAAGGACAAAGTTCTGCAATGTACATGAAGAATAAGAAGAAAGGAGATAAAGGTAAAGCAAAGGATGAAGAGGAGTCGAGTTCTCAAGTTTATTATGCAAGAGGTAAAGGCACTGGCAGAGGAAGAGCAAGAGGTTTTGGAAGAGGAAGAGGTAATCAAAATAACAACAAAAAGGCTTGCTGGATCTGTGGATTGAGTAATCATTTGGCTCATGACTGTTGGCACAACCAACAAGGATCAAATCAAAATCAGAACAACAATAGCAGAGGCCGAGGTGAAAGATATCAAAGTAATTTTCAAAGAGGTAGACAAAGTCAAAGAGGAGGCTATGGTAGAGGTGGAGGAAGAAGTTGGGGACAGAATCAATCCTACAACACCACCTACTACAACTTGCAAATGACACACAGAATGAAAGTCATACATCATTGATGATGAATTCAATCAGCACATCAGATAAAGAAGATCTAAAGGTATTTTACATTGACTTTGGATGTTCTAATCATTTGTCAGGAAACATAGAATTGATGTCAGAATTGGAAAAAGGCATTTCTAGTCACACAGTTCAAACTGGTGATAATACAAGACATAGTGTACATTCAATTGGAAAAGTGAAATGCAAGAGTGGAGCAGATTTGCTAACCAATGTTTTGTATGTTCCTACAATACCTAAAAACTTGATTAGTGTGGGATAGATAGTTGAAAAAGGTTTTCAAGTCAGGTTTACAAATGAAGGAGTATTTGTGGAAGATCCAGAGAATGGATATAATCAAATTGTCTCTGGTAAGAAAGAAGGTAGACTCTTTACTTTAAGAGTGCAAGGGAACATTGGTCAAGCTTTGCTCACACATGGTGAAGGAGTGATTACAGAACTTGATCTCTGGCATAAGAGATTAGGTCATTTCAATGAAAGAGGAATTAAAGCTATGGTTGCTAATCATTCTGTACTAGGATTACCAAACGTGCAGAGTCAACATATGGTTTATAAATGTGAAGCATGTCAAATGGGTAAAGCACACAGGTTACCATTTCAAAAGAAAGGATTCAAACATGATGGAGTACTTGAGCTCATTCATACAAATGTATGGGGTCCAACAAAAGAAGGATCTATCAGTGGCTCAAGGTATTATGTTCTTTTCATTGATGATGCTACAAGATGGATAACATTATATGTTTTGAAGGAAAGATCAGAAGTGTTTGGAGCTTTCAAGCATTTTCATGCATATGTAGAGAGAGTCACAAGTCAAAAGCTTAAGAGATTGAGGTCTGATGGAGGGGGAGAATACTTCCAAGAGTTCAATGATTATCTTTGGAATGCAGGTATTAAGAGAGAAATAACCTGCAGGTATACACCACAACAAAATGGTGTAGCAGAAAGAAGGAACATGACTTTGGTTGAGTTTGCTAGAGCTATGCTAAAGGAGAAGAACTGTCCAAATTATCTTTGGGCTGACGCTGTAAATATAGCCACATATCTTGTGAATAGATTACCATGTGCATCTCTGAATGGAATGACTCCATATGAAGCTTGGTGGGGTAAGAAACCAACACTAGATCATTGTAGAGTGTTTGGATCAATTGAATATGCTTATGTGCCATCACAGCTTAGGCATAAACTTGAACCAAAGGCAGAAAAATATGTGTTCATTGGTTATGATGAAAAGCAAATGGGTTACAGATTGTGGAATCCTCTAACAAAACAATTTATTGTTTCTAGAGATGTTACGTTTGATGAACAGAAAAGTTGGTATGCAGATCAAAGTCATACAACTGAAGAATTTGAAGAAGAGGTAAGAAGATGTGAGAAAGGAAAATCAATTTTGCAGGTGAATAGAGATGAAGATTATATGCAAGCAAGTACATCGAGAAGTGGATTAACAAGAAGGAATGAAGAAGCTCCTATATTTGATGAAGAGGTGTATCCAGACACATATGAAGAATGTGAACCAAGAAGGTCAAGCAGGACTAGAAGACAACCAAAAAGGTATTCTTATGATACTTCTTACATAACTCAGAAGAACTATGCATATATGGTCAAAGATGATGAAGAACCTCAGAACTATGATGAAGCTAAAGGTAAAAAGAAATGGGAAGAAGCAATGAAGGAATAGTTCAATGCACTGGAGGATAACAAGACATGGGAACTTGTTCCTAAACCAAATGGTAAGAAAGTAATTGGAAATAAATGGGTTTATAAAGTGAAGAAGCTTGCAAATGGAAGTATAGCCAGATACAAAGCTAGATTGGTGGTGAAAGGCTATGCCCAGACCTATGGCATAGATTATGATGAGACATTCAGTCCCGTAGCTAAGATGTCAACTATAAGGACAATCATTGCTATTGCAGCTTCAAAAGGATGGACTCTAAGTCAATTGGATATAAAGAATGCATTCTTGAATGGATACATATCAGATGAGGTATACATGGAACAACCTCAAGGATTTATAGTTTCCAGGTATCCAAATCTTGTTTGCAGGTTGAGAAGAGCATTGTATGGATTGAAGCAAGCTCCAAGAGCATGGAACTAGAGACTGGTGAAGTATGTGAATGAACTTGGATATCAAAGTTCAAAAGCAGACCCAAGTCTACTTATCAGAAGAACAGAGGAAGGTACAATCTACATTTGTATTTATGTAGATGACATTATAATCACAGGTACTTCAGATGAAGGAATCAAGGAGGTAAAGAGATTACTTGAGAAAGAGTTCAAGATCAGTGATCTAGGAAAGTTGTCATACTTTCTTGGAATGGAAGTCACTTATACAGATCATGGCATATATGTATCACAAGAAAGGTATCTTTTGAATCTATTGAAGAAGTATGATATGGAAAATTGCAGAGAAGCTTCAACTCCACTTGAAGTTAATCACAAGCTCAGTAAATATGATGGTGCAGAATACAAAGATATGAGGAAGTATCAATCTCTTGTGGGTAGTTTGATTTATGCTACACTAACAAGACCTGATCTTAGTTATGCAGTGGGAGTTTTGTCACAATTCATGCATTGTCCAAAGGACCCACATTGGATTGCAGGTCAAAGAGTTCTCAGATATATCAAAGGAACTATAAAGGAAGGATTATATTATCCTTTTACATCAGATTTGAAGTTGAGAGCCTACAGTGACTCAGACTGGGCAGGTAACCAAGATGACAGAAGATGAACTCATGGTTACATGATATACATTGGTGATAAGCTTGTAAGTTGGTGTTCAAAGAAACAACATACAGTAGCATTATCATCAACTGAAGCATAGTACAAAGGACTTGTGGAAGCAGCTAAGGAAGTCATATGGATGCAGACATTGTTCAAGAGCTTAGGCATTGATCAAGGTACACCTACAATACATGGAGATAATATGAGTTCACTTTATCTTGCAGCAAATCCAGTTTTTCATGCAAGGACAAAGCACATAGAGATACAGTATCATTTTCTCAGAGAAAAGGTAATGGAGAAGGAGATTGAAGTGGAGTACATTTCTACTAAAGATCAGTTAGCAGACATAATGACAAAGAGCTTGGATGGTGTGAAGACCAACAGATTCAAAAGCATGGCAGGAGTAAAAGAAAAGAAGATGATATGAAGAAACAGTGAATGTCAATTAGTGATTGAGGGGGAGATGTTGGAGAAACAATCACTAATTGGACATATATTTGAAGGTCAAATCTTAGGAAGAAAACCCCATGCCTATGTGAAGGGACAAATTCACAAGTGTATCATATTTGTAAAGTTAGTTCACTTTAGTTCTAGAAGTTTTTTAAAATCACGAGAATACAAAAATCTATATAAGTTAGTTTGTATCAACTGACGCAGAGAGAGAGCAAGAGAGAAGAAGTGGAAGAGAGTGATAGAAAGAGAGAAGGAGTTCATTTTATACAACTGAGTATAGTCGGGCTTCTCTGAGTGAGAAAGCATCTGTAAAACTTCTGAGTTTTCATAGTTATGAGAAAGAACTGAGTAAAGTTCTGTGTATGAGTCTCTCTCCATCAATCTCCATGCTTTCCTACTGTATGATGAATTCAAAAGTTCAAGTTTTCTGAGCAATTCGATGCCTGGAATCGAATCTTGGCTGATAAGTCATTGTTTTCATTCTCTGTGTGTTACCTGTTGTTGAATCTTCTAAAAACATGAAGTTTGTGGAGCAACTCGATGCCTGGCATTGAGTTTCAGCATAAAGTCGATGCCTGGCATTGACTTCTAGCATACAAGTGGTCTTCTTCATGTGTGTGTAAAAGAGGCAATTTTTGGTGAAAAAAAGAGGCAAAAAAAGCTCAAAGTCGATGCCCGGCATCGACCTTGACTGAAATTCGATGCTAGGCATCGAATTCTTTATTTTTAGACACTTAGGATTACTAAAACACGAAAAAATTCCACTTTTGGAAGTCATACAGGGTGATCTTGTGAAGGCCATAACTTGAGTTCTAGAGACCCGTTTGATGCATATGATAGCTTGTTGGAAATCTCTACTCTTCTAGCTTTAGCTTATAACGTTTCATGGAGAAATAATACTTGAGCTAAGAGAAATTAGTGAAATACTGAAGGTATGTCATTTCGATGACTAGGAATTTCTGTAGAAGCAAAGTTCTCACTTTAGGCTATCATTTCTCAAAGTTTGGAGTGGCAATGAGTTAATGGTGACCATAGATGTGTTCTAGTGTCACATTAATTCATTTCTTGTGGTGTTTCATACATCAACAAGTGGTATCAGAGCAGAAAGGTCTTGAAGATCAGAAGGCGGCAAAGGTACGAGAAGTTTTGGAAAGTTTTCCATTAAAGTTTCAAAGGTGAAGCATTTGAAGACACAAGGCATCAAAAGATTACTTTCAAAGTATCCTCATACACAAATAACTTCAAAAGGTATTATCGTTTATCCTTTAAGCTCACAGGTTGCAGTAGAAGGGAAGGAGTATGGCAGATCATATCTCCATTGACAAACTGGACAGAGATAATTACCCCGCATGGGTAATGAGAATGGAAGCCTTACTTCATGGTATATGTAATAGGTGAAGAAGAGAAGCCAGTATTTGAAGATGAAAGCCGACCAAAGAAAGAAGAACTTGATGCTTTAAAGCATTGGCAGAAGAAGGATGCAAGTGCAAAAGCTTACATTTACAATACAATCTCTGATCATTTGCTACCACACATCATAGGATTGGAATCATCTGAAGATATATGGAATGCATTGGAATATCATTTCCAAAGCACTACTAAAGCACGGAAAGCAAGTCTATGGTCAGATTTTACAACATTCAAGAAGAAGCCAAGTCAAAGTATTAGTGATTATGTCACTAAGATGAAGGATCTAGCAGATAGTCTTGGATCCATAGATGAAGATGTTGAAGATCACAGATTGATTGCTCAACTACTTGCAGGTTTGAGAGGAGATGAAAGGTGGAAACCTTTTGTCTTATCAACATAACTTTCTTTGAATCATTATGTTCCAGATTTGAACCAGTTGCTTGGTTTGATGCTCACATATGAGCAAGACTTGAAGGGAGATGGAGATAAAGGACAAAGTTCTGCAATGTACATGAAGAATAAGAAGAAAGGAGATAAAGGTAAAGCAAAGGATGAAGAGGAGTCGAGTTCTCAAGTTTATTATGCAAGAGGTAAAGGCACTGGCAGAGGAAGAGCAAGAGGTTTTGGAAGAGGAAGAGGTAATCAAAATAACAACAAAAAGGCTTGCTGGATCTGTGGATTGAGTAATCATTTGGCTCATGACTGTTGGCACAACCAACAAGGATCAAATCAAAATCAGAACAACAATAGCAGAGGTCGAGGTGGAAGATATCAAAGTAATTTTCAAACAGGTAGACAAAGTCAAAGAGGAGGCTATGGTAGAGGTGGAGGAAGAAGTTGGGGACAGAATCAATCCTACAACACCACCTACTACAACTTGCAAATGACACACAGAATGAAAGTCATACATCATTGATGATGAATTCAATCAGCACATCAGATAAAGAAGATCTAAAGGTATTTTACATTGACTCTGGATGTTCTAATCATTTGTCAGGAAACATAGAATTGATGTCAGAATTGGAAAAAGGCATTTCTAGTCACACAGTTCAAACTGGTGATAATACAAGACATAGTGTACATTCAATTGGAAAAGTGAAATGCAAGAGTGGAGCAGATTTGCTAACAAATGTTTTGTATGTTCCTACAATACCTAAAAACTTGATTAGTGTGGGATAGATAGTTGAAAAAGGTTTTCAAGTCAGGTTTACAAATGAAGGAGTATTTGTGGAAGATCCAAAGAATGGATATAATCAAATTGTCTCTGGTAAGAAAGAAGGTTGACTCTTTACTTTAAGAGTGCAAGGGAACATTGGTCAAGCTTTGCTCACACATGGTGAAGGAGTGATTACAGAACTTGATCTCTGGCATAAGAGATTAGGTCATTTCAATGAAAGAGGAATTAAAGCTATGGTTGCTAATCACTCTGTACTGGGATTACCAAACGTGCAGAGTCAACATATGGTTTATAAATGTGAAGCATGTCAAATGGGTAAAGCACACAGGTTACCATTTCAAAAGAAAGGATTCAAACATGATGGAGTACTTGAGCTCATTCATACAAATGTATGGGGTCCAACAAAAGAAGGATCTATCAGTGGCTCAAGGTATTATGTTCTTTTCATTGATGATGCTACAAGATGGATAACATTATATGTTTTGAAGGAAAGATCAGAAGTGTTTGGAGCTTTCAAGCATTTTCATGCATATGTAGAGAGAGTCACAAGTCAAAAGCTTAAGAGATTGAGGTCTGATGGAGGGGGAGAATACTTCCAAGAGTTCAATGATTATCTTTGGAATGCAGGTATTAAGAGAGAAATAACCTGCAGGTTTACACCACAACAAAATGGTGTAGCAGAAAGAAGGAACATGACTTTGGTTGAGTTTGCTAGAGCTATGCTAAAGGAGAAGAACTGTCCAAATTATCTTTGGGCTGACGCTGTAAATATAGCCACATATCTTGTGAATAGATTACCATGTGCATCTCTGAATGGAATGACTCCATATGAAGCTTGGTGGGGTAAGAAACCAACACTAGATCATTGTAGAGTGTTTGGATCAATTGAATATGCTTATGTGCCATCACAGCTTAGGCATAAACTTGAACCAAAGGCAGAAAAATATGTGTTCATTGGTTATGATGAAAAGCAAATGGGTTACAGATTGTGGAATCCTCTAACAAAACAATTTATTGTTTCTAGAGATGTTACATTTGATGAACAGAAAAGTTGGTATGCAGATCAAAGTCATACAACTGAAGAATTTGAAGAAGAGGTAAGAAGATGTGAGAAAGGAAAATCAATTTTGCAGGTGAATAGAGATGAAGATTATATGCAAGCAAGTACATCGAGAAGTGGATTAACAAGAAGGAATGAAGAAGCTCCTATATTTGATGAAGAGGTGTATCCAGACACATATGAAGAATGTGAACCAAGAAGGTCAAGCAGGACTAGAAGACAACCAGAAAGGTATTCTTATGATACTTCTTACATAACTCAGAAGAACTATGCATATATGGTCAAAGATGATGAAGAACCTCAGAACTATGATGAAGCTAAAGGTAAAAAGCAATAAGAAGAAGCAATGAAGGAATAGTTCAATGCACTGGAGGAGAACAAGACATGGGAACTTGTTCCTAAACCAAATGGTAAGAAAGTAATTGGAAATAAATGGGTTTATAAAGTGAAAAAGCTTGCAAATGGAAGTATAGCCAGATACAAAGCTAGATTGGTGGTGAAAGGCTATGCCCAGACCTATGGCATAGATTATGATGAGACATTCAGTCCCGTAGCTAAGATGTCAACTATAAGGACAATCATTGCTATTGCAGCTTCAAAAGGATGGACTCTAAGTCAATTGGATATAAAGAATGCATTCTTGAATGGATACATATCAGATGAGGTATACATGGAACAACCTCAAGGATTTATAGTTTCCAGGTATCCAAATCTTGTTTGCAGGTTGAGAAGAGCATTGTATGGATTGAAGCAAGTTCCAAGAGCATGGAACTAGAGACTGGTGAAGTATGTGAATGAACTTGGATATCAAAGTTCAAAAGCAGACCCAAGTCTACTTATCAGAAGAACAGAGGAAGGTACAATCTACATTTGTATTTATGTAGATGACATTATAATCACAGGTACTTCAGATGAAGGAATCAAGGAGGTAAAGAGATTACTTGAGAAAGAGTTCAAGATCAGTGATCTAGGAAAGTTGTCATACTTTCTTGGAATGGAAGTCACTTATACAGATCATGGCATATATGTATCACATGAAAGGTATCTTCTGAATCTATTGAAGAAGTATGATATGGAAAATTGCAGAGAAGCTTCAACTCCACTTGAAGTTAATCACAAGCTCAGTAAATATGATGGTGCAGAATACAAAGATATGAGGAAGTATCAATCTCTTGTGGGTAGTTTGATTTATGCTACACTAACAAGACCTGATCTTAGTTATGCAGTGGGAGTTTTGTCACAATTCATGCATTGTCCAAAGGACCCACATTGGATTGCAGGTCAAAGAGTTCTCAGATATATCAAAGGAACTATAAAGGAAGGATTATATTATCCTTTTACATCAGATTTGAAGTTGAGAGCCTACAGTGACTCAGACTGGGCAGGTAACCAAGATGACAGAAGATCAACTCATGGTTACATGATATACATTGGTGATAAGCTTGTAAGTTGGTGTTCAAAGAAACAACATACAGTAGCATTATCATCAACTGAAGCATAGTACAAAGGACTTGTGGAAGCAGCTAAGGAAGTCATATGGATGCAGACATTGTTCAAGAGCTTAGGCATTGATCAAGGTACACCTACAATACATGGAGATAATATGAGTTCACTTTATCTTGCAGCAAATCCAGTTTTTCATGCAAGGACAAAGCACATAGAGATACAGTATCATTTTCTCAGAGAAAAGGTAATGGAGAAGGAGATTGAAGTGGAGTACATTTCTACTAAAGATCAGTTAGCAGACATAATGACAAAGAGCTTGGATGGTGTGAAGACCAGCAGATTCAAAAGCATGGCAGGAGTAAAAGAAAAGAAGATGATATGAAGAAACAGTGAATGTCAATTAGTGATTGAGGGGGAGATGTTGGAGAAACAATCACTAATTGGACATATATTTGAAGGTCAAATCTTAGGAAGAAAACCCCATGCCTATGTGAAGGGACAAATTCACAAGTGTATCATATTTGTAAAGTTAGTTCACTTTAGTTCTAGAAGTTTTTTAAAATCACGAGAATACAAAAATCTATATAAGTTAGTTTGTATCAACTGACGCAGAGAGAGAGCAAGAGAGAAGAAGTGGAAGAGAGTGATAGAAAGAGAGAAGGAGTTCATTTTATACAACTGAGTATAGTCGGGCTTCTCTGAGTGAGAAAGCATCTGTAAAACTTCTGAGTTTTCATAGTTATGAGAAAGAACCGAGTAAAGTTCTGTGTATGAGTCTCTCTCCATCAATCTCCATGCTTTCCTACTGTATGATGAATTCAAAAGTTCAAGTTTTCTGAGCAATTCGATGCCTGGAATCGAATCTTGGCTGATAAGTCATTGTTTTCATTCTCTGTGTGTTACCTGTTGTTGAATCTTCTAAAAACATGAAGTTTGTGGAGCAACTCGATGCCTGGCATTGAGTTTCAGCATAAAGTCGATGCCTGGCATTGACTTCTAGCATACAAGTGGTCTTCTTCATGTGTGTGTAAAAGAGGCAATTTTTGGTGAAAAAAGAGGCAAAAAAAGCTCAAAGTTGATGCCCGGCATCGACCTTGACTGAAATTCGATGCTAGGCATCGAATTCTTTATTTTTAGACACTTAGGATTACTAAAACAGGAAAACATTCCACTTTTGGAAGTCATACAGGGTGATCTTGTGAAGGCCATAACTTGAGTTCTAGAGATCCGTTTGATGCATATGATAGCTTGTTGGAAATCTCTACTCTTCTAGTTTCAGCCTAAAAAGGTTTATGGAGAAATAATACTTGAGCTAAGAGAAATTAGCAAAACAATGAAGGTATCTCATTTTGATGACTAGGAATTTCTGTAGAAGCAAAGTTCTCACTTTAGGCTATCATTTCTCAAAGTTTGGAGTGGCAATGAGTTAATGGTGACCATAGAGGTGTTCTAGTGTCACATTAATTCATTTCTTGTGGTGTTTCATACATCAACAATATATATATATATATATATATATATATATATATATATATATATATATATATATATATAGAAAATTGAAAATTATACCTTAATAGTGTCAAAACAGATACATTACTCCATCCAAAATGATTTTGAAGGTTGAGAATAAGTAAGCTCGCACTTAGTCGTGTCAAACGACTTCCTTCATATACATGCTTTAGACATTCCTCTCGAAGATATTTCTCATTTTTAGAAATATCAATGCTCTCACTATCATTTTGATACCAATCCTCAATAAAAACTGCCATGCCATCATCTTCATCATTGTCACACAAATCTTGTACTTTATCATCTTTTGAATATAGATCTTTCAACTTTGCATATTGCACAAGATTAGTTTTGCGTAGCCTCCTCATGGAAGCTTTTAATAAATGAGGTCTTACTGATAATTGTGAATGCTATGGGGGTATATCATCAACATCATACGTTGGAATCTACACATTTAAATAAAATTCATTAGTATTCCAAAAATGAATAAAAAGTAAACTTTAAATATAAAATTAAGTATATAACTTACTAAATATGGATAGAAAATTTTTATTCTCTCTAGCTAAAAGGTGCTCTTGGAGGTCTATGCCATCCATAATTCACTAATAGTTCATCACCGGCATGTAATGTAGTAATAGCATTGACAACTATGTATCTTGATACATATCTACTCATGTATGGTGATTCATGACTATTTTCATGCTCCTCAAATGTGCAATTAGTCCTTGAACTATTATGTAACCCTCGACTACTATTTATTAACCCTGCTATATTTCTATGTGTGTAAGGTCTTCCATCAATATATAATCTTTCATTTTCTGCATGTAAAATCCTTCTACTAGTAAGGGATGCTGCGTTCAAGCATATTCCATAAGTACTCATGCTTTGAACATAACGTGAAAGTCGATGCCAATCTCCCCATCCATATATAGGACCACAAATGACATAATAGTGACTTTAGAGTTTGGAGGCACATACAAATCCTCTACAATAAAGAGACCACGACCAGCATTAGTAATAGTGGATGGAGCAATCATATAGTGATTACCCCAAAACTTGAAAACCTCTCCATCTAAAGGAAGTGGTCCTCTATTCCATCCTCCATATCTTCTTCTATCATATGTTTGTACTAAAGAACGATCACGAGCTGGCAATGGATAATCTCCATCCGTTTCATTCTCTAAACCAGGAGGTAGAGGATTTCTAGAAACCTCTACTTGTAATTGATGAACAGCAAGTCCATGACGTGTACGAAGTATATTAACATTATGAGAAAAATTATCATCGTCATCATCGAGCAAGTATTCCTGTATATCAACAGTAACTTGATTTTATATATGGTTTTTAAATAAAATCATGACATTAATATATATAGAAAATACATACCCAAGCATTATCACGTTGACCAAGTCATGGTGCACGCTCAAAAGTACCATACTCTCCCTCATGTTCAATACATTCCAACCGTGGTCTTTGATACATGCCATAACAAGAGTTACACCAACATATAATATGATCTTCATAGTAAAATTCATCATATTTCCTATTGGAGGACACATGTGAAGTCGTTGCATGGGTAGGAGGTGGTGGAGTACCCTCTGATTGTTCAGAATCTGCACATAATAAAAAACAAAAAAAAATATAAGTTATATATCCATCGAATATATTCAAAATTAAATGTTTGATATACTTACAGTATAAAGTCATTGCACGATGAGGAGACGGTGGTGGAGTTTCATCTGATTGATCAGAATCTACAAATAATGGTATTTGATATTAATAATCTGATTGTCTACATACTCAAAAAATTCACATATACATATTTACACATACACACATATTCACATATACACATTTACACATACACACATATTCACATATACACATTTACACATACACACATATTCACATATACGCAACTACA
Source organism: Ceratopteris richardii (assembly GCA_020310875.1). Taxonomy (NCBI): domain Eukaryota; kingdom Viridiplantae; phylum Streptophyta; class Polypodiopsida; order Polypodiales; family Pteridaceae; genus Ceratopteris; species Ceratopteris richardii. The sequence goes on from CM035415.1 coordinate 101,017,599, forward strand.
CATTATTGTGGGATAAATGCATGTATTTTGTATGAATGAGTGTATATGCATGCATGTGTGTGTACGTATATATGTGGATATGTATATGTGTGTTTATGTTATATGTATGTATATGTGTATATGTATACATATATGTATGCATATATGTTTGCATGTATATGTGTATGTGGGTATGTGTGTGTATATATGTGTATGTATTCTGATTTTTTTTTCTGTTTGAGCTTAAATTAACAGGAGATATCGTATGGTATAAAAAAATAAGAGGCGAGCTAACATAACACCTGAGGCATGGTAGTTTTTTCATAGACAGCTATGTCTTCAGGAGTCATTTCCTCAGCAGAAGGTACACAAATTAATAGTTTATATTTATAATTTTTATATAGTTTAGTAATTTTTTACATTTAATTTATGTATTTTTCTTCTTGAATAAACAGGCTGCTGCAAAGAAGAGAGTGGAGTCGGGCTAAACATCGCACCTAAGCCAAACGGGCCATAATAGTTTTGTAGCTACATTTGTAAGTATATGTGTTATTGTGAGTATATTTTTTATTTTAGTTAAAATGCAAGCAACTAATCTTTTTTATTTGTTTCAATGCAACGGAAGGATTATGGCCGATATCCTAAGAAACATGAGATCAAGTATTCTACACATTTTGGATATCGGTGTTTGAGCGAGTATATGCAAGATCATCCTAATGCCTTTGTGAGTACTTTTAAATTTTATATAATTATTTTATTTTTATGAATGGTTTAATTGTTTTATTTATTTATGTTTGTTATATGTAATATAGGAGTATTATGGAGAGACAAATATGGATGAGGTGGAGAGACAGACACAGGAGGGACGATCTCGATCATCATAGGGTGATCATAGGAAGATCAGGATGATCATGATATTGCTGCTGATGATGATGATCATGACGATGATGATTAGGATTTTAGTTGATTATTACATTGGATTATATGTATTTATGTTGATATATATATATATATATATATATATATATATATATATATATATATATATATATATATATATATATATATATATATATATATATATATATATATATATATATATTATCTATATATTTTTCATTTCAGTTATGTTTTGAATTGTGTGTATGGTATTAGGTAACGAAGAGTTTTGTTCTATTGATTGTTATTATTGTTTATATTAAGCATGTGTTTTAATATTTAATTATGTAATTCATTCATATGTGTGTACCTAAGTGTATATGTATGTGTGTGTATATGTATGTATGTGCATGTGTATGTGTGTGTATATGTATGTATGTGCATGTGCATGTGTAAGTGTATATGTGTGTATGAGTATGTGCATGTGCATGTGTACGTGTGTGTATATGTATGTGCATGTATATGTGTAACTCTATGTGTATATGTGTGTATGTGCATGTATATGTGTATATGTAGGTATGTGCATGTGTGTGCATGTGTATATGTGTTTTAATACTTTAATTATATAATTCATTCATATGTGTGTACCTAAGTGTATATGTATGTGTGTATATATGTATGTATGTGCATGTGTATGTGTGTGTATATGTCTGTATGTGCATGTGTATGTGTGCGTGTGTATATGTATGTGTATGTATATGTATAATTCTATGTGTATATGTGTGTATGTGCATGTATATGTGTATATGTAGGTATGTGCATGTGTGTGTGCATGTGTATATGTGTTTTAATACTTTAATTATGTAATTCATTCATATGTGTGTACTTAACTGTATATGTTTTATGTGTGTATATGTATGTATGTGCATGTGTATGTGTCTGTATATGTATGTATGTGCATGTGCATGTGTAAGTGTATATGTATGTATGAGTATGTGCAGTGCATGTGTAAGTGTATATGTGTGTATGAGTATGTGCATGTGCATGTGTATATGTGTGTATATGTATGTGCATGTATATGTATAACTCTATGTGTATATGTGTGTATGTGCATGTATATGTGTATATGTAGGTATGTGCATGTGTGTGTGCATGTGTATATATGTGTGTACGTATGTGCATATATATGTGTATATCTGTGTATAATGTATGTATATGCATGTGTATATGTGTTCCACATGCATGTGTATGTGGATGCATTTCCATTTGCATCCATGTGCATGCATGTGAATGTGTATGCATGTGGATGTGCATATACATGTATTTGCGTATATGTTAATGTGTGTATGCATGTATGTATGTATATATATATATATATATATATATATATATATATATATATATATATTTATATATATATATATATATATATATATATATGCGATAATGCATGCATGTAAGTCTTTTTATGTGGTTGTAGAAATGTTTGTGCATATGCATGTGTATATGTGTATATGTGTGAAAGTGCATCTTCATCATGCATAAGTGTATAAGTGCATATCAATAAGTGTGAGTATGCTATCTAATGAAAATAACACAATTCAAATGATATACAAAGAATAGAAATTGTACTTACAATGGTTAGCCATACTTTTTGCTTGGTTAGCTTCTTGAATAACCTGCAATAAAGAGATAAAGAAGAGAGAGAGATAGAGAGAGAGAGAGAATTCAAAGAGAGAAAGATGTAGAAAGAGAGAAACAGAGATATAGGGAGACAATAAGAGAGAGTTTAGGCAAAACAGCAATTCTGCATATACTTGCTTCAGTTCATAAGCGCAAAGCAATTGCGAACGTTGGAGAGCTCTTCGATCATATGCGTGAAAATGCCGATCGAAGAGCCTCCAATGTTTTAATTTTTTTCCGTCAACAGACCGTCGTGTAAGCGATGCTACGCGTCGAGTTGGCATCGCATAAGCGACATGTTCGTAGCCTCGCCTATACGACGGCACAAAACATCACTTATGAGACACAAGAAAGCATCGCTTATGCGATGCTATTTAAAATCATCATGTTAGCGATGCTGTATGGGAGCGTCGCAGCCCCGTCGTGCCACAGACATGAGACATGTTCTTCCAGTTCTAGAACATGACCATGTTCTTCCAGTTTTAGAACATCAGGCTCGGGGGTTGCCTACAGTAGATATATAGCTCAATTTTCGAGGATGAAAATACTTTCCCAAGGGGGAAGAATGTAATAAAGTAAGTCTGTGATCTAGGGATCTGATTGGTTCAGACGGATGTGAAAGCCGAGGCCGTTTGGTCATCCATGTGTATGACCAAAGATCTCAGGTTTAGACTTACTAGGAGGTCTTGTGCTCTTGTGAACAAGTGATCCACTTAGCTTAGTGGTTAAGTCTCAAGGATGTGAAGGAGGAGGTCTTGGGTTCAATCCCCATGGGGGACATGGGGAGAGTATTTTGCCCAAAGAGATCTAGAGCCTTCTAGAAGCATCCACTTGAGTTAACTCGAGTTAACTGGGACTCTTGGTGCACATGCAGTTACACGGTGGACACATGGCTTGCTAGTATCCACCTGCCCAAGAAGGAAGTCCCCTGGAGAGAGCTATATATAGAGGCATTTTCGTTGGGAGGAGAGTCATCTCTCTAGCACGTGGTGGTAGTAATTATCATTCTCTTGCACTAGTCCATCAACATCAAGAAGGATTGAATGAGTGAGGAGACCAATAAAAAAACACGTATCTATTGTAGCGATGTATGACTAACTATAGAGTTCCTAAGGGAGTGAGGATCTCATGGTTTTATTTTGGTAGGCTAAGAGGTTGGTGACTCTTCGAGCATGAACTTAGGTGACCATTGGGTTGTGCATCTTTAGGTGTGGGCTTATGTACACTGCGAGTGGATGGGATATAGAGCATGTCGTAAGTATTGTACCCATTCAACTTATGCTCTAGAGATTTTTCTAAACTTCATTAAAACAAGCAGGAAAAACATAACGCTTTGTAAGAAAGAGAAGATTTCTCATGTTTTATGTAGCACTATTTTTTGGTTCATCAATCAATAGGTTTTTACCACTACCTTATTTGCAGAATTTCTGAAGGCATTACCTTCTATAACTTTCCAACCAACTTCCTATGGTTGCTCCCGCTCCATTCCTTCCTTTTTAGCCATCTAACAATGGCAATTGGTGTCCACAAAAATAGAAATGTTTGAGCTTTCGAGAATATTGTCTATAGATTTGGCTAAGGTAATAGTGATCAAATTATAGGAAAAAGAATGTTCATATCTTCTATGTCCTCTCATTCGTCAAGGTAGATGGAGAAGAAGAAAGGAATACAGCTATTCTCTCAAATCATCCAAGTCAAAGGAAATAATTCTAGAGCTATAGATTTTTCCATCTCCTACTTTTTCCTTGGCGAAGGGGTTCGTTAGATAACTTGATGGACCTTGGAGTGATTATTCACTTTTTTTTCTAGTATATGTTTATTTGACTATGCTTAGGGCAAAAATTCGTTATGCATATACTTTTGGAGCTAGTTGAGCTAAGACTAATATTTTCCTGAAACTTGAATAATTTGAGAACTAATTTATAGAGAAATTGGGCTTTGCTATTTAGGAAGGTCTTAATTACGCGTTACGTTTCATTCCTCAGACTGTATAATCCCTTACAAATACCAAAAATCAATTGCAATATAGTATTTAACAAAGCTTGTCTATAAGATTCCATCCAAAGACCTAGTAATGCACGCTTCATTGTCAAGTATTAGAAGCTACAGATGTTTTGTTTGTCTCTTCCGCTGATGTCAACCTTTGAAGGCTGAAAGTGAGCTTCTTCGCGAAGAATGACTTCTTCAATTTCATAAGGCTGAATTCAACGACAATCGGCTGCTGTCGCCATGTATCAATGGTAGCCTCAAACCATGGAATATCACTCATCCACCAACAGCGAATCATACCTGTGAGGCACGACGTGTCGATTGGAACCATTTGCATTGAGAATTCGCCCTTATTATCTATTCTTCTTGTGTCTCTGTTCTGAAGATTTCTAATCCTCACCGGCCATTGTGGGGTGTGATGGTCTTTGACATATATATGAGGCTTTTGATGGTACAATTGTGTCGTTCAGCAGAGAGCACCCCTCAGCAGCCTAATGATATTCCCTGCTTTACACGCGGCCCGGACAGAGGTAGTCACATGTATGCGTCTCTCTCTCTCTCTCTCTCTCTCTCTCTCTCTCTCTCTCTCTCTCTCTCTCTCTCTCTCTCTCTCTCTCTCTCTCTCTCTCTCTCTCTCTGACTTTGGGTAGCTACAAGCGACCGGGGTGCTACGGAACAGGCTTGCGCGGAAGACTCTCTGCTGTCCCTGCCAACATACAAGACCCTTCGTTGTTCTATCCCGATTTGTATGAGTACATGACAGACAAATGTTGCCATGACCGAATTGTTTCTCTCTTGCCTGCACGCTCTCTGCGTTTTCGGTTTGTTGCACCTAACAGAGTGGCTTCCTGAGTCGAGAGAGAGAGAGAGAGAGAGAGAGAGAGAGAGAGAGAGAGAGAGAGAGAGAATTTTACCATTGCGGGATTTCATCAACTTGGTTTGTCTATGATGCGTAGGTGCTGCCGAAAATACAGTATTGCTAGTTATGGCGAGAGAGAGAGAGAGAGAGAGAGAGAGAGAGAGAGAGAGAACATCATATTTAACATTTATGGGATCTTCATCAACTTGGTTTGTCTATAATGCGTAGCTACTGCTCCAAGCACAATATGGTTAGTTACAATGGCGTTAGCACTAAGCAGGGATATGTATATGTAGCCGTGCTGAATGACTAGACGGCTTTGCAATTTAAGCATCAATTTCTGTTGCGCATTAATATTCCTCCATTTGCGCGTATATGGAGATGGACACACACACATATATAGAAATTGTGGGTTAGCTCCTAGATGCAGAACGTAAATTGGGCTAAATCCCTAAGACATATGTTTATGCGGCTACGTGCACATATCTTTATAACTAATGGTACTAAGCCGAATTTATCCACAACAGTTGAAGAAAGCATTTTCTATTCAACATTTGCGTTTACTTGCAATGTTTGACAGTGCTCAAGCTACTTATTCATATCAAGATAATCTCTTGTTGTTTTTAGCTCGTTAACTTATTTACGTAATTCTACGTAGGCTACTTTTATGAAGCAACAAGCTTCTCATTGTTGTAGCTCATGTATATCCTTCAACGGAAGATACCACTTTGTTCTCTCTTCTCTTTATCTCCTCAAAATACCATCTATACTCTCCACAAGCGATGGGCGATTGAAGCAAGTAATAGAAGGAAACTATTCGACCAATTGCACATCTTTGCAAAGGAGAGAACCTACGAAACTCATTGATCACCTTGCATCATTGATCACCTTGGATATGCAAGAAATTGTTGAATTCTATTAAAAGCAAGCTTAGTTCTTGGCTCGAGGAACCTAAGCATATAGATCCCTATACTTTCCCCTACATTTTATAGTATTCTACTCATTGCACTCGTCACATTTTTCCTAGACAGTAAAAGAACTAATCCTTTTGTAGATTACTACGAAAATGCACCAAAAGGAGTTATCTTAATCGAGGCACAAACAACTACCGACTCAAGCTTATTAAAGGTATTAATTCACAGAATCTCTATTGCAAACAGAATCAGAACAAAATTAATACACAGAAGTATAGTTTGCATAGAACACTCGTGCCCATAGCACCACTAGTGGATACATGGTCCCCCTACCTAAGTTGTATATCATATTCCTTATGAAAAGCTACATGTTGATTTGAAGCGGGTTCCATGTATTTGCATTTTCCCGATTTTGGTAATTACAATAAATAGCATAATTACAAAGTAGCTTCTAACATCCAATGGCCTTGGTAGGCATGGAGGACCTGAACCCAAAAATGTGTTATTGAAGATGCTCTATAGATAGTTCTTGTCCTTTCTCTTGTTGCTCTCCTTGTTCCTTAGAATTCAAAAGTTCTTCTTACAAAGTGATCCGAAAACTTTCTTTACCTTCTTTAAAAGAACTATGTATATTTTTCTAGACCACCTTTAATCTAGTAGAAAAGTGTGGCATGGTCCATCAATACTATGTCAGGAAACTTTAGGACAATAGAAGTTCTATCATAAAGGACAACCTTAGCTTTCACGGAAGCCAAATGTTCTTGTACTTCCTCTTGTAGGTGGATGAGTTGTCTTCTCTTAAGATCCATTATTGGCATAAGTTCATAGAACTCATGTTGCCTATTGCGATTAAAGGAAGTTCAAATTCTCATATTCGAAACATAATTTATAAGTTAAGTGAATTAGTCACATGGCTATCTTCAAAAGATCTACATAAAGAATCCATAGAATGTGCTCAAATTAATTCCATCAAAACTAGATGTTTGGCCTAGAAGTATTTCCCTACATACTTCAGGTAGCCATGCAAATTCAACTTCTTCTACACATAGTCGACGAGGTTGGAGTTGCAATAAATGTCCATTCTAAGTGGATTTTCTTCTTATAACGGTTTATGAAACCCTTAAAAAACTCTATTTGGCAAAGATCTGAATCTGAAGGACATATGGCAGAATGTTGGTCAGTACATGAATCATTTTTGCAATCAACTAAATTTATATCACTTTTTTTTTTTCGAAATGTGTCACATTTATGGGCAAATGAAGAGGATTAAAAACTAATTGGCTTAGAAGTGCAAGGCGTTGGCTTGGATAAGAAGATGGATAAATCTTAATGAAATATATAGTAAAATTCTTCATTTTCAATCCAAATCCAATGCAAAAATGGCTAGAGAAATTGTTGGAGTTAGACGTCTGCGAAAGCACGCGAACAGCACAAGGAAGAAGAAGAAGCAGGAGCACAACACACAAGACTGAATGTATTACTAGAGAATGTACAAAGATAAATAGCCCATTAGGGCAATAGGCGTATATACAAGCCGGGGGAAAAAAACCTCCTAACGAGGGAAAAAAGTGCCCCGGCGGTCCTAGAGTGTTCACACACATCACTACCTAAATATATCAACAAATCCCCCCTGGGAGTGATGCGGTGAACAAGGAGCTGGCACTCATGTATAAGGAAGTGCCGAGCTATGTGGAAATCACTCCACAAAAGGAAGTAAGCCCAAAGCTTTGCGGAAAGCTTCAAACTTCTCCCTAGGCAGAGCCTTCGTGAAAAGGTCTGCAATGTTCTCCTGCGTGGGCACATATGCCAAGCTGATCTCCCCAGCAGAGAACCTCTCCCTGACATAGTGATAATGCACCTCAATGTGCTTAGTGCGAGCATGGAACACAGGGTTCCTCGCAACTGCCAATGCGCTCTGACTGTCAGTGAAGATGGTGGTGGCAGAAGACTGGCCAACACCCAAATCAGCCATAAGGCGTCTGAGCCACACACACTCAACAGTCGCTGTGAAAGCTGCCCTATACTCAGCCTCACAACTGGAAGTGGCCACAGTAGGCTGCTTCTTGCTCAACCAAGATATACATGAGCTACCAAGCATGAAGCAAAAACCACTGGTGGACACACGAGTGTCATAGCAACCAGCCCAATCTGAGTCAGAAAAAGCATGCAAATCTGGCGGTAGTGATCCCCCCTTGGGATAAAACAACCCAAGTAGCCGAGTACCACTCAAGTAGCGAAAGATGCACTTAACCGCTTTCCAATGCGTGACTCCTGGGCAATGCATAAACCTGCTCATCTGTGAGACAGCAAACTGAATATCTGGCCGAGTAATGCATAAGTAAATCAAGCATCCAACAGCCTGCTGATAGAGAACAGCATCAAATGCATCTCCAGCATCATGAAGACTCAATCGTAAACCTGTCTCCATAGGAGTGGCAATAGGCTTACAGTCTTCAAGGCCAAAACGCCGCAATAATGTGTCAATATATTTCGTTTGACACAAAGCCATTCCACCATCAACGTGCATAAACTGAATGCCCAAATAGTGATGCAAATGCCCCAAATCAGACATCTCAAATGAGGCATGCAAATCAGCCTTAAAATCAGCAATATGTGTCTCAATAGGACCAGTGAGTAGCATGTCATCAACATAGACAACAATGATCAGAAGCACATCATTAGCACGTTTAACATATAAGGTGCTTTCAGTTGGACTGCTCTCAAAACCATGTGCAATCAAATAGGCATGTATCTTCTCATACCAAGCACGTGGTGCTTGCTTTAAACCATATAACGCCTTCTTTAACCTGCACACCTGGTTTTCATGCCCTTTCTGCACAAAGCCACGGGGCTGAAAAACATACACTTCTTCATGCAAGTCACCATTCAGAAATGTTGTTTTAATGTCCAACTGATGTACATTCCAACCATGATGGGCTGCAAGTGCACAAATGCTCCGAACAGTAGTCATACGGCATGTAGGTGCAAAGGTCTCATCAAAATCAATGCCTCTTTCCTGCGCATAACCCTTTGCAACAAGCCTAGCCTTATACCTGTCAACTGTACCATCAGGTTTACGCTTCAGCTTGTATACCCACTTAGTGCCAATGGCCTTCTTGCCAAGAGGCAAGTCACATAAAGACCATGTACCATTCTTCATTATAGCATCATATTCAGATTGCATAGCAGCCATCCAATTTTCTGAATTTTGTGCTTCATCAAAAGAAACAGGCTCATTCTCATCACAGAGACTAGATGCAGCCGTAGCATAGCAATCTGATGCAAAGTAGGTACTATGAGAGCCTGAACGAGTACGATATGACAAAGGTGCATCTAATTTGCTGTCACGCAAAGTCTGCACCAGCCATTTTGGCATAGTTTTTGCCTGTTCAATATCAGCTCTCTCATCAACAAGTGCATCATGTAAATCTGCATCAGAAATGGAATGATCTGCATCATCATATGAAACCTGCAAAGGCTGAGAAGTTGCCTCATTAGGACCAGCGCTAGCCTGTCCACCTGTAAAAAGAGGCATCAAAGTATCATACATGTCTTTGGAGCTAACAGATGTCTCCTTAGTACATGAAAGCAATGGCTGAATAGCATCTTCCACAAACACAACATCACGGCTAACCAGAATGCGTTTGGTCTGTGGATGATACAGACGATAGCCTTTACTTTCAGAACTGTACCCAACAAAAATACATTTTACTGCCTTATCATCCAATTTTCTGCGATGTTGTTCAGGCACTAATGCATATGCCAAACAACCAAAAACACGCAGATGAGCAACAGATGGCTTGCGGTCATGCCAAGCCTCATATGGAGTGATAGACTGCAACGCTTTGGTGGGACACCTGTTCAGTACATATGCTGCACACATGACAGCCTCAAGCCAGAAACTATGTGGTAAAGCCTGACTTTTGACCATGCACCTCGCCATCTCCATGAGTGACCTGTTCTTTCGTTCAGCAACTCCATTCTGTTGAGGTGTATACGGCACTGTACACTGGTGTTTTATCCCACGTTCAGCCAGAAATGCATTAAAATCTGAAGACATATATTCCCCCCCTCGATCAGAACGGAGGGTGCCCATTTTACATGCTAACAGATTTTCAGCCAAAACCAAAAACTGTTTGAAGCACATGAACACTTCGGACTTTGCTTTGAGTGGATATACCCATGCATGCCTGGAGAAATCATCAATGAAAGTCACGAAGTAAAGGTAATTTCCAAAAGAGGGTGTCTGCATAGGACCACAGACATCACTATGTACAAGCTGCAATTTCTGCGTAGCCCGAACTGAACCATCTTTTGGAAAGGAAGAACGCTGCATTTTGCCCAAAATACAGCCTTCACAAACATGTTTTCCAGGTGCCTCAAGTTTGGGCAAAGAGGACACCATTTCAGATTTCTGCAGGCGTAACAAACTAGCAAAATTCAGATGACCAAAGCGTGCATGCCAAAGCTTTGCATCTGACATAGCCTGAGAATCATGAACTGCACATGCCGAATCATTCACAGATCTTTCATAGTCTATGAGCTTATACAGCCCACGACATAAAATGCCAGAAGCAATAATCACATCGCCATTTGAGAGATCATGGACTGTACACCTGTCATCAACAAATTTCACAACCAAGCCAATCTTGGCTAATGCAGAAACTGATAACAGATTCTTTTTGATCCCTGGCACAAATAAAGCATCTGATAAAGTGAAAGAACTACCATCAGCAGTAGTGAGAATGATCTTACCAACTCCCATAACAGGATAAGAGGAGTTATTGGCGCATGTGACAGTATTCCCTGTAGGAGCAGGCTCAAGTGAAGAGAAGAAACTGCGCTGCGAGGTAATATGTTTGGTCGCCCCACTGTCAAAGTACCAAACATCTGAGTCTACTGCAGACATGCACTGATCATGAGAAGATGGGTCAAAACTGCAGACAGTAGTAAACGCCCATTCTTCTTCCTGCACAAGATTTGCAGACTCTGTTTTTGGTGTAGAGGCCTCTGCAACAACCATTCCAGCCTCTTTCTTCTTTGCCTCTTTAGCAGCCAGTTTTGGACAGTTCTTTATGATATGATCATTGCCTTTACAGTACTTACAAAACAATTTCTGCTTTTCTGATTTTTTCTCATCTTTGTCTTGGTTCTTTGAATGTGCAGCATTTGCAGATTTCTGCTTACTAGTAGAAGAGCTCCATTTTCCTTTGCCTTTTTGACTAGCCAGGAAAGCTTGATCTGCAACACGCATAATGGACCTGTTCTGCCTGGACTGATCTTCCTGCAATAGAACAGAGACTAATTCCTCAAATGACAAGGCATTCCGATTGCCTTTCATCATCAACCGAAGAGTAGAGGCAAAACTCTGATATGAATCAGGAAGACCATTCAGAACGGTCTGCACAAGTGAGCTATCTGGTATAACCTCATCAGCAGAAATCAATTGTTCCTTCAGGTCTTTGATCTTTGTAAGAAAACTGTCCATAGAATCACCTTCATTCATGTGCTCACTCTCCAACTGTTTTCGGAGGTAAGCAACACGAGCCTCATTCCTAGCCTGGTACAAAGTGGTAAGTGTATCCCAAGCATCCTTTGCTATTCTGCAAGAGCGAATGTGAGGAATAATGGCACGTTTGACAGACAAAGCTATCAATGCATGTGCCTGGGCATCTCTGCCATCCCAACGAATCTGCTCTGCAGTAGGTGCAACAGAAACAGCAGCACGAACAGGAATCTGCGTAATATCATCTTCGACACCATCTTCATCAGCTCCAACACCTGTATTTGCAGTACCTGTCGTTACAGGTGTAACAGGACGTCTTTCAACACCCTGCACAATGTTCCACAATCCTTTTGCAACGAGTACATGTCGCATCATATAAGCCCATAATGGGTAGTTGGTACCATCCAACTTATCCTCAACAGCCAACATACAGAATACATCACTGCTTTCAGCCATGGCCGGTGACTAAAATACCTTGATGCAGAAAATTGACTGTATCTCAAAAAGTTGAACAGAACTGCCCAGACGAGTTCTGCTAGACCTGTAGCAGACTTCGAGACGCTTAAACTGGCGAACAGAAACTGGTATATACCTTTGGCACAAAAGGACGAAATAGCCTGCACAAGCACTGCGATAGTGCGTTCGGAGGCCGAAACGAGCTCAGATCGCGATTTCGGCACCACAGATGGGAAGCTGTTTTGATCTCGGAAACACCCTGAGTATGCTCACCAAATTTTGTGCGAATCTGAGACTGCAAACGGAGGAGTGTCGACGGCGCCCTAGAAGAAGCAACGACCTGCTCTGATACCAATTGTTGGAGTTAGACGTCTGCGGAAGCACGCGAACAGCACAAGGAAGAAGAAGAAGCTTGGAGCACAACACACAAGACTGAATGTATTACTAGAGAATGTACAAAGATAAATAGCCCATTAGGGCAATAGGCGTATATACAAGCCGGGGGGAAAAAACCTCCTAACGAGGGAAAAAAGTGCCCCGGCGGTCCTAGAGTGTTCACACACATCACTACCTAAATATATCAACAGAAATATGAGGAAGAGAAGAACTGATGCAAGTACTGAAGGCTAGAATTCAGAATGTTGGTCAGTACATGAATCATTTGTGCAATGAACTAAATTTATATCACTTTTTTTTTTCGAAATGTGTCACATTTATGGGCTGATGAAGAGGATTAAAAACTAATTGGCTTAGAAGTGCAAGGCGTTGGCTTGGAGAAGAAGATGGATAAATCTTTATGAAATATATAATAAAATTCTTCATTTTCAATCCAAATCCAATGCAAAAATGGCTAGAGAAATATGAGGAAGAGAAGAACTGATGCAAGTACGGAAGGCTAGAATTCAGATGCAATAGCAAAACAAGAACTTTAACTCTCCCATAGAATTAAGTGTCTTTGTCTAAGTTTCCAAAAAGAGATTGACTTCAAGGAGCAATGGAAGAAACTCGATGAAACAGAGTGGCTATAAGTACATAAGAACATGCGTTTGTGCTGGATGCGATTGGAGAAATTGAAAATACACAACATTATGGGCATATGGTAAACATTTTTGCACTAAAGAGAGTGATACATTTCAAAGAAGATTTGAAAATGGAGTCATGGTAAACTTTACACAAAGTAGTAGAGCAAGTGCAAAAAGTACAAAGGATATCTCATCCAGTTTGGACTATTGTGGGACATTAATCCAACATCTATTAAAGATATCTTTTTGACTGTTTGATTTTTTTTTTTTTTTTGCTTGATGTGAAATAGTTTAAAGTCATCACCTCAGGTCGGAATGCAACTATTAGAAAATGTGTGAATGTGTTTTTTCCAAATAGATTCCACAAAGCCATGGAATGATAAGCATGATACTTTTGCATCTAGAGCATTATGAAAAGGTTATTTACATTCCAGAAAAAGTAGATCCAAATTCTTCGTATGGTGTATAAATTGATCCAAGAGATAAATCCATCTTTAAGTAGAAAATCATCGAGCAGTTAATAATACCAATGATATGATTAAATCATATGTTATACCACACATTGAAAATACATCCATCAGGAAAAATCAATTACAATATGATGAAGTAGAAGATGAGGACTTGCAACAAGCACCTATGAAATTTGAACCATGAAAATTGAAATAGATATTGACGAGGAAAAACAGAGGGAATTCATTGCAAATTCACTCACGTAAATTAATACATTAAGTATATATACTCTTCTTGGATTTTTTTAAATCTTTATGTTATTTTATTTTTTATGTGTTTTAACTATTTTTCTAGCTTTTTTTATAACTCGTTGATGGACATTTTAATGGAAACCTCTGTTGGACATTTGCTAGAAAATCAATTCAATAGTTATATGCATTCTTATGTTTGTGTGTGTGTGTGTGTGTGTTATCTTTACAAAACAAAAGTATATTATAAGTTGATTCCAGGTTTCATCCATATTTTTGTGAACTTCATTATTTAAAATATGTGCAAAACTTTCACTCGCAACTTCCATTATATATATTTTTTTACCGACTCGCCTACTGATTGTCCTACCAGCTCACCTACTGACTAGCCTACCAATTAGGCTTTCAAACTAGGCTACTAACTGGGCTACCAACTATCCACTAGACTCGCCAACTAATGACTTTGGGGCTTGGCTTTCGGCTAACTTCGAGACTATGCTTTGGACTCAGCTATAGACTGGGCTATCGACTATGCTTGGCCTGGCCTATAGATAGGATTTTCGCCTAATTTCCATGGACTAGTCCATCAACATCAAGAAGGATTGAATGAGTGAGGAGACCAATCCAAAAAACCACGTATCTATTGTAGTAATGTATGACTAACAATAGAGTTCCTAAGGGAGTAAGGATCTCATGGTTTTTATCTGGTATGCTAAGAGGTTGGTGCCTCTTCAAGCATGAACTTAGGTGACCATTGGGTTGTGCATCTTTAGGTGTGAGCTTATGTACACTGCCACTTGATGGGATATAGAACATGTTGTTAGTATTGTACCCATTCAACTTATACTCTAGAGATTTTTCTAAACTTCATTAAAACAACTAGGAAAAACATAACGTTTGTTAAGAAAGAGAATATTTCTCATGTTTTATGTAGCACTATTTTTTTAGTTCATCAATGAATAGGTTTTTACCACTACCTTATTTGCAGAATTTCTAAAGGCATTACCTTCTATAACTTTCCAACCAACTTTCTATGGTTGCTTCCACTCCATTCCTTCCTTTTTGGCGATCTAACAATGGCAATTGGTGTCTACAAAAATTGAAGTGTTTGAGCTTTCAAGAATATTTTGTATAGATTTGGCTAAGATAATAGTGATCAAATTATAGGAAAAAGAATGTTCATATCTTCTATTTCCTTTCATTCGTCAAGGTAGATAGAGAAGAAGAAAGGAATACAGCTATTCTCTCAAATCATCCAAGTCAAAGAAAATAATTCTAGAGCTTTAGATTTTTTCCATCTCCTACTTTTTCCTTGGCGAAGGGGTTTGTTAGATAACTTGATGGACCTTGGAGTGATCATTCGCTTTTGTTTTCTAGTATATGTTCATTTGACTATGCTTACGGAAAAATTTCGTTATGCATATACTTTTGGAGCTAGTTGAGCGAAGACTACTATTTTCCTTTATCTTGAATAATTTGAGAAATTATATATAGAAAAATTGAGCTTTGCTATTTAGGAAGGTCTTAATTACACGTTTCATTCCTCAGACTGTATAATCCCTTACAAATACCAAAAATCAATTGCAATATAGTATTTAACAAATCATGTCTATAAGTTCCATCCATAGACCTAGTAATGCACGCTTCATTGTCAAGTATTAGAAGCTATAGATGATCTGTTTGTCTCTTCCGCTGATGTCAACCTTTGAAGGCTGAAAGTGAGCTTCTTCACGAATGTCTCTTTGACACGAAGAATGACTTCTTCAATCTCATAGGGCTGAATTCAACGACAATCGGCTGCTGTCGCCATGTATCAATGGTAGCCTCAAACTCTGGAATATCACTCATCCACCAACAGCGACTCGAATGTCCTTGAAAATCAATGGCAGTATGTGTCCATTGGAATCATTTGCATGGAGAATTCGCCCTTGTTATCTATTCTTCTTGTGTCTCTGCTCTGAAGGTTTCTAATCTCCACCGGCCATTGTGGGGTTTGATGGTGTTTGACATACATGTACAAGGCTTTTGATGGTACTATTGTGTGTCGTTCAGCAGAGAGCATGTCAACCAAAAACATCTGTGCGTTGTCCAGTTTGCCCTCAGCAGCCTTATTATATTCCCTGCTTTACACGCGGCCCGGACAGAGGTCGTCACATGTATGCGTCTCTCTCTCTCTCTCTCTCTCTCTCTCTCTCTCTCTCTCTCTCTCTCTCTCTCTCTCTCTCTCTCTCGACTTTGGGTAGCTACGGAACAGGCTGTCCCTGCCAACATACAAGACCCGTCGTTGTTTGTACGAGTACATGACAGACAGATGTCATTTGCCATGACCCAATTGTTTCTTTCTTTCTTTTTTTTTCTTTTTTTTTTTGACATAAACAAGAATGAGTTAAAGGTGAAAGAGTAAAATACACCCCATCAGGGAGCTCCCATAGGATTAAAGGGGAGCGTGAGTTACAACAAATTTTGAAGGAACTCAATGAGGTTCAGCCTTCTACCAGAGTACAAAGACAGAATTACAGCTTTCTGGTCTTTGGACTTGTATTTATTATAAATGTAGCTCCAAGCTTCCATGGAGGTAGGGACTTCAGACATAAGGGATTTACAAATTTTAATGGATCTCATAAGACTCTGATTACACTGATGCAACAGATTTTTAGCAGAGTTGGAAAAGACATTTTCATTTCTCTCTTTCCATATATGCCACAAGACTTGGGCTCTCAAGGCCTACCATAGGCCAATTTCCAATCTGTAACTTACTCCAAGGAAGATTTCTTTGGCAGACAATTGGGTAGCGCCATGTGACAGGAGGAAGGAATTAATAATTCTCAAAAAGTGGCAACTCTCGGACATTTAATAAGCAAATGCTCCAGATCCTCCAAATCTTTACAAAAATGGCAGAGACCATTACTCACATTGACTTTTCTGGCCTTGCTTCCAGTCCAAACAGCTTTGTGCATGATTAGCCAGAGAAGCAAAGTATGGTTGATATTGTTAGAAAAGGCCCACAATAATCTGAATCTGTACCTCCATTGATGGGAGGTCCACGAAACACTCCACTTGTTGTTAAGCCTTGGGATAATAGTTTTCACAGTTGTATAAGACTTCAAGTAGAAGAGGTAAATATCTTTAGCCACATGGGATAATTGGATGTACCTGTAATTAAGAAAAAGGGAGACATGATCAGTAAACCAATCAACCTTCTCAGATATAAGTTGTCTATAGGCATGAGACAACTCCAAGTTGTATAGGTCAGAGGGACTAATGAGGCCATTTTCCCTGCACAAAGAGGACCAATTAGTGAGACCAGCTCTTCTACACTTGTTGCTTCTAATGGAAAGAGAAAAATTATTCAGCCATCCAATCCATATGGAATCTTGTAAGGAAAACCAGTAGTTATTAGTGAATTGAGTAGAAATAACATAATCATTTTTTATTCTCATCTAGACATTCCACATTGAAAAAATCAAAACACTTCCTTTAGGAACAAATTCTAGAGGAGAGACAATGACATTCCAGATGCTTAAATTATCCCACTGTTTATGTCCTTTGATGTAGAATTTATGTATATTCCTTCTAATCAAACAGGCCCAAAAGTCATTTGAGGAGACATCTCTTAAAATCCACTTCCCAACCATCTGAGTAGCCATCCTGGTGGGGCAGATGATACCTAAGCCACCCTCCTCTTTTCTCATACAACAACTATTCCAAGGAACTTTGGGAATCTTTTTGATAATCTGGGTGCCTCCCTAGAGAAACCTTCTAGACAGAGCCGCAACTTGAGAAATATGCTTCTTATAGGGCTGCCAATAGGACAAGAAATAAGTCAGTGAGGGGAGTAAATAGTGTTTTAGAACAAATGTCATGTGGGAGAAAATTGTTGCATTCCCATCCAACTGTATACTTTTTTTGTGAATTTATACATAATCCAACACCATCTTTGATCCAAGGAGATGTAAAACCCCATAGGGATGCCCAAAAGTCTAAAAACAGTACCTCTTTTTAAGATGTCACAATGCTTGTCTGCAACACAACTAGGAATAACATCATTAGTAGAAAAGAAACTAGTTTTATGATGATTAATAATCGAACCACTAACCGTACAAAAGAGATCCAAGCACTTCAAGAAATTTTCCACAGACATATTATCAGCTTTGGTAATCATATTTGTGTCATCTGCAAACATTTAAAGACCGAGTTGGGAGGAAGCCTCGAGGATAACAAGACCTTTAATGAGACCAAGGTCATAGCAATCTTTAACCAGCCACCCTAAGGCATCACTTGTAATAGCAAATAGAAGAGGAGCTAGAGGGTAAAAACCCTGCCTTATAGGCCTACACAATCTAAAGGAGTCAGAGATATAACCATTCATAGCAACCCTTGAACTAGCATTTGCAAACAAATTATGAGTAAATTTAATAAAGCTTTTACCAAAACCAACATCATACAAAGACTAAAGAATGAAATCCCACTCAACTCTGTCATAGGCTTTATCAAAATCTATCTTGAAGAAGAAAACATCAATGTTATGGACTTTAGCAAATTCCATCCCTTCCCACAGAGAAATAATAGCATCCAAGATGAATCTACCTTTAATAAAACCTTTTTGTTCAGGGAGAATAATGTCATTCATGATGGGACTGATCCTTCTAGCAAGGGTGGAAGCATAAATTTTATACAAAGAAGTCACACAAGAGATAGGTCTCCAGTTGATGAGATCATCCTTGGCCCCTTTCTTGTGCACAAGTTTAATAACCCCAAAATTGATAAAGGTAGAAAGACTTCCTTTCCTAATGGCTTCTTGCCACACCAAGAGAACAATGGGCACAATCCAATCAACCGATTCCCGAAATAATTAGTTAGGAATGCCATCAAAACCACGAGATTTATAGGGTTTCAATTTTCAAATGGTTTCTCTAAGCTCACTGACAGAGAGGGGCAGGTCCAAGATAGTAGCCATGGCCTGAGAGATCATTTTTTTCCTATTTAAAGCAATGTGGGCTCTAGCTCTCTGGATGTCCTCCCCCCTCTTGGGAGACCTAGAGAAAACATTTGTAAAGAAGCTAAGAGCCAACTACAAATTCTCCTTGATAGAGGTAACATATCCTCCTAAGTTCTTTTTGAGAAGAGGAACAAAATCTTTGGCTTTCTTCTTTTTAAAGCAATTCAAACATATGTATATTAGGTCTGTCAACCTTA
Source organism: Ceratopteris richardii (assembly GCA_020310875.1). Taxonomy (NCBI): domain Eukaryota; kingdom Viridiplantae; phylum Streptophyta; class Polypodiopsida; order Polypodiales; family Pteridaceae; genus Ceratopteris; species Ceratopteris richardii. The sequence continues at coordinate 101,036,780 of CM035415.1, forward strand.
CTTGCCCAAAATTCTCTTGAAGGAGCAAGAGCACCACTCATCAAGAGATAGTCTTTATATCTTAATCTATTCTGCAAGTCATTGATCTTATTGTTCTTACTAATGGGGTCCAAGTCAGTGCTTTCAACCATACCTAACTCTCTTATTATCATCATTCTTCTTTTCCTTCTCACTTCTTTCATCATGGATTTATACCTGGTGGGTAGCTTTTGAGTATCCCTAGCCGATCTTTCCCAAGCTAATATGGGGTTCAACTTCCTAATAAAAAAGAATTGAGTGAAAATCACTTTGATCTGCTCTTTTATAAAGGGCAACTTAAGCACAAACATGTCCATATGGGGCCAAAGACTTCTGTAGCTAGGGTTATTCTTATAGAATTGAAAAATGAGAGGAAAATGATTAGACATCTGCAAGGACTTGACAGCAACAGAAGAATGATTAAAAAAATTAATGAAATCTATTCACACAAATGTAACCTCTGTCAATTCTAGCAGATAAAAAGTTATTAACAGATTTGTTGCTCCAGGTGTGTCCGGACATGGAAGAGCAGTCAATCAGATTCAAAGAACCAGATAAGTTATGCTAGCAAGTTTGCTCTTTACCTTGAAGAATATTACCAGAATATCTTCAGGTTGAATGACCATGTTAAAGTCTCCAAAGAGCATGACATCTTTCGACAGAGTAGCAAGTTCAGACCAACAAACACATGTGTCTGTAGAAAGGTTAGAAGCATAAAGACTAACAATAGTGTAATTCAAAGGAGAAGTGCACTTTAATGCGACCCATTGGTCCGAAGGACTAAGCACAACCTGTTGCACCAAGTGAACCAGGTCATGTCGAATGCCAATGGTGGATCCCCCTTTCCCATCAATGTGTTTAGTATAATGCCAGTTATGTTTACTAAAAGCTATATTGAGATTTGACTAGAGTTTAAATCCATTAGTTTTCAGCTCCTCCAAGCAAATAATGTTAGAATTCAAGGAATTATCACGTAACCACATATTGAAAACTTTACCTCTGATCGGATCTGTAATCCCTTTCATGTTGAAAGATATAATTTTAATTCTATCCATCATAAATAGAACAACGGAGGAAAAGAAGCTTATTTTATAAAGTTCTTTAGTGGCTTGAAAGTAGAGTTAGAGATCCTAGCAGTGTATTTCCTTTTGCTTTTAGCTTGAGAACTTTTTCTGGGAGTGGGGAGATCTGAGTGCATTTCGATATCAGTATTGATAAATTCATTTTGACGAATATTGTTAAAGTTATCCAAATCATGCTTTTTAATCTTAGAGGTAAATACCCTATCTTCATGATTGTATCCTTACGAGTCATCATCAAAAGTAGATGGGTGGGGAGAAGAGTTACCTTGAACCGTGTTATTACCTTTTGTAGAGTTGGATTCCTGTTTATCATCAACCACTGCACATACAGGGTTAGGTGAGTGTTTCTGCCCCTGTAACTCATTAGCCTAAGTGTTTGGAACAACATCTTTTGCATCTTCTTCCAAAACCACAAAATGATTAGAAACACTTTTGAGCAAAGAAGAATTTTTATTGAGCCAATTCCCAGGTTTTCTTTTACCTTTAGTATTAACCCTTGTAAAAGAACTAGAGGAAACATCCTAGTTCGATTTGGTACTATTAGTAGCGGTATTATGCTCATTGGTCGGGGGATGCTCACTTTTGTAAACTAAGAGGGAGAAATATTTTATTAAGTGACCTTGTTTAAGACAAATAAAACAGGCATTTGGGAAGTTCTTATAGAGAACCTTTTGCTCATGAAGTTTCGATCCATCACTATCTTCAATCATGAGAGTCGATTTCGGTTCCTTAGAAATATTTGCTAATCATATGTCACAAGTAGTTCCCCAATTAGCACTTGTGCATGGACTTTTTGATGATTTTCTAGACATCTTACTGTTTAAAGTCCATAGTTCTTCCCACTAGTATCAATAAGTGCAGGTCATGCTGACTATGGGTAATTTTCCATTAGAGCTCTCACCCTTAGAGAAATGAAAATTATTGATTAGTTGGAGAAGCTACAAGCAAAATGGGGGGATCTTGCATAAGTTGGGACATGATGGCACACTCCACCGATGCTTATTTTGTGTTTTTCAAAAGGAAGTTTGGCAATAGCCTACTCTCCCAAACTTTGATTAATAGAAAGATCAATTGTACAAGTAAATAGCCCTAGCACCCATGGGACCCCCACATCCCACAAAGTACGGGTTTCTTAAAACTTGCTAGAAAACATTACAAACAAGGTTGCTAACCCTTTTGTCCCACTCACGGGGTGCCCACTTCCCTTAATCTTGTTGCTTTCAAGGAGAAACACTCTATGATATCTAAAAGGCAACGTCTTCTTGTAATTGGAAATTTTCCTGCCCACGAAAAGAATTTCCCTAGGAAACTATGGCGGCCTTTTAAGGAGCACAAAGGAGCACACAAAGGATGTCTATTTCCCTAGAAAATTGTGGAGATCCTTTAAGAAGCACACAAAGGAGTTAGCACTAGACATCCTCCCGGTCACATTATGGCTCAAAAGATACTCAATTGCGGCCTCTGGTAGCCCACACTTTTCAAGGAAGCAAAACACTTGGCAAAACGATGTGATGCCTATCAATGATGTGGTCCTTGCCTCTCTCAGAGAGGCCAAAATCCTCTTACCATTTCCTCACATTGGCAATGGGGCATCAACTTCGTTGATCCTATTCATCATATGGTATGTCCAAGACCAAAGAAATATTTGTCAATCGCTACAAATTACACAACCAAGTGGGTAGACGTTCAAGCCCCCTATGATTGTTCAGCAGCATCCACAGTGGCTTGATTCCTATTTAGATACATCTTGGCACAATTTTCTATCCCATTGAAATCATTTTGAATCAAGGCATTCATTTTGTGAACGCTGTCCTCCATGACCTCTTTACTTAGAATAGAATCCTCCACAAGAACTCATGTACCTACTATCCTCGCATGAACAATCAAGCTAAATGCACGAACAAGAAAGTGATCCACTTTCTATGAAAAGAATGTTTCTTAAGTCTCAAAACATGGGGAGCTACCTCTCTAGGCACTCTATGGGCCTTCTAAATGACATATAAGGCTACAAAAAAAACACTCAGCTTTCAATCTAGTGTATGGCATTATACCCTTGGCTCCTCTAGATTCTTGAAAGGATTCACTCGCATCAAGCAGTAGAGACACCATGCACAAAATGATACATTTTCCTTAGCCTCTCCGTTGGTCACCTTGAATAGGTTGGAAGAAATTTGTGAAGAAGCTCACCCTATGGTGGAAGGAACCTAGGGAAAATTCAAGGCACAATATGATGAAAGCTTATAGTCTTCTAAGGTTCAAGTTGGTTCATTGGTAGTGCTCTACAATCCAGACATGCATACATACAACAAAGGAAAATTTACTCAAGTATGGGAAGGACCATACAAAGTAGTCACACTTCTTAGTCAAGGAACAATGCACATTGCAACACTCAGAGATGAGCCTTTTCCACTTGTGAATGTATCTAGGCTCAATCCTTACCACGAGGATAATACTACTCAAAGAATTGGAAAAGGGCTACCAAAGTAAGAGTTCAACTATCCAACGGAGGTGCTTCTAGCATCGACAACCAGTGGTAATAGTAGGGTGCTTCCGGGAAACTATTAAGAGTCAGGGGACTAAGGAGGGGTGGCAAAGATGTGGGACCTTTGATACAAGAAGTGGCTATTGTTAGACACGGACATCCTATGCGATCTTCCTACCAAAAGAGTACCCTAACAATCGTGCAAACTAAGTGCAGTGGTTATTTTCTGTGCCTCTTGATTTGGAGTCTACAAGATTCCGATAGAAGTCCTAGGGGACATAAGAAGTGTGAGGCATGAGGCATTGGTGCTAGCCTACTTTTGTATCGGTGTGGTATATGAGTCCATCTTCATACGTTGCATCCATCCTACCATAAGATTATCCTAACTAGTTCATCATCAAGGGGATACTCTCTCTACCTATAGAATACCAAACCATTTCACCAGTAGTATGCCGTTCTACTCGAGGAATCTCCTACCTCCTCCCTCGATTGTGTGTAAGTGGAAGCTTTTGGGTAAGACAATAACGTGATTCCTTGATTTTCAGTCTGACACGTAGCACTCTCAACTTTTGTAGTTGACATTCAATATAATATGTCGAAAGTTCCTCTACATCTTTTGTCTCTTCTCTGCAAAAGTTTGTTATTGAACAAGTTAATTGCTGATTTCCTTAAGCTTTTTATGGTAAAATATCCACTAACAACGATAATGCTATGACGTAAAACTAGAAATTTTTGTATTAATTCATTCCCTCACTGCCCCCTAAGGCCGACTACAGAAGAAGAACTCTGCAAAACAGCATTTGTTCCTGAGTTGTACAATGATATACTCTCTATCGTTGTTATGAGATGCTCCTCACTTGTCCTAAGGAGATGCGAATTTCATGTTTTCAGGATGATTTGCGTGCCTCTTTTTAAATGTTTAATTTGGGGCATGGGCATTCAATTTATGCAAGTTGATGGTGGCATTAGCTTATGTCAAACTTAATATATTTGGCATGGTTGCAACATTTTAACCTTCAAGAAGTTTACGATTGAGTCTTCATGACGCTGATGTGTATTAGAAAATTGTTAGATGCCTCATTTATTTATGCATGACTCGACCTAATATTCAGTTTGCTATCTCTCAGATGAGCAGATTTATGCATAGCCCAAGAATTAAGCATAGCCAACTAGTTAAGCCTATCGTTTGCTATTTATATGGTACACATCAAGTTAAGTCCTTTTATCCTAAGTGGAGATCAGGACAATGAGATTTACATTATTTTTTTGACTTTTATTGGGTTTCCTTTATGGAACTCATGTGCCCACAAGTAGTTCTTGTTTCATGCTTGGTAGTCATGCATATGTTGGTTGAGCAAGAAGCAACCTACTGCCACTTGTAGTTGTGATACTGAGTCTAGGATAGCTTTCAAAGCTATTATTGAGTGTGTTTGGCGTAAGAACCTTATGAATCACTTGGGTTTTGTTCAAAATCTTGTCATCACCATATTTAGTAATAGTTAGAGCACATCATTAGTTGTAAGGAAAGTCTTTAAGAGGTTTTTTCCCCCTTGAGGAGGTTTTCTTTTCCTTCCTTTTTGTATACGCATATAACCCTAATGGACTACTTATTTTTGTACATTCACTTAGTTATACACTCACTTTTTTGTTCCAAGCTTCTTCTTCATGTCCATTATGTTCGCATGCTTCCAACAAAAACACTTGTAACATATCTCCATGTATTTCAATTTGAAATTCTATTTTTGTACTTGTATCTCTACATTAATTTCTTTTATTTATTAACGTATTTGTGTTTTATAATTAAATTGAGCGAGTGAATTACTTTTTCATAATTATGTGTTTTAATTTGAAGTTAGTCTTATTTAATATATTTTTTTCTCACAAAACACATTCGCATGCATACACTTAAACATAAACAATATGGTAAACACCTACAAAAAGCCCAAACAGACATACATACACACACAGACAATGCACATAGATATATACACACAAACACACATGCACATGATTTTGTGCACATATGCTCTTACAAACAAACATAGATATAAAATTCTGTGCCTAAAAAAGATAATATGAGAGTTTAATTGATGTTGAAAAGGTCATTTTTGGACATTTATAAGCATTCAAGGAAGTTAAAATGTACATCATAGACATGTACTAAACTTCATACTATGAAAGTTGTAATCCGTCTTTCTAAAAGAGGGATTATACATTCAAAAGGCAAAAGAATCTATATTGATGAAAGACTTACAAGGGAACATAGTAGGTTTAATCTGTAATATATAAGAAAGAAATAATATATCCAATTTAACATTTGTAGAGCAAGAGAATAGTCAAGAACTAGCATATATGAGTAGAGACATAGAAAGATGCATAATTGTCAATCTGATTAGATCATTACGTTATTTATATGAGAGATGTATAGATTCACAATGTTAAGGCAAAGACATAACTAACTATCTATTATAAAAAATATGATATGAAGAGAGTTCAAGTATGTTGTGACAAATACATAAGCAAATGCATAACACACACACACAAATAGATGTGTAGCATGCGCGTTGTGTGCATGCGTATAAATAGGAAATGTATATAGTACTATACATGTATGCATTCGTGTATGTATGTTCTATGTATGTATGCTTGATGTATATATATGTTATGCAGTTATGTAGTATGTGTGTACCATTTATCATGTACAAAACATATACATAATTAATATGTATGTATGTATGTATGTATGTATGTATGTATGGATGGATGCATTTACATATGTACGTATGTATGATGTGCATGTATGTATGGATTGTACGTATGTACTTAAAACCATGTAATATGCATTTTGCAATGTATGCCTTATTCAAGTTTTTGGTGGTTGTTCCAAAATCTATACCATTACTAAGGGGGTTTATATAGCTTAACCTATGACAGGTCAAGACCTTGCAGTATATCATGCTATAATAAATTTAAATTATATAGTGATTGAAACATATTCATGAATAGTACGAGTCTCGATTGGGTCAAAAATAAAGCCACATATGGTTCTTGAACAATACATTTGGTATGTATGGTACAAGTAGTTCTTTGAAGCCAGGTATGATTTGAGACTTTTTCCAACCATGAAATCCAAATAGACGCGTAACACACAAATATAAGATACCAAACACACATAGACTAAAACATATATATGTACATTGACAATGCAGAAGAGAAAAAGTAAAATCTTATCATAGTAAAATGTAACTATAGTAAAACTTTACATACATAAAGAAAGCAATAATTCAAAACTTCTATAAATTAACATATAGTTTAAATATATATTTTTTACTATTATTTAAAAATATATAAAATAAATAGAAATTTCATTCATAAAATATGAATAAGAATATAAATATGTATAAATACTAAAACAAATATATTGATAAAATGAATATATACAGCAACAAATAAGAATCCTAGTGAAGGTTTGTAAAACACATTAAAAACCTCATAAAAAGTATACCCATTAGAGGCTAGTGATGAGTATTTAGTGAATTATGGATGGAATAGGTTCCCAAGAGAACCCTTTCAATAGATTGGAAGTCTCATTGTATTTGTTGGAATCTCTTGCAATCTAGCTCCACATAAATCATTTTGGAAGTTAACTTTCACAATTTACTTGAATCTCTATTTTAGTGTCATTTGTTCATTTTGATAATTGTGTTACATGATGAAATTGACTAAGAGGATTCAAAAATTCATATTATCTATTGTACTTTGAAGTTAGGTTCACTTAATTTATGTTTTTTATGGTTCAACTATGATCTCAAATTTATTGTTTCTAATTTTGGATATAAGAAACTATTAATGTAATGTTTTTTCTTCAAATATGAAAATTTTGGAACTGATGGTGTTCCACATGAACTCTCAAAATATGAAATACAAGGTCATTTTTCACAAGATTTCATGAGGGCCCTACAAATTAATCCTATGCAATGTGCAAGATTAAAAGAATAATTATTTCGGGGGACTTCATCAGCATTATGATATCTTTGATTATACTGATGGCACATTGAATAAATTTTATTCAAGATTGGTATCAAAGTGACCATGGTGGCGACATTTAACCTATGTATCTCAATACCAATAAAGAGCACTTAATGCTCTCAATTTTGAATTTGAGAGAATAATAATTCAAATATCTAAACTTATATTTAGCTCCTCTCATTGATGATCTTTAATAATTCTAGAGAGGGATTGACATCATTGACAATTCTAAAGTTGTTTGACATGATTTATGGAATCGTAGCAAGGGCTATCCATGATTGGACATGGTTTCGACTCAAAGAATGGTTAAAAATTTCTTGTATGCTTGTATCACTTGCCTCAAATTGATTCATTTTTCTAATGTTCTCATGTAGGAATATGTACTTAGAGATAAATGTATTATCCACATTGCCATAATTGTTTGAGAACAATATATAGCAAAAATCACAACAAAAAATATACCCTCTACATAGATGCTTCTTACCCCATGATCATCATCTGTGAAAAAGGAGAGAAGCCGTAAACTTTTATGAAAAAAGTGGGCAAGTGTCTGAAACCAATCAAACCAATGGATTGGTATCTCAAAATGGATTTTTGAGAGCTGATATTGACCTAAAGTCATAGATGTTCAATGATGTTCAATGACCTAATATTGATGCTAATAATAGTAATGTGCATATCAAGAGAAGGGGAAAATGTTAACTAGAAGGAACTCATTAGATATGTATATATTTGGAGTATTGGAAGGAGTTAAAGATTTCTCACGTTCTTGATCATATGCACATTTTTAAAACAAAATTTCATCACCTTCTTGATCATATGCACATTTTTAAAACAAAATTTCATCACCTTCTTGTTTGCTTGAAATATGCAAGATCAGCAAGAAATGACTTAAAAGAGCAAAATTCAAAGACAAGACTACGAAATGTTTATTTTGAAGATGAATGAGAAACAACCCATGGATACTTGAAACGAAAGAGATGCAAACTATAAACAATAAAATTTAAGCTATTTTAGCACTTAAATGATACGGAACTTCTCATCAAAACATTTTTACCCTAGATGATAATATTTTATTGTATTTAACTACATCATCCACAGAATTTTGTGAAGATATAAAACATTTCACTCTTTGAATATATTTATATTTAGAATATCTTATTACTCAAAATTATTAAATGTTTAACAAGTTTTCTCTCTTTTTATTGATGGATGTACAACAAGAGGTGAATAAGTTGTGATATATCACCTTGGATTTCTTGTAAGGTATCTATCACTCATTTATCATTGATATAAAACTTAAACTCATGTTCTTCTTATTTAAAAATATTCCTATTAATTTTTTTATCTTAACAATAGTTGGGTTACATCCAAATAAATCGTGAAGGAGCTAATAACACAGAAGAAACATTAATGTAGGAAACTTCTTAGTTTAATGGAGAAAAATTATCAACCTCCTATTTTCATATTCAAGTTCATGTGTTGATCCACATAATGGATGAAATAGAGCTTGCCAATTTTATAAGTACTTGATCCATGTTTTGGGTTGAGCGATTCATGGGATTACTGAAGGGATATGTGTGTCAAAATAAAAAACCAAAGTTATGTTAAAGGTCACCTTTGTATTCTAAAATTCATATTAAATAAGACTTTTTTTCAGTTTATGTAATGATGTACGCTCACATTTACACCAATATGTGGGCGTATGGACAACATATTTGAAGTTGTTGATGACTTGCAATCAACGCAAGATTTGTTTTTGTTTTTACTTTTTATAAATCATAATGTGTGAGCTCATAAGATATGAATTTTGTCAGTTGGGAGCCTGGTTATGTGGGAATCATAGTTGGCATCCATGAAGTTTCATATTATCTCTTCAAGTAGAAAATAAGTAGCGAATTACAATAATATCTAGTATCTATTTTTTGTGGCTATAAATAATTTTAAATATCTAATTAGTGTATTTTGATAGGTGCTTTTGAAAGTGGATTGGCTCCATGTTGAGTGTAGAGGAAATAATGCCACATGCAAAAAGAAGCATACAAATTTAGATCACTCAACTCTTCAATTTTAATGAAGGCAAAAATAGAGCCATACATTCTACAAATGCATATTCAATAGGCGTTCTTTTACAAAATCAAAGATGTTCATCCATGGTGGTAAGTTGCATATGTTGATATATTTAGGTAGTGATGTGTGTGAACACACTAGGACCACTGGGGCACTTTTTCACCCTTTAGGAGGTTTTCCCCCCCTGCTTGTATATATGTATATTACCCTAACAAGTCATTTATCTTTGTAAATTCTCTTGGTAATACATTTAGTATTGTGTGTTGTGATCCAAGCTGTGAAGAGAGATGGTGGATGCAATCCAAAGATGAGTAGGTGCCGCTACAACCAGCTTCACACCAGCCAACTGAGACTTCAGAGTTGATTATTAGACCCTTTGAGCTTCCTAAATCCACCAAAATATCATCCAAGTACTTTGGAACATGTATCCCAAAAGTTTAAGTCAAGACAGACTAGTTGCGAAATGACTAGCTCCCAAAACTTGCTATTTTTGGACATACACCTGCTGGAAAAAATGAACAGTGCTCTCAACCTGGTAGGAATTAGAAACCTTCCTTTTGGGCATAGCAAATAGACTTAGCAAGCTTCCCAATCCAAGTTAAAACACTTCAAATGATGGACTGAGCACTGAGAACAACTTTCATCAATTTCTGGAACATTCCCACAATTCTCGGGGCTCTGCAGAGATAGACCAGTAAGCAATAAAATGCAGATATCTCAAAACGTATTAATTCAATGACCTTGAAACTTTATATTCACAAAGTAGACAGTACGATCTATCCAACGCAAGTTAAATCACTGAAAAAGGTTCAGTAGAACCCGCGATATGACCTTCTGAAGTTACTGCTCTGAGTGAGTATAGCAGAGAACAAAACAGAGAAGTAGATGATAATAAATGTATAGATTCACATATGATTACAACCACATTGGCAATGAATCTTTGAAAAATGGGAGTAGAATGATAGAGCTATTGAGTAAGCTCTTCAATCTCTACAAAATGACATGAAGTGGTCACGTACAAGGCTTGCTAATCGCCTCTTCCTTCTTGCTCTTTTTATAGCTATTCTTGGAGGGAGTTTTGAATTCGAATTCGAATGGCTCCACCTAAAAGTGATCCCCAAAGTTAGGAGAGATTCCCTCAGCTCAAAAATTCATGATTTTGGTAGTTGGAGCCACAAATTTTCTTTTACATCATGGATGAGGTAAGCCATCCTTTTCCTTTTTTCTTTTTCCATTTACAAGAGATAAAATGTACTCTTTTACAAGAGGTGTTCACATGACTACTCATGTGACTTACAAATGAGGACAATATCAAATATATCAAGCATGTAGGATTGGGAAAAATGCACCAACACAAGCTTCTCCTTCTTCCTTGTGTTTTTCACATGCTTCCAGAGACCTCAAACTCCAACAGTTGGTATCAGAGCAGGTTACCACTTCATCTAGGGTGTCATTGACACCCCTCCAGACATAGTCTTAGAATCACACAAAAATTGGTGAGCATACTCAAGGTGATTAGGAGTTCAAAACGGCTTCACTTTATTGTGTTGAAATCATGATCTGAGCTTGTTTCTGCCTCCGAATGCACTATCAGAGCACTTGTGTAGGCAATTTCATCTTTTTGTGCAAAAGATATATACAAGTTTTGGATCACCACTATAAGCATCTCAAAGTCTGTTATAGGTTTAGCAGATCTCAACATGGAGTTTTCTACAATTTTTTGAGATATAGACATTTTTCTACATCAAGGTATTTTAGTCAGTGGCCATGGCTGAAAGCACTCATGTATTCCGTATGTTGGCTGTTGAGGATAAGTTGGATGGTATCAATTGTCCATTATGGGCTTATATGATGTGTCATGTATTGGTTGCAAAAGGAGTGTGGAATATTGTGTAAGGTGTTAAAAAATGTCCTATTTTACCTACAAGCATAGTTGTTGAAGGTGATGCAGATGGCATTGAGAATTGTGATATTCTTCAGGTTCCTCTTCGTGTTGTGGTTCCTATTGCACCTACGCTGAGCAAATTCATTGGGATGGCAAAGATGCTCATGCGCATGCATTGACAGCCTTGTTTGTGAAACATGCCATTATTCCTCACATTCACTCTTACAAAACAGCCAAGGATGCTTGGGATACACTTACCACTTTATTCCAAGCAAGGAATGACACTCGTGTTGCTTACCATCAAAAATAGTTGGAGATTAAGCACATGAATGAAGGAGATAGATAGATAGATAGATAAATAGATAGATAGATAGATAGATAGATAGATAGATAGATGTGCATATTGTTTTGAATGGTCTTCTAGATTCATATTGGAGTTTTGCTTCTACTCTTAGACTGATGATGAAAGGCAATCCAAATGCCTTAACATTTGAGTAGTTAGTCTATGTTCTATTGCAAGAAGATTAGTCTAGATAGAATAGGTCCATTATGAGTATTGCAGATCAAGTTTCCTTGGTTAGTCAGAAAGGCAAAGGTAAATGGAGCTCTTCTACTAGTAAGAAAAAACCTACTAATTTTGCATAATCAAAGAAGGGTGACAGAGACAAGAACAAAACATAAAATTGGAAACTATTTTGCAAATATTGTAAAGGAAATGATCATATCATAAAGATTTTTTCAAAACCCACTGCTAAAGAGGCAAGGAAGAAAGAGGCTGGAATGGTTGCACCCAAAACAGAGTCTACTAATGTTGTGCAGAATGCAGAATGGGCATTTACCATTGTTCGCAGTTATGACCCATCTTTTCATGAACAATGTATGTCTGCAATGTTTGGTACTTTGATAGTGGGGAAACCAAACATATTTTCTCACAATGTAGTTTCTTCACTTTACTCGAGCATGTTTGTATAGGGAATATTGTCACATACACCAATATATCCTCTTATCCTATCATGGGAGTTGGTAAGATCATTCTAACTACTGTTAATGGTAGTTCTTTTACTTTGTTGGATGCTTTATTTGTGCCAGGGATCAAGAAGAATCTATGATCAATTTTAGCTTTAGCCAAGATTGGCTTGGTTGTGAAATTTGTTGATGATAGATGTATAGTTCATGATCTATCAAATGGTGATATCATCATTTTTTTTGGAATTTTATGTTGCGGGTTGTATAAGGTCATATACTATGAAAAATCTATGAATGATTCAGCATGTGCAGTACATGATTCTCAGGCTACATCAGATGCAAAGCTTTGGCATGCACACTTTGTTCATTAGAATTTTGCTAGTTTGCTATATCTGCAAAAATATAAAATGGTATCCTCTTTGCCCAAACTTGAGGACTTGTTAAACATGTATGTGAAGGCTGTAATTTGGGCAAAATAAAGTGTTCCTCCTTCCCAAAAGATGGTTCAGTTCGAGATACTCAAAAATTGCAGCTTGTTCATAGTGATATTTGTGGTCCTACAGAGACATCTTTTGGGAACTATCTTTAGTTCGTGGGTATGCATGGGCATATAAATTGAAAGCAAAGTCCAAAGTGTTTATGTGCTTCAAACAGTTTTTTGGTTTTGGCTCAAAATCGTTCAACATATAAAATGGGCACCCTCCGTTCTGATCGAGGGAGGCAATATATGTCTTCTGACTTTAATGCGTTTCTGGTTGAACATGGGATAAAACATCAGTGCACAATGTCGTATACACCTGAACAGAATGGATTTGTTGAAAGGAAGAAGAGTTCAATCATGGAGATGGTGAGGTGTATGGTCAAGGGTCAGGCTTTACCACATAGCTTCTGGCTTGAGGGTGTTGTGAGCGACATATGTACTTAACAAATGTCCCACTAATTCTATCATTCCATATGAGGCTTGGCATGGTTGCAAGCCATGCATTGCTCAAGTATGTGTTTTTGGTTTTTTGATATATGCATTAGTTCTTGAACAACAATGCAAGAAACAAGACGATAAAGCAATGAAAGGTATTTTTGTTGGGTACATTTTCGAAAGCAAAGATTATCCTCCATATCATCCATAGACTAAATGCATTCTAGTTAGCCATGATGTTGTTTTTGTGGAAGATGCTATTCAACCATTACTTTCATGTACTAAGTACTGTGAGCTCCAAAGATATGTATGATACTTTGCTGCCTCTTTTTACAGGTGGATAGTCTAGTGCTGGTCCGAATGAGGCAATTTCTCAGCCTTTACAGGTTTCATGTGATGATGCAAATCATTCCATTTCTGATGCAGATTTACATGATGCACTTGTTGATGCAAGAGTTGATATTGAGGAGGAAAAAATTATACCAAAATGGATGGTGCAAACTTTGTGTGATAGCAAGCTAGTGTTGATATATTTAGGTAGTGATGTGTGTGAACACTCTAGGACCGCCGGGGCACTTTTTTCCCTCTTTAGGAGGTTTTTTTCCCTCGGCTTGTATATACGCCTATTGCCCTAATGGGCTACTTATCTTTGTACATTCTCTAGTAATACATTCAGTCTTGTGTGTTGTGCTCCAAGCTTCTTCTTCTTCCTTGTGCTGTTCACGTGCTTCCGCAGACGTCTATCTCCAACAATTGGTATCAGAGCAGGTCGTCGCTTCTTCTAGGGGGCCGTCGACACTCCTCTGTTTGCAATCTCAGATTCGCATGAAATTTGGTGAGCATACTCAGGGTGTTTCATTGATCAAAACGGCTTCGCTCTGTGGTGCCGAAATCGCGATCTGAGCTCGTTTCGGCCTCCGAACGCACTATCGCAGTGCTTGTGTAGGCTATTTCGTCCTTTTGTGCCAAAGGTATATACCAGTTTCTGTTCGCCAGTTTAAGCGTCTCGAAGTCTGCTACAGGTCTAGCAGAACTCGTCTGGGCAGTTCTGTTCAACTTTTTGAGATACAGTCAATTTTCTGCATCAAGGTATTTTAGTCACCGGCCATGGCTGAAAGCACTGATGTATTCCGTATGTTGGCTGTTGAGGATAAGTTGGATGGTACCAACTACCCATTATGGGCTTATATGATGCGACATGTACTAGCTGCAAAAGAATTGTGGAACATTGTGCAGGATGTTGAAAGACGTCTTGTTACGCCTGTAACGACAAGTACTGCAAATACAGGTGTTGGAGCTGATGAAGATGGTGTCGAAGATGATATTCCGCAGATTCCTGTTCGTGCTGCTGTTTCTGTTGCACCTACTATAGAGTAGATTTGTTGGGATGGCAGAGATGCCCAGGCACATGCATTGATAGCCTTGTCTGTCAAACGTGCCATTATTCCTCACATTCGCTCTTGTAAAACAGCAAAGGATGCTTGGGATACACTTACCACTTTGTACCAGGCTAGGAATGAGGCTCGTGTTGCTTACCTCCGAAAACAGTTGGAGAGTGAGCACATGAATGAAGGTGATTCTATGGACAGTTTTCTTACAAAGATCAAAGACCTGAAGGAACAATTGATTTCTGCTGATGAGGTTATACCAGATAGCTCACTTGTGCAGACCGTTCTGAATGGTCTTCCTGATTCATATCAGAGTTTTGCCTCTACTCTTCGGTTGATGATGAAAGGAAATCCGAATGCCTTGTCATTTGAGGAATTAGTCTCTGTTCTATTGCAGGAAGATCAGTCCAGGAAGAACAGGTCCATTATGCGTGTTGCAGATCAAGCTTTCCTGGCTAGTCAGAAGGGCAAAGGAAAATGGAGCTCTTCTACTAGTAAGCAGAAATCTGCAAATGCCGCACAATCGAAGAACCAGGAAAAAGATGAAAAGAAATCAGAAAAGCAGAAATTGTTCTGCAAGTACTGTAAAGGAAATGATCATATTATAAAGAACTGTCCAAAACTGGCTGCTAAAGAGGCAAAGAAGAAAGAGGCTGGAATGGTTGTTGCAAAGGCCTCTACACCAAAAACAGAGTCTGCAAATCTTATGCAGGAAGAAGAATGGGCGTTTACTACTGTCTGCAGTTTTGACCCATCTTCTCATGATCAGTGCATGTCTGCAGTAGACTCAGATGTTTGGTACTTTGACAGTGGGGCGACCAAACATATTACCTCGCAGCGCAGTTTCTTCTCTTCACTCGAGCCTGCCCCTACAGGGAATACTGTCACATGCGCCAATAACTCCTCTTATCCTGTTATGGGAGTTGGTAAGATCATTCTGACTACTGCTGATGGTAGTTCTTTCACTTCGTCAGATGCTTTATTTGTGCCAGGGATCAAAAAGAACCTGTTATCAGTTTCTACATTAGCCAAGATTGGCTTGGTTGTGAAATTCGTTGATGACAGGTGTACAGTCCATGATCTCTCAAATGGCGATGTGATTATTGCTTCTGGCATTTTATGTCGTGGGCTGTATAAGCTCATAGACTATGAAAGATCTGTGAATGATTCGGCATGTGCAGTTCATGATTCTCAGGCTATGTTAGATGCAAAGCTTTGGCATGCACGATTTGGTCATCTGAATTTTGCTAGTTTGTTACGCCTGCAGAAATCTAAAATGGTGTCCTCTTTGCCCAAACTTGAGGCACCTGAAAAACATGTTTGTGAAGGCTGTATTTTGGGCAAAATGCAACGTTCTTCCTTTCCAAAAGATGGTTCAGTTCGGGCTACGCAGAAATTGCAGCTTGTACATAGTGATGTCTGTGGTCCTATGCAGACACCCTCTTTTGGAAATTACCTTTACTTCGTGACTTTCATTGATGATTTTTCCAGGCATACATGGGTATATCCACTCAAAGCTAAGTCCGAAGTGTTCATGTGCTTCAAACAGTTTTTGGTTTTGGCTGAAAATCTGTCAGCATGTAAAATGGGCACCCTCCGTTCTGATCGAGTGGGGGAATATATGTCTTCAGATTTTAATGCATTTCTAGCTGAACGTGGGATAAAACACCAGTGTACAGTGCCGTATACACCTCAACAGAATGGAGTTGCTGAACGAAAGAACAGGTCACTCATGGAGATGGCGAGGTGCATGGTCAAAAGTCAGGCTTTACCACATAGTTTCTGGCTTGAGGCTGTCATGTGTGCAGCATATGTACTGAACAGGTGTCCCACTAAAGCGTTGCAGTCTATCACTCCATATGAGGCTTGGCATGACCGCAAGCCATCTATTGCTCATCTGCATGTTTTTGGTTGTTTGGCATATGCATTAGTGCCTGAACAACATCGCAGAAAATTGGATGATAAGGCAATAAATGTATTTTTGTTGGGTACAGTTCTGAAAGTAAAGGCTATCGTCTGTATCATCCACATACTAAATGCATTCTGGTTAGCCGTGATGTTGTCTTTGTGGAAGATGCTATTCAACCATTGCTTTCATGTACTAAGGAGACATCTGTTAGCTCCAAAGACATGTATGATACTTTGATGCCTCTTTTTACAGGTGGACAGGCTAGTGCTGGTCCTAATGAGGCAACTTCTCAACCTTTGCAGGTTTCATATGATGATGCAGATCATTCCATTTCTGATGCAGATTTACATGATGCACTTGTTGATGAGAGAGCTGATATTGAGCAGGCAAAAACTATGCCAAAATGGCTGGTGCAGACTTTGCGTGACAGCAAATTAGATGCACCTTTGTCATATCGTACTCGTTCAGGCTCTCATAGTGCCTCCTTTGCATCAGATTGCTATGCTATGGCTGCATCTAGTCTCTGTGATGAGAATGAGTCTGTTTCTTTTGATGAAGCACAAAATTCAGAAAATTGGATGGCTGCTATGCAATCTGAATATGATGCTATAATGAAGAATGGTACATGGTCTTTATGTGACTTGCCTCCTGGCAAGGAGGCCATTGGCACTAAGTGGGTATACAAGCTGAAGCGTAAACCTGATGGTACAGTTGACAGGTATAAGGCTAGGCTTGTTGCAAAGGGTTATGCACAGGAAAGAGGCATTGATTTTGATGAGACCTTTGCACCTACATGCCGTATGACTACTGTTCGCAGCATCTGTGCACTTGCAGCCCATCATGGTTGGAATGTACATCAGTTGGACATTAAAACAGCATTTCTGAATGGTGACTTGCATGAAGAAGTGTATGTTTTTCAGCCCCGTGGCTTTGTGCAGAAAGGGCATGAAAACCAGGTTTGCAGGTTAAAGAAGGCATTATATGGTTTAAAGCAAGCACCATGTGCTTGGTATGAGAAGATACATGTTAAGCGTGCTAATGATGTGCTTCTGACCATTGTTGTCTATGTTGATGACATGCTGCTCACTGGTCCTATTGAGACACATATTGCTGATTTTAAGGCTGATTTGCATGCCTCATTTGAGATGTCTGATTTGGGGCATTTGCATCACTATTTGGGCATTCAGTTTATGCATGTTGATGGTGCAATGGCTTTGTGTCAAACGAAATATATTGACACATTATTGCAGCGTTTTAGCCTTGAAGACTGTAAGCCTATTGCCACTCCTATGGAGACGGGTTTACGATTGAGTCTTCATGATGCTGGAGATGCATTTGATGCTGTTCTCTATCAGCAGGTTGTTGGATGCTTGATTTACTTATGCATTACTTGGCCGGATATTCAGTTTGCTGTCTCACAAATGAGCAGGTTTATGCATTGCCCAGGAGTCACGCATTGGAAAGCGGTTAAGCTCATCTTTCGCTACTTGAGTGGTACTCGGCTACTTGGGTTGTTTTATCCCAAGGGGGGATCACTACCGCCAGATTTGCATGCTTTTTCTGACTCAGATTGGGCTGGTTGCTATGACACTCGTGTGTCCACCAGTGGTTTTTGCTTCATGCTTGGTAGCTCATGTATATCTTGGTTGAGCAAGAAGCAGCCTACTGTGGCCACTTCCAGTTGTGAGGCTGAGTATAGGGAAGCTTTCACAGCGACTGTTGAGTGTGTGTGGCTCAGACGCCTTATGGCTGATTTGGGTGTTGGCCAGTCTTCTGCCACCACCATCTTCACTGACAGTCAGAGCGCATTGGCAGTTGCGAGGAACCCTGTGTTCCATGCTCGCACTAAGCACATTGAGGTGCATTATCACTATGTCAGGGAGAGGTTCTCTGCTAGGGAGATCAGCTTGGCATATGTGCCCACGCAGGAGAACATTGTAGACCTTTTCACGAAGGCTCTGCCTAGGGAGAAGTTTGAAGCTTTCCGCAAAGCTTTGGGCTTACTTCCTTTTGTGGAGTGATTTCCACATAGCTTGGCACTTCCTTATACATGAGTGCCAGCTCCTTGTTCACCGCATCACTCCCAGGGGGGATTTGTTGATATATTTAGGTAGTGATGTGTGTGAACACTCTAGGACCGTCGGGGCACTTTTTTCCCTCTTTAGGAGGTTTTTTTCCCCCGGCTTGTATATACGCCTATTGCCCTAATGGGCTACTTATCTTTGTACATTCTCTAGTAATACATTCAGTCTTGTGTGTTGTGCTCCAAGCTTCTTCTTCTTCCTTGTGCTATTCGCGTGCTTCCGCAGACGTCTATCTCCAACAGCTAGACGCACCTGTGTCATATCGTACACGTTTATGCTCTCATAGTTCTTCTTTGCATCAGATTACTATGCTATGGCTGCCTCTACTCTTTGTGATGAGAATGAGCCTATTTTGTTTGATGAAGCATGAAATTCAAGAAATTGGATGGCTACTATGCAATCAAAATATGATGTTATCATAAACAATGGTACCCGAAATTTATGTGACTTTCCTCCTAGCAAGAATGCCATTGGCACTAAGTGGGTATACAAGTTGAAGTGTAAGCCTAATGGAACAATTGATAGCTATAAAGCTAGGCTTCTTGCAAAGGGTTATGCTTAGGAAAGAGGCATTGATTTTGTTGAGACCTTTGCTCCTACATGCCGAATGACTACTTTTCATAGCATTTATGCACTTGGAACTCATCATGGTTGGAATGTACATCAGTTTAATGCTAAAATTGGATTGCTAAATGGTGACTTGCATGAAGAAATGTATGTTTTTTAGCCCCATGGCTTTTTGCAGAATCGGCATGAAAACCAAGTGTGTAGCTTTAAAAAGGCATAAGATGGTTTGAAGCAAGCCCCATGTGCTTGGTATGAAAAGATACATGCCTACCTGATTGCATATGGTTTTGAGAATAGTCCAATTGAGAGAACCGTATATGTTAAGCATGCAAATATTGTGCTTCTGATCATTGTTGTGTATGTTTATGACATGTTGTTGTTGATTTTAAGGCTGATTTTCATGCCTCATTTGAGATGTCAGATTTGGGGCACTTGTGTCATTATTTGGGCATTTAGTTTATGCAAGTAGATGGTAGAATAGCTTTGTGTCAAACAAAATAGATTAACACATTATTGTTGTGTTGTGGCCTTTAAGATTGTGAACCTATCACCACTCTTATGGAGACATGTTTACAGTTGAGGCTTCATTATGTTCAGGATGCATTTGATGTTGTTCTCTATCAGCAGGCTCTTGGATGCTTGATTTACTTATGCATTATTCAGCCACATATTTAGTTTCATGTCTCACAAATGAGCAGGTTTATGCATTGTTGAGGTGTGAAGCATTGGTACGTGGTTAAGAGCATCTTTCGCTACTTGAGTGGTACTTGGCTAGTTGGATTGTTTTATCCCAAGGGGAGATCACTATTGCTAGATTCACATGCTTTTTCTGACTCTGAATGGGTTGGTTGCTATGACAAACGTGTGTCCACTATTGGCTTTTGCTTCATGCTTGGTAGCTCATGTATATCTTGGTTGAGCAAGAAACAACCTACTATGGCCACTTCGAGTTGTGAGGCAGAGTATAAGGTAGCTTTCATAGTGACTGTTGAGTGTGCATGGCTCAGATGCCTTATGGAAGATTTGGGTGTTGGTCACTCTTCTGCCACCACCATATTCACCGACAATCAGAGCGCATTGGAAATTGCAAGGAACCCTGTGTTCCATGCTCACACTAAGAACATTGACATGCACTATCATTATGTCAGGAAGAGGTTCTCTGCTGGAGAGATTAGTTTTGCATATGTACTTACACAGGAGAACATTGCAGACCTTTTTACAAAGGCTCTGCCTAGGAAGAATTTGGAAGCTTTGTACAAAGCTTTGGGCTTACTTCCTTTTGTGGATTGATTCCACATAGCTTGGCACTTCGTTATACATGAGTGCCAACTCATTGTACCCCGCATCACTCCTAGGGGGGATTTGTTGATATATTTAGGTAGTGATGTGTGTGAACACACTAGGACCACTGTGGCACTTTTCTCCCTCTTTAAGAGGTTTTTTTTCCCCAGCTTGTATATATGCCTTTTACCCTAATGGGTCATTTATCTTTTTAAATTCTCTAGGTAATACATTTAGTATTGTGTGTTATGCTCCAAGCTTCTGCTTCTTCCTTGTGTTTTTCTCCTGCTTCCACAGACCTCAAACTTCAACATCCTAAAGGTTGATGATTGTTAATCTCCCTCTTACGCTAGAAGAAAATGATGATGAATTGATTACTTGATCATGAATCTACAAACTAAGTATAAAGTCAAGAGTGGTCATTTACTACACAATTTGTTTATCAACCATAAAATAAACATTTTATCTCGGATGTGGATTGGGATGTTTGATACTTTGATCGTGCAATCAAACATATCACTTCTTAATATAGTTTCTTCACCGTACATGAGCTTGCCCTTGATAGGAATAATGTCACATGCACAAAAAACCTTTCATATCTTTTTATTTGAGGTGGAAGCATCATCCTTACTATGGCTAATATAAATACATTCACATTCTAAAATGTCTTATGTATGCTAGATATAAAGAAGAATTTTTTATAAGTGTCCACACTAGCTCAGATTTACTTGGTGGTAAATTTTGATGATGAAGGTGTACAATTCATGATTTCTTTTATGGTAACGAATATATTGCATCAGGCATGTTGTCTTGTGGGACATATTATGCTTGAACAACAATGTAGGAAATTTGATGATAAGGTTGTGGGGTGTATTTATGTTTGTAGACTTCTAATAGAAAAGAATATAACCTATATCATTTATAAAATAAATGCATTCTAGCTATCCATGATGTAGTTTTTTGGAAGATGTTCCATAGCCTTTACTTTCATGTATCAAGGACATATCAATGAGCTCAAAGGATGTGTATGATACATTATTTTATCTTTTCCAAGAGGAAAATCAAATGTGGTTCTTGTTGGGGCACTTGTTAGCCTATGCAAGTTCTGAATGATAAAATATATCATTTCATTTGCAATTATTAATGAGAGAGAAAATATTGATGATGCAAAATCTATGCCAAAATGGTTGTTGCAAACTTTGAGAGAGTACAAGAAGAAGTGTTCTAACAACAAGATACTCTGCAAATGACATGAACCATGCTTTGTACTAAGATACACTGCCATGTTATCTACCACACAACTAAGAAGCCAAAACTCTGTTTCATCACCACAAAGTGAGCTCAACCATAGTGGGTAGAGATGCAACAGTGTACATGAGAAGCCAATAGATAGCTCAAACAGAGAGTACAACTAGCAGAGAATAAGCAATCTCACTAGAATAGAGATGGTTTAAAGATGGGACAAATGAGTTCCATGCCTCTTCTTATACAGAATCCAGTGGCCAAGTGGAGTGGCCTTGCCAATTCCAAGATTTTACTATTGTGTGCCCCAAACTAATGAGATTAGTGGTAGAAATGGACTCATTTTGGTACTATTCACCAACCACTTTTAGGTCCTCCAATAAGATCTTTTGACATCCCCAAAGCCTTTTGGTGGCTTTCCTTGCATTTATTTACACTTTTACCATTTACTAACAACTTTAGAAATATTTACACCATCTCGCCTCAAAATGAGTGGTCACACTATCACCCAAGATAGCCACACAAAAAGTAGGTGGAGGAGCCACCCAAAATTGAAGGTGGCAAAAATGGGTGGATGTGGCACCCTATTTTGTTAGTGCCAAAAAGAGGTGGTACCCTTTTTTGTAGAGGTGGTGCCCTATTTTTTGTGTGCCAAAAAGAGGTGGCGGGGATGCCCTATTTTGGAAATGTGGCACTTTTGGGTCACTTGAAGCCTTTGTTTCTTACCATTATACATCCTCACCTTACAATAAGTGTAACATCTTCCAAAAAAGTCAAGACTTCCATATCTTGATAATTTCCCCACCTTAGAGCCTTCAATTATAGCCATGCCCTTGAAAGAAGAATGGAATCATTACCTTAATTGGAGTACATGCCCATGAGGATATTGCCTTGCTGCTCAAAATAACTTGCCATTATAGGGGGTAGCTTGCCATGAGATAGAACCCATCATAAGTGCATAATTTCCATATCATCTTACAAAAATTTATTTTACTTCAACTCTAAGCAAGAGTGAGGGCTTGGTATCGCCTTCAATGATGAACCATACGTAGTCACCTTTGAGAGTCCAATGGGAAGTCACCCTTTCTACATCTTTTTAAAGTCGTCCTCACAAGGAGAAAAAGGAGTCACCCATGTTATCTATCTCTTCAATTACCCATGATGCAATACGTAAGGTCGCCCTAGGTGTCATTTAAGGAATAAAAGGGAAAGTAGGTGTCTACCTCCTTGCCCATATGACTAAGGTGAATAATTCGCCTCCCTACTTCTAGGCAATTTTTCGGCCATTTACTCAAGGCTAGGAGTCACTCTACATGGTTGGTGTGAAGCTTCAATTACCCAAGGCCCTCCTTATTATCTGCATTTGCATTGAGGTCTTTGATTTTTGGGGGAGACCTCTCCATTCCATGTATATGCTAAGCTTCACCCAAGGCGAGGGTCACCCAAGGATGGTCCCCCAAGCCCTTTAGGTTGAGGAGTTTCCCAGGGGTGGCCTCAAGCCCTTTAGGGCAAGGGGTGACCCAAGGGTGGGCCCCCCACGCCCCTTAGGATAAGGGTCACCCAAGGGTGGCCCCAAAGCCCTAATAGGACAAGGGTTTCCCACATGAACCCTAAGGAAGATTGCCCATGAGAGTATTGTCCTTATGTGACTCCTTAGAGAGAATGCCAAGTTATACAATATCATCATCAAAATCTTGCTTTGCAAGATGGCACACCTCATTCATCACATTTTTTATTTTATAGTAAAATACCACCCCTTGTGATCATCACCTTTATTAAGTAAATTTGATGACCATAGTGTTAGGTTGCATAGTTGTCGCATGCTCACATAAATCATATCACTTCCTCCTATAAAGAGAATTTCCTCCTATGGATGAAGATCAAAGCACCACATTCTATGGTGTGCATAACCATCTTACTCCATTTGGTCCTTATCCCATTAGTTAAGTACTTCACTTGGGGTGCCTTAGTTATTGTTTTGCTCATGCCTTGCCACAATCTTGCACTCACAGAGCTAGGGTTGCCCCGAGAGTGGCCCCAAGCCCATCAAGGCCAGCATTCACCCAAGGGTGGCCCCCAAGTGTGGCCCCCAAGCGCAATATGGTGAAGGGGCCACCAAAGGAGACCCAAAATACTTCATCACTTGCTCTAATGTAACCACAATAGAATCACAGGAGTTTGTAAGAAGCCTTTCATCAAGGTCTCCACTTGAAGAATTCCAAGCTCTACCACTATATTATCAAATTAGCAGAGATAAACTATAGTGTATTGCTCTATAGATCAAGTAGACAAGTGTTTTCCTACAGACCCCTGCATCAAGCCTTTGCATCATCCTAGTGCAAGCTTCTCTTTTATTTGCTTATTCTAATAGAAATGAACTAAAGAAATGAAATGAGTACATATGATGGTATATACAATGACTGAATTCTTTCTTGCTTAGTTCAATTCAAATAATTCTTCACCATGAAAATGTTATTCAGGACCATATTCTCAGCCTACAAGTCTTCTAATTGTATTGCTCCTTGTGGTAATATCTTCGTCACTTTGTTGGATCCTATCCACTTTGGTACCAATTTGGTGGGTACTGGTGGAATCTGACGTGCCAAGACCAAGGAACCCTCCTATATTGTTGGAACATCAAGCTTTCATTATGCTTGAGGTGGATATGATCTTCATCAAACTTATCATTTGGATGATGCCAGATATGTACCTTGAAGAATAGCACTTATGTGCACATTATTTCTTTGTATTAATTAGTTGATCACTTATGATCATTTCTTGTAAGGTTCAAGGTATTTAACTTTGTAAAAGGAAAGAGTAAAAGTCCTAAAAGCCACGAGTTAGAAGTGGTTGAGATTTATTCTCAATCAAGAATTCAAGAAGTAAATATGACCTCAACTTTCCCCTTTCCTAGATTATAGGAAAAGATTCAAATCAATCTAAACTACCAAACCCACCTAATTTTGAATTCAACTTGAACAAAAGGCGTGGCCATATCCTCAAGAGTATATATAAAGACTCCAAAAAAATTGTACATGAAGTAGAGTGTTTACTTGAAGCAATACATGTGCTCTTTCATCATTACTTGTTTCCACTTATATTCTCTGCTCCTTCTTCCTCAAACTCAGACAAATTGCAAAGATTGTTGCTCTCTCTACAAAGCTTCAAATCCAATGTTTAAGCATTCACTAGAAAGGAATAACTCTCTACTTTATTTGTACAATTTTTTAGTTATTATCTTTAGTAATTTGAAAGAAATCTGAGTTTTACAGTCTCAAGGTCATTGTTTACACATCCTTGAAAAATCGGAATGACATCTAATAAGTCGTTAAGGTGATTTCTCCTTCATTGGTTCATATAAATTACAGATTTTATGCATTTTAGCAAGACAACCCTACGAATCACACTACCATAAGAGGAATTTTTCCAATTGTAACTGTGATGGCTGCTCTAAGTGTTTGAAGTCATAACTTCAATCTATTTTTAGAAGGTTTTGTGAGCTAGACAAGGTGAAAGTTATCTATTTTGCATCAACTTGTTCTTGTTGATGTTCCAAAGTACCTATTAGGTCGTACTGCACTAACCACAAGCCCACAAGGTCTACTTTACATATCCAAAGAGCTAGGATTGTTCCTAAGTTGGTTTGCTATACCAACTTCACAACTTGACAACTCAACTTTCCAAGCCTTTGCAAGCTTCTCCAACTTCTTTCAATGGTATCAGAGCAACTTCAAGATGAGAGATGGCTTTCCATCAATGATTGAGAAGCTTGATAGATACTATTATGCTCGTTTTAAAATCATAATGGAGGCTTATTTTCAAGGAAGAAATCTATATGGGATTGTATCAAGTGATGAAACAATGCCTATTCCAAGATCCAAAGGAGGACCTACACAAGAGGAAACACATAAGATCACACTTTGGTGTGCATGGAATGCTCAAGCAAAGTCATACATACTCACCTCTATCTCACTTTTTCTATTATATTAGAGGATGCAAAACATCTCAAAAGACTTGGGATACCCTAGGAAATTGTTTTTTTGGCTAGTATAAAAGCAAGGAGGAACCACCTTTGGAATGAGTTCAACTAGATGAAGAAGACTCCAAAACAAACCATCACTAAGTTTGTTAAAGAGGTAAAGGAGGTTACTGATCAATTGGCATCCATTGGAGATCTGATTGAAGAAGAGGCCATCATGAGGCAAATTCTCAATGGCATTAAAGGTGACAAGCAATGGCAATCTTTCACCACAACCTATGATCTCATCATGGATGTGCAAACTCCAAAATTCAACATCTTTCTTGGACAACTCTTAAATCAAGGTTCCAACAATAGCATAAAGGAAGGTAACTCGTATCATGGTAATTCAACTATTGCTCTATATGTAGATAAAAATGACAAGAAGTTGAAAGGAAAGAAGAAGGAAGAAGATGAAGAGGAGGCTTCCCAAGCCAAGGTTTCAGGCAAGAGCAAGTGGAAAGGGAAAAAGAAAGGACCAAAGCATGAAAAACCAAAGGCTAGAATGTTCAATCTTGTGCCATCTATGAGAAGACCAACCACACCACTCAGAATCATTGGTTCAATTGGAAGACCCAGAAAGTAAGTGGATATGGGAGCAATAGAGGTAGAGGGGACATAACTTCAAGGAGGTGGATATGGCAGCAATAGAGGTAGAGGTGGACATAACTTCAATTATAACAATAGAGGCCATAACAGAAGGGACTACAACAATTATTCTAAAGATCAAGAAAATGAAGACTCATTGCTCTTAATGAATCTAAGCTAGAAGGAAGGTAAAGAAGTTGAACATCTATTCTACATAGGTTTAGGATGTTCAAATCTGTTGATATATTTAGGTAGTGATGTGTGTGAACACTCTAGGACCGCCGGAGCACTTTTTTCCCTCGTTAGGAGGTTTTTTTCCCCCCGCTTGTATATACGCCTATTACCCTAATGGGCTATTTATCTTTGTACATTCTCTAGTAATACATTCAGTCTTGTGTGTTGTGCTCCAAGCTTCTTCTTCTTCCTTGTGCTGTTCGCGTGCTTCCGCAGACGTCTAACTCCAACAATTGGTATCAGAGCAGGTCGTTGCTTCTTCTAGGGCGCCGTCGACACTCCTCCGTTTGCAGTCTCAGATTCGCACAAAATTTGGTGAGCATACTCAGGGTGTTTCCGAGATCAAAACAGCTTTGCTGTGTGGTGCCGAAATCGCGATCTGAGCTCGTTTCGGCCTCCGAACGCACTATCGCAGTGCTTGTGCAGGCTATTTCGTCCTTTTGTGCCAAAGGTATATACTAGTTTCTGTTCGCCAGTTTAAGCGTCTCGAAGTCTGCTACAGGTCTAGCAGAACTCATCTGGGCAGTTTTGTTCAACTTTTTGAGATACAGTCAATTTTCTGCATCAAGGTATTTTAGTCACCGGCCATGGCTGAAAGCAGTGATGTATTCCGTATGTTGGCTGTTGAGGATAAGTTGGATGGTACCAACTACCCATTATGGGCTTATATGATGCGACATGTACTGGTTGCAAAAGGATTGTGGAACATTGTGCAGGGTGTTGAAAGACGTCCTGTTACACCTGTAACGACAGGTACTGCAAATACAGGTGTTGGAGCTAATGAAGATGGTGTCGAAGATGATATTCCGCAGATTCCTGTTCGTGCTCCTGTTTCTGTTGCACCTACTACAGAGCAGATTCGTTGGGATGGCAGAGATGCCCAGGCACATGCATTGATAGCTTTGTCTGTCAAACGTGCCATTATTCCTCACATTCGCTCTTGCAGAACAGAAAGGATGCTTGGGATACACTTACCACTTTGTACCAGGCTAGGAATGAGGCTCGTGTTGCTTACCTCCGAAAACAGTTGGAGAGTGAGCACATGAATGAAGGTGATTCTATGGACAGTTTTCTTACAAAGATCAAAGACCTGAAGGAACAATTGATTTCTGCTGATGAGGTTATACCAGATAGCTCACTTGTGTAGACCGTTCTGAATGGTCTTCCTGATTCATATCAGAGTTTTGCCTCTACTCTTCGGTTGATGATGAAAGGCAATCCGAATGCCTTGTCATTTGAGGAATTAGTCTCTGTTCTATTGCAGGAAGATCAGTCCAGGCAGAACAGGTCCATTATGCGTGTTGCAGATCAAGCTTTCCTGGCTAGTCAGAAAGGCAAAGGAAAATGGAGCTCTTCTACTAGTAAGCAGAAATCTGCAAATGCTGCACATTCAAAGAACCAAGACAAAGATGAGAAAAAATCAGAAAAGCAGAAATTGTTTTGTAAGTACTGTAAAGGCAATGATCATATCATAAAGAACTGTCCAAAACTGGCTGCTAAAGAGGCAAAGAAGAAAGAGGCTGGAATGGTTGTTGTAGAGGCCTCTACACCAAAAACAGAGTCTGCAAATCTTGTGCAGGAAGAAGAATGGGCGTTTACTACTGTCTGCAGTTTTGACCCATCTTCTCATGATCAGTGCATGTCTGCAGTAGACTCAGATGTTTGGTACTTTGACAGTGGGGCGACCAAACATATTACCTCGCAGCGCAGTTTCTTCTCTTCACTTGAGCCTGCTCCTACAGGGAATACTGTCACATGCGCCAATAACTCCTCTTATCCTGTTATGGGAGTTGGTAAGATCATTCTGACTACTGCTGATGGTAGTTCTTTCACTTTATCAGATGCTTTATTTGTGCCAGGGATCAAAAAGAATCTGTTATCAGTTTCTGCATTAGCCAAGATTGGCTTGGTTGTGAAATTTGTTGATGACAGGTGTACAGTCCATGATCTCTCAAATGGCGATGTGATTATTGCTTCTGGCATTTTATGTCGTGGGCTGTATAAGCTCATAGACTATGAAAGATCTGTGAATGATTCGGCATGTGCAGTTCATGATTCTCAGGCTATGTCAGATGCAAAGCTTTGGCATGCACGCTTTGGTCATCTGAATTTTGCTAGTTTGTTACGCCTGCAGAAATCTGAAATGGTGTCCTCTTTGCCCAAACTTGAGGCACCTGGAAAACATGTTTGTGAAGGCTGTATTTTGGGCAGAATGCAGCGTTCTTCCTTTCCAAAAGATGGTTCAGTTCGGGCTACGCAGAAATTGCAGCTTGTACATAGTGATGTTTGTGGTCCTATGCAGACACCCTCTTTTGGAAATTACCTTTACTTCGTGACTTTCATTGATGATTTTTCCAGGCATGCATGGGTATATCCACTCAAAGCAAAGTCCGAAGTGTTCATGTGCTTCAAACAGTTTTTGGTTTTGGCTGAAAATCTGTCAGCATGTAAAATGGGCACCCTCCGTTCTGATCGAGGGGGGAATATATGTCTTCAGATTTTAATGCATTTCTGGCTGAACGTGGGATAAAACACCAGTGTACAGTGCCGTATACACCTCAACAGAATGGAGTTGTTGAACGAAAGAATAGGTCACTCATGGAGATGGCGAGGTGCATGGTCAAAAGTCAGGCTTTACCACATAGTTTCTGGCTTGAGGCTGTCATGTGTGCAGCATATGTACTGAACAGGTGTCCCACCAAAGCGTTGCAGTCTATCACTCCATATGAGGCTTGGCATGACCGCAAGCCATCTGTTGCTCATCTGCGTGTTTTTGGTTGTTTGGCATATGCATTAGTGCCTGAACAACATCGCAGAAAATTGGATGATAAGGCAGTAAAATGTATTTTTGTTGGGTACAGTTCTGAAAGTAAAGGCTATCGTCTGTATCATCCACAGACTAAACGCATTCTGGTTAGCCGTGATGTTGTCTTTGTGGAAGATGTTATTCAGCCATTGCTTTCATGTACTAAGGAGACATCTGTTAGCTCCAAAGACATGTATGATACTTTGATGCCTCTTTTTACAGGTGGACAGGCTAGCGCTGGTCCTAATGAGGCAACTTCTCAGCCTTTGCAGGTTTCATATGATGATGCAGATCATTCCATTTCTGATGCAGATTTACATGATGCACTTGTTGATGAGAGAGCTGATATTGAACAGGCAAAAACTATGCCAAAATGGCTGGTGCAGACTTTGCGTGACAGCAAATTAGATGCACCTTTGTCATATCGTACTCGTTCAGGCTCTCATAGTACCTCCTTTGCATCAGATTGCTATGCTATGGCTGCATCTAGTCTCTGTGATGAGAATGAGCCTGTTTCTTTTGATGAAGCACAAAATTCAGAAAATTGGATGGCTGCTATGCAATCTGAATATGATGCTATAATGAAGAATGGTACATGGTCTTTATGTGACTTGCCTCTTGGCAAGAAGGCCATTGGCACTAAGTGGGTATACAAGCTGAAGCGTAAACCTGATGGTACAGTTGACAGGTATAAGGCTAGGCTTGTTGCAAAAGGTTATGCGCAGGAAAGAGGCATTGATTTTGATGAGACCTTTGCACCTACATGCCGTATGACTACTGTTCGGAGCATTTGTGCACTTGCAGCCCATCATGGTTGGAATGTACATCAGTTGGACATTAAAACAGCATTTCTGAATGGTGACTTGCATGAAGAAGTGTATGTTTTTCAGCCCCGTGGCTTTGTGCAGAAAGGGCATGAAAACCAGGTGTGCAGGTTAAAGAAGGCGTTATATGGTTTAAAGCAAGCACCACGTGCTTGGTATGAGAAGATACATGCCTATTTGATTGCACATGGTTTTGAGAACAGTCCAACTAAAAGCACCTTATATGTTAAACGTGCTAATGATGTGCTTCTGATCATTGTTGTCTATGTTGATGACATGCTGCTCACTGGTCCTATTGAGACACATATTGCTGATTTTAAGGCTGATTTGCATGCCTCATTTGAGATGTCTGATTTGGGGCATTTGCATCACTATTTGGGCATTCAGTTTATGCACGTTGATGGTGGAATGGCTTTGTGTCAAACGAAATATATTGACACATTATTGCAGCGTTTTGGCCTTGAAGACTGTAAGCCTATTGCCACTCCTATGGAGACAGGTTTACGATTGAGTCTTCATGATGCTGGAGATGCATTTGATGCTGTTCTCTATCAGCAGGCTGTTGGATGCTTGATTTACTTATGCATTACTCGGCCAGATATTCAGTTTGCTGTCTCACAGATGAGCAGGTTTATGCATTGCCCAGGAGTCACGCATTGGAAAGCGGTTAAGCGCATCTTTCGCTACTTGAGTGGTACTCGGCTACTTGGGTTGTTTTATCCCAAGGGGGGATCACTACCGCCAGATTTGCATGCTTTTTCTGACTCAGATTGGGCTGGTTGCTATGACACTCGTGTGTCCACCAGTGGTTTTTGCTTCATGCTTGGTAGCTCATGTATATCTTGGTTGAGCAAGAAGCAGCCTACTGTGGCCACTTCCAGTTGTGAGGCTGAGTATAGGGCAGCTTTCACAGCGACTGTTGAGTGTGTGTGGCTCAGACGCCTTATGGCTGATTTGGGTGTTGGCCAGTCTTCTGCCACCACCATCTTCACTGACAGTCAGAGCGCATTGGCAGTTGCGAGGAACCCTGTGTTCCATGCTCGCACTAAGCACATTGAGGTGCATTATCACTATGTCAGGGAGAGGTTCTCTGCTGGGGAGATCAGCTTGGCATATGTGCCCACGCAGAAGAACATTGCAGACCTTTTCACGAAGGCTCTACCTAGGGAGAAGTTTGAAGCTTTCCGCAAAGCTTTGGGCTTACTTCCTTTTGTGGAGTGATTTCCACATAGCTCGGCACTTCCTTATACATGAGTGCCAGCTCCTTGTTCACCGCATCACTCCCAGGGGGGATTTGTTGATATATTTAGGTAGTGATGTGTGTGAACACTCTAGGACCGCCGGGGCACTTTTTTCCCTCGTTAGGAGGTTTTTTTCCCCCGGCTTGTATATACGCCTATTGCCCTAATGGGCTATTTATCTTTGTACATTCTCTAGTAATACATTCAGTCTTGTGTGTTGTGCTCCAAGCTTCTTCTTCTTCCTTGTGGTGTTCG